>OY997271.1:39521079-40192903 GCA_963921465.1 Triticum timopheevii
CCAGTTTCTTCGAGCTCGCTGTCGGGGATCTGGAGCTTCTTGAGCACTACGGGGGAAATCAAGTTCAGGCCGGCCCCGCCGTCAACCAGCATCTTCGTGACCTTGAGGTTGCGAACTGTTGGTGAAACCAACATCGGCAAACACCCGACCGCAGTGATGCGATCAGGGTGGTCCTCAACGTCGAAGACGATGGGCGTGCTGGACCACTTCAGAGGCCTGCATGCCTCGACGGACGGCTCCGCCGCATTCACTTCTCGCACCCACTGTTTGAGCTGGCGGTGCGAGGTGTGCAGGGAGGCGCCACCGTCGATGCACAACACTTCTGTCGCCTTCTGAAACTCTTGATCATCAGTCTCATCTTCCTCCATCTCTTCATCCTCATCTTCATCTTCGTCCTTGTCGCGGCCGCGGGGAGGCCTGTCCCCTTGCCGCGGCTTAGCCTTGCCGCGGGGCCCTCCCCGGGCGGGAAGCTTCTTGCCGGATCCTCCGCCACCTCCCTGGGCTCTCTCCTTATCGCGGCGCTCATACTCAGCTTTTTGCAGCTCCGCCATCTGCTCTACTTTTTTGCAGGTTTGGAGGTCATGGCCTTTGGTGCGGTGGATCTTGCAATAACGCTTGCCAGAGCCATCCTGCTTGTCGGCGGCTGCTACAGCCTCGCCGGAGTCATCGGTTTTGGCCTTGTCGGAGCCGCCTCCGTTGTCGGAATGCTCAACAGCTAGTACGTCCTTAGCTTTCCTCTTCCTATTGTTCCGCCTCCGGTTCCTCCTTGCCAGGGCGGCATCCTCACTGTTAGATCCTTCTGCTCCGGCAACCTCTCCGGGGATTTTCCTCCCCTCCTCAGCACGTGCACACTTGTCGGCCAGAGCGTAGAGCTCGCTGACATCTCTGATCTTGCACATCGCCATTTCCTCCCTCATCCTGCGGTTACACACGTTCTGATGAAACGCGCTGATAACCGCGGCAGGGTGGACGTCTGGGATGTTGCGCTGCACCTGGCTGAATCTTTGTATGTACTTGCGCAGGGGCTCCCCCTCCTTCTGGACGAGCAAGTGAAGGTCACTCTCCTGGCCATGAGGCTTGTGGCCACCCGTGAAGGCGCCGACAAACTGATGACACAGGTCCGCCCATGAAGAGATGGAGCCGTCCGGCAAGTGCATGAGCCAAGATCTGACGTTGGGCTTGAGTACCAGCGGGAAGTAGTTGGCAAGGATCTTCTCGTCGCGCCCTCCGGCAGCATGTACCGCGATGGTCTAGATGCTGAGGAACTCCGACGGGTGTATCCTGCCATCATACTTCTCGGGCACGTCTAGCTTGAAGTTCTTGGTTTTGGGCCACTGGACTTGCCGCAGCTCGCGGGTGAACGCAGGGCAACCTGCCGCGTACGGCAAGTCGCCTGGTACTCCGGGTGCGTGCGCGTCGACAGCGGGCCTAGCGCGCTGGTCAGATTGACGTCGCGCTTCTCTCCGGCGCTCGATGCGGGTGCGAGCGTCTTCGTGTTGCCGTTCTTGGAGAACATGGCGTTGATCGCGGCGAGTTCGCGGGTCCGACGACGCGGTGGAGTCGCCGTCGGGGTTAGTCCGGCGAGCTGGCGATCTTGGCCTTCGGGGCTGGGAGTGCACGGAGGTGGCACCCCCAACTGTCTTGTCGGTGTCGGCTTGCGCCTGGGCGCCTTGACGGGGCCTCGATGCGCTCGGTCGCCGGGGCTTGTCGCCGTTGGCGAAGCCGATGAGGCTGTATATGGTCATCCTCCAGTCGTCGATCCTGTGCGGCGCCGGAGGGTAGTCTAGAAGCAGCTGGGCTCGGGCCAGCGCTTCCTCTGCTGTCTTGGGTGGCGGTGGTGATGAACGGCGCAAGGAGCGGGATGTGCTCGGACTCCCAACTGGATTGGGAGGCGCAACACCCCGTCCGGGCGACCGTACCTCGCTCGTGCCAGCATGCGGGCGTGCATGCTGACCTCGGGCGTCCCGCAACCCATTAGCTTGGCCTTGTTCCAACGCGAGCACGGTGCTAGGAGCACCGGGGCGTTGTCGACCTTGCACCTCTTGGGAAGGGCGCGGCGTCTGCTCGGTTGCCGACGCTTGCGGGGCCTTATTCTTGGATCTGGTGACGACGCGAGACCCACCGGCGGCGCCCGCTCCTCCGCCGGCGTCCACTCCACCGCCCGTTTGCTCCGGCGGTGGTGGCAAAATCGACGTAGACGGAGCTGCCACCTCTGAAGGCTTTTTCTTCGGTGGCATGTTGATGATGACGTTGACGCAGCGCGCGTGGGGACCAGATCAGATGCTCACGACCTCGACGCGCCCCCTACCTGGCGCGCCAAAGATGTCGGGGCGGACTTCTGTGGCCTCGAGCACCTATGGGGCACTGGGGCCCCTTCTAGTCCGGCGAGGGAGCGGGGGTCGTGCGCAGAGCAGATCGAGGTCGAGCGCGCGGGGGAGACGGGCAATTTTTTACCCAGCTTCGGGGCTCTCCGGAGAGATAAAACCCCTACTGCTGCTTTGGTGGTTCTATTTGATCTTGCTCGAGCGTGCGAGCGTATGGTGCGGCTGTGGGTGTCGAACGGACCGAACCCCTTCTACGTGCGCATGGGCCTCCCTTTTATAGTCTGAAGGGGGTACCCACAGGTGGCAGCGTAGGAAGAGGGGGTAGAAAGGTAAAAACACAGGTTGGTACAACAGTGCACAACAGTGCACCTACCTAACTCTGACGGCAGAGGACAAGGGCATTAAATGCCCGTCTGGTCGCCCCAACAGTGTAAAGAAACGACCGTTAGGTGAGCCACCGGTTGCCACGATGGTGCCTCTGTCAGCTCCGTTTGCCACCTCGCTCCGCATGGCTGCGTAGTGCCTCGCCACGTGCCCTTGGGATGGCCTTGTGATGACACGTCGCCGGGTGCGCTGGAGTTTGGGTGGCAGCCCTGCCGCGGCAAGTGCCTTGCCGCGGCCATTTTCTTGATGTGCCGGCAAGCTTGCCGGCCGCCGGGTCTTGCCGGGGCGCGCGGGGCGCCGCGGCAAGTCTTCTGGTGATGCCCTGGTTGGCCTTCCCGGCAAGCTCCTCTTGCCGGGGCCTTCGTGTCCTTGGCTAGTACTTTGTTCTTGAATGGCAGTAATAAGGAACGGTGGAGGGCCTTGGCGGGCGCCCGGCAAGCCTTGCCGCGGGGTGCTGCGACCGCCCGTGCACAAGTTCGGGGTACTAAGGTACCCCTACTTTAGTACACCGACACAGGGTATCTCCAGAGAAGTTATCATTGTTCAACACATGCACTAGTGGAACGTATTCACCATAATTTGGAGGAGTTCGATAATATTCATTGTAATTCTCAAGAAGAGTACAAAATGCGATCAGATGATTTTTCTCCTTATACGTTAATTGGGTGCCTTCGGTGTAGTGGGTTTTATCTACCATCTTCCGCACAGTCTTCGAAGAATCAAAATAAGCTGTCAATGGAAATAAGCTATCAACTATTTTGAAATAAACAATATAAATTAGTTAATAACTATGTTTGAGAAACTCACATAGCGGTACAATCGGAAGCGTATCAACAAGGACCCAAATGTCCATATTGTCTTCCTCGCTGTTAGGATCACCAAGATCCATGGTGACAATCATACCCTCATAAAAACCATACATTTTGCAAAGTGCTTCCCAAGTTTGGCAACCAAAATGGGTTACGCTCTGAGCATTGCACAGATTTACTTCAAAATCCATATCATGATGGGTCCTTAGGTGTATTTTCTTTGTTTCGAAATTTTCATGGTCTTCAAAACCCATCCTCTCTAAGACATAGCGTCTTGCATGGCATGGGATAAGCTAGTCGAATTGTAAAATATGAAAATTAGACGTTGATGTTGGGGAACGTAGTAATTTCAAAAAAAAATCTACGCACACGCAAGATCATGGTGATGGCATAGCAACGAGAGGGGGGAGTATTATCCACGTACCCTCGTAGACCGTAAGCGGAAGCGTTATGACAACGCGGTTGATGTAGTCGTACGTCTTCACGATCCGACCGATCCAAGTACCGAACGTACGGCACCTCCGAGTTCAGCACACGTTCAGCTCGATGACGATCTCCGGGCTCCGATCCAGCAAAGCTCCAGAGATGAGTTCCGTCAGCATGACGGCATGGTGACGATGATGATGTTCTACCGGCACAGGGCTTTGCCTAAACTCCGCGACGATATGACCGAGGTGGAATATGGTGGAGGGGGGCACCGCACACGGCTAAGGAACGATCCGTAGATCAACTTGTGTGTCTATGGGGTGCCCCCCGCCCCGTATATAAAGGAGCCAGGGGGGAGGAGGCCGACGGCCAAGGAGGGCGCGCCAAGGGGGGAGTCCTACTCCCACCGGGAGTAGGACTCCCTCTTTCCAAGTAGGAGGGAGGAAAGAGGAGGAAGAGGAGAAGGAAAGGGGGGGCGCCACCCCCCTTCCCTTGTCCTATTCGGACTAGGAAGGGGAGGGGCACGCGGCCCCCTCCTGCCTCCTTCCCTCTTCTCCCTCGAGGCCCATGTAGGCCCAATAACCCCCGGGGGGTTCCGGTAACCTCCCGGTACTCCGGTAAAATGCCGATTTCAACCGGAACCATTCCGATGTCCAAACATAGGCTTCCAATATATCAATATTTATGTCTCGACCATTTCGAGACTCCTCATCATGTCCGTGATCACATCCGGGACTCTGAACAAAATTCGGTACATCAAAACTTATAAACTCATAATAAAACTGTCATCGAAACGTTAAGCGTGCGGACCCTACGGGTTCGAGAACTATGTGGACATGACCTAGAACCATTCTGGGTCAATAACCAATAGCGGGACCTGGATGCCATATTGGTTCCTACATATTCTACGAAGATCTTTACCGGTCAAACCGCATAACAACATACGTTGTTCCCTTTGTCATCGGTATGTTACTTGCCCGAGATTCCATCGTCGGTATCCAATACCTAGTTCAATCTCGTTACCGGCAAGTCTCTTTACTCGTTACGTAATGCATCATTACGTAACTAACTCATTAACTACATTGCTTGCAAGGCTTATAGTGATGTGCATTACCGAGAGGGCCCAGAGATACCTCTCCGACAATCGGAGTGACAAAACCTAATCTCGAAATACGCCAATCCAACATGTACCATTGGAGACACCTGTAGTACTCCTTTATAATCACGCAGTTACGTTGTGACGTTTGGTAGCACCCAAAGTGTTCCTCCGGTAAACGGGAGTTGCATAATCTCATAGTTACAGGAACATGTATAAGTCATGAAGAAAGCAATAGCAACATACTAAACGATCAAGTGCTAAGCTAACGGAATGGGTCATGTCAATCACATCATTCTCCTAATGATGTGATCACGTTAAGCAAATGACAACACATGTCTATGGTTAGGAAACATAACCATCTTTGATTAATGAGCTAGTCAAGTAGAGGCATACTAGTGACTATATGTTTGTCTATGTGTTCACACATGTATCATGTTTTCGGTTAATACAATTCTAGCATGAATAATAAACATTTATCATGAAATAAGGAAATAAATAATAACTTTATTATTGCCTCTAGGGCATATTTCCTTCAGTCTCCCACTTGCACTAGAGTCAATAATCTAATTCACATCACCATGTGATTTAACATCAATATCCATATCTGTATATGATTAACACCCATAGTTCACATCGTCATGTGACCTACACCCAAAGGGTTTACTAGAGTCAATAATCTAGTTCACATCGCTTATGTGATTAACACCCAAAGAGTACTAAGGTGTGATCATGTTTTGCTCGTGAGAGAAGCTTAGTCAACGGGTCTTGTCACATTCAGAGCCGTATGTATTTTGCAAATATTCTATGTCTACAATGCTCTGCACGGAGCTACTCTAGCTAATTGCTCCCACTTTCAATATGTATCCAGATTGAGATTTTAGAGTCATCTAGATCAGTGCCAAAACTTGTATCGACGTAACCCTTTACGACTAATCTTTTATCACCTCCATAATCGAGAAACATCTCCTTAGTCCTTACTAACGATATTTTTGACCGCTGTCCAGTGATCTACTATTAGATCAAAATTGTATTCCTTTGCCAAACTCAGAGCAAGGTATACAATATGTCTGGTTCACAGCATATCATACTTTATAGAACCTATGACTGAGGCATAGGGAATGACTTTTCATTCTCTTTCTATTTTCTGCCATGGTCTGGTCTTGAGTCTTACTCAACTTCACACCTTGTAACACAGACAAGAACTCCTTCTTTGACTGTTCCATTTTGAACTATTTCAAAAATTTATCAAGATATTCATTGAAAAATCTTATCAAGCGTCTTGATCTATCTATATAGATCTTGATGCTCAATGTGTAAGCAGCTTCACCGAGGTCTTTCTTTGAAAAACTCTTATTCAAGTATCCTTTCATGCTATCCAGAATTTCTATATCATTTCCAATCAACAATATGTCATCCACATATAATATTAGAAATGCTACAGAGCTCCCACTCACTTTCTTGTAAATACGGGCTTCTCAAAAAGTCGGTATAAAACCATATGATTTGATCAACTCATCAAAGCGTATATTCCAACTCCGAGAGGCTTGCACCAGTCCATAAATGGATCACTGGAGCTTGCACACTTTGTTAGCACATTTAGGATTGACAAAACCTTCAGGTTGCATCATATACAACTCTTCTTTAATAAATTTATTAAGGAATGCAGTTTTGACATCCATTTGCCAGATTTCATAAATTGTGGCAATTGCTAACATGATTCGGACAGACTTAAGCATCGCTACAGTTGAGAAAATCTCATTGTAGTCAACACCTTGAACTTGTCAAAAACCTTTTTGCGACAAGTCGAGCTTTGTAGATAGTAACACTACTATCAACGTCCGTCTTCCTCTTGAAGATCCATTTATACAATATGGCTTGCCGATCATCGGGCAACTCCACCAAAGTCCACACTTTGTTCTCATACATGGATCCTATCTCAGATTTCATGGCCTCCAGCCATTTTGCGGAATCTGGGCTCATCATCGCTTCCTCATAGTTCGTAGGTTTATCATGGTCTAGTAACATGACTTTTAGAACAGGATTACCGTACCACTCTGGTGCGGACCGTACTCTGGAAGACCTACGAGGTTCTGTAGTAACTTGATCTGAAGTTTCATGATCATCATCATTAGCTTCCTCACTAATTGGTGTAGGAATCACTGGAACTGATTTCAGTGATGAACTATTTTCCAATTCGGGAGAAGGTACAGTTACCTCATCAAGTTCTACTTTCCTCCCACTCACTTCTTTCGAGAGAAACTCCTTCTCTAGAAAGGATCCATTCTTAGCAACGAATGTTTTGCCTTCGGATCTATGATAGAAGGAGTACCCAACAGTTTCCTTTGGGTATTCTATGAAGACGCACTTCTCCGATTCGGGTTTGAGCTTATCAGGTTGAAAACCATTTTCATATAAGCATCGTAACTCCAAACTTTAAGAAACGACAGCTTAGGTTTACTGCTAAACCATAGTTCATACGGTGTCGTCTCAACGGATTTAGATGGTGCCCTTTTAAACGTGAATGCAGCTTTCTCTAATGCATAACCCCAAAACAATAGTGGTAAATCGGTAAGAGACATCATAGATCACACCATATCCAATAAAGTGCGGTTACGACGTTCGGACACACCATAACGTTGTGGTGTTCCAGGTGGCGTGAGCTGTGAAACTATTCCACATTGTTTTAATTGAAGACCAAACTCGTAACTCAAATATTTGTCTCCGGGATCAGATCGCAGAAACTTTATTTTCTTGTTACGATGATTTTTCCACTTCACTCTGAAATTCTTTGAACCTTTCAACTATTTCAGACTTATGTTTCATCAAGTAGATATACCCATATCTGCTCAAATCATCGTGTGAAGGTCAGAAAATAATGATACTTGCCACGAGCATCAACATTCATTGGATCACATACATCGGTATGTATTATTTCCAATAAGTCAGTAGCTTGTTCCATTGTTCCGGAGAACGGAGTTTTAGTCATCTTGCCCAAAAGGCACGGTTTGCAAGCATCAAATGATACATAACCAAGTGATTCCGAAAATCCATCTTTATGGAGTTTCTTCATGCGCTTTACACCGATATGACCCAAACGGCAGTGCCACTAATAGGTTGCACTATCATTATTAACTTTGCATCTTTTGGCATCAATATTATGAATATGTGTATCACTACGATCAAGATCCAACAAACTATTTTCTTTGGGTGTATGACCATTGAAGGTTTTATTCATGTAAATAGAACAACAATTATTCTTTGACTTTAAATGAATAACCGTATTGCGATAAACATGATCAAATCATATTCATGCTCAACGCAAATGCCAAATATCATTTATTTAGGTTTAACACTAATCCCGAAAGTATAGGGAGTGTGCGATGATGATCATATCAATCTTGGAACTACTTCAAACACTCGTCGTCACTTCCCCTTCAACTAGTCTCTGTTTATTCTGTAACTCCTGTTTCGAGTTACTAATCTTAGCAACCGAACAAGTATCAAATACTCAGGGGCTACTATAAACACTAGTAAGGCACACATCAATAACATGTATATCAAATATACCCTTGTTCACTTTGCCATCCTTCTTATCCACCAAATATGCAGGGCATTTCCGCTTCTAGTGACCATTTCCTTTGTAGTGTAAGCACTTAGTTTCAGGCTATGGTCCAGCTTTGGGCTTTTTCGCAGGAGTGACAACTTGCTTGTCTTTCCACTTGAAGTTCCCTTTCTTTCCCTTTGCCCTTTTCTTGAAACTAGTGGTCTTGTCAATCATCAACACTTGATGCTCTTTCTTGATTTCTACCTTCGTCGATTTCAATATCACGAAGAGCTCGGGAATCGTTTTCGTCATCCCTTTCATACTATAGTTCATCACAAAGTTCTAGTAACTTAGTGGTGGTGACTAGAGAATTCTGTCAATCACTATCTTATCTGGAAGATTAACTCCCACTTGATTCAAGCGATTGAAGTACCCAGACAATCTAAGCACATGCTCACTAGTTGAGCGATTCTCCTCCATCTTTTAGCGATAGAACTTGTTGGAGACTTCATACCTCTCAACTCGGGTATTTGCTTGAAATATTAACTTCAACTCCTGGAACATCTCATATGGTCCATGACGTTCAAAACATCTTTGAAGTCCCGATTCTAAGCCGTTTAAGCATGGTGCACTAAACTATCAAGTAGTCATCATATTGAGCTAGCCAAACGTTCATAACGTCTGCATCTGCTTCTGCAATAGGTCTGTCACCTAGCGGTGCATTAAGGACATAATTCTTCTGTGCAGCAATGAGGATAAACCTCAGATCACGGATCCAATCCGCATCATTGCTACTAACATTTTTCAACACAGTTTTCTCTAGGAACATATCAAAATAAACATATGAAAGCAACAACGCGAGCTATTGATCTACAACATAATTTGCAAAATACTACCAGGACTAAGTTCATGATAAATTTAAGTTCAATTAATCATATTACTTAAGAACTCCCACTTAGATAGACATCCCTCTAATCCTCTAAGTGATTACGTGATCCATATCAACTACACCATGTCCGATCGTCACGTGAGATGGAGTAGTTTCAACGGTGAACATCAATATGTTGATCATATCTACTATATGATTCATGCTCGACCTTTCGGTCTCCGTGTTCCGAGGCCATATCTGTATATGCTAGGCTTGTCAAGTTTAACCTGAGTACTCCGCGTGTGCAACTGTTTTGCACCCGTTGTATTTGAACGTAGAGCCTATCACACCCGATCATCACGTGGTGTCTCAGCACGAAGAACTTTCGCAACGGTGCATACTCAGGGAGAACACTTCTTGATAAATTTTTAGTGAGAGATCATCTTAAAATGCTACCGTCGAACAAAACAGAATAAGATGTATAACAGATAAACATCATATGCAATCAAAATATGTTTCATGATATGGCCATGATCTTCTTGCGCCTTTGATCACCATCTCCAAAGTACTGTCATGATCTCTATCGTCACCAGCACGACACCATGATCTTCATCATCTTGATCTATATCAATGTGTCGTCACATGGTCGTCTCGCCAACTATTGCTCTTGCAACTATTGCTATCGCATAGCGATAAAGTAAAGCAATTATTTGGCACTTGCATCTTATGCAACAAAGAGACAATCATAGAGCTTTTGCGAGTTGCCGATAACTTCAATAAAACATGATCATCTCATACAACAACTTATATCTCATCACGTCTTGACCATACCACATCACAACATGCCCTGCAAAAACAAGTTAGATGTCCTCTACTTTGTTGTTGCAAGTTTTACGTGGCTGCTACGGGCTTAGCAAGAACCGTTCTTACCTACGCATCAAAAACCACAATGATAGTTCGTCATGTTGGTGCTGTTTTAACCTTCGCAAGGACCGGGCGTAGCCACACTCGATTCAGCTAAAGTGAAAGAGACAGACACCCGCCAGCCACCTTTAAAAATGAGTGCTCATAACGGTGAAACTAGTCTCGCGTAAGCGTACCCGTAATGTCGGTCCGGGCCGCTTCATCTCACAATACCGCCGAACCAAAGTATGACATGTTGGTAAGCAGTATGACTTGTATCGCCCACAACTCACTTGTGTTCTACTCGTGCATATAACATCAACGCATAAAACCTAGGCTCGGATGCCACTGTTCGGGAATGTAGTAATTTCAAAAAAATTCCTACGCACACGCAAGATCATGGTGATGGCATAGCAACGAGAGGGGAGAGTATTGTCCACGTACCCTCGTAGACCGTAAGCGGAAGCGTTATGACAACGCGGTTGATGTAGTCGTACGTCTTCACGATCCGACCGATCCAAGTACCGAACGTACGGCACCTCCGAGTTCAGCACACGTTCAGCTCGATGACGATCTCCGGGCTCCGATCCAGCAAAGCTCCGGAGATGAGTTCCGTCAGCACGACGGCGTGGTGACGATGATGACGTTCTACCGGCGCAGGGCTTCGCCTAAACTCCGCGACGATATGACCGAGGTGGAATATGGTGGAGGGGGGCACCGCACACGGCTAAGGAACAATCTGTAGGTCAACTTGTGTGTCTATGGGGTGCCCCCCGCCCCCGTATATAAAGGAGCCAGTGGGGAGGAGGCCGCCGGCCAAGGAGGGTGCGCCAAGGGGGGAGTCCTACTCCCACCGGGAATAGGACTCCCTCTTTCCAAGTAGGAGGGAGGAAAGAGGAGGAAGAGGAGAAGGAAAGGGGGGCGCCGCCCCCCTTCGCTTGTCCTATTCGGACTAGGAAGGGGAGGGGCGCGCGGCCCCCTCCTGCCTCCTTCCCTCTTCTCCCTCGAGGCCCATGTAGGCCCAATAACCCCCGGGGGGTTCCGGTAACCTCCCGGTACTCCGGTAAAATGCCGATTTCACCCGGAACCATTCTGATGTCCAAACATAGGCTTCCAATATATCAATATTTATGTCTCGACCATTTCGAGATTCCTCGTCATGTCCGTGATCACATCCGGGACTCCGAACAAACTTCGGTACATCAAAACTTATAAACTCATAATAAAACTGTCATCAAAATGTTAAGCGTGCAGACCCTACGGGTTCGAGAACTATGTAGACATGACCTAGAACCATTCTCGGTCAATAACCAATAGCGGGACCTAGATGCCCATATTGGTTCCTACATATTCTACGAAGATCTTTATCGGTCAAACCGCATAACAACATACGTTGTTCCCTTTGTCATCGGTATGTTACTTGCCCGAGATTCGATCGTCGGTATCCAATACTTAGTTCAATCTCGTTACCGGCAAGTCTCTTTACTCGTTACGTAATGCATCATTCCGTAACTAACTCATTAGCTACATTGCTTGCAAGGCTTATAGTGATGTGCATTACCGAGAGGGCCCAGAGATACCTCTCCGACAATCGGAGTGACAAATTCTAATCTTGAAATACGCCAACCCAACATGTACCTTTGGAGACACCTGTAGTACTCCTTTATAATCACCCAGTTATGTTGTGACGTTTGGTAGCACCCAAAGTGTTCCTCCGGTAAACGGGAGTTGCATAATCTCATAGTTACAGGAACATGTATAAGTCATGAAGAAAGCAATAGCAACATACTAAACGATCAAGTGCTAGGCTAACGGAATGGGTCATGTCAATCAGACCATTCTCCTAATGATGTGATCCCATTAATCAAATGACAACACATGTCTATGGTTAGGAAACATAACCATCTTTGATTAATGAGCTAGTCAAGTAGAGGCATACTAGTGACTATATGTTTGTCTATGTATTCACACATGTATCATGTTTCCGGTTAATACAATTCTAGCATGAATAATAAACATTTATCATGAAATAAGGAAATAATTAATAACTTTATTATTGCCTCTAGGGCATATTTCCTTCAGTTGAAATAGTTGAAGTCATGCTTAATGGAGAAAAAAAACACTTGTCGTTGTTGCGTACCGTTTCACAATCGAAGGTCTCCTCGAGCTTAATGCTGAAGCGCCGATGTTCGTCCAGCCGAACGAACCTGTCGCACAAACCTCGATCGTCGTGGCACCAGCTACACTCCCCCGGGAGACCGTCATCGTCCGAGTACGACATTTCCTACAATCATAATTCAAAGATTAAACTTGTACATATTCTAGCACAAGTCATGCCAGAATTCACGACAAAATCCGGCATGACCTTTGCTAAAAAAGGACATATCGAGCGCCTGAAATTTGCCGGAACGGAAATTAATCAACACTCCGGCAAAACATAGGCCACTCGGAGATGTAAACTGAACATGAACGGCCACATGGGCAACCACATATCCTATTTGAGCAACAACACAAGATATACAAGGATATTTGGCTGGTCTCACCTCGATGTCGGAGGGGGTACGTCGGTGACTGGGATGACGGCGGGGATGTCGGAGGGGGTCGGTGACGGGGACGACGGAGGTCACCTGAAACCATATAAGTTATCACTAACAACAAACATGACATGTTCAACTAGTTTTATTAATTCAACTAGTTCTTACTAAATATAAACTTACTATAAATAGAAAAAAAACTAGTTCTTTCTAAAAATAAAGTAGTTCAACTAGTTATATTAATTATCTTACTAAAAATAGATTAGTTCTGTTAATTCAACTAGTTCAACTAGTTTATTAATTTACTTACTAAACTAGTTCAACTACAACTAAAGTAGTTCAACTACCACTACTACTACTAAAAATCTAGTACTAACTAAGCTAAATTAACATCTACTACTACTAAATTAACATCTAGTACTAGCTAACCCTAAATTAACATCTACTACTACTAAATCTAGTACTAACTAGTGGCAGGGGTGGGGGGCGACGGAGAGGTAGCTAGGGGCGGCGAGGTCGAGGGCGGTGGGAGGAGGGCTGCCGGCGGAGGAGGGACGAGGGGCGGCCACAGGCGGAGGGAGGAGGGCGGCGGCGGAGGAGGGAGGGGCGGCCACATGCGGAGGGAGGATGTGCGAGGAGGATGGAGGAGGGACAGAAGGAGGGGAGTACCTCGGCAGCGGACGGACGAAGGCGGCGGCGGCGGCGACGCACGACGACGGTTGACGCGGGCGAGAGTGAGAGTGTGAGTGAGAGGGTCGGTCGTGCGCGTGGGGATAAGGTAGGGATAGCTGTAGCGCGTTTGCCAAAACGCGCTACAGCTAACCTGAATAGCAGTAGCGCTCTATAGTAAAGTGCGCTACTGCTATAGCTAGCGGGGGGCCAAGGTCATGGCAACTATAGCAGTAGCGTTGTATGCGGTGCAAGCGCTACTGCTATTTCCAAGTCAGCAGCGCGTTTCCTAAACACGCGCTGCTGCTAAGTAGCAGTAGCGTGGTATTTTGAAGAGCGCTGCTGGTAAGATTCTGTGTATAGGCTTTTCCCTAGTAGTGTTATTGGACATGTTTTATGTGTTGATCCATCAATTGATCACATTGAGAAAGACCATCGTGTCTCCGACCATTTTGCAAAGGTCATGTCTCCGACCATCGTGTCGTGATGAATTTGCAGGTACCCCGAGAGGCCCTTGAGTTTGTCGGAATGTTGATTAACTTCCGTTCCGGCAAATTCGGGTACTCCATATGTCCTATTTTCAGCAAAGGTCATGCTAAAATTTTCCGTGAATTTTAGCATGACTATGCTAAAAATAGGACATATGGGGTACTTGCGACTAATGCATGGGTCGGGGTATCTTAGTACTTAGTTAAGTAGGATCAACTGCCCCGCCATTCTTGCTGCAATAAACCATAGGTGGCAATAGAGCCAAGTGATTAGGCCCAACTTAGAATTCTCCTTAGCATCGATAAACCCTAGATGATAAACCCAACATAGGTGGCAATAGAGCCAAGTGATTAGGCCCAACCTAGGGTGCCTCGGCATCGATAAACCCTAAATGATAAAAACTTAACTTGGCTGCCCCGGATGCTTCGGTGTCGATGAGAACCTAAATGATGTACACTTAGGCTTTTAGGGTGCCTTGGCGTCGACAAACCCTAAATGATGAAAGCTTAGGCTTTTTGGGTGCCTCGGTGTCGACAAACCCTAAATGATGAGACCATGATCTTGTTCCTTGACAATAGCAAACTTTTTGACCAAACTTTTTTCCTATTTAGAGCGAAACATGGCCCACAACAATGAGGCCGGTGGTTCGGGCGGCAAGCAATTCTGGGAGTTGTCCCAGGAGATGGAAGAACAACCTCACCGCTATGAGGACACCGCGGAAGACACCGATCCTGATTACACAACCCCTAGTGGCGTCGGGGATGACACCACTGATGGTGTCGCCGAGGATGCCACCACTGATGATGGCGGCGCACACACAGATGGCAGCCAATCGAAGAAGCAAAGGAAGGACCGGCGTCCGAATGCGCTCCGCACCGTCAAGGAGGAATTCACTCAAGTACAAGGGTAAGGTTCCTGGAGTCTACGACGACTGGGAGGAGTGTCGGAGACAGGTTCACCGTTTCAGCGGTAACAGTTACAAAGGGTACACCACTAGGGCAGAGGCCGAATCTAGATATGCCCGCTATCTAGCGGGAGAGAGGAGGGAGCGTTGGAGGAACCGGATGAGGACCAGTTTGATCGCGATGATGCTCATCGTGATGACCACAACTCTCTTTTATGTGATGGTAGTTTAGATGATCGATATCGACTTGTAATGTGAAGACAAACTCGATACTCGCGGTCTTCAGACTTGTAATGTTTTATCTTTGTTCGGTATTTTGAATTCAGAGACTAATATGATGAATTGTATTCAGAGACTAATCTTCTATTGTATTCGATGAATCTGATGTTGCTGTGTGCTGCTGTCTATATTCTGTCCAATAATATATTTTGTAACCAGTGCAAAAATCAGAAAAGCAAAAAAAACCAAATATTCATACTAATGGCGCATCAAGGCAGAGTGCGCCATTAGTATGCCAAAGGATACCAATGGCACATCAAGGCAGAGTGCGCCATTAGTGTGACAAAGCACATGGTTACATATGGCCCCCCGGGAGGCATACTAATGGCGCATGGAGTTACATACTAATGGCGCACTGCGAGGTGCGCCATTAGTATACCAGATACCAATGGCGCACCAGTGGTGCGCCATTAGTAAAAAATTCTAATGGCGTGCTACTAATGGCGCACCAGTAGTGCGCCATTAGTAGGCAAAACCGGTGCGCCATTAGTAGGCCTTTTCCTAGTAGTGTTATGGTCATCATAGCACTTTATTTGTGGCGTTACCAGTAACGCCCGATTTTAATGTACCTTAAACCCTACATAACTGAGGGCCAGAGGGGTCTGGCGAACTCTATATAAGCCACGCCCCTCCTCAGTGTAAAGGGTTCGCACCCCTGTAACTCATACACACATAATCCAGTCGACCACCTCCAGGCTCCGAGATGTAGAGCTGTTACTTCCTCCGAGAAGGGCCTGAACTCGTAAACCTCTTGCATATACAACTACTCCATAGCTAAGATCTTGCCTCTCCATTCCTACCCCCCTACACTGCTGTCAAACTTAGAACCACGACAGTTGGCGCCCACCGTGGGGCAGGTGTCTTAGACGCTTATTGGAGAAGTTGCGATTTTCCCGATCCCCTTCATCATGGTTTCAGGCGGAGATTTGGTTGAGAGCCGCGAGATCCGTCTCAGCACGCTCACGTTCATCGCCGATGACTCCTCTTGGCTTCAGGAGGCTCCGCTCGACATCGACGCTCTCCCTGTCCGCGGGGCGATGCACTTTCACGCGTGCGTCCGCGGCGTCCTCCTGCGGCAACCGTCGACCCAGTATCAGTCGGCTCATGTGTCGTCCTCCCTCCCTGTTTCCCGCGGGCGCAAGCATTCCGGGCGGTTGAAGATTCAGCGGTGGGTGAGGCACGCGGTGGCTCGCCAGTCAGCCACCCCTCAAGTCGCGGCGATCGAGCCCGACAAATCTCTCTACGGCCTGTTCGACCTGTCGACTGGCTCCGCAGAGACTGCATCTGAGTGCGACAGCAGTGATCCAGCGGCAGAAGTTCTGATGGTCGATGGACCACGCAGTCCTCCCGGTTTTCCCCGCACCGACGGAGGCGACGGCGGAGGTGATCCATCGCATGCCCACGAAGAGTATCTCCCCGAGCCCCTCACTTCATTGCAGAGGGGAGAACTTCGCCGCCGGAACATGGATGCGCTGCACACTCCTATCATTGGAGAAACCCCCAAGGCTCGTGCCTTAGAGGACGCGCGCTTGGCCAACTTGGCTGAGCGCACTCGACTGGAGAACCTCCAGCAAGCACTCGACGAGCATGTGATACGTCTCCGTCGTATCTACTTTTCCAAACACTTTTGCCCTTGTTTTGGACTCTAACTTGTATGATTTGAATGGAACTAACCTGGACTGACGCTGTTTTCAGCAGAATTGCCATGGTGTTGTTTTATGTGCAGAAAACAAAAGTTCTCGGAATGACCTGAAACTCCACGGAATATCTTAGAATAAATAATAAAATATCCTCGCCAAAGATGAAGGCCAGGGGGCCCACACTCTGTTCACGAGGGTGGGGGGCGCGCCCCTCCCCCCTGGGCGAGCCCCCTACCTCGTGGGCCACCTGGTGGCCCTCCGACGCCAACTCCAACTCCATATATTGGCTTTCGGGGAGAAAAAAATCAGAGAGAAAGTTTCATCGCGTTTTACGATATGGAGCCGCCGCCAAGCCCTAATATCTCTCGGGAGGGCTGATCTGGAGTCCGTTCGGGGCTACGGAGAGGGGGATTCGTCGCTGTCGTCATCATCAACCATCCTCCATCACCAATTTCATGATGCTCACCGTCGTGCGTGAGTAATTGCATCGTAGGCTTGCTGGACGGTGATGGGTTGGATGAGATTTATCATGTAATCGAGTTAGTTTTGTTAGGGTTTGATCCCTAGTATCCATTATGTTCTGAGATTGATGTTGCTATGACTTTGCTATGCTTAATGCTTGTCACTAGGGCCCGAGTGCCATGATTTCAGATCTGAACCTATTATGTTTTCATGAATATGTGTGTGTTCTAGATCCTATCTTGCAAGTCTATAGTCACCTACTATGTGTTATGATCCGGCAACCCCGAAGTGACAATAATCGGGACCACTCCCGGTGATGACTATAGTTTGAGGAGTTCATGTATTCACTATGTGCTAATGCTTTGTTCCGATTCTCTATTAAAAGGAGGCCTTAATATCCCTTAGTTTCCAATAGGACCCCGCTGCCACGGGAGGGTAGGACAAAAGATGTCATGCAAGTTCTTGTCCATAAGCACGCATGACTATATACGGAATACATGCCTACATTACATTGATGAACTCGAGCTAGTTCTGTGTCACCCTATGTTCTATTTCTCAGTCCCGAAGATATGCAAGAGGCAAAGAAATCTATGAAAGAAAAAGGTATTAAAGCTGAAGATGTTAAGAATTTACCTCCTATAGAAGAAATACATGGTCTTAATTTACCGCATGTTGAAGAAGTATATGATCTCAATTACTTATTTACTAAAGAACCTCCCGATTTCCCGACACAGGTAGTAAAGGTAAATTCTCTCTATAGATATGATAAAGCTGAAGTTCCTCCTACTAAAATTGCTAGTCAGTACTTGGATGAGTTTGATGACTTTATATTTAAACAAGATGACTTTAATGCTTGTTTTGGCAGACAATTAAAACAGAATACCTTTATGATTAAACGCTTGAGTAATTATATGGCTGTTATTAGAGGTGAACTTAAACTTGTTAGCAAACACGCTTCTATGGTTACCACTCAAGTAGAACAAGTACTTAAAGCTCAGAAAGAAGTGTTTGATGAAATGAATAGTAAGAAAAATGACTATGCTGTTAGAGTGGCTACTAGAACTGGTAGAATGACTCAGGAACCTTTGTATCCTGAAGGCCACCCTAGGAGAATCGAGCAAGATTCTCAGAGAAATAATATTGATATGCCTAGTTCTTCTAAGAGGAAGAAAAAGAAAAATGATAGGACTTTGCAAACTTCTAGTGAACCTATTGCTGAACCACCTGAGAATCCAAATGACATCTCTGTTTCTGATGCTGAAACACAATCAGGTGATGAACATGAACCTAGTGATAATGTCAATGATAATGTTCATGTTGATGCTCAACCTAGTAATGATAATGATGTAGAAGTTGAACCTGCTATTGATCTTGATAACCCACAATCAAAGAATCAACGTTATGATAAAAGAGACTTCGTTGCTAGGAAACATGGTAAAGAAAGGGAACCATGGGTTCAGAAACCCATGCCTTTTCCTCTGAAACCATCCAAGAAAAAGGATGATGAGAATTTTGAGCGCTTTGCTGAAATGATTAGACCCATCTTCTTGCGTATGCGATTAACTGATGTGCTCAAAACAAATCCTTATGCTAAGTATATGAAGGATATTATTACTAATAAAAGAAAGATACCTGAAGGTGATATTTCCACCATGCTTGCTAATTATACTTTTAAGGGCGGAATACCAAAGAAACTTGGAGATCTAGGAGTACCTACTATACCATGCTCCACTAAAAGAAATTATTTTAAAACTGCTTTGTGTGATCTTGGAGCCGGTGTTAGTGTTATGCCTCTCTCTTTATATCATAGACTTGACTTGAATAAGTTGACACCTACTGAAATATCTTTGCAAATGGCTGATAAATCAACTGCTATACCTGTCGGTATTTGTGAGGATGTGCCTGTTGTAGTTGCAAACGTTACTATTTCAACGGACTTTTTTATTCATGATATTCCCGAGGATGATAGTATGTCTATTATTCTTGGAAGACCTTTCCTTAATACTGCAGGGGCTGTTTTTGATTGCAACAAAGGCAATGTCACTTTTCATGTTAATGGTAATGAGCATACGGTACACTTTCCGAGGAAACAACCTCAAGTTTATAGTATCAACTCTATTGGAAAAATTCCATCGATTATATTTGGAGGTTTTGAATTTCCTCTGCCTACTATCAAGAAAAAATATGATATTCTTATTGTTGGGGATTTTCATATCCCCGTTGAGGTAACTTAGTGTTATTCGAAATTTCTTCGGTTCCGTTATTATTCGGAATGACTTTATTAACAAGACTTGATCAACCTTGTTAGTGGGTTCATTTTGATGATCATGAGATGGATGAAACTAGAAGCACAACCTTCTGTACCCTCTTTATATTTTCTGTTATTTAGTAGAAATAAAGTAAAATAGTATTTTTCTGTCTATCTCCTGACTTATCCGTGCAATATAAAAATATCCCGAAAATAAAAGTCCTCAGAATGCCATGCCAATTTAATATGATTTTTTGGGAATATTTGAGAATTTACTGTGCAAAATTTACCACGGGGGGAGCTGCCACCTGGCCACAAGGGTGGAGGGCGCGCCCTACCACCCTGGGCGCGCCCCCCTGCCTCGTGGGCCCACGGTGGCCCTCCTCCACTTATTCCTGCACCCATCTTCTTCCTATGTCTCACACAAACATGAAAAACCAACTCAAGCACGAGTTCCAGCCCCCGTTGCTGTGATTTTTGATCTCCTTGCTCAAAGCACCTCTTGCAAAACTGCTTGGGGAGATTGTTCCTTGGTATGTGACTCCTCCATTGGTCCAATTAGTTTTTGTTCTAGTGCTTTATTCATTGCAAATTTGTGCTGCATAGGTGACCATGTTCTTGAGCTTGCATGTCAAATTTATATGGTTCCAAGTAGTTCTAATGCTTTATATAGGCCCTAGGCACTTGTGGGAGTTGTTGCTATCAATTTTATTGAAGTTGGTTCACTTTTATTTGAAGTTACTAAAAATTTCAGAAATTTTTCAGAGGAAACAATATGCTTAGGAGGATGTTCCAAGGTGGTCCTTCAAGGAAGCAAGGTCCCAGGCTTGCAATACGTGATGCTGACGAGGAACCACCAAGAGACGCACTCGTGAGGCCCTGTCAATGGCCCTCAAAAAATTTTATGAATCAAGTGGGAATTAAAGAAGAATTCTACGCATATGTGCGTAATGCCGGTCGTGAGGACTTTGAAGCTGATAAATGCCCACAGTATCGTTACCTCACAAGTTCATTTGTGGGGAGGTTTGATTTAACAACTTCGCGAAATTCTCCTTCAGTCATGTTTGACCTTTATGACAAATCTTATACCATGTACTTAGAGGATTTCACTCTTGCATGCAAACTTCCATCTTGGGGTAGTATCGAGGATCCCCCTAAATCTGAATATAGAGACTTTCTTGCTAGAGTAACTGTGGGGGAAACTAGAGATATAGCGCAGGCCACTATAGGGAGCATTCACTTTCCTGCTATACATTATTTTGCTCTCTTCATTGGTAGATGTATAATTGCTAAGGATGAAGCATGTCACATGTGTGCCCCTGATCTCAGCATTCTTAGAAGTGCTGTGTTAGGAGACCAATCTTATCATATGGGCGCCATTGTAGCTCGTAGGTTGCATCAGAATAGGCATAGCGGAGATTTCTTTGGAGGAATTTATGCAACCCGCTTAGCTAATTTTCTTGATGTAGACATTCGCGAGGGTGATATGGAGTTACCCTCTTCTTATTTAGATCTTGATCCTATGTTTTCCCACCAGTTCATTGAGAGGACTAGACCACCTTACCAGTACCGACTAATCTTTAACAAACGGCATGTGGTCCGTGTTGCTCTTCCTGCTCCTACCTTCTTTGATTTTCAGGCGAGAGGAAGATATATTATTACCAGAGAGGAGGCGGATGAGTACGAAAGGGGAGTGGAGGCTACTCGACTCCACGCTACAGCTCAGGCGGCAATAGCCACTGCGTCACACTACGACCCCAGCTTCACCTACGGATATCCGCTAGGCCATCCCTGGCAGTAGACAACTTAGGCCAAATGCCTAAGCTTGGGGGAGTACATATTCCCACCGACATTACATTTATGTTCACACACACTCATTGCTAGATGTCGGTGCTCATACTTTTTCACTGTAATATCCATGCTAGTTTATTTTTCTTTTTCCGGCTTTCTTCTTGTGTGTTTAATAAACTCTAAGAAAAAACCAAAAAAATTAGTTAGTCTACTTTCCATGCTTGTAGGATAATTAAAAAAAGAAAACCCAAAAATATTTCCCGTTCTTCTTTTACTTGTTGGGAGCTTTCCTGTATAAATAGTTTTTTATTTTCTTTCTTTTCTTTGGGGGTCGAGAAGACTATATTGAAAATGCTTAGTGGCTCTTTTATGCATGATTGATTATTTATACTTAGAGACCATATTACTTGTCTTCTCTCTTGAGTTGAATGCTTACAGATTCCAGCTTAGTCCAATGCGCATGCACTCTTATTATTATACACACCGTTCGGTCGTGCAAGTGAAAGGCAATAATGATGATATATGATGGACTTATTGGGAAGAGAAAAGCTGGTATGAACTCGACCTCTTTTATTTTTGTAAATATGATGATTCATCGTTCCTGATTCAGCTATTATGAAGTAAACATATTTGCAATGACATTTAGATATCATAGTTGCTTGTACCATGCTTGATTAGCTATGAGTTATAATGGTTTACCTTGCGTGCCAACATGCTATTAGAATGATTATGATATGGTATGATGGGGTGGTATCCTCCTTTAAATGCATTGAGTGACTCGACTTGGCACATGTTCACGCATGTAGTTGAATCAAATCAACATAGCCTTCATGCTATTTATGTTCATGGTGGATTATATCCTACTCATGCTTGTACTCAGTGTGAATTAATTTTAATGCATGTTTACGACTGTTGTCGCTCTCTCAGTTGGTCGCTTCCCAGTCTCTTGCTAGCCTTCACCTGTACTAAGCGGAAATACTGCTTGTGCATCCAAACTCCTTAAACCCCAAAGTTGTTCCATATGAGTCCACTATACCTTCCTATATGCGGTATTTACCTGCCGTTCCAAGTAAATTTGTATGCGCCAAACTCTAAACCTTCAAATAAACATTCTGTTTTGCATGCTCAAATAGCTCAAATGTCAACTAGAGCTGCCCTTATCTTCCGTGTTAGGCGGGTTATTCTCAAGAGGAGTGGACTCCGCTCCTCATTCACGAGAAAATGGCCGGTATCCAGGATGCCCAGTCCCATGCTTTATGCAAACTAAATCAAAATAACTGCAAACAAAACTCCCCTTGGGACCCGTTGAATGTTGGAGGCACTCGCTGTTTCGAGCAAGCCATGGATTGATGCTTGTGGAGGAGGGGGAGTATAAACTTTACCATTCTGTTTGGGAACCGCCTATAATCTGTTTAGCATGGAAGATATCATCGTCTTTTAGTTGTTATGTTGACAATGAAAGTATGCCCCTCAAAATATAATTTATCTCTATTTCAAAACCGAGCTCTGGCACCTCTACAAATCCTTGCTTCCCTCTGCGAAGGGCCTATCTATTTACTTTTATGTTGAGTCATCACCCTTCTTATTAAAAAGCACCCGCTGGAGAGCACATTGTCGTTTGCATTCATTATTATTGGTTTATATTGGGTATGACTTGACTGGATCTCTTTTACCATGAATTACAATGTTTAGTCAGTCCTTGATCTTTAAAGGTGCTCTGCATTTATGTTTTGCGGTCTAAGAAAGGGCTAGCGAGATACCATTTTGTTATATCATGTTATGATTATTTTCAGAAAGTGTTGTCATCCGAGTTTTATTATTATGGATCGCTAGCTGATTATGCTATTGATATGAGTAATTGTGAGACCTACGTGTCATTGTGAGTATGGTTAGTTCGTAATAATTGCTGATACTTGAATGCTGGCTTTTCCTGTTTACAACAACAAGAGCAAATAGAGTTTGTAAAAGTTTTTCTTTTTCCCTTTCAGTTTGTCAACTGAATTGCTTGAGGACAAGCAAGGGTTTAAGCTTGCGGGAGTTGATATGTCTCCGTCGTATCTACTTTTCCAAACACTTTTGCCCTTGTTTTGGACTCTAACTTGTATGATTTGAATGGAACTAACCCGGGCTGACGCTGTTTTCAGCAGAATTGCCATGGTGTTGTTTTATGTGCAGAAAACAAAAGTTCTCGGAATGACCTGAAACTCCACGGAATATCTTAGAATAAATAATAAAAAATCCTCGCCAAAGATGAAGGCCAGGGGGCCCACACCCTGGTCACGAGGGTGGGGGCGCGCCCCTCCCCCCTGGGCGCGCCCCCCTACCTCGTGGGCCACCTGGTGGCCCTCCGACGCCAACTCCAACTCCATATATTGGCTTTCGGGGAGAAAAAAATCAGAGAGAAAGTTTCAGCGCGTTTTACAATACGGAGTCGCCGCCAAGCCCTAATCTCTCTCGGGAGGGCTGATCTGGAGTCCGTTCGGGGCTCAGGAGAGGAGGATTCGTCGCCGTCGTCATCATCAACCATCCTCCATCACCAATTTCATGATGCTCACCATCGTGCGTGAGTAATTGCATCGTAGGCTTGCTGGACGGTGATGGGTTGGATGAGATTTATCATGTAATCGAGTTAGTTTTGTTAGGGTTTGATCCCTAGTATCCATTATGTTCTGAGATAGATGTTGCTATGACTTTGCTACGCTTAATGCTTGTCACTAGGGCCCGAGTGCCATGATTTCAGATCTGAACCTATTATGTTTTCATGAATATATGTGTGTTCTAGATCCTATCTTGCAAGTCTATAGTCACCTACTATGTGTTATGATCCGGCAACCCCGAAGTGACAATAATCGGGACCACTCCCGGTGATGACCATAGTTTGAGGAGTTCATGTATTCACTATGTGCTAATGCTTTGTTCCGGTTCTCTATTAAAAGGAGGCCTTAATATCCCTTAGTTTCCAATAGGACCCCGCTGCCACGGGAGAGTAGGACAAAAGATGTCATGCAAGTTCTTTTCCATAAGCACGCATGACTATATACAGAATACATGCCTACATTACATTGATGAACTGGAGCTAGTTCTATGTCACCCTATGTTATGACTGTTACATGATGAACCGCATCCGGCATAATTATCCATCGCTAATCCGGTGCCTACGAGTTTTCCATATACTGGTTCTCGCCTATTTACTTTTCCGTTGCTAATGTTACAATCACTACAAAATACCAAAAACATTACTTTTGCTGTCTTTACTTTGTTACCATTACCACCACTATCATATTACTTTGCTACTAAACACTTGCTGCAGATACTAAGTTTCCAGGTGTGGTTGAATTGACAACTCAGCTGCTAATACTTGAGAATATTCTTTGGCTCCCCTTGTGTCGAATCAACAAATTTGGGTTGAATACTCTACCCTCGAAAACTGTTGCGATCCCCTATACTTGTGGGTTATCAGCGTGCGCAGAAACGGGTTCCAGAATCCAGTCGACGTCAACACTTTCCACCACCGACTCAGGTATATCAAACTCCGATTCAGAATTTAGCAGCTGCAGCCCGTATAGCAGAGTCGATTCAGCCTTCCCGGTCAGAGGCTGGCAGAGGCTTGTTATAGATCAGAGCATTACTCCGAGCAGCAGGAGATCAAATTTCAGCTGTATCGCAGTCGCGGAATAGGATTCACAGCAGATCCATCACTGCAAATACAGTCCAGTCGGCCCATAGCCCAAGATCGCCCCCGAGGAGTGAGGGACGTGGAGACCGGCGTGATCAGTACAAGAACCGTGAGCAGTATGATCACCGACTCGATCGTGATGATTGATGTCGAGTGCCCACCCCTCCCCCAAGGAGTGGATCGTACGCGCCTCGACAGCAGGATGACAGACGCCATCATAGTGTTGGGCGAAGGATTCCAGTCGACCCCAGAGAACCAGGCTTTGATGCGAGATCCATTATCGTTCAAGGTTTGGTCGACAGGAACAGAGCTCACCGAGAAGGTCATGACAGAGATGTACCCACCTGCAGCAGAGTACACGTCTCAGGACCAGAGTGTTTCAGCAGAGCCATCAGGGCCACGGTGATTCCTCCCAACTTCAGGTTGGCGACTGGGGTCAGTAAGTTCACTGGTGAGTCCAAGCCTGATACTTGGCTTGAGGACTACCGAGTGACTGTTTAGATTGGCGGCCGTAATGATGAAGTGGCCATGAAACACCTACCTCTTATGTTGGACGGCTCGGACAGAGCATAGTTGAATCAGTTAGCACCCAGCAGCATTTACACTTGGGAAGATCTTGCTCGAGTGTTTGTCAGAACATTTGTAGGAACTTGCAAGCGACCAGCAGGTTTTCCACTGAAATGGAATTAGCGATACCTTTGCTTTTAGTTTGAATTCATGAATCCTGTTTCTAGTGGCGAGTAACTACTACGAAAGGTACGGAGAGCTGCAATCTTATGTGTAGAAGTCAAATGAAACTTTGAGGGATTACATCCAGAGATGGATCACGTTGCATCACACGGTAGAGAATGTATCTGATCACCAGGCAGTCTGTGCCTTCAAGGAAGGCATTAAGTACAGAGAGTTAAACCTCAAATTCGGTCGAACCGGAGACATGTCTCTGAGTCGAATGATGGAGATTGCCACCAAGTATGGCAATGGTGAAGAAGAGGATCGGCTCCAGAGTGGCAAGCACAAGTCAGTCGCCCACGAAACCGGAGGAGGGAACTCTAGTCGGAAGCAGAAGCAGAAAGCCAAGCCAGCTGCTCCTGGAGAAGCATTGGCCGTGACTCAAGGAGAGTTTAAAGGGAAGCCCAAAGGGTCTTGGAACCCTAAGAAGGTGAAGGACAAGGAAGGGAATGACGTGATGGATTTGCCGTGCCACATCCACACGAAGAAAGATGAGGAGGGTAAATTCATTTACCCGAAACATACCACTCGACAGTGTTGGCTCTTGATCCAGCAATTCCAGGGGAAACAGCCCAAAGATAAGGAAAAGGAGTCGGACAAAGTTGAGGACAAAGAAGGTAGTGATGATGGATATCCCCAGGTCAATTCCACCCTGATGATTTTTGCTGATGTTGAAAGCAAAAGTCGATTGAAAGTTATCAACCGAGAAGTGAATATGGTTGCTCCGGCGACACCCAGTTATCTGAAATGGTCTCAGACTGCCATCACATTCGACCAGTCCGATCATCAGACACATATAGCCACCCCTAGGAGGCAAGCTTTGGTGGTCGACCCAGTCGTCGAAGGCACTCGACTGACTAAAGTTTTGATGGATGGTGGCAGTGGCCTGAATATACTATATGCAGAGACATTGAAAGGGATGGGCATTCCGATGTCCAGACTCAGTACCAGCAACATGAGTTTCCATGGAGTCATTCCTGGAAAGAAGGCTGAGTCACTCGGCCAAATTGCTCTTGATGTGGTTTTCGGTGATTCCAAGAATTACCGCAAAGAAAATTTGACATTTGAAGTTGTGGATTTCTAGAGTGCTTATCACGCTATTTTGGGCAGGCCAGCTTATGCACGTTTCATGGCTCGACCATGTTATGTGTACCTCAAATTGAAGATGCCTGGTCCCAAAGGTGTGATCATTATTACTGGCAATCGAAAGAAGGTGGAAGAGTGCTTTCAGAAAGGCTCAAAGATCGCCGATGGTCAGATGGCAGTGGTAGAGCTGCAGGAATACCAGAAAACTACAGACCCGAGTGATTTGTTGCGAGCCAAGAAGCCCACTACAGAATCAGTGTTTCAGTCGTCCGGTGAGACAAAACCGATTCACATTCACCCGACCGACCTCAGTGCTGCTCCGACTCATATCTCTACAACGCTCGACTCCAAATAGGAAGAAGCGCTCATCCAGTTCCTCCGTGAGAACTGGGACATCTTTGCATGGAAGCCTTCTGACATGTCGGGTGTTCCCAGAGGGTTGGCTGAGCACCGTCTACGAGTCGACTCAAAAGTGAAACCTGTCAAAGAACATCTTCGACGGTCCGCCGTCCAGAAAAGAAAGGCCATTGCGAGGAGGTGGCTCGGCTCTTAGCAGCAGAGTTTATCCGAGATATTTATCACTCCGAGTGGCTCGCCAATGTTGTCATGGTCCCCAAGAAGGACAAGTCACTTCGCATGTGCATCGACTTCAAACATATCAATCGGGCCTGCCCGAAAGATCATTTTCCTCTCCCCCGCATCGACCAAATAGTCGACTCGACTACGGGATGTGGGCGCGTGTCTTTTTTAGACGCCTATTCCGGTTACCATCAGATCCATCTGTATGGAACCGACGAGATCAAAACAGCTTTCATCACTCCATTCGGGTGCTTCTGTTATGTCACCATGCCATTCGGCCTCAAGAATGCCGGAGCCACGTTCATGAGGATGATTCAGAAGTGTTTGCTCACTCAAATCAGTCGGAATGTGGAAGCATACATGGATGATATTGTGGTCAAGTCACGGAAAGGTTCCGACCTGCTGACTGACCTTGCTGAGACATTTGCCAACCTCAGGAGGTATGATATCAAGCTTAATCCATCAAAGTGCACATTCGGAGTTCCTGGCGGAAAGTTACTCGGTTTTCTCGTTTCCGAACGAGGAATCGACGCCAATCCAGAAAAAGTTGGTACTATACTCCGAATGAAACATCCTGTGCGTGTGCACGATGTCCATAAGCTTACTGGTTGCTTGGCCGCTTTAAGTCGATTCATCTCTCGTCTCGGTGAAAAGGCATTTCCTCTTTACCGACTGATGAAGAAGTCAGACAAGTTCGAGTGGACTCCTGAAGCTGATGCAGCATTTGCAGAGCTAAAAGCCCTGCTTTCCACCCAGCCGGTGCTTGCTGCCCTAATCAACAAAGAGCCTTTGATGCTTTACATTGCAGCCATGGGACAAGTCATCAGTACAGTACTTACGGTCGAGCGGGAAGAAGAAGGAAAAGCCTTTAAAGTTCAGCGCCCAGTATATTATGTTTCTGAAGTTTTGGCCCCATCAAAGCAAAGATACCCTCATTATCAGAAGCTTGTGTATGGGATTTATATGACCACGAAGAAGGTTGCTCATTACTTCTCCGACCATTCCATTACAGTCGTCAGCGACGCCCCATTGTTAGAGATTCTGCACAACAGAGATGCAACTGGTCGAGTGGCAAAATGGGCGATTGAACTCCTTCCCCTAGATATCAAGTTTGAGGCAAAGAAAGCCATCAAGTCCCAAGCAATAGCAGATTTCATCGCCGAGTGGATTGAACAGCACCTGCCGACTCAAGTTCACTCGGAGCACTGGACCATGTTCTTTGATGGTTCTAAGATGCTGAATGGTTCCGGTGCTGGGGTAGTGTTGGTTTCCCCCGAGGAGATAAGCTCAGATATGTGCTCCAGATTCACTTTGATTACTCCAATAACGAAGCAGAATAGGAAGCACTTTTGTATGGGTTGTGTATGGACATTTCACTCGACGTCCGTTGCCTCATGGTCTATGGCGACTCAGATTTGGTGGTTAACCAAGTGATGAAGGAGTGGGACGTCAGAAGTCCGGCCATGACTGGTTACTGCAATGCAGTGAGAAAGCTAGAGAAGAAATTCGAGGGGTTAGAGCTTCATCATATACCCCGACTGAAAAATCAAGCGGCTGATGATTTGGCAAAAATAGGTTCCAAGAGAGAAGCCATTCCCAGTAATGTGTTTTTGGAACACATCCACACACCATCAGTTCAAGAGGATCCTTTCACCGAAGAAGCCCCACAGCCAAAAAGTGTCATGGATCTGACTGAAGTTGAGGTCCCAGATGTGGTCGACCTGATCATGGAAGTCTTGGTCATCACTCCCGACTAGACAGTGCCGTACATCGCGTATATCCTCAGGAAAGAGCTCCCAGAGAATGAAGAAGAGGCTCGACAAATCGTCCATCGCTCCAAGGCCTTTACCGTGATAAATGGACAGTTGTATAGGGAAAGCGCGACCGGAGTTAGTCAGAAATGTATAACACCAGAAGAAGGTCAGATAATTCTTGACGATATCCACTCGGGGACCTGTGGTCATCATGCATCCTCTTGGACTATTGTGGCTAAAGCATACCGAGCGGGGTTTAACTGGCCAAGAGCAAATGAAATGGCGAAGGAGATAGTTGACAAGTGTGAAGGATGTAAGTTCTATTCCAATATGTCACACAAACCCGCCTCAGCCTTGAAGACCATTCCACTCGTCTGGCCCTTCGCCGTTTGGGGATTGGATATGGTTGGACCACTGAGAACTGGCAGGAGCGGCTTCACCCATGTTTTGGTGGCAGTCGACAAGTTCACTAAGTGGACTGAAGCCAAGCCTATCAAGAATCTTGATACCTGCACTGCTATCAACTTCATCAGAGAGTTGATATTCAGATATGGAGTTCCGCACAGCATCATCACTGATAATGGGTCAAACTTTGATTCCGACAAATTCAGAGCCTTTTGCGCTTCTCAAGGCACGCGAGTCGACTACGCTTCCGTCGCTCACCCCCAGTCGAATGGACAAGCAGAAAGAGCAAACGGGCTAATTCTCAAAGGACTGAAACCCCGGTTGATGCGTGATCTCAAACACGCAGCAGGCGCATGGGTCGACGAACTTCCATCAGTTCTTTGGGGATTGAGGACTACTCCTAATTGGTCAACTGGGCGAACTCCATTCTTTCTGGTCTATGGAGCTGAGGCAGTTCTACCAAGTGACCTGCTTCACAATGCACCCCGAGTCGAGCTCTACTCTGAAGATGAAGCAGAACAAGCCCGGCAGGACGCAGTCGACCTTCTAGAAGAAGAAAGAGAGATGGCCATGATCCGATCGACTATCTATCAGCAGGACTTGCGTCGATTCCATACTGGAAACGTGAAGAGTCGAGCCTTCCAAGAAGGAGACTTGGTCCTCCGAGTGGATCAACAAAAGCCACACAAACTCGCCCCTACATGGGAAGGCCCCTTCATCGTCACCAAAGTTCTCCACAATGGAGTGTATCGTCTTTACAATGTCGATCGCCAGATTGATGAGCCACGAGCTTGGAATGCGGAGCTGCTCCGCCCCTTTTATACTTAAATACTCACTCGGATGAGATGTAATAAAAAGTACCTCTGTATTTTGTTTATCAAAGACAAGAGTGTTATAATTTTCCCAGTGATTGTTGTTGCTTTTGTTTACGTGAGAAATCCCCCAGTGGGTGGCTTAGCTGCGAATCCGTTTCGCCTAAGTTTGTAAAAAAATTCCTATCGAGTGACGAGCAAGCCTCTCACTCGGGGGCTTAGCTGCGAATCTGTTTCGCCTAAATATTTGAAAATCCTACCGAGTGGAGAGCAAACCTCCCACTCGGGGCCTTAGCTGCAGTCCAGTACTCGCCTAAGTATTTGAAAATCCTACCGAGTGGAGAGCAAACCTCCCACTCGGGGGCTTAGCTGTAGTCCAGTACTCGCCTAAGTATTTGAAAATCCTATCGAGTGGAGAGCAACCCTCCCACTCGGGGGCTTAGCTGCAGTCCAGTACTCGCCTAAGTATTAGAAAATCCTACCGAGTGGAGATCAACCCTCCCACTCGGAGGCTTAGCTACAGTCCAGTACTCGCCTAAGTATTAGAAAATCCTACCGAGTGGAGAGCAACCCTCCCACTCGGAGGCTTAGCTATAGTCCAATACTCGCCTAAGTATTCAAAAATCCTACCGAGTGGAGAGCAACCCTCCCACTCGGGGGCTTAGCTGCAGTCCAGTACTCGCCTAAGTATTCAAAAATCCTACCGGGTGGAGAGCAACCCTCCCACTCGGGGGCTTAGCTTCAGTCCAGTACTCGCCTAAGTATTTGAAAATCCTACCGAGTGGAGAGCAACCCTCCCAATCGGGGGCTTAGCTGCAGTCCAGTACTCGCGTAAGTATTAGAAAATCCTACCGAGTGGAGAGCAACCCTCCCACTCGGAGGCTTAGCTGCAGTCCAGTACTTGCCTAAGTAGTCGAGAATCCTACCGAGTGGAGAGCAACCCTCCCACTCGGGGGCTTAGCTGCAGTCCAGTACTCGCCTAAGTATGAAGTCCATTCCGATCCGCAAGGACGACGAGGTGCAGGTCGACTGCTACCTTCTCCTTCGGAGCTACGCCACAAATACAACGTGTGCTCTGCAAGGACGACGAGGTGCAGGTCGACTGCTGCCTTCTCCTTCGGAGCTACGCCACAAATACAATGTGCGCTCTGCAAGGACGACGAGGTGCAGGTCGACTGTTGCCTTCTCCTTCGGAGCTACGCCACAAATACAATGTGCGCTCCATTCCGATCCGCATGGACAACGAGGTGCAGGTCGACTCCTACCTTCTCCTTTGGAGCTACGCCACAAATACAACATGCGCTCTGCAAGGACGACGAGGTGCAGTTTGACTGCTGCCTTCTCCTTCGGAGCTACGCCACAAATACAACGTGCGCTCCATCCCGATCCGCAAGGACGTAGGTCGACTGCAATCTGTGCTCCATCCCTACCTGCAAGAGCGATGAGGTGCAGGTCGACTGGATTTTCCACCTCAGAGCTGCGTCTGAAGCACTAAAGTATATTCTGAGTGAAGAACAAAGTTCGCTCGAAGGCAAATGCAAGCATATTCAACGATAAGCCAAGTTCAGATAACATCCTATGGATTCAGAAGTGCTCAGGCGTCAAGCCTGTAAAAGTTTGTCGGTTACAAAACCACTCAGCATTCCGAGGCAAATTTAAGGCGAAGCATAGAAGTTTTTTACTCCTCAGGTGGAGGACTGGAGGGCGCGACAAACTGGTCCAAGTCAATTCCTTCAGCAATCAGAGTAGCAGCAGCAATGAAGGTCTCCATAAAAGATTGGAAGTCGTGCTTCTTGGTATTGGCAACTTTGATGGATGCTAGCTTTTCCTCTCGCGCATCCTTGCAGTGAACACGGACCAGGGACAGAGCAACGTCAGCGCCGCACCTGGCAGATGACTTCTTCCATTCTTGCACTCGACCTGGAACTTCATTCAGTCAAGTCATTAGAGACTCGAGGTCATTTTGAAGTGTCGCTCCTGGCCAGAGTGTCGTGTCGATTCGCGACGCCACAACCTTCAGTCGAGCAAGGTAGTCAACCACACCAGCAACACGAGACTCCGGTCGGAGCACATTCATAGCAGCTTCATCCTTCAGAAGAGAGTTAATGGGGTCCAATCTTGTCTCCACTTGACTGGTATCCTCCTCGAAGTTTTGGCAGAATTCTGTAAACACAATTCAAAGATAAACCAGCAGTTCTACGATAAGTCGATGATAACAAGTCAGTCGGGTAGGAGAGATTACCCTCAAGCATGATGAATAACTTCTTGGCGAGCCCTCCCAGATAAGCCTCCAGATCATTCTTCTTCCCCACCAGTTCACTAGCCTTGTCATTCAAAGCTATCTTATCATTTTTCAGACGGCTGACCTCCTTGTTGGCCGCGTCGAGAGTAGCTTTCAGATTGGCGTTCTCCTCTTCAAGTTTACTGACTGAAGCCAGTTTTTCTTCCACAAGCTTCGTTTTGTCCAAAGCCGCTTTCTGCGCCTCGGCAAGGTCATGGTCCTTCTTCTTCAGAGCCTCCTTCATGTGACACCCCAAAATTTTAACCTTGTTTTATTAATTAAAATTTTGCCAGGAAACTTAAACTTTTATTTTCTGGATTTCCTTTTGAGTTCAGAACCATTCTCTTTCTTATTATTATGGAGTTTTTACCCCAAGTGAAAACTTTTCAGTCATCATTGGACTTATTTCCCCTCTTAAGGATAACAATTCTTTTATCAGTGGGATTATTTAAACAATTATTTTTCCCTAAGCTTTATTTCTAAAAAATGGTTTTAAAGGTTTTAGGGTTCTATTTGCACTACAACCCTTTGATAAATTTATTCCAAATTCGAACCAATATTTGGGGATGACTTATGATGTCCCTAAATCACTTTTATGCAAAAATAACCTTTGGTCATTTGGAGATTTTTCAGCTTTATCTCTAGTTTTTAAATCTGGTCAAAATTCAGTTTTGCACTGCAACCTATTTAAATATTTCTTTAAAGCTTCCACCAAAATTATGGGATGTTAATAAGAGTGCATTATTCAAGTTTTTGCAAAAACCCAGTGATGTCCTTTGAAAAAAATGAGTGAATCAACCTCTTTTTCATTCTGGTCCAGCATGGTGATTTGTACAGCGACCATATTTTAACTTGCCCTTTTTGCTGTGATCCCTTTTCCTACTTATAACCCATCCTACCAAACCCTTAAGTCCAGGAGGTTGGACTCATTGGAGCAATTTCAGTGCTTGCAATCATGCCCTTTTCTTTCTGTCCAAAACTAAAGTTTTGCAAAACTTGCACTAACAAGTTTCTCCTTTTGACAAACTAACTTCACCACCCTCTCATGCATCCAAAGAGACACTAGCCTGGAGAATTTGGCCACTCCAAGAAATGCCTAAGTGCCCTTGGCATTTTTTCAAACACCTTATGGGCATGATCAGTTTTGACATAGTCTCTCATCTGTGCAATGAACCTGCTTCCTTTGCCTAACCACCTTGTCCACTAAGCTCCTAGCTACTCCTAACCTAGGTCTGCTATTTGCCAGCCTCACCCAAGCTCTGTGGCATGCACTGGCATTTCGCCGAGCACCTGGTGGGCGTGCTCTGGGCGCGCCCAGAGCGCGCGTTTTGCACGTGCCGCGCTCGAGCCGCCGCGCCCCTGGCCTGTTCCCCGAGCTTATCCAAACCCTCTGCCGCTCGCAGCGTAGGGCCAAGCCTCGACCCGTACCCCCTCACGAGCACCACAGCCCCACGCCACGTCTTCGGCAAGCCAGAAGCTATCCGCCACTGCCGCCCGATAGCCTCTGCACCGGTCGGCGCCGCCCGAGCTACCCCCGCTCGCCAGCTCGCCCCTGGAGCAGTGCCCGCTCGTCCGCTAACTCCTGCCGCCATCCCCAGCCTCGACACGGTGCCCTGCAAGCTACAGAACGGCGGTCACCAACATCCTTATCCACTGCCGCGGAACCGACCTCGTCACACTATAAAAGGAGGCCCCCAAGCTCATCCGAGCACTCAGGCGACCTCAGGCCACCCTCATGGCACCCCCACTGTCAGCAATCGTCGGGGGGAAGCCGTCTTCCCCGACTCCAGCCAGTTCGGCCGCCACCTCGTCCTAGCTCCGTTCACCGCAACCAGAGCCCCTCCTGTCCGTCCAACACCACCACTAGACTCCACATGATCTTGCGGAGCCGCCCAGACCATCAGCCTCAACGGAGAGCCACCGGAGCGCGGATCCCCAATCGTGGCCGAAGCCATCTCCGCCGCGAAGCTCGTCGCCGGCGACTCCGTCCACGTCGGCGACCATGGCGGGTACCCTCGGGTTCGTCTCCACCATCGGAGCACACCCATGTGCTCAGATCACCAGGGGATGCCTCCGTTCGCCGGCGAGCCTCGCCGGAGCTCCGCCTCTGCTCGGTCGGAGGAGGCGACGCGCGCGTGGACTGGTCAAACCTGACCAGTGGGCCAGGCGGGCCCATCGTCAGTGACCCAGCGCCGGTCCACGCTGGATAAGTGAAGGCGTATTCCCAGAGTACGTCTTCGACGTGTATTTATCCGAAGCATTTTTCTTTTTCTGTTCTATTTAAAAGAAAAAACCAGAAATTTGACTAAACTTTTACTGACTATATCTTTTTAAATAAAACTCCAAATGAGTTGATTCTTTTTCCTACCTCTCTCAAATTTAGTCTAGTTTATTTTAAGATTTATTTGAAAAAATTTCAAACAACTTCTTTGAACTGTTTTGAAGTATGTGCTATTTGAATATTTCCAATATAGGATTTTTGGAGAAGAAGAAAAGTTTCCAAAGTTTTAGGATGCACCCTGCCTCTACACAACTTGATGGCAAGCATTCTGAACCCTGGCATAATATTTATGTGAGTTCGTTGACACGATTATAACACCGCCCTAATATGGAGATCTCGTTATTTTATGTGGTGACGCGATCATTGGCTTGAATTGCATATTAGTGATTTCCTTGCTGTTGGAAATGAATATACTTGTGATGGTAATCATCCTCATGTGCCTTGCACACATGCCGGAAATGAATCCGGGAAAACCTCTGCCTTGCGTAGGTGTGAGCTTGTCGCCGGTCTCCGTCGGGACGGTTATGTCCGGTATGGCATAGTAAGGTATAACGAGTGGTGATTCTGTGGGTTGAAATATTTTTGTTACACCTATCATGCAGGGAATTTATAAACCTCCTGAGTCGACCGTAGATCGAGTCTTGTTCCAGTAACCCCCATACTTGTTTCGTACTACCACTTGCCCTGCCGCAGGTAGGGTGCGGTTCAGTAAGTTGTCAACCCCTTTCTTGGCACACACCATACAGAGAGGCCACGGTGGAAGATACCGACTGCAGCCGGTAGGCAGGCCACCTGGTCCGGGGCATGGGTGTTTCCGGTTGGAACCGAGAGGGGGGCACCCCTTAAAGCGCGCGTCATAAATTTGATCCCAAGCTACGCGAGGTTGTAGCCTCCCCACTAAGAGTTTTACTTGACAGGTGTCGTGGGTGATTCCAGACACCGGTAAGTTAAGCTGGTGTATGCAAGTCAGGTGCGTTTTCAATTAAAAGACCGTAGACGGAATTAGTCCCGATGGACTAAAGGAATCTGTTGCTCGTGGGTAAAGAGTACACCCTCTACAGAGATAATATCTATTCGAATAGCCGTGTCCATGGTTAAGGACTACAGTCTGGGTCGGGTCAAGTGTCGGTCTTAGTGTCGGTCTTCGGAGGAGGAACTACTAAACCAGAACATGGAACATGATCTGTGACTTATGATGATTGTGATTATTATTGGCTAACACTTTATATTATTGGATTTATCGAGTATCCCTGGGAAGGTTCTACCTCCTGGATATTCACTATGATTGCTTTCCTTATAAGCCCTTTATGTGGTGTTGCACAGACGCCCGACTGTGGCATGCTTGTTATTTATTTACCTTATAAGCCCTTTACGTGGTGTCGCACAGACGCCCGACTGTGGCATGCTTGTTATTTATTTACCTTATAAGCCCTTTATGTGGTGTCGCACAGATGCCCGACTGTGGCATGCTTGTTATTTATTTACCTTATAAGCCCTTTATGTGGTGTCGCTCAGACGCCCGACTGTGGCATGCTTGTTATTTACTTTATAAGCCCTTTATGTGGTGTCGCTCAGACGCCCGACTATGGCATGCTTGTCGTTTATTTACCTTATAAGCCCTTTATGTGGTGTCGCTTAGACGCCCGACTGAGGCATGCTTCATATCATGATCCCTTCGAGGCGTCGCTTCAGACACCCGATCGGTGCATGTTATTTCTACTCCATTATTTCATATTCATGTTGTATATAAATAACCTGCTTGCATGCATCACGGATTTTATTTTATGACTGACATTGTGATCACAGAATAATTCAGAGCATGATTATCGTTTGTTATATTATACCCGTGTTCATAATGTTTGCGAGTACATTCAAAGTACTCACTGGCTTGTCCCTGGCTATTGTCTTGGCCAGATTTCTTGCATGGAGAGGAGTGTTGCGATGACAGCCCCGGAACCTAAGCAACGGTGATAGCAGCCTCGCGAAGATAGGAGTTAACCTGGTCAGCTGTTCCTGTTGGGAAATGGAGTCCCATAGACACTGATGATCCACAAACCGCTTCCGCCATCAACCACTAGAAACCATTTGTTGTACCCACAGGCCAGAATGGTCTTGTACTACATATTTTGTATTTTGCTTGGAACTTCTGTATCAAGTTGGTGTCTCATCAGCTAACAGTAATCCTGGGGCTGGTGAGCACAAAGGCCATTTTCTGGAAATTAATGCCCAGAAAACCGGTTGTGACACTTCACTTTATCTGCAAAATGACAATGAGATCAGAATCAAGAATGGACAGAATGATAAAGACAGTCGTCAAGTTCTCACCAGCCATACCTTTTTCTTCGTCTTTTTCCTTCTGAAAGTTCTCCTGAGCAAGCTTCAAGTCAAGGTTGAGCTGGATCTGTTTGTTTTCCAATTCAGTATAGCGAGCCACAAGCTCGCAGGATTTCTGTGAAGGGTTAGTCGACAGACATCAAAGATAGGTTACTTCCGAGTGACTAAGAGAAAAATCGTAACATTTCTAAGACTACAGCCGAATCAAAATATTCGACAGTAGTCTCGGGGACTACACTCAGTGGGTGCACTCAGCATGCCCCCACTGGTTCTACCGACTTGGTCCGATCATTCGACCGAAAGGGACAAAGAGGTTATGACCCTAAACCATAGCTAGCTGTCAGCAGTCAGCCACGGTCTCATCATGATCTACCGAAAAAATAGGTTCTTTAGACCTTAGTCGACTGCCAGGAGTCGACCGGCAATCAACCATGGTCTCGGGGACCACACCCAGTGGGTGCACTCAGCGTGCCCCCACTGGTTCCAAGATTACATTCGACATGGTCCGACCAGACCGAGTGAAGAAGTTAGAGTGAAGAAATTCAAAATACAAAGACTACAGTTGACTGCCAGCAGTCCACCCTAGTCTCGGGGACTACACCCAGTGGGTGCACTCAGCATGCCCCCACCAATCCAAAAATTTAATCGACACACCCAGTGGGTGTACAGATACAAAGATCTTCGGAAAGAAAGTCTTCAGATAACATATCCTAACAGAACAAGCGGTGACCAACTAACCTAGACGTTGCTCTAAAGGGCTGAGCTAGCATCATAGGCCGCTTGGCTGGCTTCCCGGACCGCCTTCACCTGCTCCATCATGATCCCCGCCTGGCGTATAGCCTCCTTAGCAGCACCCACTTGGTCTTCTGGGACATGGTGTGTGGAGAAAAGGGAGGGCGGGTCAGTAGTCGACGACGAAGGCTGAACACTCGTCAGTGGCACAGCGAAGGACACGGAAGTCCGAGTGATATTGCCACCCTCTTGAACCGATGTCTCAGGCACTGATGCAATCTGAGTAGTCTAGCCAGCCGGCGCCTTTCTATTCCTCCTCGGCCTCAGTGGCGCCTCGTCGTCATCATCAGGGAGATCAATGACATGAGGAGGAGCTACAGGAAAAATCCAAAGTTAAAATCGAAAATCCAATCGACCAAAAGTGAAACTACAGAGAGCGTACCAAGGTTGGAGGTGGCAGCGTCTTCCATTTCCTGGTCTTCGTTCTTGGCAGAGGTCTCGGAGGTAGCAGCACTGCAGATTTCAGAAACCAGTCGGTTAGTCAATGAGTCGACCAAGAGTCTATCCATGCTAAACGAGAAAACACAAGTTTTGTTGTTACTCGGAAATGGTGGGAATGGTCATTCTCATCTTGGGCAAGGCCTTCTACGGATTTGATGACGCCGCTCGTGGATGCTTCGGCGCTTTTTCAGTCGGCGCCGGAGAAGCCGTCTGAGGGCGCTTTGACAACTGTCCAACAGGCGCACTCACTTTGCCACGCTCGCTCGCGGGGTCGTGGGAGAGCTTGGATCGCCTTTCCATGCGAGGAGGATCGACTTCCTCCTCCTCTTCACTGGAGCCGTCATCATCCTCTTCCCCCTCACCATCAGATTGCCACTCCTCCTCACTTTCACCTCCGCTCGCCTCTCCCTCCTCGGGTTGTTCTTGCGCCCCGTTGGGCATCGAGTACATCTCAGTAGTGGTCTAGAAGATAAAAAACAAGAAAAAAGTCAGTCGACTAATTTTAAGAAAACAGAATGAAGAAAACAAGGTCACAGTCAGAGATGCAGAATCGGACCTGGTCTACTTTGTATGATTGCTCGAGTGGAGGAATCCTCCTGGCTCCTCGGGGGTTGTCTTTGTTCCTTGTGATACTCAACAACCACCCCTCCAACGTAGCCTCTTCGACCTCCTCCAGGTGAATCCGAGTGGTGTCATCGAGACCCGAATACATCCACATCGGATGGTCACGAGCTTGGAGCGGTTAGATACGTCTCCTGAGGAAGACCTCTAACAAATCCATACCAGTCACCCCGTCGCGGACAAGCTGAACCACTCAACCAACCAACACTTTGACTTGTGCCTTCTCTTCTGGTGTCACCGTCAGAGAAGAAGGGTTTTCCGCTCGGTTCAGGGAGAAAGGGGGAAGACCCGTCACCTATCCTGGAGTCAGCTGGTCTTTGCAGTAGAACCAGGTCGACTGCCACCCGCGGACTGACTCAGGAAGAGTCATAGCTGGAAAACAACTTTGGCTTCTCATCTGGATTCCAAGACCCCCGCACATCTGAATCACTTGCGTCTTATCGTCACTCGACTTGGCTTTCTTAACCGACTGAAAACGACAAGTGAAAATGTGCTTGAAGAGGCCCCAATGAGGACGGCAACCCAAGAAATTCTCGCACAAAGACACGAAGGCAGCAAGGTACACGATGGAATTTGGAGTGAAATGATGGAGTTGCAGTCCGAAAAAGTTCAAGAAACTACGGAAAAAAGGATGAGGGGACAGGGAGAATCCGCGGTCGACGTGAGTAGCGATAAGGACACACTCACCCTCGAGAGGCTGTGGCTCGATCTCATTCCCCGGGAGGCGCACAGATTCGTGAGGAATGAATCCCCCCTCGACCAGGTCATCAAGGTCTTTCTGACGAATCGCCGAGGGCATCCAGTCGCCCTGGATCCAGCCCCGCGGCAAGGCAGACCTCGAGGAAGATCCGCCCCGACCGGACTTCTTCGCCTTTGCCTACGTCGTCGCCTTCTTCGCGCGCTCCAGGGCCGCCGTCTTCTCCTTCACCATCGCCGCAGACGAAGCCCGAACAGACCGACAGCACCGGGACGAGAGCAGAGGTGGCGGAGGAATTCAAGAAGAAAGGGGAAAATGAAGGCGCACTGTTCAAAAGCCCTCGGCCAGTGGCTTATATGGAGTTGCTTCCAAGTGACTCACCTGTAGGCCCAGACGATCCTGTCAAATCCCGCAACAGTCACGCGCACGATACGTGGCGAAAAAGGTGGTGCGGAGATCAAGGCATCTCCGCCCTATCCCGTCCGATTACTGCGGCCTCCTCCGCCCCGCGCGCTTCCCAAAATTCGAATCCCGCAAAATCCACGAGCAGCAGAACAACTTGTCAGACGGAGGATCTCCTCCACACCGTCACTCGGAGCTTTTCAAGTAAATAAATTCACTCGACTGAAACCAGGAATGGATCAAGGCGACCGAAAAATAAGTTGGTGTCGTTATTTAGGTTCATGGATCTAGAACAAGATATACTCATATCACGAAAAATGGGTCGGAAGAGTTCTCAACTCCTTCCTCACTCAAACCTCGATCCATTCGGGGGCTAATGATGAAGCTATGTACCTAGGGTAGGCTCATGGACCTGTCCAAACTACCCTCACCAAGGACATCTCTAGAAGAAACCACCTGTCAACCGACTCAGAAGTGTTCCACTCGACAGACTCGAAGACACTCGACCATGAAGCCAACCAATCGACAGCCAGAAGATCTAAACTCACTCTGCACACAAACGGTCGGTCATTGAGTAGCTTTTATGGTCATCATAGCACTTTATTTGTGGCGTTACCAGTAACGCCCGATCTTAATGTACCATAAACCCTACATAACTGAGGGCCGGAGGGGTCTGGCAAACTCTATATAAGCCACCCCCTCCTCAGTGTAAAGGGTTCGCACCCGTGTAACTCATACACACATAATCCAGTCGACCACCTCCGGGCTCCGAGACGTAGGGCTGTTACTTCCTCCGAGAAGGGCCTGAATTTGTAAACCTCTTGCGTATACAACTACTCCATAGCTAAGATCTTGCCTCTCCATTCCTACCCCCCTACACTACTGTCAGACTTAGAACCACGACACCCGCCGCCATCCGCCTCCTCGCCGCCTGTCGCCGACCGCCCGCCGGCGCCGCTTTGCCTCGCTACCGCCAGTCGTCGCCCGCGCCGCCCGGCCGCGCCTCGGCGTTCCCGCTCGCCGTCGCCCTTCGTCTCCGGCCAGATCCGGCAAGGAGCCGCCGGAACCGCCCCGTCCGCTCCCGCCGGCGACCTCCCGCCGCGACCCCGCTGTCTCCGATCGGCGCCGCCCTCCGCCGCCGTCTCGCTCGATCGGGGAGGAGCCCCGATCCGCCTCGCCCATTGACCGCGCGTGGGCCCCGCGTCCGGCCCATATCCGGCCCAGCCCAGCTCCCCCCCCCCTCCGGCCTGCCTCACCTCTCCTTCCTCTCTGGGCCGAAGCCCGTGGTGAGCAACCCCCCTGTCCCTCGCCACGGGCGACTTTTAGTTTCCAGCGCGCAATTCGGTTTTTTTTTACCAAGTCCCTGGATAGTATTAGCAGGTGTGCATGTTTGCATGGCCATAACTGTGTGCATGTAGCTCCGTTTTGTGTGCATAATATATCAAAATGTTCATTGAGAGATGCTCTTCATTTCAGTTCATAGTGCTATGCTCGTTTGAGTTCATCTTGATGCCCTAATTATTATTGCAAGAGTGCTATATGATGTTAACTGTTGTCTGTTAACAGAACCTGATGATTTGTCTTTTTCATTGCATTTTGTGTGTGCACCCTATGAGCTTGATGTCTACACGAGTTTTGAGCTACATCATTCCATATTTACAGTGGCGCAATCCATGTATTTTTGTGAGTCTTGTAGTGAGTGCGTCGAGCTCGTGGAGTAGGGTACTTGTTGTTGCTGTTTTGCTAGGCTGAATCTGTTATAATATGATGCTGTGTAAACCTACTGCTACAAGTCATTCTATGCATAATCTAGAGATGTTCACTAAGGATGTTTTGTTACACATGTCATGCTCTATCCATCTACGCCCCTGGTTGCATTTCTAACCTGCTGTAGCTTGTTGTTATCTTGCTCTCAAATTGCTAAATAATGTTGTTGTCAGCCTGTTAACATTAAGTTCAGTTTTTCCACGAGCTTTGCTAGTGATCCATGCACCCTATGAACTTGCTCTTGCCATGATTAGCTTCATAAATGTGTCTTCTTACTGTTGGTCACCTTATCATGCCATTTATTGCTCTGTGGTGAGTGGTACAAGATCACAAACATGCCTACTTATCATGGTTCCTGCCATGTACTGTTATTCTGAATCTGTCATATCATTTGCCATGTTTGCATGGATACTACCATCTTTTCTGTTAATCTTTGTAATTAGTTAAGTAAGGTAATTTTGTTCTCTGTCTTTAGTATTAGCATGCCATGCTCTATTTTGCCATGATAAGTTCCTGTAGCATGTTGTTTGATAGCTCTAAACATTGCAACCTGATGTTATTTCTGCCATGTCCAGTGATTTCTGCCAAGTCTATGAACTGTTATTATTTGCAATCTTGTTATGTCCTTTTGAGCATGTTCTAGTGATTTATGGAGATAGCTCAGTGTTCATGTTTTGTCATTCTTTACCTGTACTTCATGCCCATGCCTTTTGTTTTCACGTTGGGATGCTGTAGCTTATTGTTTTGATGCTTGCTAGATGCCTAGTTGCTGTTTTGGACAGCTTGTCCTTTAAACTTGCTTCATGTGTATGTGTTGAACCGTTGCTCCGTTTTGAGTGTGCTCTATATGAAACTTGCTTAGAATTGCATGTAGTTTCATCTTATCATGTTGCATCCATGTTTTTTGAGTGTTGCTTGATGTTTGAATGTATTTTGCATCAATGTCATGGTTAACTTGTTTTGCCCATATCTTCTAGGTCGTAGCTCCGAACTAATTGAACTTTATATGAAACTTGACTAGAATTTCGTGTAGATCATCTTGGTGCATCTTAACTTGCTGTTTAACAACTTGAACATAAGGTTTATTCCGTTCTGGACCAATTTCCAAATTTGCATATGAGAACTTACCGGAATTGTTATACGTTGTTTCCAGCCTCAATTAACCTTGCTTTGATGTGTTGTTCTTGTATGCATCATCTCTTGCCATGAGTAGCTTCATGTAGTATTGTCTTGCATCATACTTGGTTGAGCATCATGTCATGTATATGTGTGGTGTGTTTACCATGTTGTGTGCTTCTTCTCGATAGTTCCCGTTTCGTTGCGATCGTGAGGATTCGTTCGTCTACGCTTGGTTCGTCTTCGTGGCATCATCTTCTTCATGGACTTGTTCTTCTTCCTAGCAGGATTTCAGGCAAGATGATCGTTACTCTGGATCTCATTACTATCATTGCTATGCTAGTTGCTTCGTTCTATCGCTTTGCAGCGCTACCTATCTCTTGTCTATCGAGCCTCCCAGATTGCCATGTCAGCCTCTAACCTTTTTCACCCTTCCTAGCAAACCGTTGTTTGGCTATGTTACTGCTTTATAGCATTGTTAGTTGCAGGTGAAGTTGAAGATTGCTTCATGGTGGACAGGATTATGTTGGGATATCACAGTATCTCTTATTTAATTAATGCATCTATATACTTGGTAAAGGGTGGAAGGCTCGGCCTTATGCCTGGTGTTTTGTTCCACTCTTGCCGCCCTAGTTTCCTTCATACCGGTGTTATGTTCCTTGATTTTGCGTTCCTTACGCGGTTGGGTGATTTATGGGACCCCCTTGACAGTTCGCTTTGAATAAAACTCCTCCAGCAATGCCCAACCTTGGTTTTACCATTTGCCTCACCACCACCTATACTTTTCCCTTGGGAGTCGTGCTCCCGAGGGTCATCTTTATTGTAGCCCCCGCCCCCCGGGCCAGTGCTTCTCTAAGTGCTGGTCCGAACCGAGCTGCCTGCGGGGCCACCTCGGGGAAACTTGAGGGCTGGTTTTACTCGTAGCTAGTCTCAACCGGTGTTGCCTTGAGAACGAGATATGTGCAGCTCCCATCGGGATTGTCGGCACATCAGGCGGCTTTGCTAGTCTTGTTTTACCATTGTCGAAATGTCTTATAAACCGGGATTCCGAGACTGATCGGGTCTTCCTGGGAGAAGGAATATCCTTCATTGACCGTGAGAGCTTGTGCTGGGCTAAGTTGGGACACCCCTGTAGGGTATAAACTTTCGAGAGTCGTGCCCGCGGTTATGTGGCAGATGGGAATTTGTTGATGTCCGGCTGTAGATAACTTGACACCAGATTCGAATTAAAACGCATCAACCACGTGTGTAGCCGTGATGGTCTCTTTTCGGGGGAGTCGGGAAGTGAACACGGTTTTGGGTTATGTTTGACGTAAGTAGTTTCAGGATCATTTCTTGATCATTGCTAGCTTCACGACTGTTCCGTTGCTTCTCTTCTCGCTCTCATTTGCGTATGTTAGCCACCATATGTGCTTAGACGCTGCTGCAACCTCACCACTTTACCCCTTCCTTTCCCATTAAGCTTTGCTAGTCCTGATACCCATGGTAATGGGATTGCTAAGTCCTCGTGGCTCATAGATTACTACAACAACAGTTGCAGGTACAGGTTATGCGATGATCATGATGCGAGAGCGATGTTTGCTTGTTTTGGAGTTCTTCTTCTGCTTCTTCTTTGATCAGGGAATAGGTTCCAGGTCGGCAGTCTGGGCTAGCAGGGTGGATGTCGTTTGAGTTTCTGTTTGTGTTTCATCCGTATTCGGATAGTGCTCTTATGTAAGATGATGTTGTATTCGTGTGGCATTGTATGCCTTTTGTATGTATCCCCATCTATTATGTAATGTTGATGTAATGATATCCACCTTGCAAAAGCGTATCAATATGCGGTTCTATCCTTGGTGGGACCTTCGAATCTCTTTAGGATAGTATCGCATATTGGGCGTGACAGTAGTGATGAGGATTTGACATGTGGATGCCCTTTGAACTGCAAATAGTATGTTATTTCAATGTGTTTAATCAGCAGCTACATGCTATGTTTTGGATTTCCTACGTTGAGTGGGTTTTGCATGTTCAAACATAGTGCAACATGCAAAACTTCCAATGTTGACTTAAAATGGGATAAACCTTACAATGTTGACTTTTCAAAACTTACTTAAAATGGGATAAACCTTACAATGTTGACTTTTCAAAACTTGTGCTATTGCAACCTTATGATTTTCCCACCTACTAGTCCACACAAGAGGGCTTCATGCACTAGGATTTTAATTTTTCTAGATTTTTACATTTTCTTTGATTTTTCCGAAAATGGGGTAAAACTTGAAATGTTGAACATTCATATCAAATGGTTCGAAATTTTAAATTTGGTTGTCCCAAGTGGATTCCCCACCAATATTACAACATAAAATGATTTTTGTCAATTTTCAATACCAAACAACATCGCACTTGTAGTTCAAATTTGAGGAAAATCCCATAATTCACTATAAATCTTGCAAATATTGAAATAATACTCTAAAATTCATGAAACTTGTTCAGTGGGCTTTCAATGTGTCTACCTTCTATGAAAAATGAAAAGACCAAATTTTATAACTTATTTCAGGTATTTCCTTCACAAAAACCCATTTCTGGCACTTGAAAATGGAAATCATATTTTTTTATTCCAAAACAATTATTATTCCTATGGCAACAATGTTCATGATGGTAACCCATATTTGTGCCAAATTTTAACTTATTATCATGGAATATATCATGGAAGTGGCCACGGCTACGGGTATATGTCTTGAAATCCATGCAACTTCATACTATATATGTCATTTTGTGAAGGTTTTTTTAAGTTGTGGTATTACAAGTTTATGATTTTTCCCACTAACTAGTTCACACAAGAGGGCTTCATGTAGAAGGATTTTAGTTTTTGGGCCTCTTTTCAAATAAATTCCCCGAAAATGGGGTAAAACTTGAAGTGTTGAACATTCATATCAAATGGTTCGGAATTTCAACTTTGGTTGTCCCAAGTGGATGCACCACCAACATTAGAGCATAAAATGAATTTTGCCAATTCTCGGTACCAAACACTTGTAGTTCAAATTTGAGCAAAATCTCATAATTCACTGTAAATCTAGGAAATATATCAATAATACTCTGAAATTCATGAAACTTGCTCAGTGGTCTTACATGGTGGTCTACCTTCTATGAAAGATGAAAAGACCAAATTTTATAACTTATTTCAGGTACCTGATTCACAAAAAAGCCATTTCTGGCACTTGAAAAATGGAAACAATAACTTCTATTCCCGAAAAATTATTATTCCTATGGCAACAATATTCAAAATGGTAGCACCCATAGTTGTGCCAAATTTTAACTTGTTATCATGTAGTATGGTATGGAAGTGACCAGGGCCATGGGCATAAGCCTTGAAATCCATGCAACTTCATACTAGATAGGCCATTTTGTGAAGGTCTTTTAAAAAATTGTGGTATTGCAAGTTTATGATTTTTCCCACTTACTAGTTCACACAAGAAGGCTTCATGCACAAGGATTTTAATTTTTGAGGTTTTTTTTTCATTTTCTTTGAAATTTTTTTAAAATGGGGTAAAACTTGAAATGTTGAACATTCATATCAAATGGTTCGGAATTTCAACTTTGGTTGTCCCAAGTGGATGCACCACCAACATTAGAGCATAAAATGAGTTTTGCCAATTTTCAAGACCAAACTACATCACACTTGTCGTTCAACTTTCAACAAAATCTCATAATTCACCATAAATCCAGTAAATCTTGAAAATATAGCAATAATACTCCGAAATTCATGAAACTTGGTCAGTGGCCTTCCAATGTGGTCTACCTTATATGAAAAATGAAAAGACCAAATTTATAGCTTATTTCAGGTACTTCCTTCACACAAAAGCCATTTCAGGCACTTGAAAAATAGAAATATTAATTTTTAATTTAGAAGAATTATTATTCCTATGGAAACAATGTTCGCAACACTACTAGAAAAAGGGCTATAGATGGGATTGACACTAATGGCGCACCAGACAGGTGGTGCGCCATTAGTATATACTAATGGCGCACCACCTTCTGATGCGCCATTAGAGTTGAAACTACTAATGGCGCACCTTGCCCACGGTGCGCCATTAGTATCAATTTTTTTTTTTAAACTAGTGCGCCTGTCCAAACATACTAATGGCGCATCCACAGGAAGTGCGCCATTACTAGTTGTAACTAGTAATGGCGCACTAGCCAGAAAGTGCGCCACTAATGTTATTTTTTTTATTCCTTTTTTTGCTAAACTACTAATGGCGCACTCTCATGAGGTGCGCCATTACTAGTTTAAACTAGTAATGGCGCACCGTGGCAGAGTGCGCCATTAGTATGTTTTTTTTTTTGCAAAACTACTAATGGCGCACCACCAGGGGGTGCGCCATTAGTAACCTGGATTACTAATGGCGCATTTGTTGTTGGTGCGCCATTAGTAAGTGGGCAGCAACAAGATATTTTGGACAGCCTCTCCTCCCACAATCACTTTCTCCCCACTTCATTCTCTCCACCGCCTCCTCCTTGTCTCGGGTGCCTCCTCTTTTTCACCTCATTTCCACCATAGATTCATTCAAATTAAGTGGTTAAGTTACCTTGTTTTGCTAGGTAAGTAAGGGGGGAAGCTATATTTATGTTGTTCTCCCTACAACAATGTGCACATGCACTTTTTATGGCCTAGCTAGATCTATGTATGTTCGTGGTGTTGCATATGTTTGTGGTGTTTCATATGTGTCTGTGTTTGGAGGTGTACCGGTATTTGAAATGCGATAGTTGCCAATATTTTGCCGGAATGTTGATTCATTTCCGTTTCGGCGAGAATTTTGGCATTAAGCATTCTTTTTGGTCCTATTTTTAGGGAAAGTCATGCCAAATTTTTTCTTGGTTCTAAAATATCGTTTTGCTCTACCCCGCAGGCGACCATGGTCCGCACGATGACCGAAGGCATCATGAATAGGTTTTTGAGGTCCGCGAAGGCCGAGATGCTTCAAAAGAACGAGTCGGAGATAAGATGTCCGTGTCGAAGATGCAAGCTGAATAGCCTTATTGCGGACCCGGATTCCGGGCAGGTGCGGGACCACCTGCTCTTGCGTGGTTTCATGGATGGCTATCGGTGGCAAGGTGATGAAGATGACTACGAAGTCGTCCATGGGGGCCGGGCAAGAAATGAGGAAGGGCAGCAAGACAACCACTGCGGCTCGGGCGGGCGAGAAGACGAAGAATCCCCAGGAGATGATCACGACGGTGATGCTGTACACAGTCATCATGTAGAAGATGCAGGACATGATGATGATGCCGGCGGAGCAGACGACGCTGGGCCATCGATGGGCTGGGTGCAGGACCCTCATATTCAAGAGCTGCTTCTCAAGCAGATGGATAACGCAAGAGCTGCCACCCGAGAGAAAGCCAAGATGGATCAACTTGAGTTAGACGCGGTTACTCCATTGTATGAAGGATGCAGACCCGAGGATACCCGCCTGAAAGTAACGCTCATGGCTCTGGAGATGAAGGTAAAACACAAAATGACCGACGCATGCTTCGACGAGAACATGTCATTCTGGCACGAACGTCTTCCCAAGGGGAACAAGTGCCCGACCAGTTTGAAGGAGGCGAAGAAAATCGTGTGTCCTCTGGATTTACCGCACGTGAAATACCATGTGTGCATGAACAATTGAATCATTTATCGGGACAAGCACGCAGAGTCTACCATATGTCCGGTGTGCGGTGTCACTCGATACAATAAGAGGAAGAAAGCTCCTCGAAAAGTGGTGTGGTACTTTCCGATCACTCCTCGTCTGCAGCGGTATTTCGCGGACCCTAAGGTAGCAAAGCTCCTGCGTTGGCACGCGGATAGGGAGGAGAAGAAGCGAGAAGATGACGCAAATGATCCGGAGATAGATAAAAAAGACAAGATGTTGAGTCACCCTAAGGATGAGAGCCAGTGGCAAGCGTTGAACTTCGAATACCCAAAATTTGGGAACGATCCAAGGAACATCGTGCTGGGCGCGAGCACCGATGGAGTCAATCCGTTTGGCAGCCAGAGAAGCACACATAGCACCTGGCCTGTGTTTGTGTGGATGTACAACCTTCCCCCCTGGTTGTGCATGAAGAGGAAGTACATTCACATGAGTATGCTAATTGAAGGGCCGAAACAACCAGGGAACGACATCAATCTGTATCTAGGGCTGCTGAAAGAGGAGCTTGACACGCTGTGGAAAACGCCAGCCAATACGTGGGACGCCGCAGAGAAAGAATATTTCCCTATGAGAGCCGCACTGCTCACGACGGTGCACGACTATCTCGGTTACGGATATCTTGCGGGGCAGGTAGTCCACGGATTTTCTGGATGCGTAAGGTGCATGGATGACACAACTTATCGCCAGCTAGATAGAGATCCCGGGTCTTCGAAAACCGTGTTCATGGGACATCGAAGGTGGCTTCGCGACGATGACCCGTGGAGGAAACGCAAGGATCTGTTCGATGGTGAAACCGAACCCCGAAAACGCCCGTGTACGAGGAGCGGCGAGGAAATAGACAAGCTATTGAAAAATTGGAAAGACTGCCCACTGCCGGGAAAGAAGCAAAAGGCGCCAGAGCCGGGGAAGAAGCGAAAGGCGCCAGAGCCGCTGCTGAAGGTATGGAAAACGAGGTCTGTTTTCTGGGACTTGCCGTACTGGAAGATCCACCGTGTGCCTCACAGCCTTGATGTCATGCATATCACGAAGAACGTGTGCGAGAGTCTGCTTGGTACCCTGCTCAACATGCCAGAGAGGACCAAAGATGGGCCGAAAGCAAGGGCAGACTTGAAATCAATGGGCATCAGGCAGGAGCTTCACGCTATATATGATGATGATGATGATGATGATAATGATGATGATGATGAGGCGAAGCAGGACATAGAAAGTCATCGCAAAGGCAAAAAGGCCAAGAAGACCGGAAATTACTACCCTCCCGCGTGCTTCACTCTAAGTCAGGAGGAGATCGAGCAGTTTTTCACCTGCCTCCTAGGAGTAAAACTTCCTTACAGTTACGCGGGGAAGATAAGCAGATACCTAGACCCAGCGAAGCAGAAGTTCAGCGGGATGAAGTCTCACGACTGTCACGTGCTGATGAAGCAGATACTTCCAGTTGCAATCCGTGGGATCATGGACGCGCACGTCCGTGAAACGCTATTTGGCCTATGCAACTTCTTCGACGTCATCTCTCGGAAGTCGATTGGCGTGAGGCAACTTAGAAGGCTACAGGAAGATATCGTGGTGATACTATGTGAGCTTGAGATGTACTTCCCGCCCGCATTCTTCGACGTTATGGTGCATCTGCTGGTCCATATAGTGGAGGATATCATCCAACTCGGGCCGACGTTCCTGCACAGCATGATGCCGTTCGAAAGGATGAATGGTGTCATCAAAGGATATGTTCGCAACATGTCACGTCCAGAAGGAAGCATAGCCAGGGGCTTTCTGACCGAAGAGTGCATCTCCTACTGCACGAATTATCTAGGCATCGAGAACCCCGTTGGTCTGCCCGTCAACAGGCACCTCGGCAGGCTCACTGGATAGGGTCACCGTGAGGGTCGCCGCGAAAAGCATGTCGACTTCGAGGGTCGACTCGCCGACTTTGAAAGAGCAAACCTAGTCGCGCTACAACACATAGACGTGGTCGATCCTTGGGTGGTAGAGCACAAAACCTTTATTAAGAAGACGTACAATGACCAAGGCCAACAGAGGACGGACGGAGATATACTCAAAGAGCACAACTCATGTTTCACGCGTTGGTTCAAGCAGAAGCTTCTGTCGTACCCTTTACATGAGGATTCTTCCGCGGAAGAACAACTCATATTCGCCTTGTCACAGGGTGCCGAGCACAACCTGATGACCTATGAGGCGTACGATATCAACGGCTACACATTCTACACCGAGGCCAAGGACATGAAGAGCGATGGTTATCAGAACTCCGGGGTACGATGGAATCCTACACCGGTAACGACAAGGATAGATACTACGGAAGGATCGAGGAGATCTGGGAGCTGAGCTACGCTGGAGAGAAGGTCCCGATGTTCCGTGTCAGATGGGCCAAGAACGTCATAAAAGAAGACCGGTATTTCACCACCATGGTTATACCTGAAGCCAAATCCAAGACCGCGGGCGCAAACGTCACCGCGAAAAATGAGCCATGGGTACTGGCTTCCCAAGTGGACCAATGCTTCTTCATTACCGACCCGCCAAAGCCCAGTCGTGTTGTCATGAGGAGAGGCAAAAGGAAGATCATCGGAATGGATGGAGTAGCCAATGAGCAAGACTTCGACAAGTACGGCGACCCGAGGATCGAACATGACGACGATGATGAAGTAGCAGCATACACCACAAGAAGAAGCAGGACCACCCTACCTAAAGGACGTCCGTTCCACAGAAGAACTCCATTTGCAAAAAAGAAGGGCAAGAAGATTGTGAACAGATAGCTAGCTAAGATCGATTGTATTTAAATCGTAGCCTTCATTTCTCGATTGTATTTCATGGGTACTTTTTGAACTATCATGAATATTTTTAAATTTCATGGACACTCGATCTCGATCCCCCTCCATCTCGATCGCTATCCCACCTCGCCAGATCCGGTCCCCCTCGCCGCCGAGCACCCCCCAGTCCACCGGCCACCGCCGCTGAACCCCCGCACCCTCGATTCCCCTACTCAACCGCCGCCACCGACCCCCCGCACCCCGCGCACCCTCCCCCGCTCCACCGGCATTACTGTTTGATGATATTTTTTAAAAAATTATTACTGTCTTATAAAAAAATATTACTGTTATGATTTAAACAAGTTTGAACATATTTAAACACAAATAAGTATCAAACAGCTTTTTAAATGCTAAAAAAAATTGTGGAGCCTGGGAGTCGAACCCAGGACCTCCTGGTGTGAGAACTAGCTGCCGACCAGTCGAGCTAGTAGAGGGGACTTGATGTGGATCAGTTCTGGTGGTACATAACCTGTTGGCTCGAGTTGAAATAAATAAAATACTAATGGCGCACCACGGTGAGGTGCGCCATTAGTATGGATGTACTTATGGCGCACCGAGGGGTGGTGCGCCATTAGTATTGTGCCCGATCCCCCCTTCCCTCTCCCCCTTCGCCCGATCCCCCCTTCCCTCTCCCCCTCGCCAGTTCCCTCTCCCTCAATCCACCGCCACCGCCGCCGCTGCCCTGACCCACTGCGCCGCAGCCGCCCATGCGCCCCCGCCGCCTCCCTCTCCCCTTCCTCCCCCTCGAGCCCGCGCCGTCCGCCCAAACCTAACCCGACGCCGTCCGCCCGCGCCCGCTCCACCGCCGCCACCCTGCCTCTCCGCCCTCTCCTCGCCCTCGCCCTCTCCCTCCCTCGCCCTCTCCTCGCCTTCCCTCTCCCTCGCCCTCTCCCCGCCTTCCCTCGCCCTCGCCCTCTCCCTCCCTCGCCCTCTCCTCTCCCCCAGAGCCCAGAAAGCCTCGCCGCCGTTGCACCGTCCCGACACCGTCCGTCGCCCCGCCTCCTTCGACGCCACCGTCGCCCCGCCGCCCCAGCGCCGCCCCGACACCACCGTCGCCCCGCCGCCCTCGACGCCGCCCCGACGCCACCGTCGCCCTGCCGCCCTCGACGCCGCCCCGACGACACCGTCGCCCCGCCGCCCCAGCGCCGCCCCGACACCACCGTCGCCCCGCCGCCCTCGACGCCGCCCCGACACCACCGTCGCCCCGCTGCCCCGACACCACCGTCCGTCGCCCCGCCGCCCCGCCACCCCTCTCGCAGCAAGGTATGCGGCTTGTTCGTCCCCTGTCATGGCCAGATTGAAAAGTTCAGGTTCTGTTAACTGAACATGTTTAGGTTCAGGTTCTGTTAACTAAAAAGGTTCAGATTCAGAAACATTGTTGGACTACTAGGAAGTTGGACTACTAGGAACATGTTTAGGTTCAGGTTCTTTTAACTAAAAAAGTTCAGGTTCTGTTAACTAACAAAGTTCAGATTCAGAAACCTGTAATTTCTACTTTTATGCCTCTGTTACTCCAGTCAAAATTTTATGTTTGATGCCCATGGTAGTTGAGCTCTCACCTCACCTCACGCAGCATGCATGATGCCACAATGTCTAGTACGTACTGCCAAGCAACTGGCAAATAATTATAGCTTAGAATAAATAAATCTGATGTAAGATAAGCATGGCATGAGCTTTAATTAAATAGCATAATACACGTTGGTAGTCCATCTCTCTCAAAAAAAATACATGTTGGTAGCAGATGATAGATACCAATCCATTGGATCATCAGACATATTAAAGTCTTTTTTTGAGCCCTTATTAGCTACTCACACTATTTGCCCCGCGGTTTCTCTGTCATGGCTACCAAGTGATTGACGGTGGGCTAGAAAAATAAAACCACCAAACTATCAGTAAAAGATGTGAACCAACATCTTTCATTGTTATGCATATCAAACACCAAGGGTTATTTTCACTTAAAGTTTTAGAATGGGTGCATTACAATTCAGTCTGATATCTAATAAGACACTCTGGGTTGATATAATTATGGAACAGAACCAACCATGATAAATAAAAGGTGATGTTGTCTATGCATTGCCAAAAATGTATCTTTGTGAACAAATAAATTGGTACCAACAGCAATGCCATCTTACTGTAGAATTAGAATACATGGACATGATCAGCTCAGCTCCCAAACTGCCATTCATCACATCAATTTCCCCTTATGTAACTCCAGTCAAAATTTTATGTTGGTCTACCTAGTAGATGCCCATGGTTTGATTTTATGTTTGTTCCTATCAATACAAATGTTGAGCTATGTTCCATTTTTACTGTTCTTTGTGATAGTTTTTGCAACTTTACTTCCCATCTTAAGGCAAGCCCCATTTTTACTGTTCTTTGTTAGCAGAGTTGCTTGTTTCTAAGAACTTTGATACTATTTGGATCAAAGTTAAATGAGCACATAGATGACAAAAAAAGTTCAGATTGTAAAATGTTCATTTTGCTGCTAGTGCCCATTTTGAGTAATTGCTTAGAGGGATGATCCTGTGTGAGCTGGTGGAGTGATTTGTTTTCTACATAAAGCTCTTTAGTCAGGCTGGTTTTCGTGAAATACACATGAAGCTTCACCAGCTCCTGTGGGTGTGGGATCCATGTGACATGTGACATTGCATCCATGTCCACCTGGGATAATGATTTTGCAGGTACCCCGAGAGGCCCTTGAGTGTGCCGGAATGTCGATTAACTTCCGTTTCGGCAAATTCGGGTACTCCATATGTCCTATTTTCAGCAAAGGTCATGCTGAAATTTTCCGTGAATTTTAGCATGACTTAGCTAAAAATAGGACATATGGGGTACTTGTGACTAATGCATGGGCCGGGGTATCGTAGTAGTTGATTAAGTAGGATCAAGTGCCCCGGCGTACTTGTGACTAATGCATGGCTTTTAGGGTGCCTCGGTGTCGATAAAAACCGAAATGATGAAAGCTTAGGCTTTTAGGGTGCCTCGGCGTCGAAAAACCCTCAATGATAAAAGCTTAGATTTTAGGATGCCTTGGTGTCGACAAACCCTAAATGATGAGACCATGATCTTGTTCCTTGACAATAACCAATTTTTTGACCAAACTTTGTTTCTATTTAGAGAGAAACATGGCCCACAACGATGAGGCCGGGGGTTCGGGCGGCAAGGCATTCTGGGAGCTGTCCCAGGAGATGGAGGAACAACCTCACTTGTATGAGGCCGCCGCCTTCCCCACTGATCCTGAGACCACTGATGGTGCCGCCAAGGATGACCACACTGATGCCACCACTGATGGTGCCGCCGAGGATACCACCACTGATGATGGCGGCGCCCGTACAGATGGCAGCCAACCGAAGAGGCAACGGAAGGACCGGCGCCCGATCGTGCTCCTCACCCTCAAGGAGAAAGTTACTGAAGTGGACTCCAACGGGAATCCAACGGCGCCCGAACGAATAGTCAAGGGGTACTCGCTTCAGCTCGGGTGCATTGTCCGGAGCACCGTCTCGATCAACACCGAGAACCTGAGGCATCCTGACCGAGGGAATTTGCGCCACCTCCTCTTCACGTAGCTGCACGAACGATACAAGTTCCCCGCTGAATTTGCAAACACAAGCCTCAAAGGGAATAAAGTGAACAATGCTGCCCTCACGAAGATGAGCAAGGCCCTGTCTACTTGGAAAAGCAATGTGAAGAAAATGATCGAGAAACGTGAGAGTTATCAGAAGATCAAGGAGAAAAATCCTTCGATCACCGAAGATGACTACAACGACTTCAAGATCAATTGCTCGAGCACCGCAAGCTCCCAATCAAGTGAGTGGGGGAAACAGATGCGGGAGCTGAACATAGGGGAACACACACTCGGTCCTGGCGGTTACAGAGTGGCGGAGCCTATATGGGACAAGGAGGAGGTGGACCGTGCCGAGCAAGGCCTACCGCCCCTCTTCGAGAAATACAACGGTAACAAGCAGACCAGGAACTTTGTCAGGGCCCGGTACAAGAAGGACCCGAAAACAAAGGAGCTTACCACGGATCCGAAGACCAGGCAGCTTGAGCTTGTTCTGGTAAGGAATACACCCCCGCGTAATTAGCTCCATATGGTTGCATTCTAATTAATGAAGCCAAATTTTTAAATGGTTCACATTCCTTCCGCAGGCGACTGAAAGCAGTAGCGCGGGGTCGACTAAGAGCAACCCTTGAGACACCACTCTAAATAGGGCGTTGAATGTAATGAAGAACAAGGATAAGCTCAGTAAGCCGACGTCAGCTGGTCGTGTGGCCGGCAAAGGCTTGTCAACAAAATGGGGGTCATACTATACCGCTGGTGTGCGGAAGGAGAAAAAGACCAGCTCGGAAAGCCAGGCGCGAGAGGTTCAAGAACTCAAGGCACAGGTGGCGCGGATTCCGGAGATTGTCCAAGAGCAAGTGGAACAATGACTCGGAGCGACGATCACCGCCATTGTGCCTACCTTGATCTCGGGGTTGAGTGTGTGGATTGCGGGCGGCCAACAGGGGCCGCCCCCGATTCCTAGCTTCACGGCCAGCAACTCGCATAATGCGATGGCGGGGCCATTGGTGCCTCCGGCGGAGGCGGCATTGGTGTCTCCGACGCCGGCACAGGAGCTTAATGCACCCGGGTGTACGCCGGCCGGCACCTCTGCAGCAAGCGGCCCCTCCGTCAACTGCACGCCCGCCGTTGGCGGTGCGTCGACATTAGCCGAGCTCGACGCCATCATCACGGTAACTAATTAATCCTCTCTCAGCCGAGGACTTCATCTCCTTGCCTTTGACTGGGCATCCCTGACGCCCTACATGTTTTCGCAGGGCGCCGCCGATGTTCCGTGCACTCTCTTCCACTTCGTGAACAACGAGTTGGTCGATGTCGCCAAGGGCAAAATCGTTCAACCGGGCAACCCCTTGTTCCACGATACCCAGATGCCACCCAACTTGTTTAGGGTTCAACTGGTTCGGGTGCTGCCAGGCTGCGACGACTTGTTACCTCCGATTCGACCCGTCGGGGCCGACGATGATGACGTGATGACCCTCAGCGCCTGCCTGAGCTGGCCCCTGATTTGGCCGAAGAGCCAGATTCATTTGGGGGCGGGGGACACCACCCCAAAGACACCACCGCCAGTCGTGCCGGCGCCAAGTCGGCCCCATGGCAAGACCGCCGTAACGGTGCCGGACATCCCTATGCCACTGGATCCAAAAATGCATATGGCACAGGATCAGAACGACGACGACGACGATGATGATACATTTGGCAACGTCGATCAGTACTTTGCCGATCATGGGTACGATGGCGACTTCATGGGGCCTCCTTCTCAAGAACCAAACCTAACAAAAGACGTGTGCGATCTAGCTGGTACCGCGGAGAAGCCAAGTTGCAACAGGCGCCGTCTAGCATTCAGCTCTCAGGAGACGCCTCCAGCTGCCGACTTCACGGAGCCTCAGATAGGCGAGGTGCGAAATATTATCAGCCCCAACACACTCAAGAAGGTGGTCTGTGAGCAGAACTCGGTCCCATTACAAGAGAAGAAGAAGGCACGCAAAAGAAAGACTAAGAAGGGTGCGAGCCAGTCGGCACCGAGTACGATCCATGCTCAGGACGGGCCACCTTCACCGCAGGATATCTCGAGGAGGCTGCATGTGGCGGGTAGGGCGATGCTACCGACAAATATGCTCAATGCTGCAACCGGTGCTATGCGGAGTCTGCATGACAGTGTTCTTTCTTTGGAGAAGCGGCGTCTCAGAGAGAAGGATGTGGCATACCCGGTTTTCGCGGCCAAGGTGCCAGAGGGCAAGGGCTTTGTGGATAACTCCATCGGGCGTACGATCGTCCTGCGTTTTGATGACATCCACGCTATGTTGAACCTTCATCCGCTGCACTACACCTTCGTTCGGCTATTTTCGCTGAGTATGGAGATGCGGATCATTCGCGACAAGACCCCGGACATCGTGATAGTCGACCCCTTCTACATGCGTGCCAAGATCTTGGGCAGCGCTGGGGACCGGCAAGTCGCGAGTTCTTACCTCGAAGGCGTCATTCTGGCAAACCAAGATAAGGATAACTTCCTCGTGCCTTACTTTCCCGAGTAAGTCCTCCCCTCAACCGGCCCGTAACATATGAATTCGTACATTTCGATCGTTTTTCTTTTAATATTCCGTGTTTTCTGCAGTGACACACGTTGCACGCTCATCCTCCTAAGCCCCAAATATTCCATGGCCACGTATTTCGACCCGGACCGTCAGTCGAACGTAGACTACACAAATGTCAAGAAGGTTCTTGATGATGTTCTCCCCGGCTACGCCAAATCTGGAGGCACCTTCACCAAGCCTATTCGTAAGTCCGGCAAGCATATGTTCTCCCACAATACGACGTTCTGCTGCGTCAAGCAGCCGCCTGGCGGTCAGAAGGGTGCCTACTACGCCATCCATCACATGCGGGCGATCGTACGGGACCATCATCAACTTCTGCTACCGAGTAAACTCAAAGATTGGGCAAAGAGCGTGTCGGCAATCCAGGACGCGGACCTCCGACAAGAATTCTTTCGCATCCAGTCGGAGTTTGCGGAAATCATCCATCAAGATGTCCTTCGTACCTCGGGGCAGTTCTACCTCAGCAATCAACCGTCCAACAGTGACATCAACACAATGCTACAAATGCAGGCTGACAACGACCGTTATTTCATGACTCCCACGATAGACGGCGGCTTCATCCACGCTCCGGTCCCTTGAGTCGAGTCGAAAGCAGTGATGCTGTGTCTAGTTCTGAAACATCGATTGGCTCATGTTGTAATTAAACTTTAATGAACTTGTAGTATGTCTCTTTGGTTTCGAGAGTCGTTCAGCTTAGATGTAATCGATGCTATTAATGTCTTGCTTTTCTCTTCCGATCGTTCTGTTGCATACTTATATATTGCTTATGTATTGTCTGTGAATTGGTACTAACGTTTCGTTTGGCTAGTGCATAGCGATGCCGATGTATGTCGTGTACAAGGGTAAGGTTCCCGGAGTCTACGATGACTGGGAGGAGTGTCGGAGACAGGTTCACCGATTCAGCGGTAACAGTTACAAAGGGTACACCACTAGGGCCGAGGCCGAATCTAGATACGCCCGCTATCTAGCGGGAGAGGGGAGGGAGCGTTGGAGGAACCGGATGAAGACGAGTTTCATCGTGATGATGCTCATCGTGATGACTGCAGCTCTCTTCTATGTGATGGTAGTTTAGATGATCGATATCGACTTGTAATGTGAAGACAAACTCGCTACTCGCGGTCTCGAGACTTGTAATATTATGTTCTATCTTTGTTCGGTCTTTTCAATTCGGAGACTAATATGATGAATTGTATTCAAAGACTAATCTTCTATTGTATTCGATGAATCTGTTGTTGATGTGTGCTGTCTATATTTTGTCAAATTATACATTTTGTAACCTGTGCAAAAAACAGAAAATAAAAAAAACATAATATTCATACTAATGGCGCATCAAATGACAGTGCACCATTAGTATGACAAAGCATACTAATGGCGCATCACAGGACAGTGCGCCATTAGTATGCCGCGGTTACTAATGGCGCATCACGTCGTAGTGTGCCATTAGTATGCCAAAGCACCTGGGTATACATGGCCCCTGGGAGGCATACTAATGGCGCACCCTGGCCTATACTAATGGCGCACCAGTGGTGCGCCATTAGTATACCAGATACTAATGGCGCACCAGTGGTGCGCCATTAGTAAAAATTACTAATGGCGTGCTACTAATGGCGCACCACTGATGCGCCATTAATGGCCATATTAGGTGCGTCATTAGTAGGGGTTTTTCTAGTAGTGCAATGGTAACACCCATAGTTGTGCCAAATTTTAATTTTTCTTTGATTTTCTTGAAAATGAAAAATAATAGTTATGTGCTCTAGTTTGATCAGATAAATTGAGAAAATGATGTCACTTGTAAAAAAATTCTTTTATTATAGTAAGACCATCTATGCTTACTTTGTGAAAGAGATGAAGTGATGATCAAATATCAAATCATCATCTCCTTCACAAAGCGAGCATTGATACTCTTATTACAATAGAATTAGTTTTTTGCATATGGTCCTCTCCGCTATTTAAGGTCGGCAAGCCTCTCGCCGGTGATGAGGGACTAAACCACATCACTCAGTACGGTGCTGTGGTGAAGGGGGGGTGCTCGGGCGACGTTCGTGGGCCAGCGTCTCAGTTAATCCCATCAGCGTGAAAATGTCCGTGTTTTTGTAAACATACATTATATTCATACTCCCTCCGTTCCGAATTACTTGTCGCTTAAATGGATGTATCTGGCACTAAAATAGTGTTAGATACATCCACTTGAGCGACAAGTAATTCAGAACGGATGGAGTAGTTAATTTTCTAGATGGTTTTACAAATTTTTGATCTAAAATATATTCAAATATAAAAGGAAAGGAGAGAGAGAGAGAGAGAGAGAGAGAGAGAGAGAGAGAGATATGAAAACTTACGTAGCGGCCAAGCACTATGCAGCCCAGCCCACCTACAGGCAACCCCATTTTAACCTCACACCTAGTGGAAGTGGACGACGCGTCCGAGAGCGCCTGCTCCTGCTTTGCACCTTCGAGGCCTTCTTTGTCCCCAACTCTACGCCAAGAGACAAGCACGATACCACTAGTTCGAACCTATCTACTATCCAGAACTATCCCCTCCTCTTGCTCGATCTTCAACCATGACCGAGAACGCCATGGCCGCGCCGACGTCAACCAACGTAGACATTGTGCTCTCCTCGCCTCACCACCATGTCCTTTAGCTCTGCCTCGCCATCGTTAACCTATACGACGAAGATCGCTATACCAGACGCCCTGAATCGTCGCCATCATCGCCTTCTTTGTTGTCTGCAGCGTAGGACGCCGCTGTCAATTCGTTGCCTACACACGTGAGCTCCTTGTCAACATTTTCGTGTCGTAGTGCCATTAATCGCAACCTCCCTTTGCTGATCCAGCATGAGCTCATGAAGACGCTCCGGTAACCATTTCTTCACGTGGCCATGTCAAACTGCACAGCCAGAAGCTGTAGAACAACACCAGCACAAAAAATCGTTCGAATCCATGCTATTTCTTTGTTGCCTACAAACACCAAACTCCGTCACAATGTTACTCACTCACTGACCTTTGTTTCCGTCCACCCCCGGCCACCCTGACGCCGCCCCTCAACGCGCACGAGCACCAGCTAACGGTAGTGGCCAAGATATTGTCTAGCCATTGCTGGAATCGGCCAGACGAGCAACAGTCGGCTGACTGATGTGGCTGTACTTTACAGTGGAACACATGTCGTATTCTCACAGTCATGCATGTAACGGTCAAAGGGGTTAACCCAACGAAAATGTTGCATTTGACCATATATGTGAGGTTCAGCTAGACAGAGCATGGCAAAAATGAGCACAAGTTAGAGGGTTGGGCAAAACTGAGTAGAACTAAGGAGCGGAAGGCATGAAAATAGAAATCTTTTAAAAAAAATTGCATCCCAACGTGCACACGAACAAAAAACAGCGCGGGAAATTATCTACTCCCTCGGATCCAAACTAAAACCACAACACTTATTTTGAATCAGAAGATAACCGAAAGTAAGAGCACACGTCATTTTACTTTTCTTGTTCTTCTTCCTTCCTGTGTCACAGACCACAAATAAAAAAGAACACGTCGTGCCAGTTTTCCTTCGATGGTCCAAGAACCGAAGCGCTTGCTCAATCTTCACGGAAGCGCAGGTTTCTGGAAGCAATTATTATTATCAAGAGTAAAGATCCAAATTTTCCTTGCCCATTCACAACGGTCTTTTTTTTTTTTGAGCATCAGTACAGACACAAGCGCTCATATACACGCGCATACACTCATCCCTATGAACGCACACACGCACACCCTATCCCTATGAGCACCTCCGAGAGACTGAGCCGGTATATCATCTTGAGATTTACGAAGTCACCGTAGGCGCCTCGTCGTCGACGGGAACGTCTCCTCCCACTGAAAGCGTATCGCCGGAAATCCTGAAATAAATCCAGGAATAATGCGAGCACCAGGATTTGAACTCTGGTGGGTTGGGGATACCACTGTCCACCTAACCAACTCAACCACAGGTTGATTCGCGCCCATTCACAATGGTTATTACTACCCAGCCATACGAAAAATATGTCACAATCACACGGCGGCATACCGTTGCTAGTCTCTTCAAACACGCCAAACACCAAAGCCGAGCCACGTGGCGTCAAAAGCTGAAACATTCCACGTACTACCCAACAAGGCCGCGTCAAAAGCTGAACGTAGTTGTTGATAGCCCGAGTTTTCTTTTCAAGGGTAGGAAGATTCAGCTCACCAACGCTAACCAAACCACCGATCGATGATCGATCGTGTCGTGTCTTCTTCCTCCTGCTCGCTGCCACCTTCTCCATCAACTCTGAACCACTCCACCTATAAATCAACCACGGATCAGAAGAACAACAGGCACAAACCAAGGCAACCACCACCCACAGACAGCAGCTAGCTAGCCATCCTGACGGTGCTGTGTGTTCAAGGAAGGAAGCTGAGCGAGAAATGGCGGAGAGGGCGGTGACCATGCTGGCCGCGGCGGCGCTCGTCGTCGTGGCGGCGGTCCTGGCCGGCGGCGCGTCGGCGCAGTCGACGAGCGGGTGCACGCAGACGCTGATCGGCATGTCGCCCTGCCTCAACTACATCACGGGGAACGAGACGGCGCCGTCCAAGTCGTGCTGCTCGCAGCTCGCCACCGTCGTGAGCTCCAAGCCGGAGTGCCTCTGCGTCGCGCTCAACGCCGACCCCGCCGCGCTCGGGCTCGGCAACGTCAACAAGACCCGCGCCCTCGGCCTCCCCGACCAGTGCGGCGTCAAGACGCCGCCGCTCAGCAACTGCGCCTCGGCCCCCACCACCTCGCCGTCCTCCGGCGCGCCGGCGGGACAGACGCCAACGTCCTCCGGAGCAGGTAATTAATGATTAATCAAAGTGGTTGGTGAAAGTTGATGCGTCTGAACTGTGGTGCTGACCGACGTTTTGTTGGACGCACGCGCAGGGTCCAAGTCGACGCCGACGGCGGACGTGGGGAGCGGAGGCGCGTCGCTCCAGAGCTCGGCCGGCATCATCGCCGGCTTCATCGTGGCCGCGGTCTACGCCGTGTCCGCCATGTGATCTGACTGACGGATCGACGCGGTCTCTTCTTCTTGTCAGTCAGTCGGTAGTGATTCCATTTGAGATTAATATACTGGGGTCCGGGGATCGAATTGGAGCGCATACATGTGACATGTGAATGTGATCCATGCCCGATTCCATTTGTTGTACCGTGAGCTTATCTACATGATTCATTGTTGCCTTTTGGAATAAACATTACTCCCTCCGTTCGGAAATACGTGTCATCAAAATGATTAAGAGGGATGTATCTAGACGTATTTTAGTTTTAGATATATATCTTTTTATTCATTTTAATGACAAGTATTTTCAGACGGAGGGAGTACATCTCTTATACTGTATTATCGATTTCTAGAATCGGGCTTCGGAATTTTCGATGCTGTGGTTATTGCTCGCTACAATTTCCGCCCTTCATGTATCACAGGGATGAGTATATGCTCGTGTATTCGAACGACTTTGATTGTACTGTGTTCAATTCTGCCCTTCATGCGAGGAATGTGCCGTTTAAGTACTAGAAATTTTTTATTTTATTTTTGCGAAAAGCTTAAGTACCGGAATGATGCATGGTCTTGTTGAGTTGTGCGTGCATCATTCATTGGATGTGTATTCAACGGATACAGAAGCGCCTGCAGCTAACACCTTATTTTCAGACAAAAATTGCAGGGCCACATTTGAACATGTGTATTTCGAGTAAAATCGTTGACTTGTGATATCCTTTTCCATCACCCATGTAGTAATAAAACTGGTCAGAGGAACAAAATAATACTCCCTCCGTCCCAAAATACTTGTCTTAGATTTGTCTAAATACGGATATATCAAGTCACGTTTTAGTATTAGATACATTCGTATCTAGACAAATTTAAGACAAGAATTTTGGAACTGATGGAGTAGATGTTTGAAATATCTAACTTGCTATTCAAGCATTCAAGAAAAAACCACTCCGTGTAATTGTGCACAGATAAAAAACCAAAGTAAACACTGAAACAAAATTAAATCAAAGAAAATCAAGAAGAAGAAGAAAAACGGAGAAAAAGAAAACAAAAAACAAAAAGTAAAGCGAAAAACACAAGAAAAAAAACAACGAAACCAATGTAAAACAGTGGAAAATACTCGAAACAATTTCACGGAACTGAGCCGGCCAAATAATGCCGCCCTGTAGGCGAGACATAAAAGGAGGCGAGCGCTTGATCGAGACACTGATTTTTCCCGGTTTGCTGCTCGTGGTTCACCTGTCCCTGTTGACTGGTCCGCCTTGACCGGTGGACCATCGACCTTTCAAGAAAAAACTATTTTCCAAATAAATCAGGAAATAAAAAATCATGAATTCAAAAAAATCATGGTTTCAAAAAAAGTTCATGATTCAAATAAGTTCATGGATTTCAAACAAGTCCACGGATCCAAAAATAAGTTCTCGGCATTCAAAGAAAATTATCAGATTCGAAAAACGTTCATGATTTCGAAAAAGTTCACGAGTTTGAAAGAAGTTCATGGATTTCAAAATATGTCCAGGTCCAAAAAAGTTCATGGTATCCAAAAAGAGTTCACGAATTTAAAAAATATTATGTATTTTTTTGCAAATTTCAAGAAAAAGTGAAAAAATGCACGTGTTCCGCGGACTTGAAAAAAGATTCATGATTTTGAGGAAAAAAAGTTCACAACTTTTGGAAACAAATGTTCTTGGATTCCAAAAGAGTTCACATATTTTAGGAATTTCTTTTGAAAGTTCACAGTTTTAAGGAAAAAACATTCACAAAAAAATATGAATTTGAGAAAAAGTTCATGAATTTTCAGAAAGTTTCAAATTTCAAAGCACACATTTTAAATTGAAAAATAAAAAATAAAACTAAAATTAGAAAATAGAAAAAAAAACCGATTAAAACCCATCCAGAAAGCCAAAAAAGAAAACCTGTCAGAATCTTCTAGAAGCTTCTGACCAGTTTTGGGAAACTCCTAGAAGGTTCTTATGGGTTTCTAGAAGCTTCACAAAACGGTTGGGTCTCTTCTGGAAGAAAAGAACAGCGTCATTGCCCCATTTCAGGTACGAAGTGTGTCCAGTCTAGAAAGAAAAATAAAAGAAATGGGTCAAGCCCAGGTGGGTTTGCTTTCTGTGGAGGCAGGTTTGTTCACATGTGCTTCTTGGAAATGAAGAAAATCATGATTTTTTTTGCCCACAGATTTGCTTCTCTTTGAGGCACATATTTGCTTTCTCAAGAAATATAGTTGTGCGTAAGAAAAAAAACATGTTTTTTGTGCTTCTCGAAAAGGGGAAAATATTTTTTTTCTTGCTTCCACGAGAAGCACATATTTGCTTCTTGTGGAGACGTTGATTTGCTTATGCGAGAAGCATAGTTGTGTCCTCGGAAAGAGAAAAAAATGTGTTTTTTTTCTTCTGTGAGAAGCACGAATTTGCTTCGCATGGACGAACAGATTTGCTCTGCAAGAGCTGTTCTTCTCGGAATGGAAAAAAAAGTGAAAAAATACAGTACATAAGGCTTTGGGTTTTTCTCTACCGGTTTTCTTGGGTTTTTTGGTGAAAAAAGTCCGTCAAAACATATTAATATAATATCCAGTTTCAAAGATCTCGACGCAAGAAATACAACGATGAAAATATTTTAGGATTCAAATGCACGGTTCAAGAGATAAAACGTTTTAAATAAACGAATCTAAGAGAAGGAAAAAAGTAAAAAATATTTAAGTTGTGACAAATGATGCACATGCAGTGCACCACCTGTCAGCGCCCGGAAGGTGAGAGTGCTTTTTACAAGGGAACATAGGGCTAGTTTGGATGGTGTTCACGATGTCATGCCTGGGGACTGAGCCTGAGAAGATGGTCTTTATTGCCTGGTCAGGCTAGCGTGTGCTGTATGCGTTTGGTTCGTGACCTGCCTGGCGGCTACTAATCTGGCCTGTCTTTTTTTTATTTGAACAAGAAACCGCCCATATACAAGTGCTAGTACTTGATTAGTACTCCCCAGGCAGATGTTACGGCCACCAGGCGTCCAACTTCCTAGGCCTGGGCCAGGCTAAGCACATGCCTGGACCTATGGGTCAGGCTAAACACATGACAAGACTTCTCAGGCCAGGCTAGTACAGGCATGTCCAGGGTGTCAACCAAACAAACCCCAGGCAGAATCCAGGCACGTGCCAGGCCAGGCCATGCGCTGTGAGGAAGGAATCCAAACACACCCATATAGCACTTAGCTCGTGCCCAAACCTAGCCACATGGGCCGAGATCGCACGCCCCGACTATAATAAAAGGGTTCGGCCACGAGGATCGGCCCGGCATGCCAGCTGCCCAGCCCGACACCATTCCAAGCCCATGTTGCTTTTTGGCCTTATGGGCCGTTTCGGTCAAACAAATTATGGGGAAAATACATAAAAAACTAGAAAATCAAAAAAAAATACAGAAAAACGTGTCACCTAAGTACTAGAATTTTATATTTCATTTTTGCTTTTTTTTGCGGGTATATATATTTCATTTTTGCTAAAAGCGTAAGTACTAGAAAAACATGCCCTGGTATAATGGTGCACGGTCTTGTTGAGTTGTGCAGTGCTCTGATGCCCGTTCGACACTACAATTCATTTGATGTAACTGTTGAATATATGAGCTATTTTCATTAAGTTTAATTCAGAAAAATGGTAGATAAAATATGAATAATCATAGTATAGATGGTAATCACATCAACGTGATGTAAACAGTCATTGCAATTGGATACAACATATCCATACCCATGATGGCTATGAAGAATGACCCGTGAAGGCCAGTTTTCAAGTCAGCTCCATTGTCCGTGTTGGAGTACCCTGAGTTATTTTCTTCCTAGACAAAAGGCCAGACAAAATTTGTTATCAAACTTGCTATTCAAGCCTATAACAAAACCACTCCATGTAATTGTGCAAAACCAGAAGCTGATTGGTGTTGTAGTAATGTTTAAACCCGGTTGAACGTAAATCAAACTTTGAAAGATGTGGCACAGATATAAAAAACGGAGTATATTCCAAACTTGGTCAACGCGGATGAATTACATTCAGAAGAATGTTGACATGAATCTGATATAGACAAGATATGCCTGTGCCTTGCAGTACGTGCAGACGTAAATTACAGCGAATCGGGTGACCTCAACCAAGTGGCACTTCTACTACATCCGAATTTACCATCTAAGATGATCTTCAGCCGATTTGGGGGCTTCTCCACACGTCAGCTTACTCCCTCGACGAAACCGGAGCACTGGTAGCCATCCCGTGTTCATCTTCACATATGAACACTTTCGACAGCAGGTGCTGGGCGAGGTACCGCCCTTCCGGCTCCTCCAGATAAACCTTGTCGTTCAGATAATTCTGCAGACTGCTGATAGCCTCTGCCTGAACCTTTACGCCTTGTTCTTTCAGAGCTGGTATGAAGCGACGCGATATTACATCTAGGATCTTCATGAACTGCGAACCATACTTCTTGTAAAGTGCGAAACCGGCCATCTAGAAAGAATAGCCCTGGTTAGCTACACAGATAGTCAGACACAAAGGACAAAGACTCCTGATGATGATGCAGGTTTCTACCTTGAGGAAAGCATGAAGGGCAAAAGCAGTGGCTGTGATGGCTGGGAGAGTATTGAGGAACATCGCGAGCCATTTCCATCCCTCGGCTAAGCCATGTGGATGCCGCACACCCTTGATTTCTGTCTGTAGACAATGTTAGCGGTCATATTTCTCTTCTGTTGCAAAAATAACAGTGTAATTATGTGATGATGTAACATGGTACGCAATAATTTGTCAAGGTCTATCATATGTTGTCACTGCACAAACCATGGCAGAACATAACTTGGTTTTTACATGAGGTGTATATCGCTGCGCTGAAGTTAAAAAAATGTATTGCAATTAACAGGAAAGCAATCTGTTAGGAGGGAAAAGGCAGAACAAAAATCTCAAATCACACTCAATTGATGTTTTTACCAAACTGGTTATATCTAGACAAGGAAAGTCACACACCTGAATCATGGCAGCATACAGTTTGACGTATGCAACAACATTTACCAAATACGACTCAGTGCTCTGAGGTTTTTCATCTTCTTCCTGGTAGCCAATAAGCCTGTAGTAATCCGAGTTTTGTGCTTGTGCCTAACCAATTGCAGAATCATGAGATAATCCAAATGCATGGGCCCAAATAATACAGAATAGTACAGATTTTCGAACCATAAATCAGGTGCATTCAGAGTCAAAAATCTGTATGTCAAACTGTTTTTGGCCCATTGCCAGTTGACGTGGCAGTGTCCACTGTTCGCCTCCGCGCTGACTCTGGTTCAGCCGCACGGACAACACCAGAGCATGGGCAGGCCTAGACTTGCAATTCACCGCCGAGGAGCGCGCATTCTTTTTCGCCTCAACCACCATGGATGTTGGGAATGGCATGCAGGTCCTCTTCTGGGAAGATCGGTGGATTGGTGGGCGCTCCATCCACGAGAACATACCACTCCTGTACGCATGCATCCCCGAGCGCCGCCGCAAGCTCAGAACCGTCGCCAAAGGGCTCCAAGCCAACCGATGGGCGCAGGACATCCATGGCACGGTTGGCATCCATGAAATCGGGCAATACCTGCAGCTTAAGCACATGATCGACCACACGACTCTCTCTGCCGAGCCGGACGCGTGAGGCACCTACTCCGCCAAATCGGCTTGCATCGCCACGTTCAATAGCTCCATCATTTGTGACGCATGGAAGCTCACCTGGTGGAACTGGACACCGCCGCGCTCCCATTCTTTCACTGGCTAGGCCACCTGGACTGATGCTGGACTGCGGACCGCCTTGCCCATCGCGGCCTGCAGCACCCTGGGCGATGCCCCCTCTGTGATCAGGCACCTGAGACCGTGCACCACCTTCTCCTAGCCTGCCCCTGCGCCCGGCAGATCTGGCACGAAGCTCTGCGCTGGCTCAGGATCCCCTGCACCCCGCCCGACAATGAGACGTCGCTCAACGACTGGTGGCAATCGGCGCGGCAGCACGCCCCCAAGCCCATGCGCAAGGGCCTCCTCCATGACCCTCCTCGTCCCCTGGATGATCTGGAAACACCGTAACGACTGCGTCTTCAACCGAAGACGCCCATCGGTGAACAATCTGCTCACGAAGATCAAGGATGAGGCTGCCCTTTGGGCCGGCGCCGGTGCATTAGGGCTTAGAGCCATCACGCCCAAAACGTGGGATGTCCACTGATTCGCTCACGCGCATTGTAACTGCCTCCTAGGAGGATTGTAACCCAAACTCTCTCTTTTCAATGCAATGAAACGCAAGCTCTCTTGCATTTTCTCGGGAAAAAAATCTGAGTACTGAATGGTGTATCTTTTGACCACATACTCCAAACACCAAAACATACCGATTTCTTATTATTATTTGCAGCACCTCAAATGTAAGCAAGAAGATAAGAAAACACAACAATGCTGAAAAGTTCAGTAATACGCAGACTTACATTTAAAGCATGCAGATGCTTTGGAACTGTGTACATGCAAACTTTGTGGAACTCGGCTAGAAGATAATCCATTGCATCTGGTACCTGAGCATACACATGTGCCACATGACAAAAAAAGATTGTCTGATTTTCCTTGTAGTTCTTACAAAAATGTGTTAAAAGATGAGTTAAGGATGGAATATGGAACTGATTGCACGCATCTGAATCCATAGAAATAGGAAATGACACATCATGGCAATATGAGGACGCAAAACTGCATTTCAGACAGACAGATTGATAGCATATGTTTATGGCAGGATATCTACAGTGGCCCTGTGTTTATCAGCAGGGGCGGAGACAAGGGGGGCGGCAGGGGCTAGACACCCCCCAACCGTTCGCCCCCCTCAACAATTTACGTGAGGTACTAGGCTGCAATTAGGCCTTGTTGGTTACTGATTAGACTTAACCTGAAGGTTAACCTGGCGCATAAGCCCAGAGAACTAGCAAACTACATAAGCCCAAGCCCACTACGAGCCTACACTCGTAACTCTTAAGCCATCGTGGCTTGCAAACTGCCTGTTCTTTTCCACCATAGCGATCTGGCGCCGCCAAACAATCAGTCGATCGTAACTTTGTGCCTCGCTGCTAGGGCTTGCCGCCGCTCCCCGTCCGCATGCGCCGTGGACGACCAAACCAGGACCCGCCGTGATTCAGCCGTGGTGCTAGGGCTCATGAACTCTGTTGATTCTGCACTCCCGCTGGCTGTCCGGCCAATCAGGTATTTTATCACCATACGTATACCTATTTACTTGATGAAGCACTGAATTTTAAAACCAGATTTGTCTACACAATCTACCACTAGTAGTACCACTATTTAGTTGTTTCCAGAATTACAGTATACAAGGTTAATTTGTACACTATCCTATACAACGATCTACTAATTTACTGATAATTAGTGTGTTTTTATTTTTCTAAAAGAAATATGCATCACATGATTGTTACTGTTGGAAATAAATACCTAAAAAGGTCAACTCAGATGAGATAATCAACTTGCTTGTTGAGCGAGACATGGTCATCATAGAGATTAAGTGAAAATAAATGTATTATTACTGCCAAAGCATATGCTTGGTTATCAATACACTATCTATACCAAGACCTAGTATATTGTAACGTGTGATGTCTTCGCCCCCCCTCAAGTCTAAATCCTGGCTCCGCCCCTGTTTATCAGCACCAAGTGGCACTTCTATATCTGAGCTACTCAGGCCTTGTACAATGCAAGGTGCTTAAGAGAGGTTCTTGGAGAGATAAAACAGGTTTTCCTTAAGCACCGGTGCTTATTTGTACAGGGCAGACGCTTAATTAGGCGTCTCTCCTGTAGAAATAGGCACTAGAGCTTCAGAAAAACCCGGTTTATTTTTCTAAGCATCTCCCTAAGCACCTAGCATTGTACAAGGCCTCACAGAGACCATTTAAGTTTAGCATAAATTATATAAAAATATTTTTTGTCAGACATCAGTTCCCCAGAATTCAAGCTGATATGTCATGTAAGCAAACATATTTTCGCTGCGGCTATTTTAAGTAATCACAAGTTCACAGTAAGTCCTGGTAAACAAGACTGCAGGATGTGCACATGTGCCTTCCAGGATGTCAAAGATATGTTATGTCTACCAGAGAAAGCTAACAGAATTCTCAACTTTATTAAGTACTCCCTTGGTCTTTTTCGAGAAAACGCACCCTTGGTCTCAAAATAAGTGTCTCAACGTAGACACTTATTTTGGGACGGAGGGAGTATATAGTAATTTTAGCTGTTACATATTGAATTAACACCGACAAATTACAAATTGTAGGGATCAATTTACTCAGTAGTACCTAATGCGTAATAACACTATAAAAAACATAAAAACATACTGTACCTGATTAGTGACTAGTAGCATTACATAGCCACAAGCAAAGGCTAACGGTCCAAAGGTTTTGTCCTTTGTATTTCGACTCTTGACTATTGAAATCATCTGCAAAGCAATATCACGTAAATTTTTAAGTGTGCAATATTAAGTAGAAGTTCAATATGTATGAAAATGTATCAAGTATAAGTTTTTTTCTTTTGAGGGAATGTATTAAGTAGAAGTTCAATATGTGAGAAAATGAATAACAGTGTATAGGAATCTAAAATCTAGTAGAAGGCCAGAAAAAATCTTAATCAGGAATGCCAGAACACCCTTAAGATCATATTAGCAATTAGATAGCACGTATTCTTGGTAGTAAAATATCTTTTAAATTTGAACTAAATGAATGTCATTAACTCATTATCCTCACTTGCTCTGTTACTCGTACAAATATGTAGGCCCATACTATTCAAAATGCTCTTTATTTCTCACGTGTGTCATAAGCGATACCACAGAGCATGTAATAATACTAGAAGATGCATTGTTGAGTTAAAGGAATTCATCCCCATTCATAACTCCATGTTTCCTACACAAAACTTGCACGATTGTGCTCTCCCTTTTTTGCGAATAATTCATGATTGTGGTTTCAAATACACAATTTTGTAAAGTAAAAAAATGCATACAGTTTCATCAGTAGTTAAGGCACCATCATTACAGCATAAGTAGGGTAGCAGGGGAGGGGGGAAAGAAATTAGGTAAACACTAGTTTACTAATTGATTGCTTGATCATAGATGTATACGCACCCCTGACTATATAGGGAAGCTTGCTTAGTTCTCAAGCAACCTAATTGAAAGGATACTAATCTGTAACCCTAACCTTGCCAATATATATTTTCTATTAAAATAATCTGGCCATGCACATAACATATGAAGTTAACTGCATGATTCAAAGAAGAAAGCGCCATTTCAGGCTAGAAAATTTGAGAATTTATCCATGAGATATTGAAAAGTTAATTATGTGAAAATAGAAGAGCATAGTTGTCACAAATAAAGCAGGTGGTTTCTGAAATGAGACTGTTTGGTTTTTTTATTTTGTGCAATTTTTCTTGAGATTATCATATTCAAATGATTGAAGCATAGGTACTAATATGCAATTAAGGGGCTGAAGCAGATAATAAGCCTAGGAAACCTGTACTGATACGTTCAGGATTACCAGCCAGCAACCCACTATTTTCCAAACCCTGCACAGCATGGTAGCATTCTGGGGTGGGGATGCTCTGAAATATAACAGATGAAGTACCGCTATATCTTTCCTAAGATTCTTTTTTATCTGTCTAGTAATTTGATCAGTGTGCACATCAGATAATGTTCCACCTGGGAGGAATAGCTACATAGTTTAAGGACTAAAACGGATGTCAGTATGCTTGGTCTTTACATAAAGAAAAGGGTAGATTTCCACAATTACTAGTTCCGATCATACATGGGTGCTTAACTCTGTTCAGAACAAAAAATAGCAGCCACGAGAAAACACACCATCTAGACCCTTGATCTAGACTGTAAATGCAACAAATCAAGTCGTAATACCATGTTTCTCCCCAAAATAAAAAGGCACCACCACCATCGCACCAGCTAAAGTACATACGAGAAAAACAGGAGTTGCTAATGATCGTGTTTAATAAAGAAGGTGTAAAAGATTCGATTTACGTTTGTAACTCTACTATACTTGTTAACTTATATAGAATTAATCCTGTCAATAGCCATGCAATGCATGATCATGCTATAGGCCCCTGGATTTGTTTGATATTCCAGACATATATCATGATGTTCTTCTAAAAAGAAAATGGAGCAGATAAAAGTAACTACCTTGTTTGCAAATAAACGACAAGCAATTGGACGAGGACAATCTTGTCCATCTAAAGCTTCAATAAGCTCACTAGCCCTGGCTCTGCAAGGAACAATGAGTAAGGATTCAAGGTACATAAGAGTTCAGATGAAATATTGACCTAAACAACTGGTATGGACAAAAAGGTAACTAACTAGTATTTGTGTTTATCGTGCATAACCAATTGAGAATAAGAAGATAAGTGAACAATAAGTCAGAACTAACAAGCTTGTAGGCGTGATCCTAAAATTGACAACAACTGATGCTTAGAAGCATGCATCCACAACTTGAGTAATTGAATGGTGCAAGCAAATGGACCATGCAGGATAAACATGAACTTGAAGTGATACTAGAGCAATGTTATTACGCACTAGTACAATCCGATGGCTGTTATTCTCACGTTCAGCTCCAGGTTGTTATTATCTCGCTCACAGTACATAATTTTAAAGAGAAAAATTCACTATAGGCCCTATAACTTGCACTGACGGTCACCTTAGTCCCCGTAGTTCAAAATACCCGAAATACAATCCCTAGACTTGCTCTAGGGGTTCACATATATTCTACAGTTTGCTCTACATATTCGCTGATTTGGCACATGTCAGGTCGATCCACTTGGCGCTTTGACTGCCATGTCGTCTCGTCCATCTAAATACAATTCGAACCAAGGGGTTTTTGGCAAAATCGCCTGAAATAAAATCCTGCCCCTGGTCGGACCGAGCTCTCCTCCCCTCTCGCTCTTCTCTTCGGCCGGGACATGACAACCTCCGCGGGCAAGGGCGACCCCAGGGTGGGACGTGACAACGAGATCGACCGTGTGGTCGGCATCCTCTGCCGCCGGAGCAAGAACTGTGTGGCCCTTGTTGGCGCCGCGGGTATCGGCAAGACGGCCATCACCGAGGGCCTCATACAGTGCATCGTCGCGGGGAAGGTGCCCAAGCAACTCGTCGGCGCCACCTCGTGCTCGACCTCGGGGCCATGGTGGCTGGGACGCAATATGTTCGAGGAGCGCATGAAGGGCGTCATCAGGCAGGCCGAGGCCTCCGGCAGCAAGATCATACTGTTCATCGATGAGATGCACACGCTCATCAGCGCCGACGACTACCAGCGCCGAAACGACGTCGCCAACATGCTCATTCCTGCTCACGATGGCCATGACCGCCGGCCAGACAGGAGACGCAGCCGAGGCGCCGCGTCCTTCTTCCGGCGCGTCCCGCCGGTCTTGAGGAGGGTACCAATAGCAGGATAGCGCTTGCGGCGGCCACGCTGTCGAGCTGGGAGAGGCGGAGCAGAGCGCACGCGGCGCTCTCCCCGGCGGCGGGCGATGCAACGGACTTGAGCGCGCGCACGAGCGGCCGTATCACGCCGGCCTCGACCATGATGGCCTTGTTCTCGTCGCAGATTGACAGGTTGAGCAGCGCGGTGACCCCGAGCTCCTGCAGCAGCAGGTCATGGTGCGACAGCAGCACGACGAGCGGCCGCACCACCCCGGACGCGGCGATGCGAATCCGGTTGTCCGAGTTGTGCTTGGCGAGCAACGGAGAGAAGCGAGTCCACCGACGCCTTCGGCGACTCGAGGAGACGACCTGACGAACAGGACGCTGCGGTCGACCATGATGGTTCTGCACCATCCTCGTCGGGACGTTGAGGAGGGAATGGCAGGATAGCGACGCCGTGGACGTGCATGCTCCCATCGGGCACGACCTCATCCTGCGACTCGACTTCAACCAGTCGCATCCACCTGCTGCCATTCTTGGTCGGCAACCGCACGTGGTGCTGGTCTCCAACCATGCGCCGGCGTCGGCGACGTGTGGAGGCCGGGCGTTGTCCGAGCCGGCGGTGACCCGCGCGACAGCGTTGATAGTGCTCTTGTGGCGGTGCCTGCGAGGGCAGGAGCACCCGTCGTGTTGGCCAGAGCGGCTGGGCCGGCCGTAAAAAAATTCTCACTTTAGATGCATAGAAGATGCAGAGCCATCTTTTCTCTGAACCCAAATTTCTCATTCAGTTCAGATAAAGGCACATGGACTAGTTTGCTTAGCAATTTTTGCTTCACTTGGCTGCAGAGTTCAGAACATAATTTTTTGCTACTCCCTCCGTCACGGTTTAAAAGGCGCGCTTGGAAATTCTCTTGGACCTAGGTGGTTATCTATTGGTTGTGGGATGGACTAAAAAATAGCATTCACACTACGCATGCATATAGAAATAGTACTCCGGAGTACTAATTAGCTACTAGAAATAAATGCAATGCGCCCTAAACCTTGTCTATTGTGGAAACGCACGCAAATTTAACTATGCCTTCTAAACCGTGACGGAGGGAGTAGTGAATCATAATCAATTGGAAACTAGAAGTATTTTGAACTCTGTACAGTCCTTCCACTGCACAACGGTGTTCAATTATGAACTCAACGTCAGGGAGAGCCAGGATTCTTGGAGTGATCTTAGCTAGCACCAACGACGCATCAGGAAAATCTGTCATATTGGGGCAAGCAGCAGAAGGGAAGATGGCATGGGCCATGTCGAGCAGGGGCGACGGCAGCAGCATGGGAGGGTGCGTACTCTCGGCAAAGAGATGCAGGAGAGGATGACGGGCAGAAGCAGCATGGGCGCGGAGGCAGACAGCCAGCGGCGGCAACCACCGGAACTTCACGAGGGTGGACCATGCAATCGTCGACGAGGACCTCCGGAGCGTGAGGCGGGCCTTTTGCACGCACAGAGGGCCATGTGGCTGAGGACATGGTCTAGAGCGTGTCGGGTGTAGTCCGAGCTCACTGCCGGCTTTTCTTGCTTTATGGCCAGGGCCGTCACCGGGTCGGAGAGCGTGACCAAGTTCTCCTCCCCTGAATCCTTGGTCACGGCGGTGTGGGGCTTAGCTTCCTTCCACTGGCTGAAGTTCTCCATCGAGCCGAGCAAGGCTGGGTTCTGGCACAGCGTCGGCGCCTCAGCTGCAGCTCCAGTCTGGCCGGCGGTCATGGCCATCGGGAGCAGGAAGAGTGACTCACTAATCGTAACACCTAATCGCACTAGGAAAGCTACCACCACGCGACAGAATCACGTCACACGCGTTAGCTCGAAGCTACACAGCACCACGCAGATCAAATCTAGCCATTGTCACACCGGGGGCGACCACGGGGGCAGGAGGTGGTGGGGAGGAACCTGATACGGCGCGCGGGGGCTCGCCGGCAACGGCGGGTCTCGCGGAGGGTGAACGCCGACGCGGATCGCAGCCTAGCCGTGGCCATGGGGAGGATTAGCTAGGGTTTTCAGGCCACAAGGGCCACGAAGTTTTTGCTCCGGCGGCAGAGGATGCAGACCACGCGGTCGATCTCGTGGTGACGTCCCACCATAGGGTCGCCCTTGCCGGCAGCAGCTGTCATGTCTTGGCCGAAGAGAAGAGCAAGGGGGGAGGAGAGCTCGGTCCGACCAGGTGCGGTGGGGCAGCTGTTTTGTTCTCTGGCGTTTTGCACAAAAGACCCTGCTTTCCTGCGTATTCAGGCGGACGAGATGACATGGCAGTCAACGCACGTGTGGCATGGGTTGACCAAGGCCAGATCAGCGAATACGTAGAGAAAATCATAGAATGGACCATATGTGAACCCCTAAAGCAAGTTTAGGGATGGTATTTCGCGTATTTTGAACTACGGGGACTAAAGTGACTGCCAGTGCAAGTTATAGGACCTACAGTGAATTTTTCTCATTTGTAAAAGTACTAAGTAAGAATAGGATTTATTTGATCACTAGATCAGTCTGGTGGCATGTTGATTGCATCATGCTTCCTTATGTAGCCATACAAAACAGCTTCTTCCGGTTGAATCAAATGTGTTTGTTCAGCTTATAGTACTTCCTTCTTTACTGAACCTACGGATGTGCGACCTGTTTTCTATTTCCCAAACCATATGGAATCACTACAATAAAGATAATCTTTCAAATGAAGAAAACAAGATTCAGTCACTCAATTTTCTATAGATAGCAATCCTTTCACTTTTGGCGAGAGCACTGAATCACTTCTGTTGTGGCATTTATTTCACCATTGTGATGATTTTATACAGGAGGGAGTTCTACCACTTGATTTAACTAAAGTATATGAATAACTAATTATCTACTGCATTTGATATTTTCTGTCACCCAACAACAGAAATGAGCGTTTTTCTTGAAGAAACAAGTTCTTGCTAGTAGCCATTACTGAGCTAGAATGTAGCCAAAATAGCATTATGGCTTGCGTATTAGTCTGAGACAGCTGTTCCCACTATTTCAATCCAAAGTGATACGAAAATATTTGTGAAAGACTACACCTACTTCATTAGCTATGCAAAAGGGTGCACGTAACACAAGATTATGGATCCACAATCTCTACCAGGTTTATCTTAACACTTAGCAGCCTATGCACAATGATTAGGATGAGGGAACTATATGCAACAACAGCAGAGCGCTGGAAATAACTTTAACCTTGATGCCTTATGGCATATATTATGGTTGTCATTTCTTAAGAAAGATATGGCATCGATGTGGATGGTTCTTCAACTTTGCAATAGCCCTTACCAAATTAGCTCAAAGTTACCACAATACTCCCTTCGTTCGGAATTACTCGTCGAAGAAATGAATGTATCTAGATGTATTTTAGTTGTAGATACATCCATTTTTGTGACAAGTAATTCCGAACGGAGGGGGTAGTAGCTTTCTTGTATTTTACAGGAACTTATCTGAACTGAGCTCTAGTATTTAAGAAGTATTGTAATGTTAGTTGTATACTCACTTGACACTGTCAGTAGTTGGTGTAAGTTTACCAATTGACTTCCCAATTTGTCGGCCATATTGGCTATACTCCTGCACAATATAACATGGTATCAGCCAAATACAGCCATACAGGTAAACAGCATGCTACATACAAGTCAGGGGCTAACATTTGGCAGTAAAATCGAAATTGGGAAAGGGTTGACAGATATGAATTATCATATCAACGATTTGCAGCAAGTTGTTCAAAAATGCAATTGAAGACCGAGATCCTTCAAAGAAAAGTAAGACCTTGCTTAGGTAAATATTTGAAGGCACTTGATCATGTAATGCGCGCCTCCGCGATTCCGCTTCTAATGCGATACTATCAGCAAAAACTTTGATTCCTGGTATTAATGAGACAATTAATTAATTTACCGCCACCCCTATAAATCAAGCTACAACAGATAAAAAAAATCTTGAACAAGCAAGAACACCTCAGCCCAAGTTTATATTAAAAACTGGAGCGATAACAATGTTGTACCTCCATCTCAAAATATAAGACATTTTTTAAGGCTACTTTAGCCTACAAGAACATCTTATATTTCGAGACGGATCTAGTAGTTGGGAACCAACAACTCGTATAGATAGCAATAGCAATACTTGATACAAACATGAAATTTTTTGATGAATAATGAAGGTGAAAAGACCAAAGTTCTATTTCCCTGTGTGTGCTTAAAGTGCACAATATGTGTTTCACGCAAGCACTGCACAATCCTTGGCATGGTTCCTAGAATCCAATGCACAGAATTTAAAGAGTAAATAATGCCTGCAGTAAAACAACTTGGCTTGCTGGAGCACTTTAGACTCCAACATCTCACAAAACGCTCATCTGGCAGCCTGGACTTGGCTTGAGGAAGCGCACACGGCACGCCATATCACTATCACTTCCTTGAATATGTCAATCAATTGGATACAGGGAAGCGATTATGAGGATTCCAAAGAGTCCAGGGGGGCTGCAAAACATATGGAGGCCAGGAGCCGCGTGGGCTCATCATGATCAGCGCACGTGAGACTGCCCGCGCACTTTCCACGTGGGAAGGCCACGTCGGTAGTAATACAGCGTCATGGCATAGTTTGGACCATAAGTGCCCCCAGAAGCCAAGTTTAGGGTACTGAACGAGCATTTTGCAAGCTATTGTACTGCTCCCATCACTTCCTCGAAATTTAACAATACAAGCTGACCCATTGGCAATTTCTGAAGAATATAAGAAATAGCTTCTGCAAAAATGTATATCTCCACCCAGGTTGCGAAATAATTTGAAAAACGCATGGATGTTACTGAACATGGTAGTATATGTATACTTGGCAAATTTTGGTGAAAATATGACTCCATCCACAAACCACACAATAAACAAATTTTGCATCTTTGGATAGCATACTAACTACTCAACCTTGTACTAGTTTGTTAATTTTGTATCAGATTGCAAGTGTACATGCTATGTCCAGATGAACATTCATGAAAAAAATCAACTTATTTCGCAACTTTTTGAAATGGACGAACGGGAGAGACATTGGGTGCGATTGATCCGGTTTGAGAAAATCCGCTTTAATAACTTGTGCCAGCACTCTTTAAGTATAGAAAACGACATAAAATTGTCGAGTTAGAGAACGTGCAAACAAGCATTTGCACAGCTTTTCATTAAGAGGATGAAAAGCATAGGTACAGGAGTTTAGAGGTAGCTTTAAAAGTATTGCAAGTCAGTTCTATAGAAGTCAAACACACCTGGTAATTCTGATTTGACTCCAATGCTGTTCACCGTTGTTGCATGCAAAACACTGTTCTGAGAAAAAATAGGATAAGAAAAAATGAAGAAAAAATGTTTCCTGAAATTCAATTGCTAGTACAAAAAATCTGAGAAAAAACAGAATAAGAAATGGGAGGAACGAAGTAACAACCAACAAAATATTAGATGCAATAAAACCTGATGAAACTCAACAGTATACTTTGATCGATACAAAACAACACACCAAATGTTACAGAAAATGGATTAAGGCCCCAAATACCACAAATTGTATAGAAACAGATTAAGTGACCAACAAATTCGAGCAAACAAACCTCTGCTTCTTTTCTAGTCCTTTCCTGATTTACTTTTTCTTCCTTCATAGATTGATCCCTTTTTTTAGCTTCTCCAACAGCTGCATCATCTCTTATTCTACGTTCCACAATCTGGGATTTCTGTTCATGATCCCTTTGTACCAAAGACAAGTGTTTATCAAGTACTTCTGCACTACAAGAAGCAATAAGGTAACATGATACTGAGTATAACAAAACAGTGTTATAGGCTAAAAGTTTTACGAAATTGTGCAACATATATCATGTGAATCAGAAGATAATCTACCCACAATCTCTACCAAACAACGTTTCTGAAAAAAATAGAACTCTGAAGAATGAATTGGAATGTTGGGCTTTAAATGGTACAGTTGTCAGATATTGTAATGACAATGCGCAGAGTTACAAAATTAATAAGCAATTAATCATATAACAGATATAACAGAATCTACTCCTAAAACAAGAAGGCAAATGGAATTTTGAAGGAGACACTTGTTACGAAAAAGATATTATCATATCAAAGCCCCAATAGAAGATCCCTTAGGATGCTAAGATGGATATATGGTACCAAAGCGGACAGATCACACGACCAAATATTGTTTTCAACATTTAACCAAACTCGCACTTACAAGCATACTAGCATAGAGTATACTGATAAATTATATGCATGCCACAGCTAAACCAGTAAGCAAGAAAAGGCAAACCCATTACAAACTAGTGCAGTTCGCATTTGAATGCTGAAACCTAAAACTTCAATTATTATTTTACTCCTAAGTAGCAAACTTCAACAAATTATGATCAGGGATGTTGTATATGGTGGAAGAATCACTAAACATAGTACTCCCCCCGTCCCGAATTACTTGTCGCAGAAATGGATAAAAATGGATGTATCTAGAACTAAAATATGTCTAGATACATCCATTTCTACGACAAGTAATTCCGGACGGAGGGAGTATTAGACTAATAGAGTAGCGGCAGACTGGCATTAGTCATCAGTCATCCGATCAATCTAACGGAGATGTGTCTAGTAGTTGTAGTAGTTGCGCATAAGAGGTTGCCAGTGTCCGAGAGGCAGCGCAACACACAACCATTCACCCCAGGCACCATACCCATCAAGAGAGCCACGGGTATGTCTGTCCCGCGACACAACAGTTATCATGAATTAATATTGGACTAGTATGAGAACTCTCTGTATCTTTAAGTGATCCAGTGAAATATAAATTTCTCTGAAATTTCTAAAAATATCGCAGTATAGTTTTAGAAGCATTACAAATAAATAAGTTAGTACATACATTTTTCTCTGGAACTGGACATCCAGCCTTCTATCTATCTCTTTTCGTGATTCTGCATATTTCTGAAGTCGGGCAAATGCAGAAATCGTTCTCTGGATTTCATTTTGATGGCATACCTCCAATGAAGATAGCTTACTTCTAACTTCCTCCTGAAGATCAAACATCATGAGTGAAGAAAACAAAAAACTAAAAGTACTCCGTATCAATTAAGGCTGTATACACTGTGGCCAAAGCAAGCCAATGACACCATTCAATAATTAAATTCAACAAATTGCATGATGAATATTGTTTGATCCACAAAGGAAATTGTCATCGCAGATATTTTTTTACTTTCTGTCCTATTATCAAATTAAATGTGTTGTAGCTTAAGAAACGGCAGTATTGTTAAAATCCTGGAGGAACCCATACTCCACAAATCAGCTATAAATCCATGATGCAAAAAAAAATACAAAAATGAAAAGCCGATAAGTGTATGGAGAATAAATGAGTCCCGGGATGCAATAATAAGAAATTTGGTTCTTTGGGGTCCCCATTATTTCGCTTCATGGGTCGTAATATTCATTGTGCAAAAAATTTGTGTATTTGAAAATTTCAACATCAAGTTGCCAACTAACGAAAGTAACCTTGTTTTCTTTTAGTATCATATATGCAAATTATGTTCAAAATCTTGAGGTGTTCTATCAATATCAGTATGGCATGTCCAGTAAGCATAAAATCAACCAGTAAGCTCCATCTAGATATTGAGACTGTAAGCCAGACAAGAAGATAGTGCGCAATATCCACATGCCCGGAGCACTTAAAAGGTCGTTGTAATGCACAATCCTTTACAGGAAAAGACAGTGAACGCGGTAATAACTAATAGTCTAATAGTTACTCTAAATTGCAATGGGTGCAAATGGCAAAAATGAATGGTTTATTACTGATACATCAAAGGAAAATCATTAAACCATCACTAGCATACTGTGCTTATTAAAGAGGAACAACAAAGTAGTACACACTTGAATTTTCAGATGATGCTCAAGTTCCAGCTCAAGCAGAATGCTCTTCTCTAGGCTCCTTTTCTCCATCAGGTGATATGGTGTACTGCTGCAATTTATTTCATCTCCAGAATCTTCAAATCTGCTAGGAATAAATAAATGGTATAACTTAGCATCAGTATGTGGTTAATGAACTGTGATGTGTCCCCACAAAAAATAAATGAAATCGGATGTGGTTATTTTTTAAGCTGTTGCAAAAAACAAATAATGAAATGGGCTGACTGATGATTGTCCTCTCACATTTCATCTTATGTGTTCCACAATGAAAAGCTATTAACTGATTATAAGATAAGCAGGTAGCGGAACACTCAATTTCCAAAAGCAGTTCAATGCGACGAGGGTACCATAATCCAGTCCACCCCAATGTCAAATGGAGCCTTAAAAAATTGACATGCCTAAACTCATAAAGCAGACTTCTACAGTTCTGCAGAGAAACAGGAATGCAGTAGGCACAGTTAATGGCTTGATGGATGGTATCGCTATCCTTTGCAGATTGTCCCTAGGACCAAAGGCTATCTTCCTTACAAGCATACAGCTAGGCTGGCACTCAAAATTCCAAATGTCTTCCTTTTTCGTTGAGGTAACGCTTATGAACTGTCAAATGATCCAATTCAGGTGATATTGACAAGCTACATTGTGTTAATTTCACAAGAAAAATGCAACTGACTGCAGGGACCAAATTGCAGTACCAAACTCTCACCCGGATTCGAGATCGTTACATGAGAACCTCGCCCCGATGGTCACAAGAGCCCCGGCATCCTCATCACTGGTATCGTCTTCCTCTTCCGAGTGGTCTTCCTCCTCAACCCGCATCACAAAGGCCTTCTCCCTCATGTTGCCACTGCTAGCCCTAATAAATAAACAAAAACAAAAAACAAGTACAGTCATCAAGTGCATCCGCAAATCAACCAAGCGTAAACTGCGAGAGTGACGCGAGATACCACTCCGGCGGCTGCTTGAGGGGCGTGGGTGGCGCGGAGCCGTGGGTGGCTTCGAGTGCGTCGGTGAGGACGTCGCGGAGCGTCCAGCTCGGGCGGGGGTCGAGCGCCCCGGGAAACCGCAGCTCCAGGCCCGCGAATGCCCTGCAAGGAGGGGACGAGGGTCAGTCCTGAGGAACACCAGCGAGATGGACGCAGCTCGGGTGCGGAAAACGGGGATTACATGGCGGCGGTCGTCGCCAGCGAGACGGGCGTCGTCTTCCTCGTACGGAACTGCCGGCGCTGGCTTCCTCGCGTGGGACGGTCAGGCCAGGCCAGGCGGCCGCTCCGCGCCCTTCCTTCCTCGGCGGCGCCCTGCTCAACCCTTTGCCCCCGATTTAACAGCCGAATGAAATTCCTCTCTGCAATCGAGCGAGAGGAGGAGGAGTTAGCACCGTGCCCCTGCAATCAACCGAGTCGGCGTCCCCTCGTGCTCAGGCCACCGCCGCCCCACAGGCCCACGGGCCGCCGCGCGTCGCTGCAGAAGGGAGAGGGCGGGAGAAACGGGAGGTCGGGGGAGAGAGGGAGAGGGATGAGACAAATGAGGGAGGAGCGACCTGGGCCGCCGCCGCCACCGCCGTCGTCGACTCGTCGCCCTAGGTCCGGCCCGCCGCCGCCGCCGCCGCCTACACGGTCTGAAAATTTCGTGCAGAACTGTGCGCTCGCTGTGCCCCGCGTCGTGTGTGTTTCGCGTCGGTGTGTTCTTTTGTCGGCCCGTTTCGCGTCGGGCTTGTGGTGTTTGTTCTGTTTATTATATGGGCCTCCATTTTGGCTATGTGGGCTGCGTTTTGGATTTCATCGGTGATGAAGTATGTATGAACTGTTTCATAAACCTCAAAAAAAATGTATGAACTGCTTCATTTTCATCCCCTTAAAAAAACTGTTTCATTTTCAGTTCTTTTTAATGGTATGTCTCAAAAAGAAAGTTCTTTTTAATGGTATGTCTCAAAAATAGTTCTTTTTAATGGTGACTAGCTTGAGGATTTTAATCCGGCCCGTGGAATTCGTCGGGGAGATCTCATCTCGCCATATCTATTTTTACTTACAGCAGAAGGATTGTCATCATTGTTGACCATGAAAGGAAATAAGAAAGATTTAATTGATGTGAAGGTTGCTTGTTAGCCATTTGCTTTTTGCTGATGACGGTCTTCTATTTATGAAGGCTAGTGCAGTTGCAGCTCATGAGGTGATGCGGGTGTTGGATCTTCATTGCAGAACTTCAGAGCAGTGTATAAACCTTGACAAATCCTCTGTATATTTTAGCAATGGAGTACCGAATGAATTGAAGGAGGCAGACAAGCTTGCTCTTACATACAATCTGAAACTCTAAGTGAGAAGTACTTGGGCATATGCCCACAAATGTTAGGAAATCAACCAAAGGCGTTTTTAAGTATTTGAAAGATAGAGTGTGGAAGAGGGTACACGGATTGATTGAGATGATCTTATCAATGGTTAGGAAGGAAGTTCTGATAAAGTCAGTTGCACAAGCAATATGTTGGAAATATGAGCAATTTACCGAGTGATTTTTTTAACAGAAATACTAGATAAAACATGACTAGTGTAGCAGTGACAAAACAAGCCATGCGATTTGACAAAGAGAAGGTAAACAACATCTTCATATATGAACCGTAACTAAACATATCTTGAGCAGACAGTATAGCAAGTTGCATACATGAAATAGAGTCTAACATATCTAGGGCAAATGATAGAACAAGGAACTGTAGCAGAACCTCTAATAGAAAGGGGACGAACACGTACGGGGCAGGAGCAGCAGAAGCGCTGGACTTGGGGTCGGTGTCCTCGCCAGCCATGTCGTCGAGGAGGTCGTGGACGTCAGGGAAGAAGTCGTCGTCGGGGAAGTAGTCATCGGAGTCCGGGGCGTCCGTGACGACGAAGTCAGTAGTCGCATGAAGCGCTCCCCAAAACCCTTATCACCCTTCTCCCGTACAGGACTCAAAAGGTGCGGTTTCGGAGGCCTACTGTCCCGACTCGCGGTGCATGCCGCAAGTCGGGATGAGGAAGACAGCAGCAGCGCAGAGATTGGAACTGGTGGCGAGAGGAAGGAGAAGTTCTGGTGCGTCTCGCTGAGAGGAGCGACCTCCCTTTTATAGGCGCAAGAGCAGGAGGCGAGAGGGCAGTGCCGGGAGCTGAAGGGAATGAGGGAGATGAAACGAACAGACAACAGCCGAAGGGTGCAGCGTTCGTATTCAATGTCCACTAGAGCAAAAACTTTTCAGCTCCCGAGTGACCTTTCATATACCCATAGTGCGTGGCAAAAATCAGACATCGGCTCGGCTCATTCTCGCAACCCGCGGCGCGTCGTGACGAGGCGTGGCGGGCGGCGGAGGAGGAGCGCGCGTGGATGTCCCTCTTGTTCTCATGCTCATACAAGTGGGGAAGGAGCCTCCCTTATAAAGAGGTCCAACCCCCTCTAAACTAGCAATGTGGGACTAAACTTTAGTTCCACCTCTTGCCTTGCATGAATGGGCTACGTGGGCCTCTAGGATTTATTAGGAATTTCTGAAACTGCTATTGGGCTAGGCCCAAAATAGACAAAATTTCAGCAATCCCCCACCAGATCCCAGAGGCACACATAAATTTGCCTTTGGTTTCAAAACACTGTTTTATATACCGGTACTGCAGTGGAGACTGTTAAGTTGAACTTCCACCTAGAACTCTATGCTACACTAGTAAGCAACTTGAACAGTGGACTGGGCTTTGAACTGCAAGTTTTCTGCGAATCTAGCTTCACACAAAGCCTTGACCGATACGTGGCTACCGTGGGTCTTCCCCGCGGGTGGAGCTTATGCGTCATACTTCGAGACCTTTCATGAGTTTACTAGAGAGAACCCTACTCTCATAGATTGCGACGTTTAACAATCAGACTCATATAGGTGCGTTCTTCAAAAGATGTTCTGCAGGACAACATCTCTGCTTCAAAGAGCCACTTAGAACACATTAAGATATACATCAACCTGCCATGCAGATTTAGGAGAGTACTGCATCTTCATGGAGTGGTATTTTTAACAGTAAGGATACTCTCCTCCCAGTTGACCAACAGCTTGTCTTCCACATCTAATTCACGGGATCTCCGATCACAAAGAATAGGTTACCACTGTGAACAACTCATATTGTGGGTCTCATACCCATCTCCCTCGATGCATTATCTATCACATTACGTGATAGACCCTTAGTAAAAGGATCTGCAAGATTTTTAGATGTTTGGATATAATCCAATGCAATAACTCCGGAGTTTCTCATTTTTCTGACAGACTTTAACCTTCTCTGAACGTGTCTTGATGACTTCATGTTATCCTTTGAGTTGTTCACTTTCGTGATCACAGTTTGATTGTCACAGTTCATAAGGATATCCGGTACAGGTTTCTCAACAACCGGGAAGTCATTCAAGAGCCGGCGAAGCCAATCTGCTTCGACCGTAGCTGTATCTAGTGTTGTGAGTTCTGCTTCCATTGTTGACCTCGTTAAGATGGTCTGCTTGCAAGACTTCCAAGAAACAGCGCCACCTCCATGAGTGAATACATATCCGCTCGTGGCCTTTATCTCATCAGCATCTGAGATCCAGTTTGAGTCACTATACCCTTCAAGCACCTTTGGGTGCCTAGTGTAGTGAATTCCATAATTCGCAGTGCCTTTCAAATAACGCAAAACTCTCTCTAGAGCTTTCCAATGCACATCTCCTGGTTTTGAGACAAACTGGCTCATTTTGCTAACAGCAAAAGAGATGTCAGGTCTTGTAGCACTGGCTAAGTACATAAGCGAGCCAATAATCTGAGAATATTTCAATTGGTCTCTAGCAATTCTTCGATTCTTTCGAAGCAACACACTAGCATCATATGGTGTTGGAGAGGGCTTGCAGTCACTGTAGCCAAAGCGACTCAAGATCTTTTCCACATAGTGAGATTGAAGCAATGTAATCCCACCATCATCGTCTCTCAACAACTTGATGTTCAGAATGACATCAGCCTCCTAAATCCTTCATCTCAAAATAGCGAGATAGAAAATCCTTGACCTCCTTAATAACATTCAGATTTGTTCCGAAAATCAGTATGTCATCAACATACAAGCAAAGCATAACTCCCTCGCCCCCACCATGGTGATAGTACACACATTTGTCAGCTTTGTTCACAACAAAGCCTGCAGCTGTTAAAGTTCTTTCGAACTTCTCATGCCACTGTTTGGGTGCCTGCTTGAGTCCATACAAAGACTTCAGCAACTTGCACACTTTTCCTTCCTGACCATCTATTACAAACCCATCTGGTTGTTCCATATAAATTTCCTCATCAAACTCTCCATTTAGGAAAGCAGTCTTAACATCCATTTGATGAATGAGAAGACCATGTGAGGCAGCTAGTGAAAGTAGAACTCGAATAGTGGTCAGTCGAGCCACATGTGAGTAAGTATCAAAGAAGTCTTCACCTTCCTTTTGGGTATAACCCTTAGCCACGAGCCGAGCCTTGTACTTTTCAATAGTAGAATCAGGCCTAAGCTTATTCTTGAATACCCATTTGCATCCTATAGGTTTGCACCCATAAGGATGATCAGTTATCTCCCAAGTTTCATTCGCCAAGATGGAATCCATCTCGCTACGAACTGCTTCCTTCCAGTAGTCAGCATCTTCAGATGCATAGGCCTCTGAAATAGAAATGGGAGTGTCATCTACGAGATACACAAGAAAATCATCACCAAAGGACTTTGCAATCCTCTGTCTTTTGCTCCTAGTAGGAACTTCATTGTTCTCCTCCACAGGACTTTAAAAGTGTTCCATCGAAATGGCAGGTTTGGTAATTGTAACTGGTTCCTGATTCGATGAACTAGGCATCTCCTGATTAGATGAGATAGCCATATCCTTCATGGGAAAGATATCTTCAAAGAAAGTCGCATCATTCGACTCCATGATCGTACCGACGTGCATGTCAGGTACCTCAGATTTTACAACCAAGAATCTATAGCCAATGCTATGAAAAGCATATCCCAGAAAAGCACAATCCACAGTCTTTAGTCCAAGCTTCCGCTTCTTTGGAATTGGAATATTGACTTTCGCCAAACAACCCCATGTTCGCAGATAAGAGAGTTTTAACCTTTTCTTCTCCCATTCCTCGAATGGAGTTATCTCTTTGTTCTTTGTGGGGACTCGATTTAGGACATGACATGCTGTCAATATCGCCTCCCCCCACCATGCCTTGGAGAGACCCGATGTGTCTAACATGGCGTTAACCAAATCAGTTAGAGTACGATTCTTTCTTTCGGCCACCCCATTTGACTGAGGTGAGTAGGGAGGCGTCCTCTCATGGATTATACCATGTTCCGCACAAAAAGCATCAAATTCATTGGAAAAATACTCTCCACCACGGTCGGACCTAAGCCTCTTGATTTTTCGATCAAGTTGGTTTTCCACTTTAGCTTTATAGATCTTGAAAAAGTTCAAAGCCTCATCCTTAGATTTCAGAAGATACACACAGCAGTATCTAGTGGAGTCGTCAATTAACGTCATGAAATATTTCTTTCCACCTTTTGTCAAAACACCATTCATTTCACATAGATCTGAATGTATAAGTTCTAGTGGTGCAAGATTTCTCTTTTCCGCAGTCACGTGAGACTTACGAGGTTGCTTAGCTTGCACACACACTTGACACTTAGATCCCTTGACAGTGGTGAAACTAGGGATTAAGTTCAACTTCGCTAGTCGCGACATGCAACCAAAGTTAACATGACAAAGACGTGAATGCCACACATGTGATTCACTATTGTTGCAAATACGATTAACAACTTTATTGCAAACGTCTGATAAGGATAAACGAAACAGGCCTCCTGACTCATAGCCTTTACCAACAAAGGTTCCATACTTGGATATTACAAATTTATTCGACTCAAATACAAGCTTATAGCCATCTCTACACAGAAGAGATCCGCTAACAAGATTTTTATTGATGGAGGGGACATAATGCACGTTCTTTAGCCGCACGATCTTCCCCGAAGTAAACTTCAGATTGACCGTGCCAACACCACGAACAGAAGCACTTGAACCATTGCCCATCAGCACGGTTGAAGTCCCTGCGGTCTAATAAGACGAAAACATGGAAATATCACCGCATACATGCACATTAGCACCCGTGTCAATCAACCAATCAGGAGAATGGCATACTGAATGAATAGTGGGAAATATACCATACCCAGCATCCTTCATGTCAGTGTCTCCAATGACAACATTAGTGGTCTTGCCGCCTTTCCCAGGATGACGCTTGTCATAGTGATTGGGGCAACTAGGAGCCCAATGATCAGGATCTCCACACACATGACAGACACCTTTCTTCTTGTCATTCTTCTTCTTGAAGTTCGTGTGCTGCACAGCCTTGTCCTTCCCATCAAACTTTGCTTTACCATCAAGCTTGCCCTTATTCTTGAACTTGTGGGACTGGAAGTTTTTCTTCTGTACCAAATTGGCACTAGATCCTCCCTCAATACCTCGAGCACGTGTGTCCTTTGCTCTCGCCTTTTCTTCCACATCAAGAGTACCAATGAGATCCGGAACGGAAAACTCCTGTCTCTTATGCTTCAGTAAGGTAGCAAAGTTCCTCCGTGAAGGAGGAAGCTTAGTGATGATACCCCCGGCAACAAACTTGTCAGGTAGCATGCAATTGAAGTGATCAAGTTCTCTAGCAAATGACTTTATCTCATGAGCCTGCTCAACCACGGAGCGCTCTTCAGTCATCCTGTAATCATAGAATTGCTCCATGATGTACAGCTCAGTGCCTGATGGATTCATGTACCTAGGGTAGGGTCATAGGCCTGACCTAAACGTCCTACCCAAGGACACTCTCAGAAGAGATCATCTTCCAGTCGACCAAAGAGGAACCCACTCGACTGACTGGAAGGACTCGACCATGGAAGACTCACTAGACCACCAGAAGGTCAAAAGGCGCTCCGCAGCACAACGGCTTGCTATTGAATAGACTTAATGATAGTTAAGACACTTTATGAGGGGCGTTACCAGTAACGCCCCAGACTTAATGTACTTTAACCTCTCCAATACGTGGGCTGGCTGGGGTCCTGGCGCACTCTATATAAGCCACCCTCCTCCACAGGTAGAGGGGTTCGCATTCTTGTAATACTCATATCCATAATCCACTCGACCGCCTCAGGGCTCCGAGACGTAGGGCTGTTACTTCCTCCGAGAAGGGCCTGAACTCGTACATCACTTGTCTCCACAACTACTCCATAGCTAGGACATCGCCTCCCCTTAGCTACCCCTATTTCTACTGTCAGACTTAGAATCACGACAGTTGGCGCCCACCGTGGGGCAGGTGTTTTAGCGATTTGTGGAGGAGTTGCAGTACTTCCGAGTACCTTCATCATGATGACTGCTGGAGTTTTGGTTGAGGGGCGCGAGATCCGTCTCGGTGCTCTCACTTTTATCGCCGACGACTCCGCATGGCTCCAGGAGGCTCCACTTGACATCGAGGCGCTCCCCGCCCGCGGGGCGACGCACTTTCGCGCATGTGTTCGCGGCGTTCTGCTGCGGCAACCGTCGACCCCGTATCGGTCGACTCCCCTATCGGTCGCCCGCCCAGTCTCCCACCAGCGCAAGCGTTCTGGTCGGTCGAGGCTCCAGCGGTGGGTGAAACACGCGGTGGCTCGCCAGACAGCCACCGCCCAGGTCGCGGCCATCGAGCCCGACGAATCCCTCTACGGCTTGTTCGATCTGTCGACTGGCTCCGTAGAGACTGCATCCGAGTGTGATAGCAGTGATCCAGCGGCGGAGATCCTCATGGTCGACGGCCCTCGCAGTCCTCCCGGCTTCGCCCACGGCGGTGGAGTCGCCGGAGGAGGAGACCCCGTGCAAGAGCACGAAGAGTACCAGCCCAAGACACTCGACTCTCTGCAGAGAGAAGAGCTTCGTCGCAGGAACATGGATGCACTTCATACTCCTATCGCCGGAGAAACCCCTGAGGCTCGTGCCTTGGAGGAAGCACGTTTGGCCAATGTGGCTGAACGCGCTCGCCTGGAGAATCTTCAGCGAGCACTCGACGAGCGTGCGCGGCAACGGATCCCCGAAGCCAGTCGACGTCGACTCTTCCCACCGACTCAGGTATACCGCACGCCAGTTCAGAATTTAGCAGCTGCAACTCGCATAGCAGAGTCCATCCAGCCGTCCCAGTCGGAAGCTGGGAGAGGCTTGCAGCAGATCAGAGATTTACTCCGAGCAGCAGGAGACCAGAACTCAGCCGTGTCGCAGTCGCGCAACAGGATTCACAGCCGATCCGTCGCTGTGAATACTGTCCAGTCGGCTCACAGTCCCAGATCGCCTCCGCGGCGAGAAGGGCGCGACAACCGGCGAGAGCAGTTCGGAGACCGGGATGACAGGCGTCGAGTGCCTCTTTCCCCTCCGAGGGAAGGGTCGTATGCTCCCCGACGGCAAGATGACAGACGACAGTTCAGTACGGGGCGAAGAGTTCCAGTCGACCCCAGGGAACCAGGCTTTGACGCGCGATCCATTATCGTGCAAGGCTTGGTCGACCGGAACAGAGCTCATCGAGGCGGACCCGAGAGGGATGCACCCACCAGCAGTCGAGTGCATGTCTCTGGTCCGGAGTGTTTTAGCAGGGCTATCAGAGTCGCGGTAATTCCCCCCAATTTCAGATTAGCAACAGGAGTCAGCAAGTTCACTGGGGAATCCAAGCCCGAAACTTGGCTTGAAGATTACCGAGTGGCTGTTCAGATTGGTGGTGGGAATGATGAGGTGGCCATGAAGCATTTGCCTCTCATGTTGGAAGGTTCTGCCAGAGCATGGCTGAATAAGTTACCTCACAGCAGTATATATACTTGGGAAGATTTGTCCCGAGTGTTCGTCAGGACTTTTGAAGGGACTTGCAAGCGACCGGCTGGTTTGACAGAGCTGCAAGTTTGTGTGCAGAAGACCAATGAAACTCTCCGAGAGTACATTCAGAGGTGGATTACCTTGCACCATACTGTGGAAAATGTGTCTGACCATCAGGCGGTTTGCGCCTTCAAAGATGGCGTCAAAAACAGAGAATTGAGTCTGAAGTTTGGTCGAACCGGGGACATGACCTTGAGTCGAATGATGGAGATTGCTAGCAAATACGCCAATGGCGAGGAAGAAGACCGACTCCGAAGCGGCAAGTACAAGCCAAGTCAGTCGGAGAAGGGCAATTCCAGTCGGAAGCAGAAGCGCAAAGCCGAGCCAGCAGCTCCTGGAGAGGCCCTGGCCGTAACTCAAGGGAAGTTCAAGGGGAAGCCCAAGGGATCCTGGAATCCTAAGAAAGTAAAAGATAAGGAAGGCAATGACGTGATGGATATGCCATGCCATATTCACACGAAGAAAGATGAAGAGGGCAACATCATTTACCCAAAGCACACCACTCGCCAGTGTCGACTCCTGATCCAGCAGTTTCAGGGAAAACAGTCTAAGGACAAGGAGAAGGAGCCAGACAAGGCCGGAGACAAAGAGGACAGTGAGGAGGAATATCCGCATGTCAACTCCACTCTGATGATCTTCGCAGATGTGGAAAGCAAAAGTCGACTGAAAGTCATCAACCGGGAGGTGAATATGGTTGCCCCAGTAAAGCCAAGTTATGTGAAGTGGTCCCAGACACCCATCACATTCGACCAATCTGATCACCCGACTCACATTGCCACTCCTGGGCGGCAAGCGTTAGTGGTTGATCCAGTTGTCGAAGGCACTCGACTGACAAAAGTGCTGATGGATGGTGGTAGTGGGCTGAATTTGTTATACGCAGATACATTGAAAGGGATGGGCATTCCTATGTCCCGATTAAGCGCCAGCAATATGAGTTTCCATGGAGTCATACCAGGGAAGAAGGCCAACTCACTCGGCCAAATAGCCCTGGACGTGGTTTTTGGTGATTCCAAGCACTTTCGCAAAGAAAAGTTGACCTTTGAGGTTGTGGATTTTCAGAGTGCATACCACGCCATTTTGGGGAGGCCCGCCTACGCACGATTCATGGCTCGACCATGCTACGTGTACTTCAAACTGAAAATGCCAGGACCAAAGGGAGTGATCACTGTCACCGGCGATCGGAAGAAGGCGGAAGAGTGCTTTCAGAAGGGCTCGAAGATTGCCGACTCCCAAGTGACAGCGGTCGAATTCGACGAATACATGCAAACCGCAGATCCGAGTGACTTGTTACGATCCAAGAAGCCAACAACGGAGTCTGCATTCCAGTCGTCTGGTGAGACGAAGCCAGTCCATATTCATCCGACTGATCCCAGCGCAGCCCCGACCCACATCTCCACAACACTCGACTCGAAATAGGAAGAAGCGCTCATCCAGTTCCTCCGTGAGAACTGGGACATTTTCGCATGGAAGCCAGCTGACATGCCAGGTGTTCCCAGGGAATTGGCTGAGCATCGCCTCCGAGTCGACAAGTCAGCGAAACCAGTCAAAGAGCATCTTCGGCGGTCCGCCGTCCAGAAGAGAAAAGCTATTGGTGAAGAAGTGGCTCGACTGTTGACAACAGGATTTATTCGAGAGATATACCACTCCGAGTGGCTCGCTAATGTCGTCATGGTTCCCAAGAAGGACAACTCACTCCGCATGTGCATTGATTTTAAGCACATTAATCGGGCCTGCCCGAAGGATCATTTTCCTCTCCCCCGCATAGATCAAATTGTTGACTCGACCGCGGGGTGTGAGAGATTGTCTTTTCTAGATGCATATTCCGGGTATCATCAGATCCGTCTGTATGGACCCGATGAAATAAAAACAGCTTTCATCACTCCATTCGGGTGCTTCTGCTATATCACCATGCCATTCGGCCTCAAGAATGCCGGAGCCACATTTATGCGAATGATTCAGAAGTGTCTTCTCACTCAAATCAGTCGGAATGTGGAAGCGTATATGGATGATATCGTCGTTAAGTCGCGAAAAGGTTCCGACCTGCTTGCTGACCTCGCCGAAACATTTGCCAACCTCAGAAGGTACGATATCAAGCTCAATCCGTCAAAGTGCACATTCGGAGTTCCTGGTGGAAAGTTACTCGGTTTTCTCGTTTCCGAACGAGGGATCGACGCTAACCCAGAGAAGATCGGCACTATTCTCCGAATGAAACGCCCTGTGCGAGTGCACGACGTCCAGAAGCTTACTGGATGCTTGGCCGCTTTAAGTCGATTCATCTCTCGCCTCGGTGAAAAGGCGTTGCCTCTTTACCGACTGATGAAGAAGGCTGACAAGTTCGAGTGGACTCCAGAAGCTGATGCAGCATTTGCCGAGCTAAAAGCTCTTCTCTCCACCCAGCCGGTGCTTGCTGCTCCAATCAGCAAAGAGCCTCTGTTGCTTTATATTGCAGCCACTGGACAAGTTGTCAGTACTGTGCTTACGGTCGAGCGGGAAGAGGAAGGAAAGGCCTTCAAAGTTCAGCGCCCGGTGTATTATCTGTCTGAAGTCTTGACTCCATCCAAGCAGAGATACCCTCATTATCAGAAGCTTGTGTATGGTATATACATGACCACAAAGAAGGTTGCTCACTATTTCTCTGATCATTCTATCACAGTCGTCAGCGACGCTCCTTTATCAGAGATCCTGCACAACAGAGACGCAACCGGTCGAGTGGCGAAATGGGCGATTGAACTTCTTCCCCTTGATATCAAATTCGAGGCAAAGAAAGCCATTAAGTCCCAGGCTATAGCGGATTTCCTTGCCGAGTGGATTGAACAACAGCAGCCGACTGAAGTTCACTCGGAGCATTGGACCATGTTCTTCGACGGCTCCAAGATGCTGAATGGTTCTGGTGCTGGGGTTGTTCTAGTTTCCCCCAGAGGAGATAAGCTTAGGTATGTGCTCCAGATTCACTTTGATTCCTCCAACAATGAGGCAGAGTATGAGGCTCTCTTATATGGATTGCGCATGGCCATCTCACTCGGCGTCCGTCGCCTGATGGTCTATGGCGATTCAGATCTAGTGGTCAATCAAGTGATGAAAGAGTGGGACGTGAGAAGCCCAGCTATGACTGGATACTGCAATGCAGTGAGGAAGCTGGAAAAGAAGTTCGAGGGGTTGGAACTCCATCACATCCCCCGATTGAAAAATCAAGCAGCAGATGATCTCGCGAAGATAGGGTCCAAAAGAGAAGCCATTCCGAGTGGTGTGTTTTTGGAACATATACACACTCCGTCAGTTAAAGAAGATCCCTTCACAGAGGAAGCTCCACAATCCAAGAGTGCCACAGACCCGACTGAGGTTGAGGTCCCGGCAGTGGTCGACTTGGTCATGGAAGTTTTAGTGGTCACTCCCAATTGGACAATTCCATACATCGCATATATTCTGAGAAAGGAACTCCCAGAGGATGAGGAAGAGGCTCGGCAGATCGTCCGTCGATCCAAAGCCTTTACCGTTATCAATGGGCAGTTGTATAGAGAAAGCCCAACAGGAGTCGGACAAAAATGCATAACGCCAGAAGAAGGTCGAGTCATACTCAATGACATCCACTCGGGGACCTGTGGTCACCATGCGTCCTCTCGGACCATTGTAGCCAAAGCATACCGAGCCGGATTTTACTGGCCAAGAGCAAATGAGATGGCGAAAGAAATAGTGGACAAGTGCGAAGGATGCCAGTTCTACTCCAATATGTCACACAAGCCTGCGTCAACCTTGAAGACCATTCCACTCGTCTGGCCTTTCGCAGTATGGGGGTTGGTCAGATCGGTCCCTTGCGAACAGGTCGGAGCGGTTTCACGCATGTACTGGTGGCAGTCGACAAGTTCACCAAGTGGATTGAAGCTAAACCAATCAAAAAACTTGATGCTGGTACTGCTGTTTCCTTCGTCAGAGGGTTGACGTTCAGATATGGAGTGTCGCACAGTATTATCACGGACAATGGGTCGAATTTTGACTCGGAAGAATTCAAGGATTTCTGCAACTCCCAAGGCACACGAGTCGACTACGCTTCAGTCGCCCATCCATAGTCGAACGGACAGGTAGAACGAGCCAACGGATTAATCCTCAAGGGTCTGAAGCCCCGATTGATGCGAGATCTCAAGCATGCGGCTGGAGCTTGGGTCGACGAACTTCCTTCAGTGCTTTGGGGTTTGCGGACCACGCCTAATCGGTCGACTGGGAGAACTCCTTTCTTCCTGGTCTATGGAGCAGAAGCAGTCTTACCGAGTGATCTCCTTCACAATGCTCCCCGAATTGAACTTTACAATGAAGCAGAAGCTGAGCAAGCGCGTCAGGATGCAGTCGACCTCCTAGAAGAGGAAAGGGAAATGGCTCTGATCCGCTCGACCATTTACCAGCAAGACTTGCGTCGCCTGTACGCCAGAAATGTGAGAGGTCGAGCCTTCCAGGAAGGAGATCTGGTCCTTCGAGTGGATCAGCAGAAGCAACATAAGCTCGCTCCTTCCTGGGAAGGATCCTTCATCGTCACAAAGGTTCTCCACAATGGGGCGTATCGTCTCTATAACGTCGAACACAATATCGAAGAGCCCCGAGCTTGGAACGCGGATCTGCTCCGCCCGTTTTACACTTAAAGTTTTTCACTCGGAAGAGTTGTAATAAAATACTTCTGTAGATTCATGGGCTTTGAAATAATAGTGTCATAATTCCTTCATAATTTTTGTCACTTTTTATTTTTTGGTCCAGCAAAATTTTCCCCCAGTGGGTGGCTTAGTCGCGAATCCGTTTCGCCTAAGTTTGTACAAATCCTACCGAGTGATAAGCCAGACTTCCACTCGGAGGCTTAGCTGCGAATCCGTTTCGCCTAAGTAACAAAAAATCCTACCGAGTGGTAAGCCAGACTTCCACTCGGAGGCTTAGCTGCAGTCCAGTACTCGCCTAAGATATAAAAAATCCTACCGAGTGGTAAGCCAGACTTCCACTCGGAGGCTTAGCTGCAGTCCAGTACTCGCCTAAGATATAAGAAATCCTACCGAGTGGTAAGCCAGACTTCCACTCGGAGGCTTAGCTGCAGTCCAGTACTCGCCTAAGATATAAGAAACCCTACCGAGTGGTAAGCCAGACCTCCACTCGGGGGCTTAGCTGCAGCTCAGTGCTCGCCTAAGTTATTAAAAATCCTACCGAGTGGTAAGCCAGACTCCCACTCGGAGGCTTAGCTGCAGTCCAAGGACTCGCCTAAGTATAATGCGTACCCGCAAGGAGGACGAGGTGCAGGTCGACTGCGATCCTCTCCTCCGAACTACACCATTGTAGCGTGCGTACCCGCAAGGAGGACGAGGGGCAGGTCGACTGCGACCCTCTCCTCCGAGCTACACCATAAGTATGATGTGCGTTCGCAAGGAAGACGAGGTGCAGGTCGACTGCGGCCCTCTCCTCCGAGCTTCGTCACAAATACAATGGAAATCCTACCGAGTGAAGAGCAAACCTCTCACTCGGGGGCTTAGCTGCAGCCCAGCGCTCGCCTAAGGTAAAAGAAATCCTACCGAGTGAAGAGCAAACCTCACACTCGGAGGCTTAGCTGCAGCCCAGCGCTCGCCTAAGGTAAAAGAAATCCTACCGAGTGAAGAGCAAACCTCTCACTCGGGGGCTTAGCTGCAGCCCAGTGCTCGCCTAAGGTAAAAGAAATCCTACCGAGTGAAGAACAAACCTCTCACTCGGGGGCTTAGCTGCAGCCCAGTGCTCGCCTAAGGAATAAGTCGACTGCAGTGGGCATCTTGCTGTTAACCTGCAAAGGGGCAATTCAAGCCAAAAGCAAACATCCAATCCAAATTTAGGTCGATACCTAAAAGAACCGAGAGTGCTCAGGCACCAAGCCCGTTAAGGTTTTATCGGTTACATCTCCACTCGGCATACCGAGGCAAATTTAAGGTCAAAGAAAGTTTTTTACCCCTCCTGTGGAGGGCTGGATGGAGCAACGAACTCGTCAAGGTCAATCCCGTCTGCAATCCGCGTAGCAGCAGCAATGAAAGTCTCCATGAAGGCCCTGAAGTCGTGCTTTTTGGTGTTGGCCACTCGGAGAGCCGCCAGCTTATCCTCTCGGGCATCCTTGCAATGGACTCGTGCCAGACACAGGGCGACATCCGCGCCACATCGAGCTGAAGACTTCTTCCACTCTTGCACTCGGTCAGGGACAGCGTTCAGTCGAGTCACCAACGACTCGAGGTCATTTTGGAGTGTCTCCCTGGGCCAGAGCGTCGAGTCGATGCGGGATGTAGCAACCTTCAGTCTTGCGAGATAATCCACGACGGCAGTAACACGGGACTCCAGTCGGAAGATGTTCATGGCAGTTTCATCATTCACCGGAGAATTGACAGGGTCAAGGTTCATCTCCAGCTGGCTGGTTTCTTCTTCAAAGTTGCGACAGAACTCTGCAAAGACAAAATCCCGAATCAAGAAAACAGTCGAATGGGAACATAACAGTTGGGAGAATTGGTCGAGTGAAGAAGATTACCTTCAAGCATAAGGAACAATTTTTTAGCAAGAGCACCCAAGAAGCCTTCCAGCTCATTCTTCTTCCCGGTCATCTGGTTGATCTTCTCAGTCAGAGTAGTCTTGTCAGCCTTCAGTCGTTCAACATCCTTGGTGGCAATGGCCAGAGCAGCCTTCAGATTGGTGTTGTCCTGTTCGAGCTTGGTGACTGAGGCTAGCTTTTCATCAGCGAGCTTGATCTTCTCAGACAGCTCAAGCTCCTTCTTCCTCTGGGCCTCCTTCACCTTGCCTGTAAATTACAGCAAAGTCAGGTTCGAAGCAAATGAGGGGAGAAAAGAGTCGTCGAAATCTCACCAAACATACCTTTGGTCTCCTCCTTTGCCTTCGTCAGATTCTCCTGCACTAGCTTCAAGTCCAACTCGAGCTGAATATGCTTCTGCTCCAGTTCAGTATAGCGCGCCGCAAGATCGCAGGATTTCTACGAAGAGTCAATTGCCAAAATATCAGAGATAATCCACTTCTGAGTGAATAAAGGAAAATGATGCGTTTCTAAGATTACAGTCGAATGCAAGCATTCGACCGTAATCTCGGGGACTACACCCAGTGGGTGCACTCAGCGTGCCCCCACTGGTCTTATTCAAGACAGAGTCGACTAGTCGACCAGCAAAAAAAAAAGAGAGAGCGAGTCGACCAGTCGACCGAAACTTCTTTAGAATGTAATCAACTGCCAGCAGTCGACCACAGTCTCGGGGACTACACCCAGTGGGTGCACTCAGCGTGCCCCCACTGATCTCAGAAACCCATTCGTTTCATTCGAGTGACGATCAATATTTATTTATTAAGCCTAAGACCGACTGCCAGCAGTCGACCTTAGCCTTGGGGACTACACCCAGCGGGTGCACTCAGCGTGCCCCCGCTAAACACGGAGTTTTTACCAACACACCCAGTGGGTGACTGCTATGAATTTCAGAAAGAAAAGTTTTGATAACATATCCTAACAGAACAGGCGGTGGTCGACTGACCTGAACATTGCTCTGAAAGGCGGAGCTGGCGTCGTAAGCTGCTTGGCTCGCATCCCGAACGATCTTCACCTGCTCCATCATGATCTCTGCTTGACGGATCGCCTCCTTAGCAGCACTAGCCTGGTCCTCCGGGACGTGGTGCGTGGCGAAGATCGATGGCTGCCCAGCACTCGACGAAGTGGGTCGCGCACTCGTCAACGGCACCGCGAACGACACGGTGTGTCGAGGGCCGACCTCCCCTTCCGTCGCAATGGTCTCGGGCGCCACCACACCTTGGGCTGCTTGGCCAGTAGATGCCTTCCTGCTCCGCCTAGCCCTCAATGGTTCCTCATCCTCATCATCGTCGTCGGGAAGGGTGATAATGTCATTGGTTGGAGCTTCAGGAAAAAGTCAAAGTCAGAAATTATGCATCAGTCGACCAAGAACAAGATTTAAAGTTGTAGTACCGGGATTTGAAGTCGCCGCGTCCTCCATCTCATGGTCCTCAGCCTTGCCTGAGGTTTCGGAAGTTGCAGCCGCTGAAATGGTGGGGATGGCTACCTTCATTTTTGGCAGAGGCTTGGTCGTCCTCGACGGAGCCACTTTCGACTGCTTCGGCGCCTTCTCAGTCGGCACCGGAGAAGCGGTCCGAGGGCGTTTGGTCGACTGCGAGGCAGTCGCCACTCCCTTGCCGCGTTCAGTCGAAGGGTCGTGCGCAAGTTTTGACCGCCTTTCCGAGCGCGGTGGTGCCTCCTCCTCCTCTTCGTCCTCGTCGTCATCATCCTCGTCATCATCATCTTCATCATCGTCATCTTCTGCGGCGTCTGAATCCCACTCTTCCTGGCTCTCGCCCCCGCTGGCTTCCCCCTCCTCAGTCGGAGTCTGAGCGCCATTGGGCATGGAGTATAGCTCAGTAAGGGCCTGGAAATGTCAAAACAGAACTCAGTCGACCAAATCACAGAAACACATTCGACGGAGATTCAATGGAAAACAGAGCAAATGTACCTTTTCTGGAACGCTGTTGTGGTCAAGTGGGGAAATCCTCCGGGATCCGCGAGGGTTGTCCTTGTTCCCAGTGATCGCGGCCATCCATCTTTCCACTATGGCATCGTCGACTGCCTCCGAGTGGACGCGAGTCTCGTCTTCGGTGCCGCAGTACAGCCACATGCAGTGGCTCCGGAACTGAAGAGGCTGGACTCGCCTCCGAAGAAAGACCTCCAAGAGGTCCATGCCAGTCACGCCATCCCGAACCAGCTGCACCACGCGATCCATCAACATCTTCACCTCAGTTCTCTCTTCTGGAACTACCTTCAGGGAGGAGGGTCTGTTCACTCGACTCATGGTGAATGCAGGAAGACCAGTCGACTGTCCCGGCGTCGTCTCATTCCGGCAGTAGAACCAGGTCGACTGCCAGCCCCTGACCGACTCGGAAAAAGACATAGCTGGGAAGGTGCTTTTATTCCTCAACTGGACCCCTAAGCCACCACACATCTGAACTACTTGGGTCTTCTCGTCACCAGGGCTTGCCTTCTTCACAGTCTGAGAGCGACATGTGAAGATGTACTTGAACAAACCCCAGTGCGGTCGACAGCCCAGGAAGTTTTCGCACATAGACACAAACGCAGCAAGATATGCGATGGAGTTTGGAGTAAAATGGTGGAGCTGGGCTCCGAAGAAATTCAGAAAACCCTGAAAGAAGACGCTCGGCGGCAGCGAAAATCCTCGGTCGACATGGGTGGCCAGGAGCACGCACTCACCCTCTTCTGGCTGAGGCTGCCACTCTCGGCCAGGAAGCCTTGCGGCACCGTGGGGAATCAACCCGTCGTTGGCCATGTCGAGGAGATCCTTCTCCTTGATGGTCGACTGGATCCAATCTCCCTGGACCCAGCCCTTCGGCAAGTTGGATCTCGACGAGGAACCGCCGCGGCCGGTAGATCTCCCCTTCGCCTTCTCAGCCGCCGACGCCTTCTCCGCCGCCGACGCCTTCTTCGCGCGCTCCAACACCGCCGTCTTCTCTTTGCCCATGGTGGCCGGCGAAATGCGCAGGAGAGGAGGTAGCAGGAGCAGCAGCAGTTGCGGAGGGCGGAGACGAAGAGAGCGGAGGAGGAAGAACGGGGTACTGTGCAGAAGCCCCCGCGAGACGCATTTATAGCATCCCTTCCGAGTGGATGACAGGTGGACCCGAACAATCCAATCATATCCCGAACAGTTGCGCTGCACGATACGTGGCGGAAAAAGCGGCGCGGAAATCGAGGCGTCCCTGTTATGTCCCATCCGAACGCCGCAGTCCGTTCCGCTTCGCGCGCTTCCCCAAATTTCGTATCCCGCGAGATCCGCGAGGGACAGATCGGTCTGTCAAGCGCGAGATTTCCTGCGATCCGTCGCTCGGGAATAGCAAAGTAAAAGAAGGTCACTCGACCAAAGAACAAGAATGGATCAAGTCGACTGAAGAAAAGTTGTGTGTTATCAACAGAGAAGATCTTGATCCAAGACAACACGTAGCCGGTACGTAAAAGACAATCGGAAACAACGTCAACTCCTCCTTCACTCAAGCCTCAATCCATTCGGGGGCTAATGATGGATTCATGTACCTAGGGTAGGGTCATAGGCCTGACCTAAACGTCCTACCCAAGGACACTCTCAGAAGAGATCATCTTCCAGTCGACCAAAGAGGAACCCACTCGACTGACTGGAAGGACTCGACCATGGAAGACTCACTCGACCACCAGAAGGTCAAAAGGCGCTCCGCAGCACAACGGCTTGCTATTGAATAGACTTAATGATAGTTAAGACACTTTATGAGGGGCGTTACCAGTAACGCCCCAGACTTAATGTACTTTAACCTCTCCAATACGTGGGCTGGCTGGGGTCCTGGCGCACTCTATATAAGCCACCCTCCTCCACAGGTAGAGGGGTTCGCATTCTTGTAATACTCATATCCATAATCCACTCGACCGCCTCAGGGCTCCGAGACGTAGGGCTGTTACTTCCTCCGAGAAGGGCCTGAACTCGTACATCACTTGTCTCCACAACTACTCCATAGCTAGGACATCGCCTCCCCTTACCTACCCCTATTTCTACTGTCAGACTTAGAACCACGACAGTGCCGGCATCCGAGACCCCAAACTTGGCCTCGAGTGCATCCCACATATCTTTTCCATTGTCAATTGACGCATAAGCATCAACAATGTTCTCTCCAAGAACACTCAAGAGAGCAGCCTTAAACAGAGTATCCATTTTCTGAAAAGCTTGTGCATGTTGGGCATCTTGCTCTCCTTCAGGTTTGCAAAGAGTGGCGTCATAGCAACTCATGGTTTGAAACCATAAGACTGCTCTCACGCGCCACCTCTTATAGTGGATACCCTCAAACATAGGAGGTCTCATGGAAGCAGCAAAACCACTTGGGGTAAATTGCCTATAATAAGGTTTTTGGTTGTTGGAAATATGAGCAATTTACCAAGTGATTTTATTAACAGAAATACTAGATAAAACATGACTAGTGTAGCAGTGACAAAACAAGCCATGCGATTAGACAAAGAGAAGGTAAACAACATCGTCATATATGAACCGTAATTAACATATCTTGAGCAGACAGTATAGCAAGTTGCATACATGAAATAGAGTCTAACATATCTAGGGCAAATGTTAGAACAAGGAACTGTAGCAGAACCTCTAATAGAAAGGGGACGAACACGTACGGGGCAGCAGCAGCAGAAGCACTGGACTTGGGGTTGGTGTCCTCGCCAGCCATGTCGTCGAGGAGGTCGTGGACGTCAGGGAAGAAGTCGTCGTCGGGGAAGTAGTCGTCGGAGTCCGGGGCATCCGTGACGAAGAAGTCAGTAGTCGCGCGAAGCGCTCCCCAAAAACTATTGGAAATATGCACTAGAGGCAATAATAAATTAGTTATTATTATTATATTTCCTTGTTCATGATAATCGTTTATTATCCATGCTATAATTGTATTGATAGGAAACTTAGATACATGTGTGGATACATAGACAACACCATGTCCCTAGTAAGCCTCTAGTTGACTAGCTCGTTGATCAATAGATGGTTACGGTTTCCTGACCATGGACATTGGATGTCGTTGATAACGGGATCACATCATTAGGAGAATGATGTGATGGACAAGACCCAATCCTAAGCCTAGCACAAAGATCGTGTAGTTCGTATGCTAAAGCTTTTCTAATGTCAAGTATCATTTCCTTAGACCATGAGATTGTGCAACTCCCGGATACCGTAGGAATGCTTTGGGTGTACCAAACATCACTACGTAACTGGGTGGCGATAAAGGTACACTACGGGTATCTCCGAAAGTGTCTGTTGGGTTGGCACGACTCGAGACTGGGATTTGTCACTCCGTGTGACGGAGAGGTATCTCTCGGCCCACTCGGTAGGACATCATCATAATGTGCACAATGTGACCAAGGGGTTAATCACGGGATGATGTGTTACGGAACGAGTAAAGAGACTTGCCGGTAACGAGATTGAACAAGGTATCGGGATACCAACGATCGAATCTCGGGTAAGTACTATACCGCTAGACAAAGGGAATTGTATACGGGATTGATTGAATCCTTGACATCGTGGTTCATCCGATGAGATCATCGTGGAACATGTGGGAGCCAACATGGGTATCCAGATCCCGTTGTTGGTTATTGGACGAAGAGTTGTCTCGGTCATGTTTGCATGGTTCCCGAACCCGTAGGGTCTACACACTTAAGGTTCGATGAAAAGGGTCCGGACATGTCTGTATTGTGGGATGAAGCAGCCCAGACCGACCTTACACGTACACTTATGTGAGACAGGTTCCACCGACTGACATGCACTAGTTGCATAAGGTGGCTAGCGGGTGCCAGTCTCTCCCACTTTAGTCGGATCGGATTCAATGAAAGGGGTCCTTATGAAGGGTAAATAGCAACTTACATATCACGTTGTGGTTTTGCGTAGGTTCCACCGACTGACATGCACTAGTTGCATAAGGTGGCTAGCGGGTGCCAGTCTCTCCCACTTTAGTCGGATCGGATTCAATGAAAAGGGTCCTTATGAAGGGTAAATAGCAATTTACATATCACATTGTGGTTTTTGCGTAGGTAAGAAACGTTCTTGCTAGAAACCCATAGCAGCCACGTAAAACATGCAAACAACAATTAGAGGACGTCTAACTTGTTTTTGCAGGGTATGCTATGTGATGTGATATGGCCAAAAAGAATGTGATGAATGATATGTGATGTATGAGATTGATCATGTTCTTGTAATAGGAATCACGACTTGCATGTCGATGAGTATGACAACCGGCAGGAGCCATAGGAGTTGTCTTAATTTATTGTATGACCTGCGTGTCATTGAACAACGCCATGTAATTACTTTACTTTATTGCTAAACCGGTAGCCATAGTAGTAGAAGTAATAGTTGGTGAGACTACTTCATGGAGACACGATGATGGAGATCATGATGATGGAGATCATGGTGTCATGCCGGTGACAATGATGATCATGGAGCCCCAAAGATGGAGATCAAAAGGAGCAAAATGATATTGGCCATATCATGTCACTTTTGATTGCATGTGATGTTTATCATGTTTATGCATCTTATTTGCTTAGAACGACGGTAGTAAATAAGACGATCCCTCATGAAAATTTCAAGAAAGTGTTCCCCCTAACTGTGCACCATTGCGAAAGTTCGTTGTTTCGAAGCACCACATGATGACGGGTGTGATAGATTCTAACGTTCACATACAACGGGTGTAAGCCAGATTTACACACGTGAAACACTTAGGTTGACTTGACGAGCCTAACATGTACAGACATGGCCTCGGAACACAAGAGACCGAAAGGTCGAGCATGAGTCGTATGGTAGATACGATCAACATGAAGATGTTCACCGATGATGACTAGTCCGTCTCACGTGATGATCAGACACAGCCTAGTTGACTCGGATCATGTAATCACTAAGATGACTAGAGGGATGTCTATCTGAGTGGGAGTTCATAAGATGAACTTAATTATCCTGAACATAGTCAAAAGGTTTTTGCAAATTACGTCGTAGCTCGCGCTTTAGTTCTACTGTTTAGATATGTTCCTAGAGAAAATTTAGTTGAAAGTTGATAGTAGCAATTATGCGGACTGGATCCGAAAACTGAGGATTGTCCTCGTTGCTTTGTAGAAGGCTTATGTCCTTAATGCACCGCTCAGTGTGCTAAACCTCGAACATCGTCTGTCGATGTTGCGAACATCTGACATACACGTTTTGATAACTACGTGATAGTTCAGTAATGTTAAACGACTTAGAGTTGAGGCACCGAAGACGATTTCGAAACGTTGCGAAACATTGAGATGTTTCAAGAGCTGACATTGGGATTTCAGGCTCATGCCCACGTCAAGAGGTATAAGACCTCCGACGAGTTTCTTAGCCTACAAACTAAGGGAGAAAAGCTCAATCATTGAGCTTGTACTCAGATTGTCTGGGTACAACAATCACTTGAATCGAGTGGGAGTTAATCTTCCAGATGAGATAGTGATGGTTCTCCATAGTCACTGCCACCAAGCTATTAGAGCTTCGTGGTGAACTATAACATATCAGGGATAGACATGATGATCCTTGAGCAATTTCGCGATGTTTGACACCGCGAAAGTAGAAATCGAGTAGGAGCATCAATTGTTGATGGTTAGTAAAACCACTAGTTTCAAGAAGGACAAGGGCAAGAACGGATACTTCATGAGACGACAAATCAGTTGCTGCTCTAGTGAAGAAACCCAAGGTTGAACCCAAACCCGAGACTAAGTGCTTCTGTAATGAGGGGAACAGTCACTGAAGCAGAACTACCCTAGATACTTGGTAGATGAGAAGGCCGGCAGGTCAACAGAAGTATATTGGATACACATTATATTAATGTGTACTTTACTAGTACTCCTAGTAGCACCATGGTAACAGATACCGGTTCAGTTGCTAAGTGTTAGTAACTCGAAATAAAAGGCTACGGAATAAAGGAGACTAGCTAAAGGTGAGATGATGATATGGTTTGGAAGTGTTTCCAAGGTTGATGTGATCAAGCATCGCATACTCCCTCTACCATCGAGATTGGTGTTAAACCTAAATAATTATTATTTGGTGTTTGCGTTGAGCATAGACATGATTGGATTATGTTTATCGCAATACGGTTATTCATTTAAGGAGAATAATGGTTACTCTGTTTATTTGAATAATACCTTCAATGGTCTTGCACCTAAAATGAATGGTTTATTGAATCTCGATCGTAGTGATACACATGTTCATGCCAAAAGATATAAGATAGTAATGATATAGTGCCACCTACTTGTGGCACTGCCATTTGAGTCATAAAACGCATGAAGAAGCTCCATGTTGATGGATCTTTGGACTCACTCGTTTTTTGAAAAGATTGAGACATGTGAACCATGTATATTGGTATATACGCATGAAGAAACTCCATGCAGATGGACCGTTTGGACTCACTTGATTTTGAATCACTTGAGACATGCAAATCATACCACATGGGCAAGATGACTGAAAGCCTTGTTTTCAGTAAAATGGAACAAGAAAGCAACTTGTTGGAAGTAATACATTTTGATGTGTGCAGTCCAATGAGTGCTGAGGCACGCAGTGGATATCATTATGTTCTTACTTCACAGATGATTTGAGTAGATACTAAGTATATTTACTTGATGAAACACAAGTCTGAATTATTGAATGGTTCAAGCAATTTCAGGGTGAAGTTGAAGATCACCGTGACAAGAGGATAAAATGTCTATGATATGATCATAGAGATGAGTATCTGAGTTACGAGCTTTGGCACGCAATTAAGACATTGTGGAAATTGTTTCACAGTTAATACCGCCTGGAACACCATAGTGTGATGGTGTGTCCAAACATCATAGTTGCACCCTATTGGATATGGTGCGTACCATGATGTCTCTTATTGAATTACCACTATCGTTCATGGGTTAGGCATTAGAGAGAACGACACTCACTTTAATAGGGCACCACGTAATTCCGTTGAGACAACACCATTTGAACTATGGTTTGGAGAAACCTAAGTTGTCGTTTCTTAAAAGTTTGGAGCTGCGACGCTTATGTGAAAAAACTTCAGGTTGATAAGCTGGAACCCAAAGCGGATAAAATGCATCTTCATAGGACACCCAAAACAGTTGGGTATACCTCCTAATTCAGATCCGAAAGCAATAGGGATTGTTTCTTGAATCGGGTCCTTTCTCGAGGAAAGGTTTGTCTCGAAAATTGAGTGGGAGGATGGTGGAGACTTGATATGGTTATTGAACCGTCACTACAACTAGTGTGTAGCAGGGCACGTAAGTTGTTCCTGTGGCACCTACACCAATTGAAGCGGAAGCTGATGATAGTGATCATGAAGCCTCGGATCAAGTCACTGCCGAACCTCGTAGGATGACAAGGACGCGTACTGCTTCAGAGTGGTACGGTAATCCTGTCTTGGAGGTCATTATGCTATACAACAATGAGCCTACGAGCTATGGAGAAGCGATGGTGGGCCCGGATTCCGACAAATGGCTCGAGGCCATAAAATCCGAGAGAGGGTCCATGTATGAAAACAAAGTGTAGACTTTGGCAGAACTACTTGATGGTCGTAAGGCTATTGGGTACAGATGGATTTTAAAAGGAAGACGGAGAATGATGGTAAGTATCACCATTAAGAAAGCTTGACTTGTCGTTAAGATGTTTTCTGACAAGTTCAAGGAGTTGACTACGGTGAGGCTTTCTCACTCGTAGCGATGCTAAGAGTCTGTTGGAATTGGATTAGCACTTACTGCATTATTTATGAAATCTTGCAGATAGGATGTCAAAACATTGTTTCCTCGACTATCTTCTTGAGGAAAGGTTGTATGAGATACAACCAGAAGGTTTTGACAATCCTGAAAGACGCTAACAAGTATGCAAAGCTCCAGCAATCCTTCTAAGGACTGGAGTAAGCATCTCGGAGTTGGAATGTACGCTTTGATGAGATGATCAAAAATTTTGGGTTTATACAAAGTTTATGAGAAACTTGTATTTCCAAAGAAGTGAGTGGGAGCACTATAGAATTTCGGATGAGTATATGTTGTTGACATATTGTTGATCAGAAATGATGTAGAATTTCTGGAAAGCATATAGGGTTATTTGAAAAGTATTTTTCAATAGAAAACCTAGATTAAGCTGCTTGAACATTGAGCATCAAGATCTATAAGGATAGATCAAAATGCTTAATGGTACTTTCAAATGAGCACATACCTTGACATGATCTTGAAGGTGTTCAAGATGGATCAGTCAAAGAAGGAGTTCTTGCCTGAGTTGTAGGTATGAAGTTAAGACTTAAAGCTCGACCACGGCAAAAGAGAGAGATAGGACGAAGGTCGTCCCCTATGCTTTAGACGTAGGCTCTACAGTATGCTATGCTGAGTACCACACCTGATGTGTGCCTTGCCACGTGTCTGGCAAGGGGGTACAAGAGTGATCCAGGAATGGATCATTGGACAGTGGTCAAAATTGTCCTTGGAGTAATAAGGACATGTTTCTCGGTTATGGAGGTGATAAAGAGTTCGGCGTAAAGGGTTACGTCGATGCAAGCTTTAACACCTATCCGAATGACTCTAAGTAACAAACCGGATACGTATAGTGGAGCAACCATTTGGAATAGCTCCAAGTGGAGCGTGGAAGCAACATTTACAATATGACCTAGAGATTTGCAAAGCACATACGGATCTGAATGTTGCAGACCCGTTGACTAAAACCTCTCTCACAAGCAAAACATGATCAAACCCCAGAACTCATTGAGTCTTAATCACATGATGATGTCAACTAGTTTATTGACACTAGTAAGCTCTTGGATGTTGGTCACATGGCGATGTGACCTGTGAGTGTTAATCACATGGCGATGTGAACTAGATTATTGACTCTTTTGCAAGTGGGAGACTGTTGGAAATATGCACTAGAGGCAATAATAAATTAGTTATTATTATTATATTTCCTTGTTCATGATAACCGTTTATTATCCATGCTATAAATGTATTGATAGGAAACTCAGATACATGTGTGGATACATAGACAACACCATGTCCCTAGTAAGCCTCTAGTTGACTAGCTCGTTGATCAATAGATGGTTACGGTTTCCTGACCATGGACATTGGATGTCGTTGATAACGGGATCACATCATTAGGAGAATGATGTGATGGACAAGACCCAATCCTAAGCCTAGCACAAAGATCGTGTAGTTCGTATGCTAAAGCTTTTCTAATGTAAAGTATCATTTCCTTAGACCATGAGATTGTGCAACTCCCGGATACTGTAGGAATGCTTTGGGTGTACCAAACGTCACAACGTAAGTGGGTGGCTATAAAGGTACACTACGGGTATCTCTGAAAGTGTCTGTTGGGTTGGCACGAATCGAGACTAGGATTTGTCACTCCGTGTGACGGAGAGGTATCTCTGGGCCCACTTGGTAGGACATCATCATAATGTGCACAATGTGATCAAGGGATTGATCACGGGATGATGTGTTACGGAACGAGTAAAGAGACTTGCCGGTAACGAGATTGAACAAGGTATCGGGATACCGACAATCGAATCTCGGGTAAGTACTATACCGCTAGACAAAGGGAATTGTATACGGGATTGATTAAATCCTTGACATCGTGGTTCATCCAATGAGATCATCGTGGAACATGTGGGAGCCAACATGGGTATCTAGATCCTGCTGTTGGTTATTGGCCGGAGAGTTGTCTCGGTCATGTCTGCATGGTTCCCGAACCCGTAGGGTCTACACACTTAAGGTTCGATGACGGTAGGGTTATAGGGAATAGATATACGTGGTTACCGAATGTTGTTCGGAGTCCCGGATGAGATCCCGGACGTCACGAGGAGTTCCGGAATGGTCCGGAGGTAAAGATTTATATATGGGAAGTCCTGTTTTGCTCACCGGAAAAGTTTCGGGTGCTATCGGTAACGTACCGGGACCACCGGGAGGGTCCTGGGGGTCCACCAGGTGGGGCCACCAGCCCCAAAGGGCTGTGTGGGCCAAGTGTGGGAGGGGACCAGCCCCAGGTGGGCTGGTGCGCCCCCCACCAGGGCCCAAGGCGAAGAGAGAAGGGAAGGGGGGAAACCCTAGGCTCAGATGGGCCTAAGGCCCACCTAGTGGTGCGCCCCCCTCTCTTCCCCTTGGCCGCCCCCCTAGATGGGATCTAGGGCTGGCCGCCACCCCTAGGGGTGGAAACCTAGGTGGGGGCGCAGCCCCTCCCTTTCTCCTATATATAGTGGGGGTTTGGGGCTGCCATACACATGAGAACATCTCCCTCTTGGCGCAGCCCTACCCCTCTCCCTCCTCGTCTCTTGCGGTGCTTGGTGAAGCCCTACTAGAGTGCCATGCTCCTCCACCACCACCACGCGGTCGTGCTGCTGCTGGACGGAGTCTTCCCCAACCTCTCCCTCTCCCCTTGCTGGATCAAGGCACGGGAGACGTCATCGGGCTGCACGTGTGTTGAACGCGGAGGCGCCGTTGTTCGGCGCTTAGATCGGAATCAACCGCGATCTGAATCGCTACGAGTACGACTCCTTCATCTGCGTTCTTGTAACGCTTCCGCATCGCGATCTTCAAGGGTATGAAGATGCATTCCCCTCTCTCTCGTTGCTAGTCTCTCCATAGATTGATCTTGGTGATGCGTAGAAAATTTTGAATTTCTGCTACGTTCCCCAACAAAAACCTTATCACCCTTCTCCCGTACAGGACTCAAAAGGTGCGGTTTCGGAGGCCTACTGTCCTGACTCGCGGTGCACGCCACAGCCGGGATGCGGAAGACAGCAGCAACGCAGAGATTGGAACCGGTGGCGAGAGGAAGGAGAAGTTCTGGTGCGTCTCGCTGAGAGGAGCGACCTCCCCTTTATAGGCGCAAGAGCAGAGGCGAGAGGGGAGCGCCGGGAGCTGAAGGGAACAAGGGAGATGAAACGAACAGACAGCAGCCGAAGGGTGCAGCGTTCGTATTTAATGTCCACTACAGCAAAAACTTTTCAACTCCCAAGTGACCTTTCGTATACCCGTAGTGCGTGGCAAATATTAGACATCAGCTTGGCTCATTCCCGCAACCCGCGTCGTGCCGTGCCGTGCCGCGGCGTGGCGAGGCGGGCGGCTGAGGAGGAGCGCGCGTGGATGTCCCTCTTGTTCTCATGCTCATACAAGTGGGGAAGGAGCCTCCCTTATAAATAGGTCCAACCCCCTCTAAACTAGCAATGTGGGACTAAACTTTAGTTCCACCTCTTGCCTTGCACGAATGGGCTGCGTGGGCCTCTAGGATTTATTAGGAATTTCTAAAACTGCTATTGGGCTAGGCCCAAAATAGACAAAATTCTAGCACAATACCCACTCACTCAAAGGGGTGTTTCAAATAACCCCAAGACTTTGTGACGTATTGATAAATTGTGAAGGCAATTTTGGTGGGGTGCAAAAGAGGGCTAAAGGAAGATAGTGTGGGTATCTTGGAATGATATGACACAACCGAAGTATTGGGGGGGTGTGGGCTTCAAAAAGATGGAACTATTTGATTTGTCCTTGCTGGCTAAGCAAGGGTGGAGATTGATTTTGGCCAAATTTTGAAGGCAATGTACTATCCCAATGATGATTTTTTTAACTACTCAGCTAGGGGTGAGGCCATTAAAAAAATTGAGGTCAATTTTGGAGGGTAGAGAAGTATTGAAATTGGGTCTGGTTAGAAGGATAGGTGATGGACAATCTACACACATATGGATAGATGACTGGATCCCAAGAGAGTCCATGATGGAACCTATAATACAATTAAAACCGGAACCAGTTATGGTAGCTGAGCTGATCGATCCAATGAACAGAGTGTGGAGGAAAAAGGTGTTAAATGAGCATATGATGAAGCTCGATGCAGACAATGTTTGACGCATTCCTTTGGCCACTACAATAAACTATTGGGCATGGAGTCATGAGAAATCCAGGATTGTGCGCTCAAATGTACATAATCTTCATACATACAAAGAAGAGAAGGGAAGCGTGGCTAGATGGATCGTCACGGAACTCATATATGGCCAAATAGGGAAAATCCTGGACAAGTATGTGGAGATATTAAGGGGTTGTTTGGTTTGAGACAAAATTTGCCTAAGGTTTTCACACCTAAAGTTAGGCAAGTTTGATCAAATTAGGTGTGTGTTTGGTTCAAGTCACACTAAGGTCTCACATCACCTACACTAAAAAAATGTGCAAAGATTCCCTTAGTCTTGCCAACTTGTGGCTCTGATTTTGAAGAACCAACCTTACACCGAAGGAAATATGCCCTAGAGGCAATAATAAAGTTATTATTTATTTCCTCATATCATGATAAATGTTTATTATTCATGCTAGAATTGTATTAACCGGAAACATGATACATGTGTGAATACATAGACAAACATATAGTCACTAGTATGCCTCTACTTGACTAGCTCATTAATCAAAGATGGTTATGTTTCCTAACCATAGACATGTGTTGTCATTTGATTAACGGGATCACATCATTAGGAGAATGATGTGATTGACATGACCCATTCCGTTAGCCTAGCACTTGATTGTTTAGTATATTGCTATTGCTTTCTTCATGACTTATACATGTTCCTGTAACTATGAGAATTATGCAACTCCCGTTTACCGGAGGACACTTTGGGTACTACCAAACGTCACAACATAACTGGGTGATTATAAAGGAGTACTACAGGTGTCTTCGAAGGTACATTTTGAGTTGGCGTATTTCGAGATTAGGTTTTGTCACTCCGATTGTCGGAGAGGTATCTCTGGGCCCTCTCGGTAATGCACATCACTATAAGCCTTGCAAGCAATGTGATCAATGAGTTGGTTACGAGATGATGCATTATGTAACGAGTAAAGAGACTTGCCGGTAACGAGATTGAACTAGGTATTGGATACCGACGATCGAATCTCGGGCAAGTAACATACCGATGACAAAGGGAACAACGTATGTTGTTATGCGGTTTGACTGATAAAGATCTTCGTAGAATATGTAGGAACCAATATGGGCATCCAGGTCCCGCTATTGGTTATTGACCGAGAATAGTTCTAGGTCATGTCTACATAGTTCTCGAACCCGTAGGGTCCGCACGCTTAACGTTACGATGACAGTTTTATTATGAGTTTATAAGTTTTGATGTACCGAAGTTTGTTCGGAGTCCCGGATGTGATCACGGACATGATGAGGAGTCTCGAAATGGTCGAGACATAAAGATTGATATATTGGACGACTATATTCGGACACCAAAAGTGTTCCGGGCGATTTCGGAGAAAACCGGAGTGCCAGAGGGGTTACCGGAACCCCCCCGGGAGAGTAATGGGCCTTATGGGCCTTAGGGGAAAGGAGAGAGGGGCGGCCAGCATGGGCCACGCGCCCCCTCCCCCCTCTGGTCCAAATTGGATTAGGAGGGGGGGCGGCGCCCCCCCCCCCCTTTCCTTCCCCCTCTCCCCCTTCCTTCCTCCTCCTAGTAGGAGTAGGAAAGGAGGAGTCCTACTCCTACTAGGAGGAGGATTCCTCCTCCTTGGCGCGCCCTCCAAGGGCCGATCGGCCTCCCCCCTTGCTCCTTTATAAGGGGGCGGGGGGGGGGGCACCCCATAGACACACAAGTTGATCTATGGATCGTTCCTTAGCCGTGTGCGGTGCCCCCCTCCACCATATTCCACCTCGGTCATATCGTCGCGGAGTTTAGGCGAAGCCCTGCGCCGGTAGAACATCATCATCATCACCACGCCGTCATGCTGACGGAACTCATCTCCGGAGCTTTGCTGGATCGGAGCCTGGAGATCGTCATCGAGCTGAACGTGTGCTGAACTCGGAGGTGCCGTACGTTCGGTGCTTGGATCGGTCGGATCGTGAAGACGTACGACTACATCAACCATGTTGTGCTAATGCTTCCGCTTACGGTCTATGAGGGTACGTGGACAACACTCTCCCCTCTCGTTGCTATGCCATCACCATGATCTTGCGTGTGCGTAGGAATTTTTTTGAAATTACTACGTTCCCCCAACAGTGGTATCAGAGCCTAGGTTTTATGCGTTGATGTTATATGCACGAGTAGAACACAAGTGAGTTGTGGGCGATACAAGTCATACTGCTTACCAGCATGTCATACTTTGGTTCGGCGGTATTGTGAGATGAAGCGGCTGTCGGGGGTTGGATGCGACATATGCCAACGGGTGGCTTATCATGGTGGGGGCGAGTAGAACGTCGCCGGTGCCTGGAAACGGGATGAGGCGAAGACATGCACACCGGCGAATCTTACCCAGCTTCGGGGCTCTCCGAGGAGATAACACCCCTACTGTTGCTCTGCGGGGTCTCCGCATGATCACTATGGTATGATAGTACAAAGGTGCTCCTCGAGCTGTTTGGAGGCAGGGAGGAGCAAGGCTAGCTCTTTCCCCTCTTGCTATGTGTCTAAAACCTGTCTCGGGCCGAACCCTTTGCATGGGTGCCCCGGGGGGTTTATATAGGCCTACCCCCCGGGGGTACAACGGTAATCCGACTGGGCATGGTCCCCAGCCGTCAGTCTCTCTTGCTGCTGTCCTCCCCGCCGGCGTCTGGGGCCCGCCGACTGGCGGGCCCCACGGGAGGGCAAAACACTGTGCAGCACTCCTGATGACGTATCCTCGGTCATGGGGTCGTGGGAACAGTGCCGCCGTCTGTCAGGCGATCACTGTCGCCACTCCCCATCCAATCTGGTTTATGGCTCGTGGGGTCCTGGCCGGGAGGCGGCCGACTCTGGGGAGGCCGACTCCCGCAGGGTCGTCTTCGGGCTCTTCGGCTATCTTCTTCTATCTCACTGACAGGGGGCCCGGCGATCTCTGGGCCGTACGCGCCGCCGTCGTGGGCACAGTGCCTTGTGCACTGTGGCTGAGGTTAAGGGAGGCATGTCAACAGTGCCGCGCCTCACCGGAGATCTCCTGGTGACGCGGCTCACTGTAGCCATGCCTTCCTCCCGTGGGTCCGAGGGGACAGCCACGATGGGGCTGTACCCCGCATCGGTCTTCGTGTAAGGTCGCGGGCCGACTCTCATAGTCGGCCCCTTGAAAGGTCGCAAGCCCGGAGTCGGCTTGTTTCGGAGTCGCCGTCTAAGGACTCGGCTTCCTCGGAGGTCGCCGTCTAAGGGCCCGGCTTCTCCAAAGGTCGCCAGCGGGGACTCGGCCTCTTCAAGGGTCGCCAGCGGGGACTCGGTCTTCTCGAAGGTCGCCAGCTGGGACTCGGCTGAGGGGCGCGGCCGGCCCCGATGTCTTGAAAGATCTTGGGTCCCGGGTCAGCCTACCCATGGCCCATTACTCCGACAGTAGTCCCCGAAGCTGGCGAAGCCCAGCAGGTGCCGCCTCGTGGGGCTTCGGCAGTTTCAGCCTTCGCGGTGCCGGCTCTGAAGTTCGGCCGCCACGTCTTCGGGCCGCCTCGCTGGAGTCGGACGGCTCCACAGGAAACCGCCGCTTGTAAGTCGTGGCGGGAAACCGGCAGCGTATCGGTTACGCTTCCCTGCCATTTATGAGACGGTCCGGTCGCGTGGCTCCACGTGGAGGCGATAGCTTGTCTGCCCACGCGCGTGACGGGACGGGCCGCCAGGTGGGGCCCGCCATTACCGCGCCTCGGCTCCCGAGCGGATCCGCTGCGGCCGAGGGCGGTTGGCATCCCCATGTTGTTACTGCGCGCAGTAACTTCGTGGGGGTTAATCGTGGGGCGTCGTGGGGCCGCGGACGCAGTTAATCCCACGTCGCCCCCTCGGCTTCTCAGCCCGCAGGGCTATAAGTAGGCGGAGGGGGAGCGGGCGGCTCAGCACGCGCACTCCCTCCTCCGCTCCCCTGCCCTTCTTCTTCCTTCGCCACGCTCCGTTGCTTTCTTCCTCGCGGCGAGCACAGGTGCTCCTCTTCGCCGACGATGACCTCTTCTTCCGCCGCGCCCCCCACCTCGCGCTCCGGCGTGTGGGACGGCTCAGACGTGGGGGCGGAGGACATCGAGTTCCTTCGCAAAACCCGCCGCCTCCCGAGCGCGGACCTGGTGCAGGCCCGTCCCGCGCGGGCGAGAGAGACCCGGCCCGCACCGGAGGAGGGCGAGCGAGTCATCTTCCGCTCGCACCTCATGCGCGGGATGGGGCTCCCGGCGAGCGGGTTCCTCCGTTCCTTCCTCGAGTTTCATAGCCTGCAACCGCACCACCTCACCCCCAACGCGGTGGTACTTCTCTCCGCCTTCGCCACCTTGTGCGAAGGCTACATCGGCGTTCTCCCCACCCTCGAGCTGTGGGGGAGTTCTTCTCCTCGAAGCTCGGCACTCAGGCTGCCGGCACGCCGGCACAGTGCGGCACCTACATCGCGGTGCGGCGCACGACGGCTGACAACCCCTTTCCGCCAATCCCGCTGGTGAAATCGGTGAAGATGTGGCAGAAGACGTACTTCTACGTGAAGAATGTCTCCACCAACGGCGACTGGGTCAATCTGCCGCCCTTCGACCCCGAGCCGCTGACTGGTCGGCCGCCCAGTTGGTCCCATCGGTCGAAGTCGCTTTCGACCTCCGGAATCGGCGCCGTGGCGCGTCTCCGAGTCATGACGCAGTCAGAGGGGCTCGTCGCCTCCGATCTCCTGGCCGCCTTCGTGGCGCGCCGGGTTCTTCCGCTCCAAGGCCGGCCCCACCTCATCTGTCAGATGAGCGGCCGGCACGATCCAAGCCGGCTGTGCACCAAGGACATGCCGCGTGGAGAAGTGGCGAACATGGTGAACCACATCGCCCACTGCGGGTTCACGGATGAGTGGCAGTTCGGCAAGGAGCCGTACTCGCGTGACAACCCTCCGCCAGTGGTAAGTTGTTTCCGTCTGTATTTCGATCTCGCTTGCATCCGACTTCAAGCTCTGATCTTGTTGGCATCTTTGAGCAGAACCCTCTCACGGCGCCCGCTGCCGGCGCCACGAGAGAGCCGCGTGACTACGTCCCCGACCGCGAGGTCAGCGACGTCGACGACCCCGACTTGGGGGCCGCGGCGCTAGAGGCCGATGCCGAAGGCGGCGGAGAGGAAGAAGACGGCGGCCTCAGACCGTCGGCGACCTTCGCCGACTGGCCCGAGGGCGATGTCGACGCGGAAGTCGTCCCGCGCCGCCAGCCGAGAGCCGACCCCTCCAACCAGGCCGGCGTAAAGAGGCGTCACGCCGGGCCGAGTGCGCCCGGCGGCAGATCGAAGAAGCCCAAGGGAACCGCCGCCGCGACCAAGCGGGAGGAGGCGGCCGCGAAGGCCAACCGCTTCCGGAAGGAAGTGAGAAGGCCGCCACTGGTTTCTTCGTAAGTCTCTTACCCCTTATTTCTTTTCTGGATTTTGCTTGAATCTTTCTGACTTTCCTCCCCTCTTCTCCAGCGCCCCCCTTTCTCTTGAGAGAGCCGCCGTTCCCTCCGTCATGGGGTCGGGGGCGACGTCCGCCAATACGCGGCGGATTGACCCTGCCGCCGACCTCCAGGAGGCGACGGCACGGAACGCGCGAGAGAAGCGCGAGGAGGAGGAGGCCGACCGCCTGGAGAAGGCGGAGGCCGAAAAGGCGGCCGCCAACGCCCAGCGGCACCTGGAGGAGGCCGTGGCCGCGGCCGCGGTGAAGCGGGATGCTGAGGAGGCCGTTCGTCGCCGAGCGGCGATGCTCGTCCCTCCGCTGTCGTCAGCGCCGCCGCCCCCAGAGTTTACGGGGCAGACCGGGGAGGTCGGCACCACAAACCTTCTCGCGGAGGATGGTGGCGACGCCTCGGGCTCGGATACTCATGCGCCGCCTCCGCCACCTCCGTCTTCGAGGCCGCACGGTAAGCAGCCGGTGGACCGGCAGGTTCCGCCGACTGCGGACGATGCCGACGCGCAGCTGCTTCTCCAGGTCGCCGTGCCGACACGCCGCCGGATCGAGAGGACGAGCTCAGCGCCGCGAGCTCGGGAGACTGACGCTGCCAGCCTGGCGAACCTGGACGCCGAGGCCTCAAGTGCCGCGCCCACCGGCTGGCTGCGCGAAGGCGGCACCGGCCCGCTGAACCAGGCCCTTCTGGACGTTCAGTCCAAGTTGCGCAAAGAAGGCGACGCCCTCCAACTTTACACCACGACGCATTTGGCCCTGCGGACCTCCGTCCGGGTATGTTTCGTTTTCCCTTTTTGGTTTCTTGTCTTTTTCTGTGGGGGCGCGCCAGCGCACCCACTGGGTGTAGTCCCCGAGTTCGGAGTCTGCTGCTGAGCAGGCGGCTCGGAACTCCTTCTAGCGAGCTCCGAAGACTGACTTTGCTTTGCCGGCCTCGCAGAAGTACCACAACCTCCGCGCTACTGCCTTCAACCGCAATGTTGAGGAGCTGAGGAAGCGGACCGCCGATCTGGCGGAAAGTCGAGGTGAGCCAATTCTTCCTTCTTCGCGGGGGCGCGCTGGCGCACCCGCGGGCTGTAGTCCCCGAGATTCAGGCCGACTGCTGAGCAGTCGGGCCGGATCTCCCGGCGACCTTCCTTCTTTCTTCTCCGCGGGGGCGCGCTGGCGCGCCCGCGGGCTGTAGTCCCCGAGATTCGGGCCGACTGCTGAGCAGTCGGGCCGGATCTCCCCGGCGACCTTTCTTGTTGACGATGCTTTGTCTTTCTTCGAGCTTCAGGCGCCAATGCCGCCATTCAGGAGCAGCTAGGCGAGGCCAATACCGCCCGTCGCACTAAGGAGGAGGAGTGCGACAAGCTCGTCCGAGAGCGCGACCTGCTGGCGACGCAGCTGGCCGAGCAGAAGGAACTGCTTCGGAAAGCGCAGGAGGACGCCAAGTCGCGGGAGGATGCCCTCCTAGCTGAATTCGAGATGGAGCGGTCCGCCTGGACCGACCGGGAGGCGATGCTGACCTCCGGCTATCACGAGCTCGAAGACATCGTCGACGGTAACTCTTGGTTTCTCTTCTTTGGTCTTCTGACTCTGTGTCGAACTGTTTTCTGGTTTTTCTGACTGTCCCCTTTTCCTGTCTTTGGCAGACTTCTTTCCCGGCCACTCGCAGGCCGTCCCTCTGGCCATCGAGGCGGATCGGGAGGAGCGGAGGGCAAAAGGCGAAGTGATTGCCGCCAACGCCCCCCGAACCATCGACGAGCAGCTCTTGAGCATCGGGGCTCGCCTTCGTCCTGCTCACCGTCTGCTGCGTCGTCTTCAACGCGCCGGCGCCCAAGTCGTTGCCGCCCTGTGGCCGGAGTTGCCGGCTCTTCGCACCGCCAGTCGGACGGCCGACTGGCTGGAGGTCGCCGTCGGTCGCTTCGAAGCTTGGAGGGGCTCCTCGGCCCGTGCCGGGGCACGCCGGGCCTTGGAGTTCGTCAAAGGGTGGTACCCTGGGCTGGACCTGGACCGCCTGGCCGCGTTCCGGTCAGAGGCCCAGGCCGAGCTGGGGGCCGTGGAAGGCGCCCTTGTCGAGCGCGCGGCGGCCATCGCCGAGTACACGGACACCAGTGTCTTTGTGCCCGAGCGGACCGACGGCGGCGAGGAGGTTCCGCCGGAGTGGTTCGGGATGCACCCGGGGTACGAGGAGGACTCGGCGGAGGTGATCGGCTCCAGCACCGAGGAGGAGGGCGAGTCGGAGGAGGGAGGCGAGGAGGAGGCGCCAGAACACGAAGCAGGCGGCCAGCCTCAGCCTGATCGTGCCTCCAGCAATGAGCCTCAGAAGGACAAGGCGACCGTCGCTGGAGGCGACCAAGCCGAGACCGCCCAGCCGACTGCCCCGACGTCCGAAACTGCCGCCGCCTCCAGCCCTCCGGCTCCGGAGGCCGCCCCCTAGAGTGCTTCGGCCCTACCTGTATCTTTCATTCCTTGAAAAACTTGTCAGTTTCGAACAATTCCACTCGCGGGGTGTATTCGGCCAAGGGCCTTATGTAAATATTTACCAAATTTCCGCCCTTCCTTGCTTCAGTTCTTTGGAATGTTTTTCCTTTGCCGCCTTCCTTTGGTTGCCGCCTTGCCAACTGGGCAGCCGCTCTGCGGACTGCCGCCGGGTCAAGTGCTCAGCTACTTTAGGGAGGCAAGTACTTAGTCGTTTAGAATATCCTAGCAAGTTTGGCCGAAAATCGACAGGCCGACTCTCGAAAGTCGACCGTCCTTGATAAAGGTTGAGACTATGAGCCGACTGCTCGCGAGTCGGCTCAGTAGGGGGAAACTGGGAGCCGGCTTGGGCTATGCGTAGCTCTTAAGTCCTTAGCCGTTTTTCATGTGCGCGCTCGCTCTTTCCGCCCCCCCCCCCCCCCGCTTATCGACAGTCGCTCTGCGAGCTGCGGCTTTCAGCAGGAGACGGCTTTGAGCGCCGCACATTACTTGTCTGACCTCAGGGAGCATTTCATAGCACAAGGCGGCGAGTCCCCGGGCCGACTAGTCGGACCCGGTGCCAGATAGTATGATGAAAAGGAGGAAGCATTTCGGAAGCGTGATCCATATCATACAGATAATCAAAAAGGCAGTCCCCGAGATCGTCCCGGGGGGCCTAAGGTCTTTAGTACTTAATACAAAAAGGGGGTAGCGTGATACATACTGCATCAACTGTAAAATCTTCGAAGAAGATTTGCGTTCCACGGGCGTTCTGTTTCTTTGCCGGAGTCGTCCCTCTTGCGTGCTCGAGGCTTCTGAGCGTTGATCAAATAGTAGGCGTCGTTCCCTAGCACCTTGCTGATGATGAAGGGACCTTCCCAAGGTGCTGACAACTTGTGCTGGCCGGCTGTTCTCTGAATCAGCCGGAGCACAAGGTCGCCTTCTTGGAATGATCTTGGCTTGACCTTGCGATTGTAGTACCGGCGCAGACTCTGCTGGTAGATGCCGGACCGACTGAGTGTCAACAGTCGGCCCTCTTCCAGCAGGTCGACGCCGTCTTGGCGTGCTTCTTCAGCCTCCTCTTCGGTGTACATGGAGACTCGTGGAGAGTCGAATTGTATATCCGTTGGGATGACGGCTTCGGCACTGTAGACGAGGAAGAACAGTGTGAAGCCGGTTGACCTGTTCGGGGTTGTGCACAGACTCCAGAGGACGGCAGGCAGCTCTTCCACCCAACAGCCGGCCGAGCGCTCGAGTGGTTCGACCAATCGAGGCTTGATGCCGGACAGGATGAGGCCGTTGGCTCGTTCCACCTGGCCGTTTGACTGTGGATGGGCAACGGACGCTAAGTCCAGTCGGATGCCCTGCGTCGCGCAGAAACGAGCCAAGGCACCTTTGGCGAAGTTGGTGCCGTTGTCTGTGATGATGCTGTGTGGTATGCCATACCGCACTGTGATGTCGGCAATGAAGGTCACTGCTGTGGGCCCGTTTAATTTCTTGATGGGCTTTGCTTCTACCCACTTGGTGAACTTGTCCACTGCGACAAGCAAATGAGTTAGGCCGCCTCGGGCCGTCTTGAAAGGTCCCACCATGTCCAGGCCCCAAACTGCGAAGGGCCAGGCGATGGGGATTGTCTTCAGCGCAGAAGCCGGCTGAAGGGGCTTGGATCGGAAGACCTGGCACCCCTTGCACTTCTTGACTAGTTCTTTGGCTTCTTCCAGGGCAGTCGGCCAAAAGAAACCGTGCCGAAAGGCCTTGGCCACGAGCGCCCTCGAAGCCGCATGGTGGCCACACTCGCCCTGATGGATGTCTCTGAGGATCGCTTGGCCTTGTTCTGATTCTACACAGCGCTGGTGGACACCAGTAACGCTGCGCCTGACTAACTCTCTGTTGACTATGGTGTAGGCTGCCGCTCGGCGTTGTACTTGCCGAGCCAGAGTCTCGTCTGCTGGTAACTCCTTGTTTACTAGGAACTTGAGGATGGGCTGCGCCCATGAAGGTGCTGCTATCTCTTCAACTGCCACCACAGCGACTTGGACAAGGGTGGCTGGGCTGGGAGGCGGCGGGTTGGATTCTGCTGCCGCTTGCTGAATTGAGGGAATCTCTGGGCCGACTGGGGCAGCTCCCGGGCCGACTGACGCAGTCCCCGGGTCGGGCTCTGAAGTCCCCGGGCTGACTGACGTAGTCCCCGGGCCGACTGGCGCAGTCCCCGGGCCGACTGTGGCTTTCTTGAGGTCGCTTGCTGGGGTCTTGGAGTCGGATCCGACTATCTCTGGCGGAGCCGGCACGAAAATGGAGTCGGATTCTGGTGAAGGCTTGATAGACGGGTTGAGGAGGCGCTGAAGGGCGACACCGGAAGGTATCGCCTGGCGAGTGGAGCCGTCACGCGCCAATGCGTCTGCTTGATCGTTGTCGTTTCTTGGTACGTGGAGGAATTCGCATCCTTCAAAATATCCGCTGAGTTGCTGCACCAAGAAGCGGTAGCTCGCCATGTTTGCGTCTTTGGCGTCCCAGTCGCCGGATGACTGCTGAACCACCAAGTCGGAGTCGCCATAGCACAGGATCCGGCGAATGCCGAGTTCTTTGGCAAGCCGGAGCCCGTGGATGAGCGCTTCATATTCGGCGACGTTGTTGGAGGCGGCGAAGTGGATTTGCAGCACGTATTTGAGCTTGTTGCTGGAGGCACGTATTTGAGCTTGTTGCTGGAGGCCGCCGCTCTCCTCGTACGGAAGCGGCTCGTCATAGACCACCACGTTGGTGGGGAAGATATCAAGCGATACGGCGTCGGAGTCGACCATCATCGGGTCGGAGGAGCCTACGGACTCCAAGTCCACAGCGGGCTCGCCAGCGACTTGGAGTTGATCGAGGAGGCCCGCGAGAAGGTTCTCGGGGCCACCTGCGCCCGCGCTCGGTGCAGGCTCGTCGGAGAGGCGCACCTCACCGATGAGTTCGGCGAGGCCGCTCGCGGCGCAGGCGGCTTCGGCGCCGCGCAGCGTGTCGATGCAGACTCCATCTGGCGAGCCGGGCTGGCTACGCTCGCCAAGGAGGAAGAGGGTTCCCGTCCAGAACAGATCTCCGGACGACGGTGCACCTAGCCCCACGGTGGGCGCCAAATGTCGGGGGTTGGATGCGACATATGCCAACGGGTGGCTTATCATGGTGGGGGCGAGTAGAACGTCGCCGGTGCCTGGAAACGGGATGAGGCGAAGACATGCACGCCGGCGAATCTTACCCAGCTTCGGGGCTCTCCGAGGAGATAACACCCCTACTGCTGCTCTGCGGGGTCTCCGCATGATCACTATGGTATGATAGTACAAAGGTGCTCCTCGAGCTGTTTGGAGGCAGGGAGGAGCAAGGCTAGCTCTTTCCCCTCTTGCTATGTGTCTAAAACCTGTCTCGGGCCGAACCCTTTGCATGGGTGCCCCGGGGGGTTTATATAGGCCTACCCCCGGGGGTACAACGGTAATCCGACTGGGCGTGGTCCCCAGCCGTCAGTCTCTCTTGCTGCCGTCCTCCCCGCCGGCGTCTGGGGCCCGCCGACTGGCGGGCCCCGCGGGAGGGCAGAACACTGTGCAGCACTCCTGATGACGTATCCTCGGTCATGGGGTCGTGGGAACAGTGCCGCCGTCTGTCAGGCGATCACTGTCGCCACTCCCCATCCAATCTGGTTTATGGCTCGTGGGGCCCTGGCCGGGAGGCGGCCGACTCTGGGGAGGCCGACTCCCGCAGGGTCGTCTTCGGGCTCTTCGGCTATCTTCTTCTATCTCACTGACAGGGGGCCCGGCGATCTCTGGGCCGTACGCGCCGCCGTCGTGGGCACAGTGCCTTGTGCACTGTGGCTGAGGTTAAGGGAGGCATGGCAACAGTGCCGCGCCTCACCGGAGATCTCCTGGTGACGCGGCTCACTGTAGCCATGCCTTCCTCCCGTGGGTCCGAGGGGACAGCCACGATGGGGCTGTACCCCGCATCGGTCTTCGTGTAAGGTCGCGGGCCGACTCTCATAGTCGGCCCCTTGAAAGGTCGCAAGCCCGGAGTCGGCTTGTTTCGGAGTCGCCGTCTAAGGACTCGGCTTCCTCGGAGGTCGCCGTCTAAGGGCCCGGCTTCTCCAAAGGTCGCCAGCGGGGACTCGGCCTCTTCAAGGGTCGCCAGCGGGGACTCGGTCTTCTCGAAGGTCGCCAGCTGGGACTCGGCTGAGGGGCGCGGCTGGCCCCGATGTCTTGAAAGATCTTGGGTCCCGGGTCAGCCTACCCGTGGCCCATTACTCCGACAGCGGCCCGGGCCGACATTACGCGTACGCTTACGCGAGACTGGTTTCACCGTTACGAGCACTCGTGCTTAAAGGTGGCTGGCGGGTGTCTGTCTCTCTCACTTTAGCTGAATTGAGTGTGGCTACGCCCGGTCCTTGCGAAGGTTAAAACAACACCAACTTGACGAACTATCGTTGTGGTTTTTTGATGCGTAGGTAAGAACAGTTCTTGCTAAAGCCCGTAGCAGCCACGTAAAATTTGCAACAACAAAGTAGAGGACGTTTAACTTGTTTTTGCAGGGCATGTTGTGATGTGATATGGTCAAGAGGTGATGCTATATTTTATTGTATGAGATGATCATGTTTTGTAACCGAAGTTATCGGCAACTGGCAGGAACCATATGGTTGTCGCTTTATTGTATGAAATGCAAACGCCCTGTAATTGCTTTACTTTATCACTAAGCGGTAGCGATAGTCATAGAAGCAATAGATGGCGTAACGACAACGATGCTACGATGGAGATCAAGGTGTCGCGCCGGTGACGATGGTGATCACGACGGTGCTTCGAAGATGGAGATCACAAGCACAAGATGATGATGGCCATATCATATCACTTATATTGATTGCCTGTGATGTTTATCCTTTTATGCATCTTATCTTGCTTTGATTGACGGTAGCATTTTAAGATGATCTCTCACTAATAATCAAGAAGTGTTCTCCCTGAGTATGCACCGTTGCGAAAGTTCTTCGTGCTGAGACACCACGTGATGATCGGGTGTGATAGGCTCTACGTTCAAATACAACGGGTGCAAAACAGTTGCACACGCGGAATACTCAGGTCATACTTGACGAGTCTAGCATATACAGATATGGCCTCGGAACACGGAGACAGAAAGGTCGAACGTGAATCATATAGTAGATATGATCAACATAGTGATGTTCACCATTGAAACTACTCCATCTCACGTGATGATCGGACATGGTTTAGTTGATTTGGATCACGTGATCACTTAGATGACTAGAGAGATGTCTGTCTAAGTGGGAGTTCTTAAGTAATATGATTAATTGAACTTAAATTTATCATGAACTTAGTACCTGATAGTATTTTGCTTGTCTATGTTTATTTGTAGATAGATGGCTCGTGTTGTTGTTTCGTTGAATTTTAATGCGTTCCTTGAGAAAGCAAAGTTGAAAGATGATGGTAGCAATTACACGGACTAGGTCCGTAACCTGAGGATTATCCTCATTGCTGCACAGAAAAGTTACATCCTGGAAGCACCGCTGGGTGCCAGGCCTGCTGCTGATGCAACTGACGACGTTAAGAACGTCTGGCAGAGCAAAGCTGATGACTACTCGATAGTTCAGTGTGCCATGCTTTACGGCTTAGAACCGGGTCTTCAACGACGTTTTGAACGTCATGGAGCATATGAGATGTTCCAGGAGTTGAAGTTAATATGTCAAGCAAATGCCCGGATTGAGAGATATGAAGTCTCCGATAAGTTCTATAGCTGCAAGATGGAGGAGAATAGTTCTGTCAGTGAACATATACTCAAAATGTCTGGGTATAATGATCACTTGATTCAACTGGGAGTTAATCTTCCTGATGATAGTGTCATTGACAGAATTCTTCAATCACTGCCACCAAGCTACAAGAGCTTTGTGATGAACTATAATATGCAAGGGATGAACAAGACTATTCCCGAGCTCTTCGCAATGCTAAAAGCTACGGAGGTAGAAATCAAGAAGGAGCATCAAGTGTTGATGGTTAACAAGACCACCAGTTTCAAGAAAAAGGGCAAAGGGAAGAAGAAGGGGAACTTCAAAAAGAACGGCAAGCAAGTTGCTGCTCAAGAGAAGAAACCCAAGTCTGGACCTAAGCCTGAAACTGAGTGCTTCTACTGCAAGCAGACTGGACACTGGAAGCGGAACTGCCCCAAGTATTTGGCGGATAAGAAGGATGGCAAAGTGAACAAAGGTATATGTGATATACATGTTATTGATGTCTACCTTACTAATGCTCGCAGTAGCACCTGGGTATTTGATACTGGTTCTGTTGCTAATATTTGCAACTCGAAACAGGGACTACGGATTAAGCGAAGATTGGCTAAGGACGAGGTGACGATGCGCGTGGGAAATGGTTCCAAAGTCGATGTGATCGCGGTCGGCACGCTACCTCTACATCTACCATCGGGATTAGTTTTAGACCTAAATAATTGTTATTTGGTGCCAGTGTTGAGCATAAACATTATATCTGGATCTTGTTTGATGCGAGACGGTTATTCATTTAAATCAGAGAATAATGGTTGTTCTATTTATATAAGTAATATCTTTTATGGTCATGCACCCTTGAAGAGTGGTCTATTTTTATTGAATCTCGATAGTAGTGATACACATATTCATAGTGTTGAAACCAAAAGATGCAGAGTTGATAACGATAGTGCAACTTATTTGTGGCACTGCCGTTTAGGTCATATCGGTGTAAAGCGCATGAAGAAACTCCATACTGATGGGCTTTTGGAATCACTTGATTATGAATCACTTGGTACTTGCGAACCGTGCCTTATGGGCAAGATGACTAAAACGCCGTTTTTCGGAACTATGGAGCGAGCAACTAATTTGTTGAAATCATACATACTGATGTTTGTGGTCCAATGAATGTTGAGGCTCGCGGCGGGTATCGTTATTTTCTCACCTTCACAGATGATTTGAGCAGATATGGGTATATCTACTTAATGAAACACAAGTCTGAAACATTTGAAAAGTTCAAAGCATTTCAGAGTGAAGTGGAAAATCATCGTAAAAAGAAAATAAAGTTTCTACGATCTGATCGTGGAGGAGAATATTTGAGTTACGACTTTGGTCTACACTAGAAACAATGCGGAATAGTTTCGCAACTCACACCACCCGGAACACCACAACGAAATGGTGTGTCCGAACGTCGTAATCGTACTTTACTTGATATGGTGCGATCTATGATGTCTCTTACTGATTTACCGCTATTGTTTTGGGGTTATGCTTTAGAGACGGCCGCATTAATGTTAAATAGGGCACCATCAAAATCCGTTGAGACGACGCCTTATGAACTGTGGTTTGGCAAGAAACCAAAGTTGTCGTTTCTTAAAGTTTGGGGCTGCGATGCTTATGTGAAGAAACTTCAACCAGATAAGCTCGAACCCAAATCAGAGAAATGTGTCTTCATAGGATGCCCAAAAGAGACTATTGGGTACACCTTCTATCACAGATCTGAGGGCAAGATTTTCATTGCTAAAATCGGATCCTTTCTAGAGAAGGAGTTTATCTCGAAAGAAGTGAGTGGGAGGAAAGTAGAACTTGATGAGATAACTGTATCTACTCCCTTATTGGAAAGTAGTTCATCACAAGAACCGGTTCCTGTGACAACTACACCAATTAATGAGGAAGCTAATGATATTGATCATGAAACTTCAGATCAAGTTTCTACTGAACCTCGTAGGTCTACCAGAGTAAGATCCGCACTAGAGTGGTACGGTAATCCTATTCTGGAAGTCATGTTACTTGACCATGATGAACCTACGAACTATGAGGAAGTGATGATGAGCCCAGATTCCGCAAAATGGCTAGAGGCCATGAAATCTGAGATGGGATCCATGTATGAAAACAAAGTATGGACTTTGGTTGACTTGCCTGATGATCGGCAAGCCATTGAGAATAAATGGATCTTTAAGAAGAAGACTGGCGCTGATGGTAATGTAACTGTCTATAAAGCTCGACTTGTTGCGAAAGGTTTTCGACAAGTTCAAGGGGTTGACTACGATGAGACTTTCTCACCCGTAGCGATGCTTAAGTCTGTCCGAATCATGTTAGCTATTACTGCATTTCATGATTATGAAATTTGGCAAATGGATGTCAAAACTGCATTCTTGAATGGATTTCTGGAAGAAGAGTTGTATATGATGCAGCCAGAAGGTTTTGTTGATCCAAAAGGTGCTAACAAAGTGTGCAAGCTCCAGCGATCCATTTATGGACTGGTGCAAGCATCTCAGAGTTGGAATAAACATTTTGATAGTGTGATCAAAGCATATGGTTTTATACAGACTTTTGGAGAAGCTTGTATTTACAAGAAAGTGAGTGGGAGCTCAGTAGCATTTCTGATATTATATGTAGATGACATATTGTTAATTGGAAATGATATAGAATTTCTGGATAGCATAAAGGGATACTTGAATAAAAGTTTTTCAATGAAAGACCTCGGTGAAGCTGCTTACATATTGGGCATCAAGATCTATAGAGATAGATCAAGACGCTTAATAGGACTTTCACAAAGAACATACCTTGATAAAATTTTGAAAAAGTTCAAAATGGATCAGGCAAAGAAAGGATTCTTGCCCGCGCTTCAAGGTGTGAAGTTGAGTCAAACTCAATGCCCGACCACAGCAGAAGATAGAGAGAAAATGAAAGATGTTCCCTATGCTTCAGCCATAGGCTCTATCATGTATGCAATGTTGTGTACCAGACCTGACGTATGCTTAGCAATAAGCTTGGCAGGAAGGTACCAAAGTAATCCAGGAGCGGATCACTGGACAGCGGTCAAGAACATCCTGAAATACCTGAAAAGGACTAAGGATATGTTTCTCGTATATGGAGGTGACAAAGAGCTAGTCGTAAATGGTTACGTCGATGCAAGCTTTGACACTGGTCCAGACGATTCTAAATCGCAAACCGGATACATGTTTTTATTAAACGGTGGAGCTGTAAGTTGGTGCAGTTCTAAACAAAGCATCGTGGCGGGATCTACATGTGAAGCGGAATACATAGCTGCTTCGGAAGCAGCAAATGAAGGAGTCTGGATGAAGGAGTTCATTTCCGATCTAGGTGTCATACCTAGTGCATCGGGACCAATGAAGATCTTCTGTGACAATACTGGCGCAATTGCCTTGGCAAAGGAATCCAGATTTCACAAGAAGACCAAGCACATCAAGAGACGCTTCAATTCCATTCGGGACCAAGTCCAAGTGGGAGACATAGAGATTTGCAAGATACATACGGATCTGAATGTTGCAGACCCATTGACTAAGCCTCTCTCACGAGCAAAAAATGATCAGCACCAAGACTCCATGGGTGTTAGAATCATTACTATGTAATCTAGATTATTGACTCTAGTGCAAGTGGGAGACTGAAGGAAATATGCCCTAGAGGCAATAATAAAGTTATTATTTATTTCCTCAGATCATGATAAATGTTTATTATTCATGCTAGAATTGTATTAACCGGAAACATGATACATGTGTGAATACATAGACAAACATATAGTCACTAGTATGCCTCTACTTGACTAGCTCATTAATCAAAGATGGTTATGTTTCCTAACCATGGACATGTGTTGTCGTTTGATTAGCGGGATCACATCATTAGGAGAATGATGTGATTGACATGACCCATTCTGTTAGCCTAGCACTTGATCGTTTAGTATATTGCTATTGCTTTCTTCATGACTTATACATGTTCCTGTAACTATGAGAATTATGCAACTCCCGTTTACCGGAGGAACACTTTGGGTACTACCAAACGTCACAACGTAACTGGGTGATTATAAAGTAGTACTACAGGTGTCTCCGAAGGTACATGTTGAGTTGGCGTATTTCGAGATTAGGTTTTGTCACTCCGATTGTCGGAGAGGTATCTCTGGGCCCTCTCGGTAATGTACATCACTATAAGCCTTGCAAGCAATGTGATCAATGAGTTGGTTACGAGATGATGCATTACATAACGAGTAAAGAGACTTGCCGGTAACGAGATTGAACTAGGTATTGGATACCGACGATCGAATCTCGGGCATGTAACATACCGGTGACAAAGGGAACAACGTATGTTGTTATGCGGTTTGACCGATAAAGATCTTCGTAGAATATGTAGGAACCAATATGGGCATCCAGGTCCCGCTATTGGTTATTGACCGAGAATAGTTCTAGGTCATGTCTACATAGTTCTCGAACCCGTAGGGTCCGCACGCTTAACGTTACGATGACAGTTTTATTATGAGTTTATAAGTTTTTATGTACCGAAGTTTGTTCGGAGTCCTGGATGTGATCACGGACATGACGAGGAGTCTCGAAATGGTCGAGACATAAAGATTGATATATTGGACGACTATATTCGGACACCGGAAGTGTTCCGGGTGATTTCGGAGAAAACCGGAGTGCCAGAGGGGTTACCGGAACCCCCCCCGGGAGAGTAATGGGCCTTATGGGCCTTAGGGGAAAGGAGAGAGGGGCAGCCAGCATGGGCCGCGCGCCCCCTCCCCCCTCTAGTCCGAATTGGACCAGGAGGGGGGCGGCGCCCCCCCCCCCCCCCCCCCTTTCCTTCCCCCTCTCCCCCTTCCTTCCTCCTCCTAGTAGGAGTAGGAAAGGAGGAGTCCTACTCCTACTAGGAGGAGGATTCCTCCTCCTTGGCGCGCCCTCCAAGGGCTGAACGGCCTCCCCCCTTGCTCCTTTATATACGGGGGCGGGGGCACCCCATAGACACACAAGTTGATCTACGGATCGTTCCTTAGCCGTGTGCGGTGCCCCCCTCCACCATATTCCACGGTCATATCGTCGCGGAGTTTAGGCGAAGCCCTGCGCCGGTAGAACATCATCATCGTCACCACGCCGTCGTGCTGACGGAACTCATCTTCGGAGCTTTGCTGGATCGGAGCCCGGAGATCGTCATCGAGCTGAACGTGTGCTGAACTCGGAGGTGCCGTACGTTCGGTGCTTGGATCGGTCGGATCGTGAAGACGTACGACTACATCAACCGCGTTGTGCTAACTTTTCCGCTTATGGTCTACGAGGGTACGTGGACAACACTCTCCCCTCTCGTTGCTATGCCATCACCATGATCTTGCGTGTGCGTAGGAATTTTTTTGACATTACTACATTCCCCCAACATACGCAAGTTGGTCAACATTGTATGACAAAGCATGGCACTCCTAAGCCTAGAAACAAACACCCCTAAACACCAGCGAAGCTCAAAGTTTTTGTGTGACGTCTAGCTAGGCAAAGCATGACGATGGTGGATGTGGTCCACCATAGGAACATGGTTGATGACATTACGTGCATGGTTTGTGGATGGGGTCAGGACAACTGGAGACATTCGTTGCTAGATTGCTGTCTGGCTCGGTAGTTATCGAGAAAAATGTGATGTGCAGTGTGGCGGTTTGATTTCCCCTATAATATACTCCCTCCGTCCTAAAATGTAAGACGTTTTTTGACACAATTCTTACATTTTGGGACGGAGGAAGTATGTATCTGTCATGTAAGAATATCATTGTTGTATTTTTCTTGCAAATGTTTACAACTGGTTTGGTATCAGCGAAGGATTAATTATTGAAATCAAACAGTTATACCCCGGGCTGAGCCTACTCCGTCCATTCATAGTGATAAGAAATTTTAGATATTTCAATGTGAACTATATACGGGTCAAAATGGATGAATCTATATACATCAAAACTCGTTTAGTTACATGTTTTCCAGAAGAAGTAAAAAGCCAAGCTCATCTTATGCTTTTGAATGGTGGGAGTAATATATAAAGATGTCGTGTGTCAACCAAAGTAAGCAACTAGATGTAACATGCAGGCATGAAAGCTCGAGATTATGAGAGGGGCGCTCAATCGCACTGATCAACGACACGATTTATAGATTTTGGTACCGTGCCGATGTCGTTGAACATGTTGATAAAATTAACTTGAACGTCACTGAAGAAGAGGTCGATAGAGCAATTTCAAATTCAAAATTCATATTTTGAATCAATAAGCAAGGCAAGGGAAAGGTCGTAGACCCGTGGTCGTCCTTTGGCTTTTGGGTGTCGTCAAATTAGAGGTTGGTCCGTCCCTGATGGGTGACGGTTGGCGTTGGTTCCGGGGATTCCTGAGGCGATCCCGAGGCAATTGTGGTCGTGACCTAGGGTTTCTTCGTCCAGCCGCCGTCTAATCTCGCCGGATCTCCTCTCCCATCAACTTTGTTCGTCCATTGATCCGGAAGCCATCCACCATAAGCCTTCTATGCGCTCCCCTAGGGCTCGCGGTCGTAAAACACTTGTTTCCTAGGCAGTGTCAGGGGAGGTCAGGGGCGGAGCCATGGCGGTAGAAGGGGTAGCGGGGTTGATGAAGGGCCTCAAACTCTCGGAGGAAGAGAAGAAGGGTGTCAAGGTGCGTTTGTCGTCCACGAAGAGAGGGAAGGAGACGATGGTGCAGGCGGTGGGCAAAGTCATGTCGGAAAAACTGGCGCACCCAGATGCGATCTGCCTCTCGCTGGGTAGGGTTTGGTGCCCGATCAAGGGTATTGACTGCAAGGAGATCTGTGTGAATCAGTTCCTCATCACGTTCCACTAGGAGTCGGGCAAACGTAAGGCAGTGGAGGATGGCCCTTGGATGTTCGACAAGGAGCTCATGGTGGTGGAGGATTACATTCCAAGCAAGAGGCCGGAGGATTATGCCCACAATAATATCCCTATTTGGGTCAGGGTTTACAACCTTCCGCTTGGAATGATGAATGAGGAATCAGGAGAAGATATTGGCAACATTGTTGGGGCATTTGTGGAGGCGGATACAGGAGTAGACGGAGTAGCGATCGGCAGGTTCCTGAGGTTTAAGATTAGGATGCAAATTGATAGGCCGATCATGAGGGGTTTCACCTTAGATGGAGGGGAGGAAGGGGCTGCAGAACAGGCCAAGGAGAAGACAATTTTGGTTAATGGGGAGGAGGAAGAAGACCAAAACTGGTGTAGATCTGAGTACGAATTTCTGCCAGACTTCTGCTACACGTGTGGGATCATCGGACACGGGAAAAAGGACTATGCCATTAAGGTGAAGAAGGGAGAACGCTCACAGTTTGGGAGATGGTTGCGGGTAGACATGGGTCAGCGGAGGGGCTGGTCGGAAGAGAGAGTTTGGAGGACGGGAGGTAGGAGTATGAATGGACCTCGGAGCTTTGGGTATAGCCGGTCAGGAGGGCGATCATGGAGTGGGAGTGATAGTTTATCGTGGAGGAAGAGTGATTCCAGTGGAGGTGGCATAGGCGGGTCAGGGAAGGAGGAGGAGGTTACTAGCCCAGTCAAGAGAAACAAAGATAGCCGAGTAGGGGGGATTCCAAAGAAGTTGGAGTTTGGGGTTGGGGCGAAGCGACTGCAGGACAAGCATACGGGCCAAGAGGGGGCGCTCAACACAGTCCCTAATAACCCTGGCCCGGTGGATGCTGTCCCGGAGGACATAGATGTGTGCCTGCATGGTTCCAGTAGGGTGGTGAATAAGGAGAAGGCAACAGGAGGGAAGAAATACAGGAGGAAGGGTAGGGACAAGACTCCTGCAGTGAGCGAGCAGGTGGTGGCTATGGATTTGGGAGGAAAGAGGGGGAGGATGGACGAGGAAGGAGACGGAGTAGAGAAGGTAGGAAAGAAGGTAAAGGGGGATGAGAGTATACAGGGGGCGGAGCTGGCGACCGTAACCCTGCCTGTGAACGCCAATGACAACATATCGGCCGGGCTGCTAGAGCAGTCCCGCCGGGACCAATGAAGATCATTGGATGGAACTGTCGGGGACTCGGGAACGGCCCGACGGTTCGCAGCCTCCTTGATCTGGGGAGGATGGAGGATCCCGACGTACTATTTTTGGCGGAGACGAAGTTGACAGAAAAAGAGTTGGAGAAATTCCGCTGGTCTATGGGTTTGATGAACATGTTGGCTTGGAACCATGTAGGTCGTAGTCGAGGAGTAGCGTTGTTTTGGAAGAGGGGGATAAACTTATCTCTGCGGTCTTTTGGGCGTAGGCATGTAGATGTGGATGTTACGGAGGAGGATGGGAGGATTTGGAGACTCACAGGGGTGTATGGAGAATCAGAGCTGGAGCGAAAACTAGAAACCTGGAAGATGCTGCGCATCCTTGGTCAGCAACACCAAACTGGGCGTCCGTGGTTGTGTCTAGCAGATTTTAATGAGATTCTAACCAGGGATGAGAAGATAGGAGGAGCTGTTCGTCCCCAGCGGTTGATGGATAACTTTAGGGAGGCCGTAGAGGTGCGCGGATTGTGCGATATCGGGTATGAAGGAGACAAATTTACGTGGAGAAACAATAGCAAGGAGGTGGAGTTGTATATCTGTGAGCGCCTTGACAGGGCCACGGCCAACACATGGTGGTGTGAGTGGTTCCCTGAATTCACTGTTATTAACGGAACCCCTCGACACTCTGACCACCGGCCGGTTATTGTAAACACACAAGGGGAGCCAAGAAGAGCAGGTGGAGATCGAGGCTTCCGCTTTGAGGCTTGGTGGCTGCAGGAAGAGGGGTGTAGTGCTGAGATCCAAGGAGCTTGGGAGGAGGGGTGTTTAAAAGAGAAAGGTGATGTTGCGTCTGCTATGACCAACGTAGTGGGGAGAATGAGGAAATGGAGCCGAGAGGTGGCGGGTGTGTTGGAGGAACGGCTGAGGAAAGCACGCCGTGAACTAGAGAAATGCATGCGGGCGCCTGTTTTGGATGCCAAGGTGCGGGAGGAGGCACGATTGTGGTGCCTTGTCGAGGAGCTGGAGGGCAAGAAGAATACAAAAGCCAAACAATACTCCCATGTGACTTGGCTCCGGGACGGAAACAAGAGCATGAAGTACTTTATGGCCGTGGCATCAGCGAAGAGGAAAGCAAACCGGATCAAGAAGTTAAGGAGGGAGGATGGCATGAAGGTGAAGGAAGGGGAGGAGCTGTCTAATTATGTCTGTTCGTTTTTTCAAGAGCTCTTCACCTCAGCAGGAGTAAACCGCTTACCGGAGCTCATTAGCAAGGTCCAACCACGGGTGACCCCGGCTATGAGATCTATCCTGGAAGCAGAACTGACATGAGAAGAGGTAAAGGCAGCACTTGACCATATCGGTGATTTGAAGGCTCCGGGACCGGACGGCATGCCCTCCCTTGTCTACAAGAAGCATTGGCACTTCATGGGAGATAAAATTGTTGAGGAGGTCCTTGCGGTGCTGAACGGCGGTGATATGCCGCAAAGCTGGAATGATACAGTGGTAGTCCTTATACCGAAGGTGAACAACCCCAACAGAATAAAGGATCTACGGCCGATAAGTCTCTGTAACGTGGTTTACAAGATTGTCTCCAAGGTTATAGCAAATCGACTCAAACTGGTACTCCCGAATATCATTTCCTTGAACCAGAGCGCCTTTGTCCCTGGTCGGATGATCACCAATAACGTGCTTGTGGCTTATGAGCTATCGCACTATTTGCTCAATAGGAAGAAGGGAAAGGAGGGCATCGCAGCAGTGAAGGCAGATATGAGTAAAGCATATGACAGAGTTGAGTGGGAGTTTCTAAGGGCAATGCTGACGAAGCCGGGCTTCGGTACTCGGTGGATCAACTTGGTTATGAATTCTGTATGTTCTGTACGATACCAAATAAAGATAAATGGTGTTCTGACCGACTAGTTCACTCCGTGACGAGGCCTCAGGCAAGGGGATCCAGCTTCGGCGTACCTCTTCGTCATTTGTGCGGAGGGACTGTCAGCACTGCTACATGACGCGGAGGCAACGGGAAGGATAACCGGAGCCAAGATCTGTCCGCAAGCACCGATGGTCTCTCGCCTGCTCTTCGCGGACGATTCAGTCCTACTGCTGAAAGCTACACAGGAGGAGGCCCAGGCAATGCGCCATGCACTCGATCTCTATGAGGCCTGTTCGGGGCAGTGTATCAACCTCGAGAAGTCAGCGATCATGTTCAGTCCTAACACTGCGACAGAGATCAAAGTGGTTGTTAAGACCGCCCTACAAATTCAAAGCGAATCATGGAATGAGAAGTACCTAGGGTTGCCTGTGCTGTGGGAAAGTCAAGACGGAAAGCTTTTGCATTCGTCAAGGGAGGTATTGCAGGCAGGGTATATGGCTGGAAAGAATGGCTGATTGCAAAGGTGGGCAAAGAAACCTTGGTCATGACAGTCGCTCAAGCTATCCCCACCTTTGCTATGTCTTGTTTCTACTTGACAAAATCTTTTTGTGAGGAACTGGGCTCTTTGGTTGGGAATTATTGGTGGAGTCAATAGGATAAAGATCACCCCATCCATTGGATCGGCTGGAAAACTCTAATCAAGCCAAAAGCTCAGGGGGGTTTAGGGTTTCAGGTAATGCATGATTTTAACTTAGCTATGCTATCGAGGCAGATTTGGAGACTTATTCAGCACCCAGACTCGCTTTGTGCGCAAGTACTGCAGGCCAGGTACTTGCTGAGCGGCAAGATCCTCGATGCTGTCCCGAAAGACGGCATCTCCTATTCCTGGCGCAGTCTTCTTCATGGACTCAACCTGTTCCGGGAGGGGTATATTTGGAGGATCGGTGATGGGACTCAAGTTGACATTTGGACAGATCCTCGGATCCCCGGGCCCTGGTCACGACGAGTCATAACACCCAGAGGACAGAGCCTGCTTCAACGAGTCTGCGATCTCATCGACCCGGCAACAGGACAATGGGACGAGCAACTGGTGCGTGAGACTTTTTGGGCGGATGACATAAAACATATCCAGCAAGTTCCGCTGCGAGACGGAGTCCACGACTTCATTGCATGGCAGTATGACACCAAAGGCATCCACTCCGTCAAGAGCGCGTACAAAATTCAACGGCAGCTTGTGCTTCATTCGCAGAATGGTGGGGTAGGAGGAAGTGATTCAAACCCTGGGAATATGAACACCGCCAAGGACGACACTTGGAAGCGGTTGTGGAGTTTGCCTTGCCCAAAAAATATCCAAATGTTCATCTGGCGCCTTAAACACGAGTCCCTCGCCCTACGCACCAATGTAGCGCGCAAGGGGATACCAATCGCGGACACAAAATGCTTATTCTATGGTAAAGCTGACGAGGACGGAGCACATCTCTTCATCAAGTGTAAGGCAGTCAAGGAGGTATGGAGGGACCTTGCCATGGAGAAGGAACGGATGGAGTTGGAGAAGATCACGTCCGTGCATGTCATGCTTGACTTTCTGTGGGGCTTGGATGAAAAAAAACGGCTCCACGTCCTCACTTTCTGGTGGTTGTGGTGGTCAAATAGGAATAAGCTCAGAGATGGAGAAATGCCGACTGCGGCGGTAGATTTGGCGAGAAGGACTCGGAGCAATGTGCTTGAATACCTGCAAATTTTTGGGAAAACTAGTGCAAGTGTAAACCCGGAAAAATGGCGGCCCCGGTAAAGGCTGGCTACAAGATTAACGTGGATGGTTCCTTTCTCCCTGGACAGAACCATGCAGGATGGGGTGTGGTGGTGAGATCAAACGAAGGGGCTCTCTTACATGCACGGGTAGGGAGAAGCGAGAACGTTGGCAATGCCTTCGCTGCTGAAGCAGTAGCCATGTCACATGCAATAACAGCAGCTGCAGAGCTTGGCCTAGTTCAAGTGGAGTTCGAGACCGACTCACAACTTCTGGCAGAGGCCCTGGACGTGCGGCGAGTGGATTCTTCGGCGTACGCGGCTGTCATCGAGGACATGAAATACCAACTGAAACTCTGGTTTTCTTTCTTCTCTATCTCTGTATGTCGTCGTACTGCAAACTCTGCCGCTCACGAGCTGGCTAGCATTGGTCGTATGTGTGATCTTGATCACTGTATGCAGTGGCAGGAGGATGTACCTGCCCAAGTGGGCACTTGTGTTATGGGCGATTTGCCCACGCGTTAAGTAATAAAGCCATGTTGCTTTCAAAAAAAAGTTTGATCAAATTAGGTGTGTGTTTGGTTCAAGTCACACTAAGGTCTCACATCACATACACAAAAAAATGTGCGAAGATTCCCTTAGTCTTGCCAACTTGTGGCTCTGATTTTGAAGAACCAACCATACACAAGTTGGTCAACATTGTATGACAAAGAATGGCACTCCTAAGCCTAGAAACAAACACCCCTAAACACCAGCGAAGCTCAAAGTTTTTGTGTGACGTCTGGCTAGGCAAAGCTTGACGACGGTGGATGTGGTCCACCATAGGAACATGGTTGATGACATTACGTGCATGGTTTGTGGATGGGGTCAGGACAAATGGAGACATTCGTTGCTAGATTGCCGTCTGGCTCGGTAGTTATCGAGAAAAATGTGAGGTACAGTGTGGCGGTTTGATTTCCCCTATAATATACTCCTTCCGTCCTAAATTGTAAGACGTTTTTTGACACAATTCTTACATTTTGGGATGGAGGAAGTATGTATCTGTCATGTAAGAATACCATTGTTGTATTTTTCTTGCAAATGTACAACTGGTTTGGTATCAGCGAAGGATTAATTATTGAAATCAAACAGTTATACCCCGGGCTGAGCCTACTCCGTCCATTCACAGTGATAAGAAATTTTAGATATTTCAATGTGAACTATATACGGGTCAAAATGGATGAATCTATATACATCAAAACGCGTTTAGTTACATGTTTTCCAGAAGAAGTAAAAAGCCAAACTCATCTTATGCTTTTGAACGGTGGGAGTAATATATAAAGATGTCGTGTGTCAACCAAAGTAAGCAACTAGATGTAACATGCAGGCATGAAAGCTCGAGATTATGAGAGGGGCGCTCAATCGCACTGATCAACGACACAATCTATAGATTTTGGTACCGTGCCGATGTCGTTGAACATGTTGATAAAATTAACTTGATCGTCACTGAAGAAGAGGTCGATAGAGCAATTTCAAATTCAAAATTCATATTTTGAATCAATAAGCAAGGCAAGGGAAAGGTCGTGGACCCGTGGTCGTCCTTTGGCTTTCGGGTGTCGTCAAATTAGAGGTTGGTCCGTCCCTATTGGGTGACGGTTGGCGTTGGTTCCGGGGATTCCGGAGGCGATCCCGAGGCGATTTTGGCCGTGACCTAGGGTTTCTTCGTCCCGCCACCGTCTAATCTCGCCGGATATCCTCTCCCATCAACTGTGTTCGTCCATTGATCCAGAAACCATCCACCATAAGCCTTCTACGCGCTCCCCTAGGGCGCGTGGTCGTAAAACACTTGTTTCCTAGGCAGTGTCGGGGGAGGTCAGGGGGCGGAGCCATGGCGGTAGAAGGGGTAGCGGGTTTGATGAAGGGCCTCAAACTCTCAGAGGAAGAGAAGAAGGGCGTCAAGGTGCGTCTGTCGTCTAGGGAGAGAGGGAAGGAGACGATGGTGCAAGCGGTGGGCAAAGTCATGTCGGAAAAACTGGCGCACCCAGATGCGATCTGCCTCTCGCTGGATAGGGTTTGGTGCCTGAGCATGGGTATTGACTGCAAGGAGATCGGTGTGAATCAGTTCCTCATCATGTTCCACCAGGAGTCGGGCAAACATAAGGCAGTGGAGGATGGCCCTTGGATGTTCGACAAGGAGCTCATGGTGGTGGAGGATTACGTTCCAAGCAAGAGGCCGGAGGATTATGCCCACAACAATATCCCTATTTGGGTCAGGTTTTACAACCTTCCGCTTGGAATGATGAATGAGGAATCAGCAGAAGATATTGGCAACATTGTTGGGGCGTTTGTGGAGGCGGATACGGGAGTAGACGGAGTAGCAATCGGCAGGTTCCTAAGGTTTAAGATTAGGATGCAAATTGATAGGCCGATCATGAGGGGTTTCACCTTAGATGGGGGGGGGGAGGAAGGGGCTGCAGAATAGGCCAAGGAGAAGACAATTTTGGTTAATGGGGAGGAGAAGAAGACCGAAACTGGTGTAGATGAGTACGAATTTCTGCCAGACTTCTGCTACACGTGTGGGATCATCGGACACGGGGAAAAGGACTGTGCCATTAAGGTGAAGAAGGGAGAACGCTCACAGTTTGGGAGATGGTTGCGGGCAGATATGGGTCAGTGGAGGGGCTGGTCGGAGGAGAGAGTTTGGAGGATGGCAGGTAGGAGTATGAATGAACCTCGGAGCTTTGGGTATAGCCGGTCAGGAGGGCGATTAGGGAGTAGGAGTGATAGTTTATCTTGGAGGAAGAGCGATTCCAGTGGAGGTGGCATAGGCGGGTCAGGGAAGGAGGAGGAGGTTACTAGCCCAGTCAAGAGAAACAAAGATAGCCGAGTAGGGGGGATTCCAAAGAAGTTGGAGTTTGGGGTTGGGGCGAAGCGACTGCAGGACAAGCATACGGGCCAAGAGGGGGCGCTCATCACAGTCCCTAATAACCCTGGCCTGGTGGATGCTGTCCCGGAGGACGTAGATGTGTGCCTGCATGGTTCCAGTAGGGTGGTGAATAAGGAGAAGGCAACAGGAGGGAAGAAATACAGGAGGAAGGGTAGGGATAGGATTCCTGCAGTGAGCGAGCAGGTGGTGGCTATGGATTTGGGAGGCAAGAGGGGGAGGATGGACGAGGAAGGAGACGGAGAAGAGAAGGTAGGAAAGAAGGTAAAGGGGGATGAGAGTATACAGGGGGCGGAGCTGGCGACCGTAACCCTGCCTGTGAACGCCAATGACAACATATCGGCCGGGCTGCTAGAGCAGTCCCGCTGGGACCAATGAAGATCATTGGATTGAACTGCCGGGGACTCGGGAACGGACCGGCGGTTCGCAGCCTCCTTGATCTGGGGAGGATGGAGGATCCCGACGTACTGCTTTTGGCGGAGATGAAGTTGACAGAAAAAGAGTTGGAGAAATTCCGGTGGTCTATGGGTTTGGTGAACATGTTGGCTTGGAATCCTGTAGGTCGCAGTCAAGGAGTAGCGCTGTTTTGGAAGAGGGGGCTAAGCTTATCTCTGCGGTCTTTTGGGCGTAGGCATGTGGATGTGGATGTTACGGAGGAGGATGGGAGGATTTGGAGACTCACGGGGGTGTACGGAGAATCGGAGCTGGAGCGAAAAGTAGAAACCTGGAAGATGCTGCGCATCCTTGGTCAGCAACACCAAACTGGGCGTCCGTGGTTGTGTCTAGGAGATTTTAATGAGATTCTAACCGGGGATGAGAAGATAGGAGGAGCTGTTCGTCCCCAGCGGTTGATGGATAACTTTAGGGAGGCCCTAGAGGTGTGCGGATTGTGCCATATCGGGTATGAAGGAGACAAATTTACGTGGAGAAACAATAGCAAGGAGGTGGAGCTGTATATCTGTGAGCGCCTTGACAGGGCCACGGCCAACACATGGTGGTGTTAATGGTTCCCTGAATTCACTGTTATTAACGGAACCCCTCGACACTCTGACCACCGGCCGGTTATTGTAAACACACAAGGGGAGCCAAGACGAGCGGGTGGAGATCAAGGCTTCCGCTTTGAGGCTTGGTGGCTGCAGGAAGAGGGGTGTAGTGCTGAGATCCAAGGAGCTTGGGAGGAGGGGTGTTTAAAATAGAAAGGTGATGTTGTGTCCGCTATGACCAACGTGATTCCTATTACAAGAACATGATCTCATACATCACAATATATCATTCATCATTCATCACAACTTTTGGCCATATCACATCACAAGGCAATTGCTGCAAAAACAAGTTAGACGTCCTCTAATTGTTGTTGCATCTTTTACGTGGCTGCAATAGGGTTCTAGCAAGAACGTTTTCTTACCTACGAAAAAGCCACAACGTGATTTGTCAACTTCTATTTACCCTTCATAAGGACCCTTTTCATCGAATCCGCTCCAACTAAAGTGGGAGAGACAGACACCCGCTAGCGACCTTATGCAACTAGTGCATGTCAGTCGGTGGAACCTGTCTCATGTAAGCGTACGTGTAAGGTCGGTCCGGGCCGCTTCATCCCACAATACCGTTGAAGAAAAATATGACTAGTAGCGGCAAGAAAGTTGACAACATCTACGCCCACAACAAATTTGTGTTCTACTCGTGCAATAGAGAACTACGCATAGACCTAGCTCATGATGCCACTGTTGGGGAACGTTGCAGAAAATTAAAAAATTTCCTACGGTTTCACCAAGATCCATCTATTAGTTCATCTAGCAATGAGTGATTGGAGTGCATCTACATACCCTTGCAGATCGCGAGCGGAAGCGTTCAAGAGAATGGGGTTGAGGGAGTCGTATTCGTCGTGATCCAAATCACCGATGACCAAGTGCCGAACGGATAGCACCTCCGCGTTCAACACACGTACGAAGCGGATGACGTCTCCTCCTTCTTGATCCAGCAAGGGGAAAGGAGAGGTTGATGAAGATTCAGCAGCACGACGGCGTGGAGGTGGATGCAGCAGAGTTCCGGCAGAGCTTCACCGAGCTTCTGCGAGAGGGAGAGGTGTAGCAGGGGAGAGGGAGGCGCCAAGACATCAGGATGCGGCTGCCCTCCCTCCCCCTCCTTTATATAGGCCCCCAAGGGGGGTGCCGGCCCTAGAGATGGGATCTCTAGGGGGGCGGCGGCCAAGGGGGGTGGAGTGCCCCCCAAGGCAAGTGGAGGCGCCCCCTCCCATAGGGTTCCCAACCCTAGGCGCAGAGGGGGGCTCAGGGGGGGCGCACCAGTCCACCAGGGGCTAGTCCCCTCCCCACTTCAGCCCACGGGGCCCTCCGGGATAGGTGGCCCCACCCGATGGACCCCCGGGACCCTTCCGGTGGTCCCGGTACAATACCGGTGACCCCCGAAACTCTCCCGATGGCCGAAACTGCACTTCCTATATATTATTCTTTACCTCCGGACCATTCCGGAACTCCTCGTGACGTCCGGGATCTCATCCGGGACTCCGAACTACTTTCGGTTTGCTGCATACTCATATCTGTACAACCCTAGCGTCACCGAACCTTAAGCGTGTAGACCCTACGGGTTCGGGAGACACGAAGACATGACCGAGACGGCTCTCCGGTCAATAACCAACAGCGGGATCTGGATACCCATGTTGGCTCCCTCATGCTCCTCGATGATCTCATCGGATGAACCACGATGTCGAGGATTCAATCAACCCCGTATACAATTCCCTTTGTCAATCGGTACGTTACTTGCCCGAGACTCGATCGTCGGTATCCCAATACCTCGTTTAGTCTCATTACCGGCAAGTCACTTTACTCGTACCGTAATGCATGATCCCGTGACCAGACACTTGGTCACTTTGAGCTCATTATGATGATGCATTACCGAGTGGGCCCAAAGATACCTCTCCGTCATACGGAGTGACAAATCCCAGTCTCGATCCGTGTCAACCCAACAAACACTTTTGGAGATACCTGTAGTGCACCTTTATAGTCACCCAGTTACGTTGTGACGTTTGGTACACCCAAAGCACTCCTACGGTATCCGGGAGTTACACGATCTCATGGTCTAAGGAAAAGATACTTGACATTGGAAAAGCTCTAGCAAAACGAACTACACGATCTTGTGCTATGCTTAGGATTGGGTCTTGTCCATCACATCATTCTCCTAATGATGTGATCCCGTTATCAACGACATCTAATGTCCATAGTCAGGAAACCATGACTATCTGTTGATCAACGAGCTAGTCAACTAGAGGCTTAATAGGGACATATTATGCTCTATGTATTCACACGTGTATTACGATTTCCTGATAATACAATTATAGCATGAATAAAGACAATTATCATGAACAAGGAAATATAATAATAATCCTTTTATTATTGCCTCTAGGGCATATTTCCAACATCAAGAAGTTAAGGAGGGAGGATGGCACGGAGGTGAAGGAAGGGGAGGAGCTGTCTAATTATGTCTGTTTGTTTTTTCAAGAGCTCTTCACCTCAGCAGGAGTAAACCGCTTACCGGAGCTCATTAGCAAGGTCCAACCACGGGTGACCCCGGCTATGAGATCTATCCTGGAAGTAGAAGTGACACGAGAAGAGGTTAAGGCAGCACTTGACCATATCGGTGATTTGAAGGCTCCGGGACCGGACGACATGCCTTCCCTTTTCTACAAGAAGCATTGGCACTTCATGGGAGATAAAATTGTTGAGGAGGTCCTTGCGGTGCTGAACGGCGATGATATGCCGCAAAGCTGGAATGATACGGTGGTAGTCCTTATACCGAAGGTGAAGAACCCCAACAAAATAAAGGATCTACGGCCGATAAGTCTCTGTAACATGGTTTACAAGATTATCTCCAAGGTTATAGCAAATTGACTCAAACTGGTACTCCCGGATATCATTTCCTTGAACCAGAGCGCCTTTGTCCCTGGTCGGATGATCACCGATAACGTGCTTGTGGCTTATGAGCTATCGCACTATTTTCTCAATAGGAAGAAGGGAAAGGAGGGCATCGCAGCAGTGAAGGCAGATATGAGTAAAGCATATGACAGAGTTGAGTGGGAGTTTCTAAGGGCAATGCTGACAAAGCTGGGCTTCGGTACTCGGTGGATCAACTTGGTTATGAATTGTGTATGTTCTGTACGGTACCAAATAAAGATAAATGGTGTTCTGACTGACCAGTTCACTCCGTCACGAGGCCTCAGGCAAGGGGATCCAGCTTCGCCGTACCTCTTCGTCATTTGTGCGGAGAGACTGTCAGCACTGCTACATGACGCGGAGGCGACGGGAAGGATAACCGGAGCCAAGATCTGTCAGCAAGCACCGGTGGTCTCTCACCTGCTCTTCACGGACGACTCAGTCCTACTGCTGAAAGCTACGCATGAGGAGGCCCAGGCAATGCGCCATGCACTCGATCTCTATGAGGCCTGTTCGAGGCAGTGTATCAACCTCGAGAAGTCAGCGATCATGTTCAGTCCTAACACTGCGACAGAGATCAAAGCGGCTGTTAAGAACACCCTACAAATTCAAAGCGAATCATGGAATGAGAAGTACCTAGGGTTGCCTATGCACGTGGGAAAGTCAAGACGGAAAGCTTTTGCATTCGTCAAGGGAGCTATGGCAGGCAGGGTATATGGCTGGAAAGAAAGGCTAATTGCAAACGCGGGCAAAGAAACCTCGGTCACGACAGTCGCTCAAGCTATCCCCACCTTTGCTATGCCTTGTTTCTACTTGACAAAATCTTTTTGCGAGGAACTGAGCTCTTTGGTTGGGAATTATTGGTGGAGTCAACAGGATAAAGATCACCCCATCCATTGGATCGGCTGGAAAACTCTAATCAAACCAAAAGCTCAGGGGGGTTTAGGGTTTCGGGACATGCATGATTTTAACTTAGCTATGCTATCGAGGCAGATTTGGAGACTTATTCAGCACCCAGACTCGCTTTGTGCGCAAGTACTGCAGGCCAGGTAGTTCTCGAGTAGCAAGATCCTCGATGCTGTCCCGAAAGACGGCATCTCCTATTCCTGGCGCAGTCTTCTTCATGGACTCAACCTGTTCCGGGAGGGGTATATTTGGAGGATCGGTGATGGGACTCAAGTTGACATTTGGACGGATCCTTGGATCCCCCGGCCCTGGTCACGACGAGTCATAACACCCAGAGGACAGAGCCTGCTTCAACGAGTCTGCGATCTCATTGACCCGGCAACAGGACAATGGGACGAGCAACTGGTGCGTGACACTTTTTGGGTGGATGACATAAAACATATCCTGCAAGTTCCGCTGCGAGAGGGAGTCCACGACTTCATTGGATGGCAGTATGACACCAAAGGATCCACTCCGTCAAGAGAGCGTACAAACTTTAACGGCAGCTTGTGCTTCATTCGCAGAATGGTGGGGTAGGAGGAAGTGATTCAAACCCTGGGAACATGAACACCGCCAAGGACGACACTTGGAAGCGGCTGTGGAGTTTGCCTTGCCCAAAAAATATCCAAATGTTCATCTGGCGCCTTAAACACGAGTCCCTCACCCTACGCACCAATGTAGCACGCAAGGGGATACCAATCATGGACACAAAATGCTTATTCTGTGGTAAAGCTGACGAGGACGGAGCACATCTCTTCATCAAGTGTAAGGAAGTCAAGGAGGTATGTGAAAGGACATGTGGTGCCCCCATGTGTGGTTTTGGTAATTGATGACATTCTCTATGGACTAATGGTTGCATCGAGTTATATTTGAAGGATGTTTCCATAGGCATTTCTTGAAGTCCATGTGTTGGTTTCAAGGAGTTTATGGGTTGACCAAGGTGCTATTAAGGAATTATCCAAAGATTGGTCATGTGAGTGTTGAGCTTATTGCAAGCATGTCTTGAAGAAGAAGATTGTGTGATCATTCATATTTACCTTCAAGACATCATCCAAATGAAGAGAGTTGGAAAGATTCAAGGTTGATCAAGACCAAGTCAAGAGTGAATCAAGTTGATCAACTCACAAAGCATAGAAGATGTACCGAGTGGTACCAAGTGTTCCCATGGTATGGTAAGCATTGTCCATTACGCTTTGTGTACTAACCCATGGTCTACGTGAGAGTTCTTTGTGGGGTTAGGTATGTTTCCATGGTCTTGCGTCAAGAGGAAGATCACATACAACCCATGGAGGATGACATCAAGTGGTGATCGTCATCAAGTTTGCAGTGTGCAAGTTCAAGTGGAGCAACACAAAGAGTGGCTCACCCATAATGGAGTATGGGGGAGCAATCAAGTTTGAATCTTGCCATCCATTGTGGTGTCAATGGACTTGTGAAGATGTGCCGAAGAGTCGCTCACCCATAGTGGACTATGGGGGAGCAATCATCTAGTCTTCATCGAGCCAATGCAATCAAGAAAGGTGGTCCAACTTGAGGGAGTCAAGATCGTCATCATCTAGCTCAAGTGGACCATGTGCAAGGCAAAGGTTTGCCCTTGATAGGTTTTCTATTTTACCGGTCTCATGGTGGTAGTTGGGAGACCGGGTTATAGGATCGATAGCCGTACTATCAAGGGGGGCTCTCAAGTGAGTAGCTTGATCGTATCGTTCGTCGAGAGCTCAAACCATTGCATCCTTGCATCATGTTTCTTGGTTATTGTTTGATTCTCTTTGTGAGTCTTAGAGCTTATGGTCATCTTTATGACAAGCTTGAGTTCATCGAAAACGGAGTTTGCATGCGTCTTCTATGATGTTTTCGGTGTTGGAGGTTTTACCGATCTTCTCCGAGGAAGGGTTCTCACCATTTTCTTTTGGGCCTTTTCTCATTTGCTTATTATTGGTATTTCTTTCAAGATTGTGTTAGCCCTTGTCGCTAGCTTTCCAACAAACTTGGTTTCATCGAATTCGGAGTCCGTTTGCAAAAGTTGTGGCTGTTTTGGTGAAGGCTGCAGCGGTACTACCGCGACTAGAGCGGATGTAATTTTTTACTACCGCTCTAGAGCGGTACTACCGCGGCTCCTGAGCGGTAATACCGCTCCAGAGCAGTACTACCGTGGCTCCTAAGCGGTAGTACCGCCCCGGACCAAAAACTCGTGCTTTCTCTCTCGTTTGGACTGTTTTGAGCGTGCTAAGCGGTAGTACCGCTCCTCCAAGCGGTAGTACCGCTCCTCCAAGCGGTAGTACCGCTTGTGCACGACCTGAGCACATAACGGTTGGATTCGGGAGGTCCTATAAAAGGGGGTCTTCTTCCCCATTGAACCTTATCCTTTGAGCTCGTGTTCTTCCCCCATTGTTGACCTTCTTCGAGCTTGCTAACTCTCAATCCCTCCATGGATTCTTGCTAGTTTTTGAGGGAAAAGAGAGAGGAGATCTAGATCCACATTTCCACCAATCACTTTCTCCTCTATGTGAGGGGAACCCCTTGGATATTGATCTTGGAGTTCTTGGTGTTCTCCTTCTTGTTCTTCCTCTCATTTTCCTCCCTAGCATTAGTTGCTTCGGTGGCATTTGAGAGAGAAGGACTTGGGCACTCCGTGTGCCCTTGCCATTGCATTTGGTGCATCAGTTTGAGTTCTCCACGGTGATACATGGAAGTAAAGTTTGAGAAGATTATTACTCTTGGGTGCTTGGTGCCCTTGAGCTTGTTCCTCTTGGGTGCTTGGGCGCCCTAGACGGTTGGTGGTGTTCGGAGCTCAATCATTGTGGTGTAAAGCTCCGGGCAAGCATCGGGGTCTCCAATTAGGTTGTGGAGATCGCCCCGAGCATCTTGACGGGTTCCGGTGACCGCCCCCAAGGGTTGCCAAAGTGTACGGGTTCGGTGACCGCCCCCAAGGGTTGCCATTTGTACGGGTTCGGTGACCGCCCTCAACGGTCCCTTGGTGGAATCACGGCATCTTGCATTGTGCGAGGGCGTGAGGAGATTACGGTGGCCCTAGTGGCTTCTTGGGGAGCATTGTGCCTCCACACCGCTCCAAACGGAGATTAGCATCCGCAAGGGTGTGAACTTCGGGATACATCGTCGTCTCCGCGTGCCTCGGTTATCTCTTACCCGAGCCCTTTACTTATGCACTTTGCTTTGTGATAGCCATATTGTTCTTTGTCATATATCTTGCTATCACATAGTTGCTTATCTTGCTTAGCATAAGTTGTTGGTGCACATAGGTGAGCCTAGTTGTTTTAGGTTTTGTGCTTGACAAATTAACCATTAGGTTTATTCCGCATTTGTTCAAGCCTAAACCGTAATTATTTTAAAAGCGCCTATTCACCCCCCCTCTAGGCGACATCCTCGATCTTTCAGTATGGAGGGACCTTGCCATGGAGAAGGAACGGATGGAGTTGGAGAAGATCACGTCCGTGCATGTCATGCTTGACTTTCTGTGGGGCTTGGATGGAAAAAAAGGCTCCACGTCCTCACTTTCTGGTGGTTGTGGTTGTCAAATAGGAATAAGCTCAGAGAGGGAGAAATGCCGACTGCGGCGGTAGATTTGGCGAGAAGGACTCGGAGCAATGTGCTTGAATACCTGCAAATTTTTGGGAAAACTAGTGCAAGTGTAAACCCGGAAAAATGGCAGCCCCGGTAAAGGCTGGCTACAAGATTAACGTGGATGGTTCCTTTCTCCCTGGACAGAACCATGCAGGGTGGGGTGTGGTGGTGAGATCAAACGAAGGGGCTCTCTTACATGCACGGGTAGGGAGAAGCGAGAACGTTGGCGATGCCATCGGTGCTGAAGCAGTAGCCATGTCACATGCAATAACAGCAGCTGCAGAGCTTGGCCTAGTTCAAGTGGAGTTCGAGACCGACTCACAACTTCTGGCGGAGGCCCTGGACGTGCGGCGAGTGGATTCTTCGGCGTACGCGGCTGTCATCGAGGACATGGAATACCAACTGAAACTCTGGTTTTCTTTCTTCTCTATCTCTGTATGTCGTCGTACTGCAAACTCTGCCGCTCACGAGCTGGCTAGCATTGGTCGTATGTGTGATCCTGATCACTGTATGCAGTGGCAGGAGGATGTACCTGCCCAAGTGGGCACTTGTGTTATGGGCAATTTGCCCGCGCGTTAAGTAATAAAGTCGTGTTGCTTTCAAAAAAAAAGTTTGATCAAATTAGGTGTGTGTTTGGTTCAAGTCACACTAAGGTCTCACATCACATACACTAAAAAATGTACAAAGATTCCCTTAGTCTTGCCAACTTGTGGATCTGATTTTGAAGAACCAACCTTACACAAGTTGGTCAACATTGTATGACGAAGCATGGCACTCCTAAGCCTAGAAACAAACACCCCTAAACACCAGCGAAGCTCAAAGTTTTTGTGTGACGTCTGGCTAGGCAAAGCTTGACGAGGTGGATGTGGTCCACCATAGGAACATGGTTGATGACATTACCTGCATGGTTTCTTTTACGGGAAAGTTTACTTTATTAATCAAAAGAGAGCAACATCGTCTGCTAAAAGATTTACAATGAAATCAGGCGGGTCATGAACCCATCGAGATGGATTATTGGCATGACCCCAACATGCTAACTCATGAGCTACACTATTCGACTCTCTAATACAATGCTCAATAGTAAACTTCACGAAGTCTTCGAGATAACTACGACATTCATCCAACACCGGCGCTGCCACCATAGAGTAGCCTCCATTCAGTTTGAGTGCCTCCACCACCGTGATATTATCTGATCTTACTATGATATCATGGCACCCAGTTTCCTTTGCTAGCTTCATCCCTTCCAATATAGCCGCAGCTTCAGCTGTCTCAACATCAGGTACATGATCGAGTGTTGCTGTCGCTGCAAACATGAAGTTTCCACGGTAGTCACGGATGACTACTCCACAAGAGCATGCATAATCTCCTTCTCTGAACGACGCATCAATGTTGATGACTATCTGACCAGCGAAAAACCCCGGCCAGGTGTTCACTTTTGTTGTCATTTTTGTTTGTGCTCCACGGGCATAGTTCAGAGATAGGGCTGCCACTGCTACGGCCGTTCGCGCTGGCGAGGCCACCTCCTCACCCCACAAAAACTGTCTTCGTTGCCACCAAATATACCAACAGGCTGTGGTAAACAACTCCGGTAGCTCAAGCACACCATTATACTGTCGTCGAAAATATGTATCACAGAGAAAAAACTCTATAGTTGCTGAGCCCGCTCGATCCATTTGGCAAGCAAAGTTTATATCGTCTGCAACTCCCAGAGATCTCCACACTTCTTTCGATCTCGCACATTTAAACAGCATATGTACGAGATCTTCTGCTCCTTCTGAACAAAACGGACAGCCAGATATATTCCCCACATGACGGTTCATTAGCACACTATGGCAGGGAATTGTGTTATGTAGACATCTCCAGATGTGGATTTTAATTTTCGCGGGCACTTTCAAATTCCACAAAATTTTCTAGACTTTATGCGGTGCCATAGCTGATTGGACCAAGCTGCTGTCCTTTGATGCATAGCTAATCTCCCACTGTTTATAGTAAGTGGAGCGAACTGAAAAAACTCCACTCTTTGTTAGATGCCATGCTACGTAGTCTTCAGTTTGCACATGAAATAGTGGTATTTGCAAAATCCGTTCTGCGTCTATCAGCCAGAAGTTTTCCCGGATTAGTTGCTCATCCCATTCTCCCGTTGTTGGGTCTATGAGCTCGTTCACCTTTGTGAGAACTCTGTTCCCGCGGGTTGTAAGGACTTTCTTTGATGCACTGTTTGGAATCCAACAATCATCCCATATGTTTATCTTGTTTCCGTTCCCCACTCTCCAAATACAGCCATGTTTAAAAGTTTGAATTCCTGACCATATGCTCTGCCACACATAAGATGAACCCTTCTTTAACTGGCTGTTTAGTATATCTCCCGTGGGATAATACTTGGCTCGTAAGACTCAAGCACATAGGGAATCGTAGTTATCAATTAATCTCCAAACCTGTTTAGCGAGCATCGCCAAATTGAAACTCTGAATGTCACGAAATCCCATCCCTCCTCTCTCCTTTGGGATACACATCCTCCACCATGCGAACCAATGCATCTTACGCTGATCCTCCTCATCTTCCCACCAGAATTGCGACATTGCATCAGTGATTCCCTTGCATATTTTCTTTGGGAATTTGAATACACCCATCGCATAGGTTGGGATGGCTTGGGCCACCGCTTTCAGCAAAGCTTCTTTTCCCCCAAAAGACAGAGTTCTCTCCTTCCAACCATTTACCAATGCTTGAATCCTTTCAATCAAGTGTTTAAAACAATCCACCCGATCCACACCAATCATGGCTGGTAGGCCCAAGTATCTGTCTGAGATGGACTCAGTCATGATGTTCAGTATTTGGCATACATCAGCCTTCACTTCCACCTTTGTATTAGGACTGAAAAATATAGAACACTTAGATTCACTAACCAGTTGACCAGACGCTGCATAGTACTCATCCAAGATCGATCTCAGCGTGGTAGCATTCTGGTTATCCGCTCTCATGAGAATTAGGGAGTCATCTGCAAAAAGCAGATGGGATATAGTTGGTGAATCTCTGCATACCTGCACTCCAATTAGGTTTCCTGCCTCTTCCTCATGAGCTATTAATGCTGACATTCCCTCAGCACACAAAAGGAACAAATAGGGGGAGAGGGGATCCCCCTGGTTCAAGCCTCTTGTTGGCAAGAAGGGAAGTGTTTCGTTGGAATTAAACCGTACCTTGTACTCAACTGTTCTCACACAAGACATAACCATCTGAATCCATTGGGCATGAAACCCTAACTTGGTGAGCATGGCCTCCAGGAACGTCCATTCCACTCTATCATATGCCTTGTGCATATCAAGTTCTATTGCACAAGTGCCAACCTTTCCCTTCTTCCATTTCTTCATCGTATGTAAGCATTCAAACGCCACTAGGACATTGTCATTGATGATGCGGCCCGGCACAAACGCACTTTGGGTCTCGCTGATAATATCTGGGAGGAGAACCTTTAACCGCGCCGCAAGCATCTTTGAAATCACCTTATATACCACGTTGCACAAACTTATGGGTCTATATTGGGTAACTTTTTCTGGGTTATCCAATTTCGGGATTAAGACAATAGTGGTAGAATTCCACCCCTCAGGTATAATGCCTGTATTAACAGCCTCCAGGACCTCCTTAGTGAGATCTCCTCCAAGCAAGTGCCAGAATTTTTTGTAGAAGATAGCGTGTAGCCCATCTGGCCCTGGTGCTTTTAAGTCTCCAATGCTAAAGAGAGCTTTCTTTACCTCCTCCTCTGTATATGGTGCAATCAGTGACTCATTCATATAATCCGTAACCTTCCTCTTAACTTTATTGATAACATTCATATCTGGTACATTTACTTCAACAGAAAAGAGGTGCTGAAAGTAATCGCTAATCAAACTACTCATATCATCATTACTCTCTCTCCAAACACCCGAGTCATCCATCAGGCGTTTTATGTAATTTCTCTTCTTCCTCGCCGATGCAAAATTATGAAAGAAATTGGTGTTACGGTCTCCAAATTTGAGCCAGTTTGCTCGGTTGCGCTGAACCCAGTAGATCTCTTCCTTTTCCAAATTTTGCTCTATCTCCATTAACAGAATTCGCTGCCTGTCTCCTGCCTCATCAGTGAGAGGGCCTGACCGCAGCTTCTCCAACTCCTCCTTCAGTTCTTTCAGACGCCGTTGGGGTGCCTTCAAAATCGAGCGATCCCACTCATGCAAAGTGGAATGGACACTCGTTGTTCGTTCTGCAAATGACATTACGTGCATGGTTTGTGGATGGGGTCAGGACAACTGGAGATATTCGTTGCTAGATTGCCGTCTGGCTCGGTAGTTATCGAGAAAAATGTGATGTACAGTGTGGCAGTTTGATTTCCCCTATAATATACTCCCTCCGTCCTAAAATGTAAGACGTTTTTGACACAATTCTTACATTTTGGGACGGAGGAAGTATGTATTTGTCATGTAAGAATATCATTGTTGTATTTTTCTTGCAAATGTTTACAACTGGTTTGGTATCAGCGAAAGATTAATTATTGAAATCAAACAGTTATACCCCGGGCTGAGCCTACTCCATCCATTCACAGTGATAAGAAATTTTAGATATTTCAATGTGAACTATATACGGGTCAAAATGGATGAATCTATATACATCAAAACGCGTCTAGTTACATGTTTTCAAGAAGTAAAAAGCCAAGCTCATCTTATGCTTTTGAACGGTGGGCGTAATATATAAAGATGTCGTGTGTCAACCAAAGTAAGCAACTAGAAGTAACATGCAGGCATGAAAGCTCGAGATTATGAGAGGGGCGCTCAATTGCACTGATCAACGACACGATCTATAGATTTTTGGTACCGTGCCGATGTCGTTGAACATGTTGATAAAATTAACTTGATCGTCACTGAAGAAGAGGTCGATAGAGCAAGTTCAAATTCAAAATTCATATTTTGAATCAATAAGCAAGGCAAGGGAAAGGTCGTGGACCTGTGGTCGTCCTTTGGCTTTCGGGTGTCGGCCTCCTACTATAGCTGCCAAATGGGCCAGGATAGCTGGGCCGGCCCGGTAGCACGGCCGGCACGGCACGACACGACACGTGCTAAACGGGCCAGGCACGGCACGCGGCATGCCATGGGCCGTGCCTGGGCCTGAAGGGTGAGCACGCGGGCCGGCACAGGACGACCCGATTAACTTTACTTATTTTTTTAATTTTTTTATGCATCATAATATAGGCCAACAGGTAAAAATAGGCTAAAAAAATGCCCATTGCGCAAAATAGGAGGCAGATTAGTGGGCCTGACGTGCCGGTGGGCTGGCCCGATTAGCATATGGGCCGTGTCTGGGCTGCAGGCTGCAGCACGCGGGCCGGCACGGCACAACACGGCCCGTCTAGGCACAATTATTACACAGGCCGTGCCGTGTCAGCCCGGCCCAGCCCGTTTGTCCAGCTATACCTCCTACTACTCTCACCCGCCCATTTCCCGCCCTTTTCACCTCCGGCACATTCCAGAAGCTTCTTCCCTGCCACCATCACCGCCGCCGCCGCCGCCGGCGAGGAGAGGGACGAGGATGGGGACCCGTGCCCTTCCGCTCCCTTGCCAATTCGAGCTCCTCCTCGGCGAAGGTACGTAACCCAACCCTTGGATTTGCTGCTCGTGCAGACCGCGACCGGTGGCCGCCGGAGGCCAGGTTCATCGAGGCCGCCCACCTCGGCGACGTCCGCGGCATCAAGGGTAAGGCCCTCTGCATCCAATCACCCCCCTCACCTCCTGCGCCCAGTTCGGTCCCTCTCTACATTCGGGGGCTTAGGGTTTTGTCACCGTGAGACAAGGCTTCCGATCTGGCCGCGGAGCGGAACGCCGGCTCCCGGATGTCCATGTCGTCTGCGATTTAGGCTCAAACGCACACACGCTGGGGCGTGATTCGTGGGGGATTTTTCTCCTTGCGACCTGTGGCTGAAATTGGCACTTCTTAAGGAGTACCAGTGGCGATTTCTTCCCGATTTGGGGCTGAATGGGATTTGTACCAATGCCTTCTACGAACAAACTGTTTCATTTTCAGTTCTTTTTAAACCCACCCATGGAATTCGTCAAAGAAATCCCATTCCGCCATATCTATTTTTACTTGCAACAGAAGGATTGTCATCATTGTTGGAGTTGAAAGGAAATTATATACTCCCTCTATTCACTTTTATAAGACCTTGAAAACATTTCAGATAATGTACAAAAGGCCCATTTAGAGTTGTCTGAAATGACTTAAAAAAGTGAATGGAGGGAGTAGTTCTTTTTTTCAGAAACCTCGTGTGAGGGCAGGGGGGCCTGCAATTCATTAAGAAGAGAGTTGGTCCAGTTTACAAGAAAAAACGGACCTGAAAACCTAACATTCTCAGCTAATCATGGAAAACCGAATGAAAACCAGAAAAAAGAAAAAAGGAAACAAAAAAGAGGCACCAGGGCTTGGGATAGGGACAAGACAAATGCTAGGTTGTTAGCCATTTGCTTTTTGCTGACGACAATCTTTTGTTCATGAAGGCTAGTACATATGCAGCTCATGAGGTGATGTAGATGTTGGATGTTTATTGCAAAGCTTCAGAGCAAGCATAAACCTTGACAAATCCTCTGTATATTTCAGCAAGGGAGTACCGAATGAATTGAAGAAGGCATTCAAGCTTACTCTTAACGTACAATCTAAAACTCTAGATGAGAAGTACTTGAGCATGCCCATAAATGTTAAGAAATCAACCAATGGTGTTTTTCCAGTATTTGAAAGATAGAGTGTGGAAGAGGGTACAAGGATGGATTGAGATGATCGTATCAATGGTTGGGAAGGAAGTTCTGATAAAGCCAGTTGCACAAACATTACCCACTCACTCAAAGGGGTGTTTCAAATAAGCCCGAGACTTTGTGAGTGTATTGATAAATCGTGAAGGCAATTTTGGTGGGGTGCAAAAGGGGCCAAAAGGAAGATGGTGTGGGTACATTGGAATGATATGACACAACCGAAGTATTGGGAGGGGGGCTTCAAAAAGATGGAACTATTTAATTCGTCCATGCTAGCTAAGGGTGGAGATTGATTCAGAATCTTTCAAGTCTTAATGGCCAAATTTTGAAGGCAATGTACTATCCCAATGATGATTTTTTTTTAACTACTCAGCTAGGCGAGGCTACTAAAAATTTGGAGGTGGGGAAGCACCCAAGCTGGCAATTAAGCCTATCCGCAATGTTCTGCCACTCGTCTTGGGAGTATCCCAAGACCATAACCGCACTTTTATCAAAGTTGATCTTGAGGCCAGACATCTGCTGGAAGCACAGCAGGAGGAACTTCAAGTTCATGATGCCGGTCGCCGAGCCTTCCACCATGATAATGGTGTCATCAGCATATTGGAGGAGGGAGATCATGTTCCCTCCAACGAGATGTGGGACTATCCCCTTAACGTGGCCCACCGCCTTGGCTTTATCTAAGATAGCAGTCAGAGCATCGACAACCATGTTGAAGAGGAACAGAGAGAAGGGGGTCGCGCGCCCTGGCGCACCCCACAGGATGTGGGGAAGAATGGGCCAACCTCGCCGCTAATGTTCACCGCAGTCCGTCCTGAGGATACCATTTGCATCACTCGGGTGACCCACCTGTCGTCGAAGCCCTTCCGCAGCAAGCATTCCCGAAGGAAGGGCCAACTGACCGTGTCATATGCCTTGTGGAAATCCAGTTCCAGGAAGACTGCCTTGAGGTGTTTGGAGTGGACCTCATGTAGTGCTTCGTGGAAAACCAGGACTCCGTCCGCGAGGATGCGGAAGGTGACATTAATCACGGTGATCGGCCTAAACTGGCGAATATCCGAAGCCCCGGTAACTTTGGGGATGAGGGTGATGATCCCACACTAGTACAGAATCGGCCTTTAGTGCCGGTTCGTGACGGGCTTTAGTGCCGGTTCGCCAACCGGCACTAAAGAGTGGGGACTAAAGGTCCCCTCCCTTTAGTACCGGTTCGTCACGAACCGGCGCTAAAGTGCCACCACGTGGCACGATCCAGGCCCGTTTGCGTGTAGGGCATTAGTACCGGTTGGTAACACCAACCGGTACTAAATGTTTGTGTTTTTTTAATTTTTCTTTAATTTTGTATTTTTAATTTAATTTAGTGATTGTTTTACATTATAATGAGTTGTTAAATCATTAGGTGAAAGTACCACGGATTAGTTTCGACTGGATGCATTTATTGGATATCTCTAGCTAAGTGATCAAGTATATGCCATATCCATATTATACTTGATCAACCTATAATATATACGGATATGGCATATACTTGATCACTTAGGTAACGTAGGAAAAATATCATCACCAGCACTAACTTAAATAGGAAAGATTCACTTGTACCAAAAGCAAAAATATCATCGAGTTCAACATGCATGATTGTACCAGAAACATTCACTTAAAGAAGAAACGTTCATATATAACACCACAAAAGCAAATCACTTAAGTTCAGAACGAAGAACACGGACATGAAAGGACAAGTACTAATTAAGAGCAGCATGAAGAACTAGCTAAATCACTCCTGCTAGCTACTCTCTCTCTGGTAAAATAGCATAGAACATGTATAGCTCTCCTAATTGATCATACTAGAGCATGCAGATGAACCTATCTCCTAATCGTGGGTTGCGCTTCTCATTGCTGCCCCCTAGTACTTCTCTGCGATCATTAACAATTTTCCACCAATCTTTCACTATTAAGCATTCATCGCTTCTAGAAATCCTGAATGCATTCATGTGCAATGCAGGATATCTTGGCCGTAAGCTAACAATTGACATCTGACCTTTAGTCTCGATCCCTGAGGCACAACTGTCATCGGGAGTCCCTGTTGAAGAACATCGTATAGTACTTAATTAATATACTTAGCAATGAAAGTTTAGCAAAAAAAATTATGTATGCAAAATATGCACTGAGGACAAATAGTAAATATCTTACCATCATTCCTAAATAGATGTGACCGTAGTTCAATACCATCACTATTGGTCGCACGTTTTGAGTACTAACATATCTAAGTGCAGGAAGAAAATTTGTCTTGACAGTATGAAGATCCTCAAGCCATGAAACATAATGACTTATCTCCTCGCAGTTTAGTTCAGCTCCCGGACAGTACCAAGCGCCGGACATGTTTGGTTGAATGGAGATAAGCTGTCAATAGAAATTAGTTGTCAGTTATATATTTTTGAATAAACAATATGAAAGACAAAATTATAGTTGAGAAGAGCTCACATAATGGTATAACTGGAGGCGTCTGCACATCGACCCATATGTCTCTATTACCTTCAATATCATTTTCCGGACGAATATCAAAGGTGATAACCATACCAGGCTCAAATGCATAAGCCTTGCATAGTGCTTGCCAAGTTTTGCATTCAAAATAGGTGTACGTGTGTGCATTGTATACTTTGACGTTGAAAGTATAACCATCATGCTCAGTTTTCAGGTAAGCTCTCTTTACCTCCATAGTTTCCATATCTTTGAAACCTATCTTATCCAAGACAAAAATTCTTACATGGCAGGGGATGCGCTAGTAGAATAGTAAAAATTAAAAATTATAAGTCAGGCAAATGAAGCATATATAAGTCATGCTTAATTACGAAAATAGACTTGTCGTTGTGACTTACTGTATCGAATTCGAAGGTCTCATCCAGCTTGATGCTGTATCGCCTACCATCAACAAGGAAATTTCTGTCGCACTAGCCGCGCTGGTCTTCACAGTATTCGCACAAAATGAAATTTTTTCCGTCGTCAGACGACATTTCCTATGTTCATATTAGGCCAAACATTAAACACTTACAAATTCAATTAATTCAACTACTTCTATTAATTCAACTAAGCATTTACTAAAAATAAACTAGTTATATTAATTCAATTAGTTCAACTAAGTATTTACTAAACTAGTTCTATATATTAATTCAACTAGTTCAACTAAACATTTACTAAAAATAAACTAGTGATATTAATTCAACTAGTTCAAACTAAGCATTTACTAAAAATAAACTAGTTCTATATATTAATTCAACTAGTTCAACTAAGCATTTACTAAAAATAAACTAGTTATATTAATTCAACTAGTTCAACTAAGCATTTACTAAAAATAAACTAGTTCTATATATTAATTCAACTAGTTCAACTAAGCATTTACTAAAAATAAACTAGTTATATTAATTCAACTAGTTCAATTAAGCATTTACTAAAAATAAACTAGTTCTATATATTAATTAATTCAACTAGTTCTAAGCATTTAGTAAAAATAAACTAGTTCGATCTATATATTAGTTCAACTAGTTCAACTAAACATTAACATATTTCTAATTCATCTAACATAACATTTCTAACATTCTAAAAATAAATTAACTAGATAGTTCTAATTCATCTAAACACATTAGAAAACAGAAAATAAGTAAAAAAATATGTGTGTGTGTGTAGTGTGTGTATATGTGTGTACGTACATGTGTAGTGTACGTGTAGTGTGTGTGTGTGTGTGTGTGTGTGTATGCGTGTGTGTGTGTGTGTGTGTGTGTGTGTGTGTGTGTGTGTGTGTATGGAGCAGGTCGGCCGCGTACGGTTGGCGGGGGCGGCAGGGGGCGACGAGACGGGCGGCGGCGGCCGGGGACGGCGACGAGACGGGCCGCCGGCGGCCGGGGACCGCGACGAGACGGGCGCGGCGGGGGCGGCGACGACGACGGGCGTCGGGCCGGGGGCGCGCGGCGACGACGACGACGGGTGGCGGGGGCGGCGAGGGCGACGGCACGGCGGCGAGGCGGCGTCGTCATTGTCGGAGATCGACTCTCGCGCGAGAAGTGGAACGAGAAGTGGCGACGATAACTGATTTTTCGTAAGTGCCAAAGTTGAGCCTAGTGAGGTCGATGGCCCCGACAAAAAATTCCTCAAACAGGGCCGTCACCTCCGGTTTTATAACCTCCTACAAAGTCTGGAAGAACTTCACTGGAAGGTCATCCGGACGGGGGGCCGAGCAAGGGTTCATACCTTTAATAGCCGCCCAAACCTCAGCCTCAGAGATCGGGGCCGCAAGGGCCACGTTGAGAGAGACACAGCTGTGGGCCGACCAGATGTCCTGTGCCAGAGTAAGACCTCCCCGAGGGGAGGCAGAGAATAGGTCTCTGTAAAAGCCGTCTACATGGGTCCGGATGTCTTCCGGCCGCTGCAGGAGGGTCTTGCCGTCTCAGAGAAGAGGGATGGAGTTACGACGACGACGACCGTTGGCAATGGCCTGGAAGTAGGTGGTATTGCATCCCCTTGAGGACCCAATTCTGCGTACCTCGCAAACGCCAGTAAGCATCCTCGTCCGTGTAGATGACCGTGAGCTGGTCTTCCAGATCGTACCTAAGCATCCACTCGTCGGCAGAAAGGCCCGCGGCATTACCCCGCAGGTCGAGGCCCTGGATGGCCTCAAGGAGCGCTTTCTTACGCTCGCGAATGTCCCGGCCTATGTTGTCGCCCCATCCTTTCATGAATTGCCGGGATCGCTTAACACAAAAGTGCCAGGAGTCAACAGCCGAAAGGGCGCAATGGGGCACCTCTCCCTCCGCCGGCCTCCGCCTCCGCCTCTCCCTCCGCCGGCCTCCGCCTCCGCCTCTCCCTCCGCCTCTCCCTCGAATCTGCTACACCTCTCCCTCCGCCGGCCTTCCAACCCTTGGATTTGCTGCTCGTGCAGACCGCGACCGGTGGCCGCCGGAGGCCAGGTTCATCGAGGCCGCCCACCTCGGCGACGTCCGCGGCATCAAGGGTAAGGCCCTCTGCGTCCAATCACCCCCCTCACCTCCTGTGCCAGTTCGGTCCCTCGCTACATTCGGCGGCTTAGGGTTTTGTCACCGTGAGATGAGGCTTCCGATCTAGCCGCGGAGCGGAACACCGTTCCCGAATGTCGATTTCGTCTGCGATTTAGGCTCAAACACACGCACGCTGGGGCGTGATTCGTCGGGGGATTTTTCTCCTTGCGACCTGTGGCTGAAATTGGCACTTCTTAAGGAGTATCAGTGGCGATATCTTCCCGATTTGGGGCTAAAATCGGCCCTTTTCTGTCATGGTCGATGATTCCAAAATAAGATTGTACCCTTCTTTTGTGTGAACGTCAGAGATTGCAAAGGAGCTGGACGTGCACGGGCACGGGATCCCGGTGACGGTGGCCAGCACGAGCTACATGGGCATGAACGCGCTCCACGCCGCCGCTGACCGCGGCAGGCTGCCCGCATTTTTTATTTCAAATTCATTAACAACTTTTTTGTTCATCGATTTCAAAAAATGTTCAGCGATGCAAAAAAAAAAATCAACAATCCAAAAAATCTTCATCCAATTAAATTCTTTGTTCATCAGATTGAAAAATGTTCATAAAAATTCAAAAGTTGTTCATCAAACTAAAAAAATGTTCATTAGTTTGTTTTTCATTGATTCTTTTGTTCATCATATTCAAAAAAGTTCATCACATTCAAAATTTGTTCACTGAATTAAAATTTTGCTCATCATTTTTTCAAAAAAATGTTCATTGAATGCAAATTTTGTCAATTATTTTCTCCAAATTTTTTCTCTAATATAAATTTTGTTCTTCAAATTTTAAAAAAGTCCATCAAATGCCAAATTTGTTCACCGATGTTCAAAATATGTTCATAAAATTCAAAAAAAATGTTCATTCCTTTGGAGTCAGGAACATTTTTTACAAACTCGTGAACATTTTTCGAATTCACGTACATTTTTTGAACCATGAACATTATCTTAAATTCAAGACAATTTTTTTAGTCATGGACATGTTTTGCTAATTCGTGAACATTTCGCAAATCCATGAAGTTTTTTGAAATCACGAACATTTTTTGTAATCATGAACATTTTTTGCAAATTCTTGAACATTTCTCGAATGCATGAACTTTTTTTTAAATCATGAACATTGTTTTAATTTGTGAACATTTTTTGCAAATTCATGAAACATTTTTTGAATTCCCGAGCATCTTTTTAAAATAATGATTTTTTCGAAGTCATGGTTGTCGTTTTGAAAATTAGCAACTTTTACTGAAATTTAGAAGCTGTTGATATCCTGAATTGTTGAAAAAAGGAAAAAAAAACGCAAAGCAATAGACGAAAAAAAAAAACAGGCGGCGTGCCGGCCGCACATGAGCCGGCCGAAAGGGCGTGAAGGGGGTGTGTGCTCGCTGCGTTCTCAGCGCGTGGTGCGCCATATAGGAGCTCCCCTCCTACTGGGTCTCACTCTCACCCGCCCATTTCCCGCCCTTTTCACCCCCGGCACATTCCAGAAGCTTCTTCCCTACCACCGCCGCCGCCGCCGCCGGCGGCGGCGGCGAGGAGAGGGACGAGGATGGGGACCCGTGCCCTTCCACTCCCTTGCCAATTCGAGCTCCTCCTCGGCGAAGGTACGTAACCCAACCCACTCGAATCTGCTACACCTCTCCCTTCGCCGGCCTTCCAACCCTTGGATTTGCCGCTCGTGCAGACCGCGACCGGTGGCCGCCGGAGGCCAGGTTCATCGAGGCCGCCCACCTCGGCGACGTCCGCGGCATCAAGGGTAAGGCCCTCCGCATCCAATCACCCTCCCTCACCTCCTGCGCCCAGTTCGCTCCCTCGCTACATTCGGCGGCTTAGGGTTTTGTCACCGTGAGATGAGGCTTCCGATCTGGCCGCGGAGCGGAACGCCGGCTCCCGGATGTCGATTTCGTCTGCGATTTAGGCTCAAACGCACGCACGCCGGGGCGTGATTCGTCGGGGGATTTTTCTCCTTGCGACCTGTGGCTGAAATTGGCACTTCTTAAGGAGTTTCAGTGGGATTTCTTCCCGATTTGGGGCTAAAATCGGCCCTTTTCTGTCATGGTCGATGATTCCAAAATACGATTGTACCCTTCTTTTGTGTGAACTTCAGAGATTGCAAAGGAGCTGGACGTGCACGGGCACGGGATCCCGGTGACGGTGGCCAGCACGAGCTACATGGGCATGAACGCGCTCCACGCCGCCGGCGGCCGCGGCAGGCTGCCCGCGTACCAGTACCTCGTCGAGGAGGTCAAGATGGACATCAACAAGCCTGACACCTCCCAGGGTACGCAATTTGTTCGTTTTCAGTTCACGCCTGTCTGGTTCTAAACCTGTAGTTTCGTGACTCGATCATCATCAGTTATAACCGTGCTGTCTGCAATGTGCTTGTGTGGATCTTATTGCTAGATTATTCACCCGTGGAGCATGCCGTTACCTATGGCAACCTTCCTGCCGTCAGGTACCTTCTTGATCATGGCGCCGATGTGCATCAACAACGTTCAGGAAACATCAGTCTTCTTCATTCAGCTGCAGCTCGTGGTATAAACACAAGGATCCTCCCTTCATTGTTACTTTCCTCTGTCGCAAGACTATGCCTTGGCTTCATGCTCAGGTTGCCTTGCTCCCTTGTTTTGTGCTGGACCTTTTTATGTTTGAGAATTGTCTTGTGTTATACAGATCATGCATGTAGTATCAGATGTTATGTTGGAGAACCTTTAGCTGAATCTGGAGGGAATGCTATCACGATAAATATAAGTTGATTTATTTTACCAAGCCCAGCCAACATAATATAAACATTTTTTTTTGGGCGAGAAATATAAACAATTTTCTTGTTGCTGTAGATATATTAAAACAAGGCTAATATTATTTGCTTCTCATGTCCATCGGCTTCTGAATAGCGATTAGCTTTATGAAACTCTAAACATAGTTGTCATATTAGTTTGATTTTTCTGCTCATATTGGTGTAAAAAGTCCATGTGGCATCGTGTTGTGACCAATCTATTTTGGCACTGTACTATTTATCCTTATAGTCTGTGGAGCTTCTCTCAGGATATCTACTTCGTATGTTATTTTGTTTTAGCCATTGAAACTAGTTTCCCAAGAAATGCCTGCTTACTTGGATGATATGCAAGTTTCCCGGGTATCTGTTTCATACACTATTTTCCTCACAATTCGTGTTCATTTAGTATGATTACCTGCTTCTTATGGTATCTGTTTATGGCAACTCCTTCCATGTGTCTGTCAGGGAAATGCAAACCAGCAAAGTTGCTTCCCACCAATAGTAATTGAAACTTTGTTGCACAAAACGTTTTTGTTCATATACTCTTCATAGTGTTATGACCTTCATTTTCTTTTCTTTTTTCAGGGCACTCTGAAATAGTAAAGTATCTTCTCTCTAGAGGAGTGGATATGGATGCACAATCAATTATTGGGACACCACTCTCTTTTGCTGCTCAGAAAGGACATGCTACAGTCGTGAAGATACTTTTGCAGCACAATGCAGATGTAATGTTCAAATCTTCATTTATCTGTTGACTTTCAACTTCATTTCTCTCTTTTGCTAGAGTTTTGTTACGTTGCACTTCTCAAATTGTTCCCACCTGTATTTGAGGCCATTATTCCTTGGTGACTAACCATGGCATGCCAAAAGTTAGGAACGTGTGACTTAGTTGGTTATATGTTTGGTTCGCTGGCAAGGATCCTTTTCTACAGCTGTGGTCCTATGTGTCACCGGCTCAGAAATGCGTGGAGGGTTCCCTTTGGCTTGGCGTAGTATGGCACTTCGTAGGCATGATTAGTAAATATTGGCAAACCTTTGTAAATCAACCAAATAGGCCCTGCTCATAGCTGTTAATGTGTTAGCCACACGAGGCATGCTAGGACCGGTGACCCACACAACAATTCTGAGGAATCAGTGGGAGCAAAGGGACATATAACTTTTATAAGCTACACTCTCAGAAAAGAAGTATCGAATCAGCTCTTTTTCCCTTGCAAATTCAATCTTTCTCTTGGAACTGTCATATTTTGGCATGAAATTGAACCTCTTTAATTTTTTTCAGCCCAACAAGGGTACTTGTATTATTGGACCTTTAGACATGGCGTTACACAAATCTAATGTGTCTTGTGCGAAGCTATTGATTCAGGTATATTATCCTCTTTTTGTACTGCAATAGGAATCTAGATTTCTATAAACTGATGTTTGATTTAGTCATTTTTGTATTAACAACTAAGAAAATGATTGGCTTTTCATACTTGCATCTGATAGGGTGGAGCTAATGTGAATGGTGCTGGTCCTTGTTATAATCCCTTGGTAACGGCTGCAGAGAAGGGCTTAACTGAAGCTATCAAGTGCTTGTTGGAAGCTGGTGCAAACCCAAATGTTCTTGACCAGGTCAGATGCTCATTTTGTCACATATTCTTGTGTCTTGCTTGGCTTTGTAGTGATATGCAACAACTATACGAGTTATGTAAGTACACCTACATGATGCTATATGTAATATAAAAACAAAAGGCTGTGCTAAGTTACCTTTCTTACATAAGCGTGCTACTGTTTCGCCTTTCCCACTTTGTGCCATCTTTTTGGTAATTTGATGGGTTAGTGAATCAATAGACTTGTCTTGTACTGATATGCAACGACCGTAACTGTAGGAGTTATGATGCAAGTAGACCTACATGATGCTATCTGTAGTATAAAAATAAAAGGCTGTGCTAAGTGAACTTTTCTTAATAAGCTTGTTACAGTTTCACCATTTCTCCTTTATGCTATCTCTTTGTAAATTTGCATGAACATTTGCTTATTTCTTAATGTTGAATATTAATTTTTGTAAAGCTTTCGTTGTTCCTCAACAGTTTGGTAGATTGCCAATAGAGTTGGCTGCTGAGTATGGTACGCGGGAAGACGTTGAGATGCTCTTTCCTTTCACCTTGCCAATTTCAACTGTGACAAATTGGAGCGTTGACGGAATCATTAGTCATGTGAAGATGGAAATCAAGCAGCTTGAGGTATGTCACGCTAGCAAATTTTCTTTCACACTCACAACAATTTTGTCCCATGAACTCTCTAAGCAATGTTGGCATCGATGTTTAGCTAAAACTTCATAGATCAAGAACTAGTCAATGCGCCCGTGTTTTCGTTGCGCCTGCTTTGCGGTCTAAGATCCGTTCCTGAAAACTCATCTGATGTGAATGATGCTTTATTGGATAACTTATTTTGCTTGCATGCTAATTCATTAACAGGTGTACCAATTAATTTTCTTAGAAAGCTCTCTTACTTCATTTCCTGTCTGTACCAAGTGACAGCTGGGATTTTCAAATTTCTCATTGATGAATGCCGTCTCTTGTTTTTTTCCTTGAGGTTGAAACTGTTAACCTGTATATTGTACATGTAATATCTGTACCTGTAATAATTTGTAATCCTAGTCTTTAGGCTAGTCCTATTCCTTAGGAGTTAGACCAGCTCTATATATGTAACGGGACATGTAGTGTAAACATTGCACACTGAATATACAAGTTAGCTGTAACTGTTTCTTAAGTTCATTCACTTAACCTTGACGTCATTTCTAGAGCACTGTTTCTTAACCTTGACACACATTAGACCTCTTAATGTATACCTGAACAAGTTATTATGTTTGCCCAGGATGACAATTTTGTCAAAACGAGGGTGTCTGACCTGAAACAACAAGGGGATGAAGCATTTAAGAAGCAGGATTATCTGAATGCATCAGTGTTCTACACACAGGTATATTCCGGGGCCTTTTATTCCTGTGTAAACTGTAGGTACAGGCGCACAGCAATGGAACCTGCTGAAAATTTTATCTGAATGCATCAGTGTTCCTCCATTAGAATTTTAGTTGATTTATAATCTATATCTATACCTACCTACTAATAAAGCAAGGTGCGTTTCTCTGATTTTTTCATCCGTTCACCGCAAAAAAAAAATCTATCCGAAGTGGTACTAAACTTTTGTACATCCGTCTGTTAGCAAAGGAAAAACAATTTGTGCAGAATTTCGTACGTGGGCTGCGCGCGCTATGGCCCAGTAAAGTCAGCCTATATTTTTCCTGCCCACGCAGCAATAAAAATCCTATTTCCCGCATGCTGCGGCAAATAGTTTGAGCAATCCACAAGGCGCCCAAGCCTGGGCCATCCATCTTTTCCTGTGTTCTGTTTCAATTTGTCTTTTTCTGTTTTAGTCTCTTTTTATATTCCGTTTCTTTTTTATTTTTCCCATTCCAAGTCTATTTTATATTTTTTATGAAATTCGAAATTTTCAAAAAAAAAGGTTCAGAATTTCAATTTTTATTCAGACTGGGCCGCCCATTTTTTCTGTGTTCCGTTTCATTTTTTTTTTCTGTTTCATTCTTTTTTTATTTCCTGTTTCTGTTTAAAAAATTGATAATAATGTTTGCATTAAAGAAACACATATTCTAAAATTCTTCTAAATTTTTAAAACATGTTCCCATTTAAAAAATTGTTCACAACTTAACAAATGTTCGTATTTTTATATTAGGTTCATGTTCCCATTTTTTCTTCAAAAATGTATGGAATTTTAAAAAACTGTTCGTAATTTGGAAAAAATTTCACGTTGCCAAGTATATTCAGTAGTTCATGTTAAGAATTCCAAAATTGTGTTCCTTTTTTAAAAATGTTTGCAATTTTAAAAAAATTTGTCATTCCGAATTTTTTCAAAGTTTTAAAATTATTCCAATTTTTAAAAAATGTTTGGGTTTTTCCAAATTGGTTCAAGATCTAAATATGTTACAAATTTGAAAATTATTCTTGTTTTAGTAATAAGCTAAAAAATTGAAAATAAATTTTGCATTAAAAAGAACATTTTCTAAATTTCTTCTAAATGTTCAAAACATGTTCCTATTTTCAAAAAAATTCACAAATTCAAAAATATTTGTATTTTTATGAAAGGTTCTTGCTTTTAATAAATGTTTATGAATTTCAAAAAATGTTCCGTTCAAATTTTTTGTCCGTGTTTTCTAAATATATGAAATATTTAAAAAATGTTTGTAATTTGGACAATTGCTCACGTTGCCAAGTATATTTGGCAGTTCATAGTTATCATTTTTTGAAAAATTCAAAAAATAAATAAAAATGTTTCGAATCTGACCTTGCATTATATTCTTAAATATTCACGCAGACCATTGGTTAGGAGTGCATGTTTGTTTGAGTGGCTAGCACCACGTGGTCGGGTCTTTGAGGTTGTTAGTTCGATCACTGCCATACTGGACCTACTTCGCATCCGACATATCAAACTAGGTCAGCTTGTTCAGAATAAGGGACACCATAAATTATTGATGGTGGTAGCTTCCATGTGCCAATAAAAAAGAATATACTGGTTAATTATAATTGAAAGAAATTGGGGGAACGTGCCCAAAAAAGAGAATATACTGGTTTGGCTCTAATTAAAGGGCGCCATGTTGAACTAGAGAATACTGACATGTGGGTGTCTTGATCCATTCTTATATTGAGCTAGAGGCATGTCATTTTATTAACCCGTTGCAATGCACGGGCATATGTGCTAGTTAATATTAATTGACCTTAGCAATGTCTAAAAATTAACAGTTACCTCGATCGTAATGCTATCGCATGAACCTGCTGAAAGACTAGTCACTAGTGAGAGCATCTCGTTGCATGTATGGAGTGTTAACTTAACAGTGAACCAAAATGGTGATAATTAAGTTTAAATAAACAAATAAGAATGGCGACACATTAAACTCAGCTGTTTGTCTCTTTGTGAGGAATTTCAGGTGCGAGTTGATCTTTTATAACAGTTTAATTCTTTCGTCCTTGTACCTGTTGACCAAAAGACAAATTATTGGTCTAAAACCGAGCTGCATTTCTGGAATGTGGCAACGGCAACAATTTTTCACTGTTTTGTGTGCTGTAGGCTTTGAAGATGGATAACTTCAACGCAAAGTTGTTATCAAACAGGAGTCTTTGCTGGCTTCGCATGGGTAATGGGGAAAGGGCTTTTGGTGATGCGCATGAATGCATAGCGCTTTGCCCGAAGTGGGCAAAGGCACACTATCGGCTTGGCGCAGCTTTTATGTTTATGAAGGTGCAGTAGAATAGTTGAGGCTGAAAATTACGTTGCTCCTTTCATATCTGTTGTTTGATTCCAAAACATGCGCTTGCCTTTCCTTAGGATTATAATGGTGCCTATCAGTCTCTCTCGCGCGCTTTAGAGCTGGACCCTGAAAGTGAGGAGGTCGAGAAACTATTCTGGTAAGAGATACTTCGGTCTTCTTGTGTTCTTTTCATTGTTCTGATCAGTTCATAAGAGATAAAATCTGTTTCGCTGTATTTTCTTGAGTGTTATTTGTCAGCAGTTACATGTTTTGGGTGTTTGCCATCTTCGGTAGGATCCAGTTCTTCATTTCCATGTTCTGATCAACTGATCCTTGCAGGGAGGCAATGGAACTAATGAGTTAGCTGCTCCACGCCGACAACAGAGAGAAGCTGACGCAGAACGGGAAGATCTTTACCTGTTCTCTCGGACAAAACCAGCTTAACTTTGAATTATGGTGGCCTTTTTTCATGTAATTCATTGACCGCAGTAGCAGCTTAACCTTAGAGCAAAACACGGTACTGGCTACTTATTTCGAGTCTTGTGAAATTTTCACCATGTTTGTATGATAGAAGTGTGGCAGTGGATGATGAATTGAATTGGCAAAGTTAGAGTGAAATGTTTGGCACTCGTAGAAGATTGTGATATTGCATTTGCCAATTCCCATATTTTGCACTGCCCAATCTCTCTACCCTACTGAGCATGTAAACCCTAGTATTTTTCTGATTTGTATTTGCCAGTTCCCAGTGATTTGTTGATATGATACTAATTCTTCCAAGCTCTCAAACTTGGCATTGTGCCATTCTTTTCCTGTAAGAATGCTCACTGATCTCTAACTAAACCATTTCATTTGCTTCCTTTTGATAATTTCAAAAAATCAAAGCCCGCGGCTGCTTTTCATAAAGTATTTTTTTCTCAAATTTCACGAGTGAATGTACTTTCTATTAAAGGAGGGAGAGGTAAAGAAAGGAGAGGGGGTAAAGAGCTCCTTCCACGTTGGGTTTACATAGTTCTTACACACATCCAACTCCACTATCCATGTCGGCCTTGATAATCCCTGATGTCTTCCATGAACTGTGCTTCACTTCTATTCTATAGAAAATCACATTAGTCCTGGTGAAGATTCTGTTGATGAATCTGGCCCTGTTCGACCATAGCTCTTGCATGAAGAAGTCGATAGTTTGTACGCCAATGGATGTATCATACTTCATGGTTTAATCACGCTCGTTTTGAAACCCGAATACTAGACTCATGCACTTTGGAACTTGTATGTTGGAGGGTAATCTGTTTAAAAATGAATGCTGGGATTTGACACATAATTTGTGATCATAATAACTGAAATGAAGTAGTCCCTCGGTTCCTAAATATAAGTCTTTCCCGAGATTCCACTACAAACTAGTACATGCAGAGATGTATATGTGTAGACACATTTCCATAGTAGAATCTCTAAAAAGAGTTATATTTAGAAACGGAGGAAGTAGTGTTTCGAGATCTGATTGTGTCCATACAATGTGTTCCTTTTTAAATCTTGATTGAAATATTTTTTTTTGAACAAGAAAAGGCGCCAGAGGCGCCATATATTCCATTCAAGCACAGATTACATTAATGATAACAAAGCCCTCTGGGATAAAATCTGCAATACAATGTAACATAGGGCATTGCATTCTGATATGGGTAGGACTATTGCAACTAAAAACTGTGCTACCTACATTGCCATGACTAATCGCCTGTTGAGCAAAGGTGTGAGCACTTTCATTAAAGTTCCTGGACATATGATAGACCTGAGTTGATAAAGTACTTGTAAATGCACATAAATCTACAAGAGATGATCTGATTTCCCAATGCCCAGGATGATTCATTGGATGTCTTGTTGCGGCTGCCTTTGCTAGCGTCAGATGTCTGTTAGAAACGTCGCCCTCCTGCATATGCATTTGCTTCGCTAGCATGGCAGCTAGCTTTAGCGCCTGCGCTTCAGCCTAAATTGGTGAGCTTATGTTGTGGCACTGTGCAGAAATGTGAGGATTGGCCTTTCCAGGCTGCATCAACAAAAAAATTGTTCCATGCATACAACTTATTTATATCAATTGTACTCCCCTGCTTAGGCTGAAGTAATGGTTGTGTCTTGTTTCCTGCTTGTGTGTTATCCTTGCACCTACCTTCAGATAGTTCCTCAAGGGACAAGCAATGAGAGATTGCTTGTGTTGCATAGGAAACCTGCATGGGAGATTGCTCCTTTCTCTGAAAGAGTTTATTATTCCTAGATTTCCAAAGACACCACAAGAAAGTGAAAATATTATTCAAAGAAGCATGTGGATGCTGTCCAGAGTTTGCAAGACTGAGAATGATTTCAGAAACTGAATTGTAATTTGGAAGTAAATTTCAGATCTTAAGTACCAAGGGTGGGAAAACCAAGCTGCTTTAGCGTAGTGACATAAGAAAAGAATGTGCAATTCATCTTCTTCTATTCCACACCTTGGGCAGAGTTTACTAATGTGAATGGTGTACTTCCCTGCTCTTTTACCTGTAGGTAGTGCTTTCCTGATGAGCCTCCAAGCAAAGGTCTGTACCCTGGGAACAAGATCTTTTGTCTTCCAGACCTGTTTAAGAAGGTTTTTGGAGCTTGTGGAAATTTGACTTGGCTGTTGTTCTCCTTCCTGTTGTAGTACATGTAAGCACAATTTATATGCACTTTTGGGGGTTAAACTTCCCTGAAGGAGTTAGTTTCCAGCAGAGCAAATCATTTCCCATGGACTGAATAATTGGGGTTTGCTTAATAATAGCAGCCGTGTCATTCTCGAACAGGGAGTCAATTAAATTGCCGTTCCAGATCTTCTGGTTGGGGAGCCAAAGATCTTTAACAACGACAGGGTATCTAAAGCCCCTTTGTTGGTCATAGATAGTTTCCCAAGAAGAACACCAAGGGGTGCTCCAAACTGAAATATTGCCATTAGTAATTTTGGTAGAAAGCATAGACAATCAGCATGGGTTTGACTTTGAGAATGGCTGTCGAGAAAGCAGATTTGGGAATGTCTGCTTTAGCTCTCTAGAAGGAGGTGTCATGGAAGTATTTTGACTTGAGAACTTTAGCAAGGTGACTATGTGGATACTCAACTATTCTCCAGGCTACTGAAAGAAAACGACTCCTATTAGTGGCCTGCATGTTTCTAATATCAAGCCCACCTTCATTTCTGGGAGTGCAAATATCTTTCCAAGCCCTGAGACATAACGATTTCGATTTCGCTCCTTCTATTACTCCAGTCCACTAGAAGTTCGTAATGATAGCAGTAAGTTTAGCAAGGAATTTCTTAGGAAAAAGAATGTTGGACATGTAGTAGACTAGAATAGAAGCAAACACCGAATTGATTGAAATATTATAATGCTTGTTGATGATATATATGCATGTAAAGATGGCATGCAAACCTGGAGAAATCATGTGTACCTAAAATCGAAAGCACGCCGGAACTGGGTCATTGAAAAATGAAACAAAAATGTACACCAACACAATTCCCCCATGTGATTTTTGTAAGGACAAAAAACTCGGTGTATATTCCATTCGACCTACTTTTTTTCATGGGTCGCGCTAACTGCCACACGTGTGGCAGGAAGGGGGACGCACCACACCTCTCTAATATAAACAGATTGCCACGTCATCGCATGCATGCATGCAAGAATCTTTTTGAATTTTCAGTTTTTAAAATGTTTTATCTCTTAAACGAAAAATCCGATTGAAAATCCGTTTTCACCATTAAATCCCTCGCGATGAGATCTTCGAAACTAGATCCCATGTTGATATGTTTTGATGAATTTTTTTTGGATTAAAAGTTGCCGTGTCTATTGCCTATGAATTGCCATGATGTTTACACTGAAGTTGCCATAATATGTTTCAGCTATTTTCTTCTACATTTAAAAATAAATTTTGACATTTATAAAACAGGGAATTAAGGAACTAGACTTGCCATGAACCATAAACTAAAATTGCCATGATACATGCACGTAAAATTGCCATGGTTCATACAAAAAATAATTTTCTTGGTCAAAGTACTGGAGTTGCCATCATCAAAATACTAAAATTGCCATGATCTACAAACTAAAATTGCCACATGGCAACTTTAGTTTAAGCCCTATGGCAACTGCAGTGTAAACATCGTGGCAACTTCTGGCAAAAAAAAAAAATTTCATCGAAACATATCAACATGGGGTCTAGTTTTGAAGATCTCGTCGAGACGGATTTAATGGTTAAAACGGATTTTTAGTTCTCTTTTTTATTTAGGAGATACAACATTTTTAAGCCAAAAACCAAAAAAAAAAATCTGCTGATGTCATCTATTCATACGTGGCAAAATGAGTGGTGATGGAGGCGTGTGGGCGATGTGCAAACGCCCACACGTGTGGGCGTTAACATTTCCGTTTTTCATAGAGCTGCAATCCTAAAATTCTGCTACCGCGTGGGACCCACGCATCAGTGAGTGATATTCGTTCTTTCCTTTTCTTTTTCCCTTCTCCTCGTCCGTTCACGCTTCCTCACTTCCCTAAAAAAAAACTTCTTCCTCCCATCGAGCAGAGCGCCGCCGCCGCCGCCCCTTCCCTTCTCGGCCTTCGCCGCCGCCCAGGCGCCCCACCCTTCCCTCAAGTACCGCCGCGCCCCGGTCGCCCCTCCCCTCCTCTCCATTCCCGGCCGGCGCTCGATTCCGGGCCCCTCGATTTTCCCCCATTCCCGAAATGCCCAACCAGACCAAACCCTCCCGCGTCTCTCTCGCTAGCCATGGAGGCGGCGGCCGCGGCCGCCTCGGCTGCCGCGGCGGCTGCCAAGGACGCGACCTTGGCCGCTTCGGTTGCAGCGGCGGCTGCTGCCAAGGACGCGGCGGCGGCTGCGGTGACTGCAAAGGAGGCGACGGATGCTGCCAAGGACGCGGCTGCGGCGGCTTCGGCTGCGGCTTTAAATGCCAAGGAGGCGGCTGCGGCGGCCTCTGCTGCGGCTCTAAACGCCAAGGAGGCAGCCATGAGGGCCTCTGCTGCGGCCTTGGATGCTGAGGAGGCAGCGGCTGTGGCGGCGACTGCAGGCCAGGCGGCGACCGCGGCGGCGGCAGCTATGCAAGCTTCCCAGAAGCGTAGGTGCGTAGGTTTGCGGATGCAGCGGCGGCGCCTGTGGTGGAGACTGCAGGCCAGGCAGCGACCGCTGCGGCGGCAGCTATGCAAATGCAAGCTTCCTAGAAGCGTAGGTTTGTGGATGCGGCGTTGGATGCCAAGGAGGCAGCGCCTGCGGCGGCAACTACAGGGCAGGCGGTGGGGCCAATAAATGCCTAAGAGGAGCAGGATGTGGTCTGAGACATCGTCTCTTAATTTGAGAACAACATCATATTCTTAATTAAAAGAATGCAAAACTTTTTTCCTAGTTTCTCTTTCTTCCACCGCAACACATATCGTGCGTGACACTTGTAAAACAACAACATTGTACACAGCCTTGTACTTTACCGCCCAATTTTACACCCCTCTTAAACCAGTTTTACTGCTCGTCACACGTCGCATGGGTCAGTAAGCACGCGGCGGTCGGTTTGTCGGTTCCGTTTAGCACGTCGGTCGGCACCGGCGTGTCGCTTTGACGCAACTTTGGGACGGGCTAGTCAATGTGAATAATGGAAAGTCCACGTGCCACTAACAGACCACAACATGGTCCTTTGCTGCTCCCTGCCCTCTCGTTCTTATTAGGTTTTTGAGGGGGTTTCTGTCCACGTGTCATGGATGTGCGATTGCCGTGTGCCGGGTGCCATTAATGGGCTGTCTGTGCCTGATGATGGCAGCATATGTAATTGCTCAACGTCTGGTGGCACATGATACTATGTCCGTTGGGAATTACATGTAGTGTTGCTGTTGCTTCTTGGTGCCATATGTGACTAATTCGGGCTGACGCGGCTTCACGTGGTGTTGTGGTATGCATGATGCTTATGCTACTGAATTCCCCATTGCTATTGAAAAGAATTGACACTAACTTGCTAGGTCCGTCATGTGCCACCATTTGTCAAGGGTTGTACTGGGCAGGCTGTGCTACTCTCCCACCATCTCACGCTCCGCCGTCGCCGCCGCCGCCCTGCTCGTCTCCCGCACCTCCCGCTCCGCCGCCATCTCCATCGGCCCCAGCCTCTCCCGCCTCCCCTCTTCCCTCACCTTCTCTCCCGGTCGCGCGCCGGCAATGGCGCCTCTAAGTCGAGTAGGTCAGGCGGCGGCGTCGCTCCCAGATCCGCGACGCGCTCCTCTGACTCGTCGTCGCGGCCGACGGGCACCTGCTCCGAGGACTTGATGGATGCGTACAGATTGCAGAAGAACACATACTTGACTCTGTTCTACCAAATCAGGACCAAGTGGGAAGAGCCATACTTCAAAGGTAAATTTTGTGCCAAGATGACAAACACTATACTCAACGAAGTGAGAGTGCTAATCATATGCTTTCAGCATATGTCCCCATGAGCTGCCCTATGCATTTGTTTGTTTGGCAGTACATGATTGTTATTCAATCGTGAGGCAAGCGAGAATTATGAAGAAAGGTGGACAAAAATTGCAAGTTTTTTGCCCAAAGATTAATTATTTTGATGTGTTTGACATTCGGTTACTATATTGATGTCTCTGATCTTACTATATGACTCCGGTAATGAAGGTGAATACCCCACTAATGTAGGTTATGCAGCTGGGCGGTGCAAACACAACAACATATGAACAACAGAACAAGTAATCGGTTTGCTGAAATTAGCAATGCAGAAACTGACCCCAGTAGTTGCTGTCTGAGATGGGCTTGGATCGGAGGATTGCCTTCAAGCAAGCCTAAAGTTGTAGTGCATGTGGTGCCAAGTTCATCTGGAGGGTCAATTACTTGAGCCAAACACGACTATCCTTGATTTATGTTTTTCTTGCAGAGGGCTCATCAAGCCGTGTACAACCAATTTTCAGGAGTAGTGTTTTTCCAATAATAATTATCCAGCTAGACTGAGCGAAGCAGTTGTGTCTGATCAATTTGCCGGACTCCCAGTGTCTATGGCGTACTGTAAATCTGTCGCAGTTGTGTACATGTCTATGCTCAAGTGTACGATTTTCGAATGGTTTGAGAAATCTAATTTGGGAGGACAGTTTTCGGAGTACACATTGCACACGTGTAAACTTCTTTGCGCCAGATGAGTTTGGACCAGATTTTTTTTTTCGAAAGGAGGGGCTCCCCGGCCTCTGCATCAGAGTGATGCATACGGCCATTGCACTGAAGGAACACATCGCCGGATGAGTTTTCCAGAGTACAAATTGCACACGGTGTTAGCGAGTCAGCTCCTTAGAAAATAGCCCTAACGGAGAAGGAACGGACCTATATTACGTAACGTGCCTTGATGGTACAGGTCAGCACAGGACATCCACTTCGTTATGTATGAACGGACGGCGACACTGCATGTGAGCCACGGAAGAACCTTGCGCGCAGAATATTACTTTATGGATGGAACTGTACATCCAATAGTACATGCCACCGGGAGCATCCCGAGATGAATGAATGACTGCCGATTTCGGCATTTCGCGATCAGGCCAGCCCGGGCACACCTACGAATTTTCGGCAATGTTTGTTCTTTTTTGGATTTTAGTGTTCATGCCATGTGCGCGTGAGCTCGACTAGAAGCACACTTTCAAAAATCTAGCCCCTCCCTCCCGACGTCAGCTAAGAATGTAGTATCAGGGCTAATGCAAATGGAGCTTCATCTCCGAACTTCTGCGTAAGGGCACCTGTTATGACCGGCATATTATGTGGGCTGTGGCTCAAGTTATTTTATCGTTATTAGGGGCTTAGGCCAATTATCTTATAGGTATTAGGGTTGTTTGCTTAGGAGTCATGTAAATCTCTCTATATAAGGAGAGGATATGTATCAATCTAATCAAGCAAAAAGCAATCAGTATTTGCTCGGCTTTTGTTAGGAAGCCGGGTGACCTAACCCTAGCCGCCTCTTGCGCTGCCACCGCCTCTTCTCCACTACGCAAGGACGGCGCCCAGCCGTCGGCCGCCGCACCCTCGACCTCGTCTTCCTCCATCTTTCCCCTACAATCCCCGCCCTAGAACCGGCAGAACCCTAGCTCCTAACACCTTGGTATCAGGTAGCTTAGTTCTGATCATGTCTTCGCCGCCGCCCATCCCGTCGCTTCCGCTGCCGACCGTCACCACCGCGCCGCTGCCCTCCCCGTCCGTGCCGCTGGTCACATCCTCCGGCGCCGCCACCACCCAGATGACGGGGCCCTCCACCGCACACCGGCCGCCGTCTACTCCCCGGCGGAGATCACCTGGGTCCTCAACGATCTCGTCACCGCCGTCCAGGGGATACAGCTATACCTAGCCGCCCCCTACCGGCCGCCGGTCGCCGCGACCGGGCCAGCTACCCTGCCGTGGTATTCGGCACCCGCGGCGCCGACCGGGCCTCTACACCACCACTGGCCGCTACAGCCGCCGCGCCCCAATGGCCGCAGTGGCCGGCGCCGGCCCTCGCCGCGTCACCCACGCCACCTGGGTCCTCGCCGCCACCGCCCTGGCAGCCGCCGCACCCCGGGGCCACCGCGACGCTGGTTGGGCCGTTGCAGCCCTCGCTGCAGCAACAGCCAGCCCCCGCCACCGCCCCGATCTGGCCACAATGGCCGGCCGCGGCCATCGCCGCTCCTGCCGCCTCCACCTTTTCCAAGCAGCAGCAGCTGCCGCTGCCGGCGCCTCCGCCGCCCAGCACCAGGCTGACTACAACCGTGTCGGCGGCCGTGCCGATTCAGAAAGTGCGGTTCCTGCCCTCGCCGTCCCAGCTTCCGGTCTAGTTGGTCGGGACGGCACCGCCGCCAGTCTACACCATGCCCGCAGACCAGCCGGCGCCCTCCTTGTCGTACGATGGGCCCTCCGGCTCCGCGGGTTTCCACGCTGGCTTTGATGGGGCACCGCTTTCTTGCGGACCACCTGTGCACACGAGACCAATGCCATCCTCTTCGTTGCTCCGTACCGCCGAGCCGTACACTCATGGCGGTCATGCTCAGACACCACCGCGCTTCGCCAAGCTCGCCTTTGCCACCTATGACGGCGTCGAGGACCCCCTCAACTGGCTCAACCAGTGAGAGCAGTTCTTCCGGGGGCAACAAACGCTCGCGTCAGACCGCACCTGGTTCGCCTCTTATCACCTCCGCGGCGACGCACAGACGTGGTACTACGCCCTCGAGCAGGACGAGGGCGGCATGCCCCCATGGGAGCGTTTTCGTGAGCTCTGCCTCCTACAATTCGGACTACCTATACATGGGAGTTGGCTGGCGGAGTTGGGCCACCCTCCCTTCACCTCTACGGTGTAGGACTACACCGACCGCTTTCAGGCCCTGGCGTGCCACACGTCTGGCGTGACGGCTCACCAGCGGGCCGAACTCTTCGTCGGCGGTCTGCCGGATCATATCCGCGTGGACGTCGAGCTGCAGGGACCCCAGGACCTCCAGACGACCATGTACTACGCCCGCGCGTTCGAGCGCCACGTGGTGGCCATCCAGCAGGCATCACCGTCCCGGGCCGCGGGCCGCCACCCTGGCCGGATGTTCCCGCGCAGGGTCGGCCTGCTCAGGCTTCCGCGGCACCCCTTGCCGCGATCGCGGCATGCTTGTTCCGCCGACTCACCTCGTCCAAGCTACTCGAGCATCGCCGCCAAGGGTTGTGCTTCAACTGCGATGAGACCAACATTCCCGGCCACGTCTGCCCCCGACTCTTCTACCTGGAGGCTGCAAACTACATTGAGGAGAACGCCGTTGCCGCCGGGTCGGCAACCTGGCCGCCCCAGCTGTCGCGGAGGTGTTTGACACTGGTTGATCACCTCGAGGAGTTCAGCAAGCGCTTCCCTGCCTTACAGCTCGAGGACGAGCTATTTGTGCAGGCTTTTATGACCGGCATATTATGTGGGCTGTGGCCCAAGTTATCTTATCGTTATTAGGGGCTTAGACCAATTATCTTATAGGTATCAGGGTCGTTTGCTTAGGAGTCAAGTAAACCTCTATATATAAGGAGAGGATATGTATCAATCTAATCAAGCAAGAAGCAATCAGTATTTGCTCGGCTTCCCTTAGGGAGTCGGGAGACCTAACCCTAGCCGCCTCTAGCGCCGCCACCGCCTCTTCTCCACCACGCAAGGACGGCGCCCAGCCGCCGGCGCCGCACCCTCGACCTCGTCTTCCTCCATCTTTCCCCTACAATCTCCGCCCTAGAACCGGCAGAACCCTAGCTCCTAACACCTTGGCATCAGGTAGCTTAGTTCCGATCATGTCTTCGCCGCCGCCCATCCCGTCGCTCAACGATCTCGTCACCGCCGTCCAGGGGATACAGCTATACCTAGCCGGCCCATACGGGCCGCCGGTCGCCGCAACCGGGCCAGCCACCCTGCCGTGGTATTCGGCACCTGCGGCGCCGACCGGGCCTCTACACCACCACTGGCCACTTCAGCCGCCGCGCCCCAATGGCCGCAGTGGCCGGCGCCGACCCTCGCCGCGTCACCCACCCCACCCGGGTCCTCGCTGCCACCGCCCTGGCAGCCGCGATGCTGGTTGGGCCGTTGCAGCCCTCGCTACAGCTACAGCCAGCCCCCGCCACCGCCCCGATCTGGCCCTTTTCCAGGCAGCAGCAGCTGCCGCTGCGGGCGCCTCCGCCGCCAAGCACCAAGCTGACTACAACCGTGCCGGCGGCCGTGCCGATTCAGCAAGTGCGGTTCCCGCCCTCGCCGTCCCAGCTTCTGGTCTGGTTGGCCGGGATATCACCGCCGCCAGTCTACACCATGGCCGCGGACCAGCCGGCGCCCTCCCTATCATACGACGGGCCCTCCGGCTCAACGGGTTTCCACGCTGGCTTTGACGGGCCACCGCTTTCTTGCGGACCACCTGTGCACACCGGACCAATGCCATCCTCTTCGTTGCTCCGTACCGCCGAGCCGTACACTCACGACGATCATGCTTAGACACCACCGCGCATCGCCAAGCTCGCCTTCGCCACCTACGACGGGGCCGAGGACCCCCTCAACTGGCTCAACCAGTGAGAGCAGTTCTTCCGGGGGCAACAGACGCTCGCGTCGGACCGCACCTGGCTCGCCTCTTATCACCTCCGCGGCGCCGCACAGACGTGGTACTACGCCCTCGAGCAGGACGAGGGCAGCATGCCCCCATGGGAGCGTTTTCGCGAGTTCTGCCTCCTTCAATTCGGACTACCTATACATGGGAGCCGGCTGGCGGAGTTGGTCCGCCCTCCCTTCACCTCTACGGTGCAGGACTATACCGACCGCTTTCAGGCCCTGGCGTGCCACGCGTCCGGCGTGACGGCTCACCAGCGGGCCGAACTCTTCGTCGACGGTCTACCAGATCATATCCGCGTGGACATCGAGCTGCAGAGACCCCAGGACCTCCAGACGACCATGTACTATGCCCGCACGTTCGAGCGCCGCATGGTGGCTATCCAGTAGGCATCACCGTCCCGGGCCGCTGGGCCGCCACCCTGGCCGGATGTTCCCGCGTAGGGTCGGCCTGCTCAGGCTTCCGTGGCACCCCTTGCCACGACCGTGGGGCGCCCGTTCCGCCGACTCACCTCGTCCGAGCTACTCGAGCATCGCCGCCAAGGGTTGTGCTACTGCGATGAGACCTACATGCCCGGCCACGTCTGCCCCCGACTCTTCAACCTGGAGGCCGCAAACTACATTGACGAGGACGCCGTCGCCGCCGGGCTCGGCGACCTGGCCGCCCCAGCTGTCACGGAGGTGTTTGACACTAGTTGATCACCTCGAGGAGTTCAGCAAGCGCTTCCCTGCCTTACAGCTCGAGGACAAGCTGTTTGAGGAGGCGAGGAGAAGTGTTATGACCGACATATTATGTGGGCTGTGGCCCAAGTTATCTTATCATTATTAGGGGCTTAGGCCAATTATCTTATAGGTATTAGGGTCGTTTGCTTAGGAGTCAAGTAAACCTCTCTATATAAGGAGAGGATACGTATCAATCTAATCAAGCAAGAAGCAATCAGTATTTGCTTGGCTTCCCATAGGGAGCCGGGAGACCTAACCCTAGCCGCCTCTTGCGCCGCGAATTCCTCTTCTCCACCGCGCAAGGACGGCGCCCAGCCGCCGGCCGCCGCACCCTCGACGTCGTCTACCTCCATCTTTCCCCTACAATCTCCGCCCTAGAACCGGTAGAACCCTAGCACCTTGGTATCAGGTAGCTTAGTTCCGATCATGTCTTCGTCGCCGCCCATCCTGCCGCTTCCGCTGCCGACCGTCACCACCGCGCCGCCGGCCTTCTCCACCGCGCCGCTGTCCTCCCCGTCCCTGCCGCTGGTCGCATGCTCCGGCGCCGCCACCACCCAGATGACGGCGCCCTCCACCGCACACCGGCCGCCGTCTACTCCCGGCGGAGATCACCTGGGTCCTCAACGATCTCGTCACCGCCGTCCAGGGGATACAACTATACCTAGCCGGCCCCTACGGGCCGCCGGTCGCCGCGACCAGGCCAGCTACCCTGCCGTGGTATTCGGCACCCGCGGCGCCGACCGGGCCTCTACACCACCACTGGCCGCTTCAGCCGCCGCCCGACGCCGCGCCCCAATGGCCGGCGCCGGCCCTCGCCACGTCACCCACGCCACCCGGGTCCTCGCCGCCACCGCCCTGGCAGCCGCCGCACCCCGGGGCCACCGTGACGCTGGTTGGGCCGTTGCAGCCCTCGCTGTAGCTACAGCCAGCCCCCGCCACCGCCCCGATCTGGCCACAATGGCCGTCCGCGGCCATCGCTGCTCCCGCCGCCTCCACCTTTTCCAGGCACCAGCAGCTGCCGCTGCCGGCGCCTCCGCCGCCCAGCACCAGGCTGACTACAACCGTGTCGGCAGCCGTGCCGATTCAGCAAGTGCGGTTCCTGCCCTCGTCGTCCCAGCTTCCGGTCTAGTTGGTCGGGACGTCACCGCCGCTAGTCTACACCATGCCCGCGGACCAGCCGGCGCCCTCCTTGTCGTACGACGGGCCCTTCGGCTCCGCGGGTTTCCACGCTGGCTTTGATGGGCCACCGCTTTCTTGCGGACCACCTGTGCACACCGGACCAATGCCATCCTCTTCGTTGCTCCGTACCACCGAGCCGTACACTCATGACGGTCATGCTCAGACACCACCGCGCTTCGCCGAGCTCGCCTTCGCCACCTATGACGACGCCGAGGACCCCCTCAATTGGCTCAACCAGTGAGAGCAGTTCTTCCGGGGGCAACAGACGCTCGCGTCAGACCGCACCTGGTTCGCCTCTTATCACCTCCGCGGCGCCGCACAGACGTGGTACTACGCCCTTGAGTAGGACGAGGGCGGCATGCCCCCATGGGAGCGTTTTCGCGAGCTCTGCATCCTTCAATTCGAACTACCTATACATGGGAGCCGGCTGGCGGAGTTGGGCCACCCTTCCTTCACCTCTACGGTGTAGAACTACACCGACCGCTTTCAGGCCCTGGCTGTTGGGGAACGTAGTAATTTCAAAAAATTTCCTACGCACATGCAAGATCATGGTGATGATATAGCAACGAGAGGGGAGAGTGTATGTCCACGTACCCTCGTAGACCGTAAGCGGAAGCGTTATGACAACGCGGTTGATGTAGTCGTACGTCTTCACGATCCGACCGATCCAAGTACCGAACGTACGGCACCTCCGAGTTCAGCACACGTTCAGCTCGATGACGATCTCCGGCCTCCGATCCAGCAGAGCTTCGGAGATGGGTTCCATCAGCACGACGGCGTGGTGACGATGTTGATGTACTACCGGCGCAGGGCTTCTCCTAAACTCCGCGACGATATGACCGAGGTGGAATATGGTGGAGGGGGGGCACCGCACACGGCTAAGGAACGATCCGTAGATCAACTTGTGTGTCCATGGGGTGCCCCTTGCCCCCGTATATAAAGGAGGGAGGGAGGAGGAGGCCGGCCTAGGGAGGAGGCGCGCCATAGGGGAGTCCTACTCCCACCGGGAGTAGGATTCCTCCTTTCCTAGTCCAACTAGGGATCCTTCCATGTATTAGGAGTAGGAGACTAGGAAGGGGAAGAGAGAAGGGAAGGAAGGAGGGGGTGCGGCCCCTCCCCCTAGCCCAATTCGGACTAGGGCAAGGGGGGGGCGCGCGGCCTGCCCTAGGCAGCCCCTCTCCCTTTCCCGCAGGGCCCAATAAGGCCCAATACTTCTCCCCGGCGAATTCCCGTAACTCTCCGGTACTCCGAAAAATACCCGAATCACTCGGAACCTTTCCGAACTCCGAATATAGTCGTCCAATATATCGATCTTTACGTCTTGACCATTTCGAGACTCCTCGTCATGTCCCCGAACTCATTAGGGACTCCGAACTCCTTCGGTACATCAAAACTCATAAACTCATAATATAACTGTCATCGAAACCTTAAGCGTGCGGACCCTATGGGTTCGAGAACTATGTAGACATGACCTAGAACTATTCTCGGTCAATAACCAATAGCGGGACCTGGATGCCCATATTGGCTCCTACATATTCTACGAAGATCTTTATCGGTCAAACCGCATAACAACATACGTTGTTCCCTTTGTCATCGGTATGTTACTTGCCCGAGATTCGATCGTCGGTATCCAATACCTAGTTCAATCTCGTTACCGGCAAGTCTCTTTACTCGTTCCGTAATACATCATCTCGCAACTAACTCATTAGTTGCAATGCTTGCAAGGCTTAAGTGATGTGCATTACCGAGAGGGCCCAGAGATACCTCTCCGACATTCGGAGTGTCAAATCCTAATCTCGAAATACGCCAACCCAACAGGTACCTTTGGAGACACCTGTAGAGCACCTTTATAATCACCCAGTTACGTTGTGACGTTTGGTAGCACACAAAGTGTTCCTCCGGTAAACGGGAGTTGCATAATCTCATAGTCATAGGAACATGTATAAGTCATGAAGAAAGCAATAGCAACATACTAAACGATCGGGTGCTAAGCTAACGGAATGGGTCATGTCAATCAGATCATTCAACTAATGATGTGATCCCGTTAATCAAATAACAACTCTTTGTCTATGGTTAGGAAACATAACCATCTTTGATTAACAAGCTAGTCAAGTAGAGGCATACTAGTGACACTCTGTTTGTCTATATATTCACACATGTATTATGTTTCCGGTTAATACAATTCTAGCATGAATAATAAACATTTATCATGATATAAGGAAATAAATAATAACTTTATTATTGCCTCTAGGGCATATTTCCTTCAGTCTCCCACTTGCACTAGAGTCAATAATCTAGATCACATCACCATGTGATTAACATCGATAGTTCACATCATCATGTGATTAACACCCATAGTTCACATCGCCATGTGACCAACACCCAAAGGGTTTACTAGATTCAATAATCTAGTTCACATTGCTATGTGATTAACACCCAAAGAGTACTAAGGTGTGATCATGTTTTGCTTGTGAGACAATCTTAGTCAACGGGTCTTTCACATTCAGATCCGTTATGTATTTTGCAATTTTCTATGTCTACAATGCTCTGCACGGAGCTACTCTAGCTAATTGCTCCCACTTTCAATATGTATCTAGATCGAGACTTAGAGTCATCCAGATCGGTGTCAAAACTTGCATCGACGTAACCCTTTACGACGAACCTTTTGTCACTTCCATAATCGAGAAACATATCCTTATTCCACTAAGGATAATTTTGACCGCTGTCCAGTGATCTACTCCTAGATCACTATTGTACTCCCTTGCCAATACTCAGTGTAGGGTATACAATAGATCTGGTACACAGCATGGCATACTTTATAGAACCTATGGCCAAGGCATAGGGAATGACTTTCATTCTCTTTCTATCTTCTGCCGTGGTCGGGTTTTGAGTCTTACTCAATTTCACACCTTGTAACACAGGCAAGAACTCTTTCTTTGACTGTTCCATTTTGAACTACTTCAAAATCTTGTCAAGGTATGTACTCATTGAAAAACTTATCAAGCTTCTTGATCTATCTCTATAGATCTTGATGCTCAATATGTAAGTAGCTTTACTGAGGTATTTATTTTAAAAAACTCCTTTCAAACACTCCTTTATGCTTTGCAGAATAATTCTACATTATTTCCGATCAACAATATGTCATTCACATATACTTATCAGAAATATTGTAGTGCTCCCACTCACTTTCTTGTAAATACAGGCTTCACCGTAAGTCTGTATAAAACTATATGCTTTGATCAACTCATCAAAGCATATATTCCAACTCCGAGATGCTTGCACCAGTCCATAGATGGATCGCTGGAGCTTGCACACTTTGTTAGCTCCCTTTGGATCGATAAAACCTTCTGGTTGCATCATATACAACTCTTCCTCCAGAAACCCATTCAGGAATGCAGTTTTTACATCCATTTTCCAAATTTCATAAATTGTGGCAATTGCTAACATGATTCGGACAGATTTAAGCATCGCTACAGTTGAGAAAATCTCATTGTAGTCAACACCTTGAACTTTGTCAAAAACCTTTTTCGACAAGTCTAGCTTTGTAGATAGTAACACTACTATCAGCGTCCGTCTTCCTCTTGAAGATCCATTTATTTTCTATGGCTTGCCGATCATTGGGCAACTCCACCAAAGTCCACACTTTGTTCTCATACATGGATCTCATCTCAGATTTCATGGCCTCAAGCCATTTCGCGGAATTTGGGCTCATCATCGCTTCCTCATAGTTCGTAGGTTCATCATGGTCTAGTTACATGACTTCCAGAACAAGATTACCGTACCACTCTGGTGCGGATCTCACTCTGGTTTACCTATGAGATTCGGTAGTAACTTGATCTGAAGTTACATGATCATCATCATTAGCTTCCTCACTAATTGGTGTAGTAGTCACAGGAACAGATTTCTGTGATGAACTACTTTCCAATAAGGGAGAAGGTACAATTACCTCATCAAGTTCTACTTTCCTCCCACTCACTTCTTTCGAGAGAAACTCCTTCTCTAGAAAGGATCCATTTATTAGCAACGAATGTTTTGCCTTCGGATCTGTGATAGAAGGTGTACCCAACAATTTCCTTTGGGTATTCTATGAAGACGCATTTCTCCGATTTGGATTTGAGCTTATCAGGATGAAACTTTTTCAAATAAGCATCGCAGCCCCAAACTTTAAGAAACGACAACTTTGGTTTCTTGCTAAACCACAGTTCATATAGTGTCGTCTCAACGGATTTAGATGGTGCCCTATTTAACGTGAATGCAGCTGTCTCTAATGCATGATCCCAAAACGATATTGGTAAATCGGTAAGAAACATCATAGATTGTACTATATCCAATAAAGTACGGTTATGACGTTCGAACACACCATTATGATGTGGTGTTCCAGGTGGCATGAATTTGTGAAACTATTCCACATTGTTTTAATTGAAGACCAAACTCGTAACTCAAATATTTGTCTCCGCGATCAGATCGTAGAAACCTTATTTTCTTGTCACGATGATTTTTCCACTTCACTCTGAAATTCTTTGAACCTTTCAGCTATTTCAGACTTATGTTTCATCAAGTAGATATACCCATATCTGCTCAAATCATCTATGAAGGTTAGAAAATAACGATACCCGCCGCGAGCCTTAACACTCATCAGATCACATACATCAGTATGTATTATTTCCAATAAGTCAGTTGCTCGCTCCACTGTTCCGGAGAACGAAGTCTTAGTCATCTTGCCCATGAGTCATGGTTCGCAAGCATCAAGTGATTCATAATCAAGTGATTCCAAAATTCCATCAGCATGGAGTTTCTTCATGCGCTTTACACCAATATGACCTAAACAGCAGTGCCACAAATAAGTTGCACTATCATTATTAACTTTGCATCTTTTGGTTTCAATATTATGAATATGTGTATCACTACAATCGAGATCCAATGAACCATTTTCATTGGGTGTGTAACCATATAAGGTTTTATTCATGTAAACAGAACAACAGTTTATTCTCTTACTTAAATGAATAACCGTATTGCAATAAACATGATCAAATCATATTCATGCTCAACGCAAACACCAAATAACATTTATTTAGGTTCAACACTAATCCCGAAAGTATAGGGAGTGTGCGATGATGATCATATCAATCTTGAAACTACTTTCAACACACATCGTCACTTCACCCTTAACTAGTTTCTGTTTATTCTGCAACTCCCGTTTCGAGTTACTACTCTTAGCAACTGAACCAGTACCAAATACCGAGGGGTTGCTATAAACACTAGTAAAGTACACATCAATAACATGTATATCAAATATACTTATGTTCACTTTGCCATCCTTCTTATCCGCCAATCACTTGGGGTAGTACCTCTTCCAGTGACTAGTCTCTTTGCAGTAGAAGCACTTAGTCTCTGGCTTAGGACCAGACTTGGGTTTCTTCACTTGAGCAGCAACTTGCTTGCCGTTCTTCTTGAAGTTCCCCTTCTTTTTCCCTTTGCCCTTTTCTTGAAACTAGTGATCTTGTTAACCATCAACACTTGATGCTCTTTTCTTGATTTCTACCTTCGCCGATCTCAACATCGCGAAGAGCTCGGGAATAACTTACGTCATCCCTTGCATATTATAGTTCATCACGAAGTTCTAGTAACTTAGTGATGGTGACTAGAGAATTCTGTCAATCACTATCTTATCTGGAAGATTAACTCCCACTTGATTCAAGCGATTGAAGTACCCAGACAATCCGAGCACATGCTCACTAGTTGAGCGATTCTCCTCCATCTTTTAGCTATAGAACTTGTTGGAGACTTCATATCTCTCAACTCGGGTATTTGCTTGAAATATTAACTTCAATTCCTGGAACATCTCATATGGTCCATGACGTTCAAAACGTCTTTGAAGTCCCGATTCTAAGCCGTTAAGCATGGTGCACTAAACTATCAAGTAGTCATCATATTGAGCTAGCCAAACGTTCATAACGTCTGCATCTGCTCCTGCAATAGGTTTGTCACCTAGCGGTGCATTAAGGACATAATTCTTCTGTGCAGCAATGAGGATAAACCTCAGATCGCGGATCAAATCCGCATCATTGCTACTAACATTTTTCAACACAATTTTCTGTAGGAACATATCAAAATAAACATATGAAAGCAACAACACAAGCTATTGATCTTACAACATAATTTGCAAAATACTACCAGGACTAAGTTCATGATAAATTTAAGTTCAATTAATCATATTACTTAAGAACTCCCACTTAGACAGACATCTCTCTAGTCATCTAAGTGATCACGTGATCCAAATCAACTAAACCATAACCGATCATCACGTGAGATGGAGTAGTTTTCAATGGTGAACATCACTATGTTGATCATATCTACTATATGATTCACGCTCGACCTTTCGGTCTCTGTGCTCCGAGGCCATATCTGCATATGCTAGGCTCCCTCAAGTTTAACCTGAGTATTCCGCATGTGCAAAACTGGCTTGCACCCGTTGTAGATGGACGTAGAGCTTATCACACCCGATCATCACGTGGTGTCTGGGCACGACGAACTTTGGCAATGGTGCATACTCAGGGAGAACACTTCTTGATAATTTAGTGAGAGATCATCTTAAAATGCTACCGTCAATCAAAGCAAGAATAAGATGTATAATAGATAAACATCATATGCAATCAAAATATGTGACATGATATGGCCATGATCATCTTGCGCCTTTGATCTCCATCTCCAAAGTACTGTCATGATCTCTATCGTGACCGTCACGACACCATGATCTTCATCATCTTGGTCTATATCAATGTGTCATCACATGGTTGTCTCACCAACTATTGCTTTTGCAACTATTGCTATCGTATAGCGATAAAGTAAAGCAATTATTTGGCACTTGCATCTTATGCAACAAAGAGATATCCATAGGGCTTTTGCAAGTTGCCGATAACTTCAACAAAACATGATCATCTCATACAACAACTTATATCTTATCACGTCTTGACCATATCACATCACAACATGCCCTGCAAAAACAAGTTAGACGTCCTCTACTTTGTTGTTGCAAATTTTACGTGGCTGCTACGGGCTGAGCAAGAACCAATCTCACATACGCATCAAAACCACAACGATAGTTTGTCAAGTTGGTGTTGTTTTAACCTTCGCAAGGACCGGGCGTAGCCACACTCGGTTCAACTAAAGTTGGAGAAACTGACACCCGCTAGCCACCTGTGTGCAAAGCACGGCGGTAGAACCAGTCTCGCGTAAGCGTACGCGTAATGTCGGTCCGGGCCGCTTCATCCAACAATACCGCCGAACCAAAGTATGACATGCTGGTAAGCAGTATGACTTATATCGCCCACAACTCACTTGTGTTCTACTCGTGCATATAAGATCAAACCATAAAACCTAGGCTCGGATGCCACTGTTGGGGAACGTAGTAATTTCAAAAAATTTCCTACGCACATGCAAGATCATGGTGATGATATAGCAATGAGAGGGGAGAGTGTATGTCCACGTACCCTCGTAGACCGTAAGCGGAAGCGTTATGACAACGCGGTTGATGTAGTCGTACGTCTTCACGATCCGACCGATCCAAGTACCGAACGTACGACACCTCCGAGTTCAGCACACGTTCAGCTCGATGACGATCTCCGGCCTTCGATCCAGCAGAGCTCCGGAGATGAGTTCCGTCAGCACGACGGTGTGGTGACGATGTTGATGTACTACCGGCGCAGGGCTTCTCCTAAACTCCGCGACGATATGACCGAGGTGGAATATGGTGGAGGGGGGCACCGCACACGGCTAAGGAACGATCCGTAGATCAACTTGTGTGTCCATGGGGTGCCCCTTGCCCCCGTATATAAAGGAGGGAGGGAGGAGGAGGCCGGCCTAGGGAGGAGGCGCGCCATAGGGGAGTCCTACTCCCACCGGGAGTAGGATTCCCCCTTTCCTAGTCCAACTAGGGATCCTTCCATGTATTAGGAGTAGGAGACTAGGAAGGGGAAGAGAGAAGGGAAGGAAGGAGGGGGTGCGGCCCCTCCCCCTAGCCCAATTCGGACTAGGGCAAGGGGGGGCGCGCGGCCTGCCCTAGGCAGCCCCTCTCCCTTTCCCGCAGGGCCCAATAAGGCCCAATACTTCTCCCCGGCGAATTCCCGTAACTCTCCGGTACTCCGAAAAATACCCGAATCACTCGGAACCTTTCCGAACTCCGAATATAGTCGTCCAATATACCGATCTTTACGTCTTGACCATTTCGAGACTCCTCGTCATGTCCCCGAACTCATCAGGGACTCCGAACTCCTTCGGTACATCAAAACTCATAAACTCATAATATAACTGTCATCGAAACCTTAAGCGTGCGGACCCTACGGGTTCGAGAACTATGTAGACATGACCTAGAACTATTCTCGGTCAATAACCAATAGCGGGACCTGGATGCCCATATTGGCTCCTACATATTCTACGAAGATCTTTATCGGTCAAACCGCATAACAACATACGTTGTTCCCTTTGTCATCGGTATGTTACTTGCCCGAGATTCGATCGTCGGTATCCAATACCTAGTTCAATCTCGTTACTGGCAAGTCTCTTTACTCGTTCCGTAATACATCATCTCGCAACTAACTCATTAGTTGCAATGCTTGCAAGGCTTAAGTGATGTGCATTACCGAGAGGGCCCAGAGATACCTCTCCGACATTCGGAGTGACAAATCCTAATCTCGAAATACGCCAACCCAACAAGTGCCTTTGGAGACACCTGTAGAGCACCTTTATAATCACCCAGTTACGTTGTGACGTTTGGTAGCACACAAAGTGTTCCTCCGGTAAACGGGAGTTGCATAATCTCATAGTCATAGGAACATGTATAAGTCATGAAGAAAGCAATAGCAACATACTAAACGATCGGGTGCTAAGCTAACGGAATGGGTCATGTCAATCAGATCATTCAACTAATGATGTGATCCCGTTAATCAAATAACAACTCTTTGTTTATGGTTAGGAAACATAACCATCTTTGATTAACAAGCTAGTCAAGTAGAGGCATACTAGTGACACTCTGTTTGTCTATATATTCACACATGTATTATGTTTCCGGTTAATACAATTCTAGCATGAATAATAAACATTTATCATGATATAAGGAAATAAATAATAACTTTGTTATTGCCTCTAGGGCATATTTCCTTCACTGGCGTGCCACGCGTCCGGCGTGACGGCTCACCAGCGGGCCGAACTCTTCGTCGGCGGTCTTCCGGATCATATCCGCGTGGACGTCGAGCTGCAGGGACCCCAGGACCTCCAGACGACCATGTACTACGCCTGCGTGTTCGAGCGCCACGTGGTGGCCATCCAGCAGGCATCACCGTACCGGGCTGCTGGGCCACCACCCTGGCTGGATGTTCCTGCGCAGGGTCGGCCTGCTCAGGTTTCCGCGGCACCCCTTGCCGCGACCGCGGCGCGCCTGTTCCGCCGACACACCTCGTCCGAGCTACTCGAGTGTCGCCGCCAAGGGTTGTGCTTCAACTGCGATGAGACCTACATGCCCGGCCACGTCTGCCCCCGACTCTTCTACCTGGAGGCTGCAAACTACATTGAGGAGAACGCCATCACCGCCGGGCTCGGCGACCTGGCCGCCCCAGCTGTCGCGGAGGTGTTTGACACTGGTTGATCACCTCGAGGAGTTCAGCAAGCGCTTCCCTGCCTTACAGCTCGAGGACGAGCTATTTGTGCAGGCTTTTATGACCGGCATATTATGTGGGCTGTGGCCCAAGTTATCTTATCGTTATTAGGGGCTTAGGCCAATTATCTTATAGGTATCAGGGTTGTTTGCTTAGGAATCAAGTAAACCTCTATATATAAGGAGAGGATATGTATCAATCTAATCAAGCAAGAAGCAATCAGTATTTGCTCGGCTTCCCTTAGGGAGCCGGGAGACCTAACCCTAGCCGCCTCTTGTGCCGCCACCGCCTCTTCTCCACCACGCAAGGACGGCGCCCAGCCACCGGCCGCCGCACCCTCGACCTCGTCTTCCTCCATCTTTCCCCTACAATCTCCGCCCTAGAACCGGCAGAACCCTAGCTCCTAACAGCACTAACCGCCCTAGAACCGCGCTCTTTTTAGATAAACTACACCGTCAGCAGGATTGCTGAGTTGAATCCGTGGCAAAAATGTGTCAGGGGGTAGCGCACGACTGATAGGGCACGAGCCAGTTACCTTAATCTTGTGCCAGATTAAGTTCGGCGAGGAACAATTGATGAACAGATTATCGATTGAATCGATAACACTTGAGCATAGAGGCGGGCAACATGGCTTGATACCTCGACAGTGTAGCAGCTCGAGCATGCTGACCTCCTCACTATGGATCAACAAGGCACTAAGCTCCACCATGACTAGGATGAAGAAAAGCATGGATAGGGGGGCTCGCCACAAGCCCTGGTGATGGAGCATACACCTATGAGGAATTCCGTTCAACGTGATATTCGAGGATGCAAAAGAAAAGGACCATACAAATCCACTCGAGGAACATGTCGCCAAAGCCAATGTATCGCAGCACATGAAGAAGAAAAAGTTAACGAAATAGGATTGAATGCCTTTGATATGTTGACCTTGAGTAGGAGAGTGGGGATGTGCCTAATGCATGTGGCACTAATTTCATTTTTGCAAATAATGATACACTATTTGATCAACTAACGCGGGTATGCGCATGCAAAACTATTTCCAATACTATAATGTCATCACTTCAGACATTATGCACCAACTCGTTCTACCACGTAGGGGATGGTACGTAGGTAGTTGCATTGCAGTACTGTTCTTATTATGAGCAAGAAGAGACTTGTAACATGATGAGAGAGAAGCGGCTTTCAAGATATATATACCTATACCAACAAGAAGTTATCAAGCTGTGAGCTAGAATCTTGAGTCCTCTAGCAAAGTCATCCAAACAGACGATATGGTAGGACTGAGAAGCATCGGGAAATAAAGTGGTTGTTTAAATCTGAGACCAAGCCAGCATATATGAAACAAATGCTGATAGGGTTTGGATGAGCTCAGTAAAATCAAGTGGTAAGCTCGAGATTGAAATGTCGTACTGCTCGGGTTTTTTGCGGTCTCAGAGACGCCTCAGAGAAAGCTCGAGAAGGGGAATGCTCTTGCTCAGCAAAGCTTGATAACACATAAAGCAAAACACAACTTAGAATCACATGAAAGTTGCCTATTCTCGAGATTAGTTTGACAAAACTTGTGCGGAATGTCAAACGAATAAAAATCAAGCAAATAAGCTCAGTTGGAATCAAACATGTCACAAGAGACACACTAGGTATAATGTTTTGAAAAATCGCAGGCTTGTTGATCCAATTGAGCCTTTTCAAAATCTTGTTTAGAGTTCAATCCAACTTAGATCAAATGAAATCGAGTGGTTGAAATGTTTGAGGCAAAGCGTGAAGATGTTGTTCTACATTTATCGATAAGAAGTTGTCTGCAAAGTTCATACCCCTATATATATAGTCACATTATTTATCTTTTCAACAGGACAGGTCGTAGCATACTGCACTATGTTTCCCTGCAGCAAGACATGGGAGCATCATCCCTTGACGATGCCATTGAATCACAACATACATTGTAGTCGACTAGAAAGTTGTTTATGGCCCCACTGTTGAGAAGAATGACATGATGGACCCTTCCTGTGTAGATCCACTCTAGACCAGTATGATGAAGCGCCCTTGAGTAAAAGGCCTTTTTTATGGGAACACTACCGGTTTTGTTTTACCAATGGAAGCATTTGTCGCCAGCTTACAATGGGCGCGCTCCACTGACATGGCATTGGCCCACTGACATGTGGACCCGAGCCTACACGTCAGTGGCCCAATGTCAGGGTGCAGTACGCGGGATCCAGCTCCGCTTACAACCCAGTCCATGTGAATGGCTAGCTCGCCCACATGCTTATCTGAGTCGTGTTCCTCCTGGACCATGCAGTGCCCCTACTTTCTTGGATGGACATAGGAGCGTGTAGGTGTATGCGCGCTTTGCCAAAGGTCCATAATGCTCTTTCATACGTTTTTGAGGGGCTTGTACCCTTTCCCCTCTTTCTCCGTTTCTTTCTTTGGAACGGTGCACGTGCGAGTGACAATGTACGGTCGCGCGGCTGACATTGATCAGCACTGGATCTACAGATGTGCAGTAGGGTGGCGGCTCGTGTTGACCAGGCCGGCAACACCTTGTCCCCCTATAATTTTTTCGTCGGCTCCCTGTACGGCTTTATCAACGAGCTGATGTGGATTTATTGTTTTATATGAAATGTGATTGCCCTTTGTATGATACATCATCACACGACCCAGGTCCATTGATTACATATCTCGCCAGCTTAGGTTAATCATATACGTCTCGCGCGCTTCCCTCCCTAAAAGTCCAACTTTGCTTGAGCAACTAGCTTCTGACATGATGGATAACATATTAAGTTTTTCTCCCAATGCAACACACAGGCACATTTACTTGTACATATATATGTATGGATTCAACATGTACCTAGCTGACTCGTAAACCAAGTCCTGATACATCACGGACACGTACAACTACGTCCTAAACGAGACCTCCTATATGGCGCCGGACGCGCCGGCAGCCACGGGAGCGCGTACCCACCCTGCTCCCCCGCACACCTCTTTGGCCGGCCCATGTGTGGGGCGGGGAGCCCCTTTTTTTTGCCCAATTTTTTTCTGTTTCAACTTTATCTAACTTTTAAAAACAATTTACGATTTCAGAATAAATTGCGAATTGTCCAATTGTTCGTGAATTCAAAAACTGTTCACTATTTGAAATTTTTCAGTAAATGATAAATTCTAACGGATTCAAAAAATTGTTCGTAATTTCAAAAATAATGTTCGTCTATTCAAAAAATATTTACAATCTCAAAAAATGTTCATGAATTTCTAGAAAAATGTTCGCAATATTAATAGAATGTTCAACAATTTTGAAAAATGATCAAAAATTTAAACAAATGTTCATAAAATTTTGAAAAATGTTCGCTATTTCAAGAACTATTAAGGAAAAAATGCTAGTTAAAAACAAAAAATGTTCCTGAATTTCAAAAAAATCAGAAATTTCAAAAAATGTACACCGTTTCCAAAAAAATGTACACAAGTTTAAGGAATGTTTGTGAATTTGACAAAATTCATGAATTTTTAAATATTCACGTATATAAAAATATTCAGGATTTAAAAAAATTCACTTTATCAAAACATTGTTCACTAGTTTTTAAAAAATGTTCAGCCATTTGAAAAATGTTCAAAATTTAAGTACATTTGTTCGCAGATTTGATACATGGCAGGAAAAGTTTGAGAAAAGGTGAAAATAAGGAAAAAAAAGAAAAACCAGAACATTAAAGAAAAGAAAAAAAGATCGAAAAAAGTAAAAAGAAAAAGGAAATATAAAAGAACAATCCGGAAGAAATAAACAAGAAAAAAACTTTTTAGGGAAGGTTCTAGAATCTTCCCAAAACCGGTGGGGATGAATCCCAAATTACTCAAGATTGATTTGTGTGCTTCTTCGATTGTGACTCGTTGACGATTCCCCTTTGTCGACTCATCCGTCTGCGCCCCTTGGCTAGCCTCGCCGATCCTTCTCACGGCCTTGTCCCTTCCGACACATTGCAACGATTGTGTCTTTGACAATGAGCACACCACCCTTCCACACCCCCACCCCCCCTGCGCCACTGGGGTGGTTCAAGCCATCAAAGAAGTCCCACACAACTGGGCTCGGGCGGGAGCCAAAGGCTAGATAGCTTGATGCAGCGAGAGTGATTTCTTTTCTCTTTACGGGCTGAGCATCCTCTTGTCTTCTGCTCTCACAGTCCCATCTACGCCCTATGTTGTACACATATCACTATGGCCTTGTACCCTTTTCACTCTTTCTACCTATCAATGGAATGATACGCCTCTGCGTATTCGCAAAGAAAAATATAAAGCCCTAACGAGCACAAAAGTCCATTTACTCTCTTCCCTACTGACTAAGACCAAAATGCGAGCCAGCATGACAGGAAGGAAATTTCATGGCTGAGAAACCGATCTTGGGAAACTAAGACAACTCTTGTCGAACAGTATATTATTATCAGGCAGGTTATTCATTATCTTAGCACACAGTTACTTGCTTCATTTGTACAAACCAGACGTCACGTCTACGGTCTTTTTCAGATGTAGACTCCTGAAATAAACAAAAGCAGGTTGTTGTTTCATTAGTAAATCTCTTAATCAGGGCTTCTCGTAAGATGTAGAGTCCAGAAACAAAAAAGCAACGATCTGGCCGGACACCACACTCCACAGCAACCCACAAGCCCTTTTCCACAAACAACTCCATACAAGCAACGTATCTATATACATCCTATTGTAACACGTACATGCCACTATATATACCACAAAGTTCCATTCAACAAACCAAACCAAAGCAAAGTACACAGTACACGGTACTAGAAGAAATGCATTTTGGTGCAAAATTGAAGATGGCCATCCGCAGGGCTTTGCTCCATGCCATCCTGGGTTGCATCTGCCTATGTGGAACTGTCATTGCAACACGTGTGCTGAACAATGACTTATCGATACTGGTGAAGCATGAGAAATGGATGGTGCAGTACGGCCGCGTGTACAAGAACGCCATAGAGAAGGTTTTCAAAGCCAATGTTACATTCATTGAAATGTTTAATGACCAAAATCACAAGTCCTAGCTCGGTGTCAACCAATTCGCTGATATCACCAATGATGAGGTCAGGACAACCAACACAAACAAGGGGTTCAAAGCAAACTCCATGAGTGTTCTTTCTGAAGGACTCAGGTATGAGAATTTGAGTTTTGAAGCCCTTCCAGCAACAATGGACTCGAGGTCCCTATCAAGGATCAAGGCCAGTGCGGTAAGTCATGACACATTATGATGCATTGCTTTTATATGGTAATATTTTCTAGGGTAACATAATAACAACACAATTACTTTTAGGCTATTGTTGGTCATTTTCTGATGTTGCTGCCACATAGGGTATTGTAAAATTGAAATCAGGAACGTTAATCTCACTATCGGAGCAAGAGTTGGTTGTCTGCGATGTTCATGGAGAAGATCAAGGTTGCGAGGGAGGACTCACGGATGATGCCTTCAATTTTATTATCAAGAACGAAGGTCTTACTATGGAGTCCACCTACCCGTATACTGCAGCTGATGGTAAGTGCAAGCTGGACCCAACAGCACCGCAACCATCACCGACTTTGAGGATGTGCCTGCCAATAACGAGGGTGCCCTCATGAAAGCGGTGGCAAACCAACCAATATCCGTAGCTGTGGACGGAGGCGACATGACATTCCAATTCTACTCTGGTAGGTTGATGACCGGCTCCCGCGGTACTGACTTGGACCATGGAGTTGCAGCCATTGGATATGGAAAGACTAGTGATGTCACAAGTTATTGGTTGACGAAGAATTCATGGGGCACAACTTGGGGCGAGAATGGGTACTTTAGAATGGAGAAGGACATTGAAGACAAGAAGGGCATGTGTGGTCTTGCCATGAAGCCTTCATACCCCACCAAATAGGAAGATAACCAAATGCCACCTAATCATCATATGTACGGTTCTCAATTCATTAAGGTTCCCATGTCCTATGTATAGTTCATGTGTGTCTGTAAATTGTGTACGATAATGCATCTTTCATGTGTCTTTTGGTGTATCTGATCAACGGAATCATCTGTGGTTTTTTATTTTATACACATTTAGGCATTCAACTTCAATTCAAGCTTACATAATTCCTAATTTTGCACCAATAAAAAAAATATGTATCCAAAGAAAATTTAGGACGAACAAAGAATCATCTTCTTAACTTAATTTAGGATGAACACTAAGAATACCCATAGACTAATAAAGTGAAAGTTTCTACGAAAATACTTTTATACACTCCCTATAATTTATTCAAAATGATTCTATAACTTGTAAACAATTGTTCACATATTGTTAGTACATCAGAAAATTGAACATCCTTCTAAATGGTGAGAAGATAGCACTCTACTTGCACATGTAAAATATCATTCTCTCTAAAATAATTGTAGTTAATGCCTACTTTCATAACTTGAAGTGAAAAATGCATTGGTCTGAATTCAAGTTGAAGTATACTTCGCAGCGAAGTCAGCAATATGCTTATCTGAGCTTCCTCCTTCCTGTATTGCATCTTTGTCCTTTTGCATCAACTTTGCAGCATTTCTTTTGTACTCTTCCTTTCTATCTCTGTCCATCACCTCTCTAATGGAGCTCTCGACCTCCATCCTCTTTAGGCGTCCTTTATCACCCATCCGTACTCTCACGCCCATGCCCCACACGGTCTGTACATACTTTGAGATGGTGGGTTGGTCTGCCCAATGTGGGATTCCCACAAGAGGAACACCACTAACAACTGCCTCCAATGTCGAGTTCCATCCGCAGTGGCTAACAAAACAACCTACATGTATGTTCATGAATTTAGATCAAAAGTGTTGTCATTTTTGTTTACGTTGTAAAACATTTTTGTTTACAATTAATCCACTTTTCTCACATTTCTCCTTGAGTTCTTCAGATAACTTGTGTGCCTCGTTGGATCTGACAACCCAAAGAAAAGGTTTGCCAGAATTGCATAGTCCACTGCCAAGCTCCTCCAACTAGGTTGCATCGTAGTTAGAGACAGTGCCGTAGGATACAAGCACAACGGAGGAAATGCTATGCTTGTCTAACCAATCCATACACGATACGCCATCACTGAACAAGTTGAAATCGTAAGACTTGCTGGATGGTAGGCGATTATCATCAAGATAGTACGATGGCAAAGTTGGACCTATCATCCTTGCTCTCCATGTTAACTCCATGTACTGGGCCTCCTGCTCAGTTGGTAGTTTTTCAAATATTAAATTCTTTTCAAAGTTGACTAAAAATAATTAAGTATAGAAACGTCATATTGACATGAGCGATCGTTCCTACCCATATGAATGGCCTCACATCATCAATCTGATGTGACATAATTAATAATGGAGCGTGTAACACTTGTATGTTTATGCCATCTCCAATAATTTACACTGAATTTGTCATTTTGCACCATCCTTGCGATCTCATCAGTGCCAAATGTGTAAGATTAATTTCGAAGGACCTCTTTAAGTCAATATCAACCTTAAAAGAGAGATTAAGCACAAACGCTCACGTGTGTTGAGTATATGTGTTGTGTATATCTGTGTATTGGGCCCATCTCCTAGTTGCTTTGTATAATTGAGGTCGTGACCCATCTTTGTACATAATGTATACGTGCCTTTGCACATAAACAATACATGATGCAATTCATACATCATACAACGTGGTCTCTTTCTTGTTGCAGAACTTATTGGATAACTAGAGCAGAGCAGGCAAGTCTCAAAGTATGGCGTACCTTTGGCTCGATGTCGTGGAAAGAGTTGACGAGCACGTCGTCGGCGTCCTCCAGCCCGTCGAACTGCCCAATCGACGTCTTAGTAAGTGAGCACCGGCTGCGACTCCGGCACAGCCGCGAACGGAGGCATGTACTCCGGCCCAAGCTCCGCGCCCAGCGCTCCTCTCGCGAGCAGCATGTATGCGGGAGAAAGAATGAGCAAATCCACCTTAGGTGGTGCTGTGTGTGATCTCTGTTTATATAGGGGATGTACAGAGAGAGCACCGAGCGATGGCGAGGGCGCGAGGTCGATCGTGGTGATCGTGTACAGGGGCATGCAGGGCATGCAGGACGTGGGCGAGCGGGGGCGCTATCTATACAACTGACACCCCGCCGCAGTTGAAGCATCCGGCGGACGGATGCATAAACTGGAACGAAAATCTTGGAACGCCGTAGTTGGGAGCCCCTTGGTGAGCACGTCCGCGAACTGCTGCTGGGTTGGCACATGGAGCACGCGGAGCTTGCCGAGAGCCACTTGCTCGCGGACGAAGTGGATATCCAGCTCTATGTGCTTCGTCCTCCGATGGTGAACTGGGTTGGCGGACATGTACACCGAGGAGATGTTATCGCAGAACACCACGCTCGCTTTGGGCATGGGAATGGAGAGCTCTGCCAGGAGTTGTCGAAGCCAGCAGCATTCTGCAACAGCGTTGGCGACATCGCGGTATTCCGCCTCCGCGCTCGAGCGGGACACGGTGGCCTGGCGTTTTGAGGACCAGGAGACGAGGGAGTCGCCGAGGTACACGGCGTAGCCGGACGTCGAGCGTCGTTTGTCAGGGCAGCCGGCCCAGTCCGCGTCGGAGTAGGCCACCAGGTCGAGTGATGGCGCGCGCTGGAGATGGAGACCATGAGATGTGGTGCCCCGCAGGTAGCGCAGCACCCGTTTGGCGAGGGCGAGGTGCGGTGCGCGCGGGTCGTGCATGACAAGGCAGCATTGCTGCACCGCATAAGCGATGTCAGGGCGCGTCATGCACATGTACTGGAGGGCACCAACGATGCTTCGGTACTCGGTCGGATCCGGAACCGGCGCGCCGTCGACAGCAGAGAGCTTGCCATGCGTGTCAACAGGCGTGGGCAGCGGCTTGCAGGACGTCATGTTGGCGCGCTCGAGTAGGTCCTCAGCGTACTTCTGTTGGGAGAGGAAGAAGCCATGTTCCGTGCGTGTAACGGCGATCCCGAGGAAGTAGTGTAGGGGGCCGAGGTCCTTCATGGAGAACTCGCCTGAGAGCTGACTCTGCAGGTGTTGGAGGAGAGTCGTCGACGAGGCCGTGAGGACGATGTCGTCGACGTAGAGGAGGAGGTAGGCGTCGCCCGCGCTGCAGTGGAGCACGAGCAGCGAGGGATCCGCGCGAGAGCTGACGAAGCCGAGCTGGTGCGCGAAGGCCGCGAACCGGGCGAACCACGCGCGCGGCGCCTGTTTGAGGCCGTACAATGACTTGTCGAGGAGGCACACGTGCTCGGGGTGGTGTTTGTCGACGAAGCCCGCAGGTTGTTGACAGTAGACGCGCTCGGCGAGACGCCCGTGGAGGAAGGCGTTGTTGAAGTCCATTTGATGGACCGGCCAGTTGCGCGTGGCGGCGATGGTGAGCACGACGCGGATTGTGGCGGCCTTGACGACGGGGGAGAACGTCTCGTCGAAGTCCACGCCAGGTCGCTGGGAAAACCCGCGCAGGACCCAGCGTGCTTTGTACCGTTCGAGCGACCCGTCCGCCTTGAACTTGTGGCGAAACAGCCATTTTCCGGTGACGACGTTGACGCCGGGAGGCCGTGGTACGAGCCGCCAGGTTGCGTTCTCCATCAGCGCCCGGTACTCCACCTGCATAGCAGACAGCCAACAAGGATCTTGCAAAGCAGAACGCACCGATCGGGGTATGGGTGAGATGGCGGTGTCGGTAACTGTGGCAGAGAGACTGTCAGCATACTTGGGGTTGGGCAGGAACGTGCCAGCCTGAGCACGCGTAGTCATGGGGTGGGTTGAGATGGGTGCGGCGCGGCGTCGTGGTCGCGGCGGCGCGGGCGGTGGAGGGGTGCTGCTGGATTCAGCGGGAGGGGCGGCCCGATCGGCTGTTGGTGTGGGTGCTGCGGGCGAGGGAGGCGCGGGCGGAACGGTGTTGGCGGGAGGGGAGCGATCGACCACCGTGTCTGTAGGGTGGTCTGGAGCAGCGGTTGGCCGTGCTCGCGCAGTACGGGGCCGCCGGGGGACGAATGGGAGCACGAGCTCGTCGTCGAGGGAGGGAGTGTGATCGGGTGGCGATGTACTGGTGAGATCGTGAAAGGGAAAACGATGCTCGTCGAAGACGACATGACGAGAGATGATCACTCGCTCGGTAGCGGTGTTGAGGCATCTATATCCCTTGTGATCAGTGGCATAGCCTAGAAGGACGCATGGTGCCGAGCGTGGGGCGAGTTTGTGGGGGGTTGTGGCTGTGATGTTGGGGAAGCATAGACACCCAAAAACCCGCATGGCTGTGTAGTCGGGGTGTGCACCGTACAGCAGGAAGAACGGTGTCTGGTCGTGGCGAGGCCGGCACGGCCGTCTGTTGAGCAGAAAGGTAGAGGTTTGCAGTGCTTCTGCCCAGTAGGAGAATGGCATATGCGCATGGGTTAGGAGTGTCCGGGCGATGTCGTTGAGTGTACGGAGTGCACGTTCGGCGCGTCCGTTCTGTGGAGATGTGTACGGGCAGGACATGCGCAGGGCAATGCCGAGCGAGGCGAAAAGGGCACGGGATGACGCATTGTCAAACTCCCTACCGTTGTCCGTTTGGATCGTGAGGACAGGGAGATTGAAGTGGTTTTTGACGAAAGCGAGAAAATTGCGTATAGTAGGGAAAACTTCTGATTTGTGGTGAAGAGGAAATGTCCATGCAAAATGACTATAGTCGTCGAGCAACAGTAGATAGTATTGACAACCAGATTTGCTAGGTACGGGGGAGGTCCAAACATCACTATGTACAAGCTGAAACGGAAAGTAAGATACATGCGATGATGAACTAAAGGGTAGTCTAGTGCTTTTGCCGAGCTGACACGCCTGGCACACGCCGATGGTGCTGGGTTCTGGGGTGATGGCGGAGGGGCGCAGAGTCCGGTCGAGGGAGTCGACAGCGGGATGACCTAGGCGTTGGTGCCATAGATCCCGCGAGACCGCGGTGAGCGCATGGTGAGCATGGGTCGGCGGCGTGTACGGCATGGGGTAGAGCTCGTCGCCGGCATCATTACAGCGGAGGATCACCTTCCTCGTTCTTCGATCCTTGAAAGAGAAGCCAAGATCATCAAACTCCACGTTAACTGGGTTATCGCGAGCAAGAGCTTTAACAGAGAGGAGGTTTTTGATGAGATGGGGAGAGACGAGGATGTTATTGAGGTGGAGCGGGGAGGTGGATGTAGGGATGGTGGTGTGACCGGTGTGCGTTACTGCAAGCGATGATCCGTCGCCGACTACTATGCGATGAGAGTAGCAAGGATGGGCGGAGGAGAGAATACCTGACGACGACGCCATGTGGGACGAGGCACCCGTGTCCAGGTACCAGTCGGTGCTCGGGGGAGACGGCTGCTGCTGCTGCACGATCATGTTGTTGAGCGCGGCGATGAGAGCGCTCTGGTCCCACGCCGAGGTTGAGGACGGAGGCGGGGGAGCAGGCGCGGGCGCGGCGTTGTAGAGCGGATGTGGGGGCACTGCAGGGTACCATGCAGTGGGCGGGGCAGTGTTGTGGGTGCCGGGCGCGGCTGCTTGGTGCGTGGCCGAGCCGGCGAACGGAGCAGCCCCTCCGGGGCGTGGCCCAAGGATGCCGGAGCCGGGAGCGTGGGGGCGCCATGGCATAGGCCATGCATGCACCATGCCAGTCCACGGAGCGGGTGGGGGAGCAGCGGGGCGAGGTGCTTGGGTGCCCCCGCCGGAGTGGTTGCCCCTCCCGCGGCCGCGTCGACCACCGCCTTGTCCGCGGTTGGTGCCGCCGCCCTGTCCAGTAGCAGCGGGGCCCCCAGGGTTGTTGTTGTTGACGGGGGCCCGAGCGGCGTGGAGAGCCGTGTCGGTGCTGGTGTCGGCGGCGAGCCGGCTCTCCTCGAGAAGAAGAAATGCACGACAACGCAGGAGCGACGGGAAGGGCGTCTGCATGGTGAGAATTGGGATGGCATACCTGAACCGGGGGTGAAGCCCACGGATCATGTTGAGCACCTGATCGCGGTCGTCGACGGCGGCCCCGAGCTCGGTGAGGCGGTCGGCGCAGTCTTTGAGACGCGCGAAGAAGGAGAGGATGGAGGAGCCGCCTTGCTCGATGCGCCGGAACTCGGTGGAGAGGACCACCACCTGATGTTCGGCATTCTCCAGGAAGAGGCTGCAGATGGAACTCCAGACGGCGGCGGCCGTGGCGCCGCGCTGGTGGATCAGGCCAAAGACCTCTGGAGTGACGCGGTTGTACAGCCAGGAGACGATGTGGGCATCGTCCTGGAGCCAGTAGGGGTCCTGCGGCCGCGGCGGCCCGGTGAGGTGATCACCGACCGCCTGCTTCTGGAACATCACTTCAAACAAGGTGCGCCAGTGGGAGAAATTGGGGGGGTTCAGCGACAGCACGATTGGGACGTGCTGGTTGATGAAGATGCCCGCCAATGGAGAGACAGGCGGCGGCGCCGTGGAGGCGTGGCCGGCGTGCGGGGTGCGCCGCCAGGACGTGGGGGAGGAGGTGGGGGAGGTGGTGGCATCGACATGGCAGTTGAAAAGGGAGTGGTAGCGGAAGAGGGCTACAGACGGGAGAGGGGTCCAGCGTCTGATACCATGTATGCGGGAGAAAGAATGAGCAAATCCACCTTAGGTGGTGCTGTGTGTGATCTCTGTTTATATAGGGGATGTACAGAGAGAGCGCCGAGCGATGGCGAGGGCGCGAGGTCGATCGTGGTGATCGTGTACAGGGGCATGCAGGGCATGCAGGACGTGGGCGAGCGGGGGCGCTATCTATACAACTGACACAGCACATGCCCGTCCGTCGCCGGCAGCGCCAGCCGCCCCGCCCAGAGCTCGCCATACACGATGTCCACTGCACACGGCTGGGAGAAGAAGGCCGCGGTGGCCACGCCGGCCGCCCGCGCCACCCGCAGCGCCCAGGCAAGATGAGGGTCGTAAACCAGGTAACCAGCACGCGCACTGGCCGCCCATTGCGCGCCTCGGACAGGAGGAGCTCCCGCAGAGTCTGGGACCCAACGGCCTCCAGTCGTGGGAAGTACTCCGCGTAGTCGGGGCACGACGCCATGCCACCAGCATCGAAGCCGTCCGAGATGGCGGCCATGCGGAACGGCGCGTCAGGGGGCGAGGTGGTGGAGAGCACGTACCGGGTGATGACGAGGGTGGGGCGGAGGCCGTGGTACGCGAGGCGGCGACCGAACTGGAGCATCGGGTTTGTGTGGCCCTGCGCCCCTGGAAACGGGAGAAGGAGGACGCTCGGGCCGTCGCCTGCTCCATGGCCGACGCTTGAGCCGGTGGTGCCCGTGGTCTCCATGTCAACAGCGTTCATACGCGTTTGCTCAAAGATAAAGAGGCTTGTTGGAAGGCTCGATGCAGAGTGGCGCGCATGGTTTCTCTTGGGAATGGTCAAATTTGTTGCCACGCTCCTGTCTGTGTGTCTTGCACTCACGAGTGGAAGCAATCGGGAAGGCTGCATTCTCTGACCGCATCTCTACTACTATTAAAAAAGCAAACATAAACTCACCTAAAGCCACACAACAAATTGTACACAAAATAACCAGGACCTTCGGATCAAGTCAATTTAAACAGATCCTACTGTCTGTATTACATCAATACGCCGTTACCCAGATCTATGGCTCAGATCAAATGTTCTGCCTAGCAGACGTTCTGGTATGCCAATTGTCTAGCGCTCCGCATCCCCGTTTCCCACGGCCCTGCCCGCAACACCCTGATCTGCGGATCGAATCCACCCAAATCGCGCTAACGAGCTGGTTATCCGGCTAAATCTCTGATCCAGTCCTTTCCATCTTCCCAAATCATGCTCCCCCAGTCCTCTTCGTGCATCTCTACCATCTCGACGCGAGCACACGCCGCCGCACTCCGGTGCCGCCCCCACGCTTGCCATCGATGGGGCAGCTGCGCGCGTGCCTCCACCATCTTCGCCGCCTCCTTAACACAAGGACGCCAACATCGAGCCCCACTCTGGATCGGGGCGGCGGCGGCTGAGCAAGGGCACCGGTGCTGTCGAGGTACAAATCCTCCCTCTCTCCCTGCGTCGCTCCCTCTCTCTGCCTTGACAGGGTCGCTGTGAGCCCGTGACCGTGAACTGGCGGGGAACAGGGAACACAGGTGCTCTGCTGGTGGACGCACGTTGTGGGGACGAGGAGACCTCCGGCGGTGGGTAATGGAGAGAGCTTTGGATGCGAATTGAATTTCATCTCTCTCGGTTTTTTTTTTCTGCAGATAGCACGGAGGAACACTGGAAACATTCAGCTGACAGCAAGAAATAGCAGACTAATTTTTGTGTCGACTAGATCATGATTGGCTCCCCGTATGTGGTTTCTGATCATATTGGGCTCTGTGAAAATTGGGTTTTCTCTGTATTCTCTATATGAGATTATTCTATGAACGTTGGAGCATGGGAATAGCATGGTGCGCAGCTATGCCCTTGTGAGAAATCTCTGATGCTACAGATGTTTATATATACTAGCAGTAACATTGAAGTATGAGGTACGACAAGTAAATTTGCTTCAAGAACCGATTCCAGTGCAACATTTTTGTTTTGGTTTTATGGGCTTTCTCCTGCAATCAGCACTGAATGCTGTATGCTGATGCCATATTTACTGGTTTTGCTTTGAGTTGGTCTTCTCAAGGAAACCATGCTCAATTGACATGCTGGTTGGAATAGTGCAAATTGGTATGTCTTGCTTTCTGTGACCAACTACTTGAACGTTGAAACATCATACAGTACATTCATGTAAACAACATGTATTTCTTTTGATTTCACATGTTGACAGTGCAACTAATCCCCGGGTGGTTTTGGTAATTAATAACAACATATATATCATTGAACTAATAATTACTTGAGAATCATTTCAGAAAGTTCAGTGATATGGGTATGGCAAGGACTGAAGAAGTGGACCCCTCAAAATGCTAAGGCAAGCATTGGCAAAAGCTCAAGACTCTATTTTTGGTTTAGTGATCCAAGATCACATTGAGTCCATAGGAAATCCAATACTATTAAAAGGGAATGAGGTTATGATAATGATCTGGTTGCTCAAAGTGCTTAGTGATACATCTCCTAAACTATCAGCAACTTTCACTGCCATATACACTCATAAGTAATCTCGGTCCCACCGATATTCCAAACCCAGTCACACCGAGATGAACCACCTCAGCCACAAAGCCAAACCCTAGAAATCTCGGATTTTCCGATTCTGAACTCGGTCTCACCGAAACTTGAGTTGCCAAGCTTCTGTAACCTTCTGTCATCAAATCGGTGTCACCGAGATGATGAAGTCGGTCCCACCGAGATTGGCAAGCTCTTATCTTTACACGAATCGGACTCACCGAGTTTGTATTTTCGGTCCCACCGAAAATCCCAACGTTCACATAATTTGAACTTTCGGTCTCACCGAGTTGTCAACTTCGGTCTGACCGAGATTGGTCAAATGTGTGTAACGGTTGGATTTTGTGTGGAGGCTATAAATACCCCTCCACCCCCTCTTCATTCGTGGAGAGAGCCATCAGAAAGAACTACCACTCCTACCTTACATTTCTGAGAAGAGAACTACCTACCCTTGTGTTGAGATCAAGTTGCTCCACTCCCACCATATGAAGCTTGATCTCTAGCCTTCCCAAGTTGCTTTCCACTCAATCCTTTCTTCCACCACAGCCAAATCAGTGAGGAGAGTTGAGTGTTGGGGAGATTATCATTTGAAGCACAAGAGCAAGGAGTTCATCATCATTAACACCATCTATTACCTTTTGGAGGGTGGTGCCTCCTAGATTGGTTAGGTGTCGCTTGGGAGCCTCCGTCGAGATGTGGAGTTGAACCAAGAAGTTTGTAAGGGCAAGGAGATCGCCTACTTCGTGAAGATCTACCCTGAGTAAGGCTAGCCCTCCGTGGGCGTAGGCCATGATGGCATAGACAAGGTTGCTTCTTCGTGGACCCTTCGTGGGTGGAGCCCTCCGTGGACTCTCGCAGCCGTTACCCTCCGTGGGTTGAAGTCTCCATCAACGTGGAATGACGATAGCACCACCTATCGGAACCACGAGAAAAATCACCGCGTCTCCAAAATTGCGTTTGCTCTTCTCCACCTCTCTTTACTACATGTGCAATTTACTTTCCGCTGCCTATACTCCAGAATTGCATGTGTAGGGTGATACTTGACTTGATCATAATTGTGAACTTGCCAAAAACTTGTCTTTGTCAAAAGGCTGAATTTTTATATTGTCAAGTAGTCTAATCACCCCCCCCTCTAGACATACTTTCGATCCTACAAGTGGTATCAGAGCTTTGGTCTCCATTGTATTGGTTTCCATTGCATTGGACTCCATAAGCTTGGTTTCACAACCTAGGAGAGTATGGCGTCTAGTGAGGGTAATTTTCGTAGAGGTCCTTACTTTGATGGTACAAACTTTGCTAGTTGGAAGCATAAAATGAAAATGCATATTCTTGGCCATAACCCAGCCGCATGGGGCATTATTTGTGTTGGTTTGCAAGGTGAATTTTTCGAGGAAGGAAAAGTTCCGGATCGCAAAGCTACAACGGATGAATTGCGGATGTTGCAAAACAATGCTCAAGCTTGTGACATTCTCTTCAATGCCTTGTGTCCCGAGGAGTTCAACAAAATCAGCCGTCTTGAGAATGCAAAAGAGATTTGGGATACTTTGGTTGAAATGCACGAAGGTACCGAGTCCGTGAAGGAATCAAAGCTAGATGTTCTTCAAGGTCAACTTGACAAGTTCAAGATGAAAGAAGGTGAAGGAGTCGCTGAAATGTACTCTAGGCTTGCTCTCATCACCAATGAGATTGTCGGCTTAGGAAGCGAAGAAATGACCGACCGATTCATCATCAAGAAGATTCTCAGAGCTTTGGATGGAAAGTATGACACCGTGTGCACTTTGATCCAAATGATGCCAAACTACAAGAATCTCAAGCCAACCGAAGTCATTGGAAGAATTATTGCTCATGAGATGACACTTAAGGATAAGGAAGAGCTTCACAACAAGTCAAGTGGTGCTTACAAAGCTACAAGTGATGCTCCCACAACCTCAAGTGACAAGCTAGTTTCCAATGAAGAGATAAGCCTAATGGTGAAGAACTTCAACAAATTCTACAAGAGTAGAAGCAAAGAGAGAAGCTCAAAGTCTAGATCATATGATGAAAAGAGATCTTCTAGTCGTGATCGAAACTGCTACAATTGTGGAAGACCCGGACACTACTCAAATGAGTGTTCGGCTCCCCACAAGAGAAGAGAAGAATCTCCAAGAAGAAGAAGCTCAAGAGATGAGTCACCTCGGAAAGAGAGAAGGAGTAGAGATGATCGTTATGAACGAAGACCCTCTCGGAGAAGCAAGGATTCGGAGAGGAAAGACAAGTCATCAAGGAGCTACACAAGAAGAAAACATCAAGCTCATGTAGGTGAATGGGTCTCCGGCTCCGACTCCGACAATCAATCCGAAAGAAGCTATCACTCCAACTCCGACTACAGTCAAGATGAAGGTGTTGCCGGTCTTGCTCTCGTATCCTCCAACTCCAACTCCTATGACTTATTTGATTCACCAAATGAGGGAATTGGAAGATGCTTCATGGCTAAAGGCCCCAAGGTATCACACCCTGAATTCATTGACTTTGATAGTGATGAGGATGACTTGCTTGGTGAAGATGAGCTCTTACATGATAAATCTAGTGAGCCTAGTAATGATGAACATGCTAGTAGTCTTTATAGTCGAGAAGAGTCGAATGACAATGCTATGAAGGAGATTGAGCGTCTAACTAAAGAACTAAACACTCTTAAGTTAGCTCATGAAACAACTCAAGAAGATCATAGAGAGCTCCTAAGATCTCATGAGAAGCTACGCTTCGAGAAGCTCACTCTAGAGCAAGAACATGAGTTCCTAAAAGCAATCAATGACGATCTTCGAAAGAAGAGTTCTTCATATCTTGCCAAACGACTTCTCTTATCTAATTTCTTGCCACCTATTAAAACTAAGCATGACAAGCATAAGAAAAATTCTTCATCTAGTAGTAACAATAACCATGCTAAATCCAATATTGTTGCTTCTAGTAGTTCTCTTGATTCCACTAACAATGTTTCAAGCCAAGTTACACTTGAGCAAGAAAATAGTTTATTGAAAGGGATTATAGAGAAAGGTGTCTACAAGAGCCTTGCCGGAAGCAAGAACTTTGAGGAAATTGTTCGCAAGCAAGGAAGGCACCGGAAGAATCAAGGAATTGGTTTTGAGCGAAAGTTTAACGCCGAGGGTGTTGAATGGGAAGAAGGTCAATATCCTACTCCACAGTTTATTCCTCAAAAGTAGAAGTACAATCCTACTTCTTCCAATGTGGAACAAGCTCAAGATGACCTTCCACCACAAGACCACAAGCTAAAAGGCAAGGACAAGCTTCAAGAGGAGATTGATGCATTTATTGAAGCACCTAAAGCCATGGTCAAGTGGGTTCCCAAGGAAACGTCAAGTTCTACTTCGTCAAGCTCAACTACAACCCCAAGGATTCCCATCAAGATGATGTGGATCCCGAAGAAGAAGAACTAGAGAGTTCTTGAGGGTGACTCCGCCAACATACTTCACTCACATTCTTTTTGGCAAGAACTTGTGCAATCAACTTCCACATCTTGCACTAGTTCATGGAGTCACAAACCCTCTTGTTGGTAAGTCAAGGGACAAGGTAATCATTGCTTTCATGGACATCATCTATTGTGTACTTCAATCTATGTCCATGGATATCCTTGTTTGTTCCTTGTGGGACTAACCCATGTAGGTATTGAAAGTGCCCGAATCCAAAGGATTGCTCCCAACTCTTGATGATCTTCATCAACGTTGAGCATCCACATCTTCAACATCTACATGAAGTCTTCTACGACAACCCAAGGTTAGTTTGACCCTTTAAAAGGGGTTCTCACATCTAAGGGGAGCTTTGCTCTAAAGAATTGAGCTAAAGCATCTTCAAATGATGTGAACACATCAATGCTTTATGTAAAAGTGGTAACCCCACTTGTGCTTAAACGATGAGTATGACCTATGATCAAATGTTCTCATTTGACTCCTAAGTCAATATACTCATATAAAGATGACCTAGTCATCGACAAATTGTGTGATAGTTGCTAGAGTTTTGACTGTGCATGTTTGACACATATTTCAATTGCTATCTTATTGTGTGAGCATGTTGGATGCATGATTTTATCCATTCGAGGACATCCATTTGTTGCTTTGGTCCTTTTGATTTTTCTGACCAAATGGATGAACAAGAATGCCTAAGTACCTCCCCTAGCTATCTATGCTTTCTTGTCTCAAACTCCATTCATGCTTACATCACAAACTTTGAACAAGTCATTTTTGGACCCTCCGAGTGAGGAGCACTCGGAGCCACCGATCCGTCAAAGGCTAACTACCAAAACCTTCTAAGTGATTTCGGTCAGACCAACTCACTCAAATTCGGTCAAACCGAAAACATTTAGATTGATCTAGGTTTTCACCTCGGTGAAACCGAGTTGTGATTTTCGTCGTGACCGAAGTGCATAACTGCCCAGCAGTTGTCCATCTCGGTGCCACCGAGTTTTACAACTCAGTCCCACCGACAGCAAAGGGGTATATATACTCTGAGGGCCGCGCGCGTTGATTTCTACTTCAAACGCTTCGCCCCCACACCCCTTGCTGCCGTCGCCGTGGTCTCCGGATCGTCTCCGTCGTCGCCTGTGCGCCCTCGCCACAGGTCTCCGTCGCCGTCAACGGACATCTTCTCCGCGCCGTTGCCGCCGTAGAGAAACTCCACCAAGTTAGGGTGAGTTTCGATCCCACTCGTGCTCCCATCTCCGATTCAATGCACGTTTGGTTTGCCTATAATCTTGCCACGATTGAAATCTTCCTGAACACCAGATTGGTTCTTTAGAACTAGATTCGAGTAAAAGTTTTAGGGTTAGGTTTCCGCCGAACACATCTCGGTGAGACCGATTTTACATTCTCGGTATGACCGATTTGGCCTATGGCCATTGCACTGCACCCTTCGGTCCAACCGAGTTGTGCAAATCGGTGTGACCGAAATGAGGATTTAGTGAAACCCTAGTGTTTTCGGCAGGACCGAAACCCACTTCGGTCCAACCGAAAGTGGTGTGAAGGCTTCTGTTTGAACACTTCGGATTCACCGAATTTTAAACTCGGTCTGACTGAAATGTCTTCTGTGAAAACCTAATACTGAAATTTGAACTCATTTTTTTAAAATCTTCTGCAGTTTGTGATAACTCTTCTACTCTGCCTACACCTTATCTATTCACAGGTTGTCAGCCATGTCAGATGCCAGTGACAGCCAGAACAGGTCAGAGTCACCTATAGCAGATATTCCAGAGGCAGGCACTAGTCCTGATCCCAGCAGCTCATCAGATGATGGTGAGAGGAGTACACCAAGTGGTTTGCCTCCTGCAGCCACCAGAGCCAGAAAGAAGAGAAACTCAGATGAGGAAGACTCAGATTTTGTTGTTGAGGAAGAGGTCATGTCAAAGCCCAAGAGGAAAGTTGTTGCCAAAGAGCCTCAAGGTCAGCAAACAAAGAAGGGCACCAGGAAAGTCAAGCAGTCCACTGTTGCAAAGAAGCTAAGTTTGGAAGAGGAAACTACGAGCAAAGTGAAGAAAACTTCCAAGAGGAAGAGGATTGTGCATGATGATGCAGCAGAGGAAGATGATGATGAGGAAGCACCCCAGCCTCCTCCTCAGAAGTCTAAGCTCATGGGTGATGCCATCAGGGCAGGAGCCACTTCAAAGCCCAAGCAATCTGCTGCAGTCAAGGCAGCTCCAGCAAAGCCTGCTGCCAAGCCCAAGAAAACAGTCAGGAACATTCCAGCATCAGAGAAGAACAAAGATGATGTGCCACCAGCTATGTCAGATGATGAAGGACCAGTTTTGCTGAAACTTCGTCCAAAACTGCCACTTCACAATGATGCTCATCCTCAAGCTGAGAACATGAAGGAAAGCAAGGATAGAGGTCTCAGGCTATGGAGACAATCTGACCCATATGCCGTGAGGAGAAGAACTGCTGTTGATCCAAGATTCCACACCAGAGAGCAGCAGGACTTCTATGAGACTGTGCTGATGGACAAGAAGCCCATAGTTGCAGACACCAGATTTGTTGATTGGAAATACATTGACAGTGAAGAGCACAGAGACTTCTTTCCACATGTGCATGAGAGCTTCACTGCATGTGGTGTTGCAGACTTTGTAGGTCAGAAGTTGACCAATTGGAATGATGAGATGATTATGCAATTCTATGCCACAGCTCATTTCTATCCAGATGGAAAGATCACATGGATGACTGAAGGCCAAAGATTCTCTTCAACTGTTGAAGAATGGGCAGAACTTCTGAATGCTCCAGTACAAAGAGAGGATGATGTTGATGTTTATGGTATTCCCAAGAAGAACCATGAATCCATGAAGAACATGTACAAAGAGGTTCCAGCTAAGGATTTGGGAATATGGAAGCTTGGCTCAGTGTACTATCTCCAGGCAGGTCTACCTACCACTAACACTATTTTGAGGCATACCTTGATGCCCAAGTCTGGAGATCATCGCATGATCAGAGGATACTCTATCAACATGCTGCATATACTTGATGTGAAAGCACCTTTCAAGGTGATGGACTTGATAGTTGAGACTATTAAGAGGACATCAGCTGACCAGAAAAGGTCGTGTGGATTTGCCCCGCATATTCAAATGCTTATCAATGCCAAGTTTGGCACGGGCACATACTTGTTGGATAGACCACACTTGCCACTGCAGCCTGAGCATGAGGACAATGATGTTGTGATGGATGAGGAGGACCCAACGTCAGTTGAAGGTCAAGCAAAGATTGACGCTGCCAAGAAAGCTAAATCTGAGAAGGAAGCAGCAGCAGCAGCAGCTAAACCAAACAGTGTTGGAGAACAGCTACTTGAAGCTACCCAAAGGATTGAGCAACGCCTGGCCAGCATTGTGCAGTCTCAGGAGAGCCTTGAGAGGATTGTTGAAGACAAGATCCATGCTCTGGATGTGAAGCTGACTGAAGTGCAAGTAACTGTCAACAAGCTTGAGGCAGATATTGAGGAAGCAAAGAGGGAGAAGGAAGAGCTTATGCGTGAGATGCAGGATGACTTAGTCCAGGATGATTATCAACAGACTGCTCCGGTTCCCACAAGACCCCGATCAGCTGCTATTCCAGTGACTGACACCAGGACTACAGCCTCAGCACCTCCCACAGCTCCATCAGTTGCTCCAGCTCCAGCTCCAGTGACCACTCCTCCAGCTCCACAGACATCAGCTGAACTCTTCGCCGATGCTGCCATCTCAACTCCATCAACTCAGACAGGAGCCGCCAGCAGAGTCCCCAGTGACGCTTAGCTCTATGCCTTTTCGAACTTTTTGGTAACTTGTTGCCAAAGGGGGAGAAATTGTATAGATCATAGGACTTCGAGAGAGAGAGTGCTTGCTTTTGCTCTTTCGTTCTTTTGCGGTTTCTTTGAGATACTTTTGGTTTTCGAGACATTCCGTGTGTTTGATACTACGTTTGATGAGTGCTTGGTCGTACTATGCCTTAATGTGTGCTTAATGCTTATCATATGCTATTCCTATCTTGTATGACCATCTACTCATGTCTTGGTGATTGGGTGCATGCTATTCATTCTTATCATTTTGTGCACTCCACCAAGATGTATGTGACATGGAAGAGTGACCCATGATCCTAATCGATTGTGCATTTGCATTTAAACGCAAATTTTAAATAATGCACAAATTTAGGGGGAGCTCTTGCTTATCACATACTTCTCAAAGCGACGATATTATTCATTGATTATATCCTTTGTCGAAGCTTTGATCTATATGTTGTCATCAATTACCAAAAAGGGGGAGATTGAAAGTGCAACTAATCCCCGGGTGGTTTTGGTAATTAATAACAACATATATATCATTGAACTAATAATTACTTGAGAATCATTTCAGAAAGTTCAGTGATATGGGTATGGCAAGGACTGAAGAAGTGGACCCCTCAAAATGCTAAGGCAAGCATTGGCAAAAGCTCAAGACTCTATTTTTGGTTTAGTGATCCAAGATCACATTGAGTCCATAGGAAAGCCAATACTATTAAAAGGGGATGAGGTTATGATAATGATCTGGTTGCTCAAAGTGCTTAGTGATACATCTCCTAAACTATCAGCAACTTTCACTGCCATATACACTCATAAGTAATCTCGGTCCCACCGATATTCCAAACCCAGTCACACCGAGATGAACCACCTCAGCCACAAAGCCAAACCCTAGAAATCTCGGATTTTCCGATTCTGAACTCGGTCTCACCGAAACTTGAGTTGCCAAGCTTCTGTAACCTTCTGTCATCAAATCGGTGTCACCGAGATGATGAAGTCGGTCCCACCGAGATTGGCAAGCTCTTGTCTTTACACGAATCGGACTCACCGAGTTTGTATTTTCGGTCCCACCGAAAATCCCAACGTTCACATAATTTGAACTTTCGGTCTCACCGAGTTGTCAACTTCGGTCTGACCGAGATTGGTCAAATGTGTGTAACGGTTGGATTTTGTGTGGAGGCTATAAATACCCCTCCACCCCCTCTTCATTCGTGGAGAGAGCCATCAGAAAGAACTACCACTCCTACCTTACATTTCTGAGAAGAGAACTACCTACCCTTGTGTTGAGATCAAGTTGCTCCACTCCCACCATATGAAGCTTGATCTCTAGCCTTCCCAAGTTGCTTTCCACTCAATCCTTTCTTCCACCACAGCCAAATCAGTGAGGAGAGTTGAGTGTTGGGGAGATTATCATTTGAAGCACAAGAGCAAGGAGTTCATCATCATCAACACCATCTATTACCTTTTGGAGGGTGGTGCCTCCTAGATTGGTTAGGTGTCGCTTGGGAGCCTCCGTCGAGATGTGGAGTTGAACCAAGAAGTTTGTAAGGGCAAGGAGATCGCCTACTTCGTGAAGATCTACCCCGAGTAAGGCTAGCCCTCCGTGGGCGTAGGCCATGATGGCATAGACAAGGTTGCTTCTTCGTGGACCCTTCGTGGGTGGAGCCCTCCGTGGACTCTCGCATCCGTTACCCTCCGTGGGTTGAAGTCTCCATCAACGTGGAATGACGATAGCACCACCTATCGGAACCACGAGAAAAATCACCGCGTCTCCAAAATTGTGTTTGCTCTTCTCCACCTCTCTTTACTACATGTGCAATTTACTTTCCGCTGCCTATACTCTAGAATTGCATGTGTAGGGTGATACTTGACTTGATCATAATTGTGAACTTGCCAAAAACTTGTCTTTGTCAAAAGGCTGAATTTTTATATTGTCAAGTAGTCTAATCACCCCCCCTCTAGACATACTTTCGATCCTACACATGTGCAGAGAGAACTTGCCATACGATGTTGTCCCCTCGGCAATAGTATGGAATTCAGTAATTATAGTAGTACAGATTCACTTAGAGATTGCAGAGTTCTATATGACCAAATCGTTTCTTCGAAACCTGCTTGACACCAAGGCTCTCAAGAAAAGGGGTTGTGTGTTTTAAACTCAACAAGGCGATGAACATGGAAGTATAGCTTCATCTTTTATTTGACAATATTATGTTATAATACATAATTTTCTTGTTCTTTTGTTTAAAAATTTGCATTTTGGGGCAATAACACAAGACTAGACGACAATGTATTACTTATGACACTTGGATTCAAGCCATACAGTAGATTGAATTCCATCTTCTTGGTTAGAATACACAAAGGATTTGAATTGTGAATCTTAACATGACTAATTTGAGATCAGCAGAACGGGCCCGAAGAAATGCTGATATTGAGCTAGGTTTGCAAGGTGTTTTGTCAAGCTCTGCGTAAGCTGGTTTCAATGGCTTATTTAAACAGGTGCCTCCTGTTCTTTTTTATGTGTTTTTGAGTCTCTTTTGTGTAAACATAGCCTGTAGATGTCCTGTGGTGTGATTTTATTTTTTTGAGTTGAGCTGAGTGTTATCACAGAATTCAGGTTAGGGAGATCAAGAAATTGTTTCATATGTTAACAAAACTACTGAAGGATTTGCAGGTGAGCAACTATTATATGAGTTTAGATGACTGAATATCAGTAGTACATCAATATCTACTGCTTTATATACTTTGTCAGTACGGTCACATTCATATATGATAACCATATCTCAATTGGGTGTTGTTTCTTTTTTCATTCAGAGTGTACACTGCTTCCAGTGTAGGAACGGAAAACAAGATACTCTCTAAATAATGTTATCTTGTATCTGGCTTCCATTGCTTCGATGATGCCCCAGTATGCACACACGCATGCTCTTCTTTTATCCATTGCTGCCGTAAATCATTTGTTGTTCAGGCTATTTGGCATTGGCAAGCATTGCCCCTTGTACACAAGCGCACTCTTTATTTTTCTGTATCTAGATTGTCCAGAAGGACAAAATGATTGGCTAATACAAACATAAGTCGTAACTTGCTGGCTACATAAGCTCTCACAAACTTTTGGAGCCTTGTTATTCACAGTCGATGTTATTCATGATATTTTTCAATGATGTGTTGCTTCAAATTTGGTTCGGGTAATCCCCAATTTACGTGACCAAGAGCGTCCGGGCTCATCGTTTTTGATTTCTGGAGTTCATTGTCATCAATCAGTTCTGAATTCTTCTAGCCTTCCTTCCATTTTTGTGTAAACCACCAACATAGGATCACTCTGCACCAAGCAGATGATAGTTATAGCTGAGGAGGATACACCAAGAAAGGCAACCTAGCCGAAATAAGCACCATAATTTTCTGTTACACACTTTGTTGTAAAAGATTTTGTACACCAGAGTGAAAACTTGACATTAGGATGCATGTTTCTGGTGTAGCTGGTGCCAAAGGTAACATAAAAGGTGACTTGATTGTGAACGTTGTTCAAGCATGCATGGTATATGTTTTCGGTCCCTTATAGTTGTCGTTTGCATATCATGATTATAGTTTCTAGAAGACTGCTAGAAAAAATAATTATCATTTGCAATTTTTTGAAGGAAAAGCCCCCTCGAGGGAGATTTCTTTCTTTTGATCGGTTGCTTACATTCAAATATTGTTATGTCACTGCTAAAAACATGAAGGAACGTGCAAGAAACATCACAATGATTTATATATATGTGATGTATTTATTGCCTCATAAGTCATAACTAGATGAATGAGAAAAAAAAATTCTACTGTGTTATCGTGCGTTGCACGTGCAAACTTACTAGTGCGTAGAAAAAGTTGTAGTTTATTCTCTTTCCGGGATAGAGACGAAGTAATATATCTATTGTGTCCACACAAAAATCCAGGGGAGATATGCACATATTTGTTATTTATTTGTCACGTATTCCCGGTCCCGGTTCGATGTAACGGAGGTCCACAATTCTAGGTATAAAAATATGTCAAAAACTGGTTGTAATATGAGTAAAACTATACTGCAATTATTCACTCCATTCATTTGCTAATACTCCTTCCGTCCGAAAATACTTGTCATCAAAATGAATAAAAAGGGATGTATACATATGTATTTTAGTTTTAGATACGTCCCTTTTTATCCATTTTGATGACAAGTATTTTCGGACGGAGGGAGTATATGTTAGTCTCTGCAAAACATTAGTATTAATTTTGTTTTACACTTATTTTTTCACTTAATCAATTTCCTTATAAAAATATCACAGTAAATTGAAAGAAATGGTAGGCATAGGTGATAAGACCGAACAAACTAGCCTTGTCACATGGTCGGAGACAGTTGCATAGTTAGGTTGGTGGTGCACTAGTAGAAAAACGACTTCACGTGAGCCTCATTTGTCCCGGTTTAGAAACGTACCGGTACTAATGTGATCATTAGTCCCGGTTCCAATGGCTAGGGGGGTGGGCATCATTAGTCCCGGTTCGTGTAGAACCTCTAGTGCCGGTTCGTCACACGAACCGGGACTAAAGGGGTGATAGCAGGCTGGTGCCAGGCTAGGGCCCAACGAGCACATTTAGTCCCGGTTCGTATCACAAACCGATACTAGAGGTGCACCTTTAGTCATGGTTTGTATAACCAACCGGGACTAAATGTGCCTCTATATAAACCCTTCATCGAGCCCGAGCCCATTTCTATTTGTTTTCCCCTTTCATTCCTCTCCTCTGTTCTTCTCCTTTGCTCGAGCTCATCGTTTATTTTTGCCAAAATTTATCAAGATTTGAAGGCCCCCCATCCATCCAAGTGTTCACAAAGGTTAGCAACTTTGTCCTTTCATCTCTCATTGCTAGACTAGCTCTTGCAATACTCTATAAGTATAGTGATTTGTGGGTTTTAGTTTAGGAGTAACTATATGTGTGGTAGTTTATTTGATTTATATGCAATTTGAGCTCAAATTAACTTCTTAGTTTCCACATGTAGGTGTGGTTTACTTAGTGCCTTCCCGTCCCCGTCCTAACCACCGTCGATCACCCGCACCGTCCCGTCGTCGGCACCACCTTGGTAAGCCTCTCGTTCTTATCCTTTAAAAAACATGTTTGTGTGATTTAGATAGTTACTTGTATAATTTTCTTACCCGTATCTTGTTTGTTATACATAGTGGCATGGTTTTGATATCCGTCCCCGTCGGCCCTCGTCCGGTTTATGATTCAGATGTGGTATATTCTCTTTTATAACTATTTGTTGTATTTCGTGTTTATGAAAAATTATGCCCATCAAGTTGACATAGATATTTTTATCTAGGAGCTATGTGAATCGGAAATAGCAACCGACCGTCTTGTCGAGAAGTTAAATTTAATTGAAAAAGAAAACGAGTATTTGAAAGAAAAATTGAAAAGAATTGAAGAAGAGAAGATGAAACTGGAGTTGTATGTTGCCGATGTCATGCGCTTGAAAATTAGAAAGATTAGAAAACAGGCCATTGATAGGGAGGCTTGGTATCATTATGATGTTGGATCAATTGTTACCTTAGTTGCGATCTTGATCGCATTTGTTGTTGCATTTAAATGCTATAGCTAGAGAGTGTGTATGTTGTTTTATGAGAATAAGTGTGTATGAGCTTTAAGTATGATCTTTTATTAATTTGGTCTTTTCGGTGTGGTGTAAAGAAGATGAGACGACAATGGATGTACGATGACCGATGCTCTCCCCAGTTCATTAATGGCGTACATAGTTTTCTGCTTGCACCTGAGGCAAACCAGCGGGCAGATGGTTTTATGTGTTGTCCATGTGCTGTCTGTAAGAATGATCACAATTACTCTAACTCAAGGACCATTCACATCCACTTGTTTGAGTCTGGTTTCATGTCAGGCTATAACTGTTAGACCAAGCACGGAGAAAGAGGGGTCCTAATGGAAGAGAATGAATAAAAAGAGGATGACGACAGCTATCCTGGCCATGGATTCCCTGAATATGATGGTACAACAATGGGGGAAGAAGCTGAGCTGGCAATGCGGGAAGAAGCTGAAGAAGAGGCATCAGATGAGCCCGCTGATGATCTTGGTCGGGCCATTGCGATGCAAAGAGAAACTGCACAAGTGAAAAGGAGAAGCTGAAGTTGCAGCGCATGTTAGAGGATCACAAGAAATTGTTGTGACCAAATTGTGAAGATGACAAGAAAAAGCTGGGCACCACACTGGAATTGCTGCAATGGAAGCCAAAGAATGGTGTATCTGACAAGGGATTTGAGAAGTTGCTGATAATGTTAAAGAATATGCTTCCAAAGGACAACGAATTGTCCAACAATACATATGAAGGAAAGAAGGTTGTCTGGCCTCTAGGATTAGAGGTGCAGAAGATACATGCATGCCCTAATGACTGTATCCTCTACTGCGGTGAGTATGAGGATTTGAAAGCATGCCCTGTATGCGGTGCATTGTGCTATAAGATTAGCCGCGATAACACTGGTGATGTTGAGGGTGAGCGCCCCAGGAAGAAGATTCCTGCCAAGGTGATATGATATGCTCCTATAATACCATGGTTGAAATGTTTGTGCTAAAACGAAGAGCATGCCAAGTTGATGCGATGGCACAAAGAAGACCGTAAGAAAGACGGAAAGTTGAGAGTACCCGCTGACGGGTCGTAGTGGAGAAAAATCGAGAGAAAGTGAGAGTACTTTGCAGATGACGCAAGGAACATATGCTTTGGTCTATGTGTAGATGGCATTAATCCTTTGGGGGAGCAGAGCAGCAGTCATAGCACCTGGCCTGTGACTCTATATATCTATAACCTTCTTCCTTGGTTGTGCATGAAGCGGAAGTTCATTATGATACCAGTGCTCATCCAAGGCCCTAAGCAACCCGACAACGACATTCATGTGTACCTAAGGCCATTAGTTGAAGAACTTTTATGGCTGTGGAGTGAAAAAGGTGTACGTGTGTGGGGTGACCACAAACATGAGGAATTTGACCTACATGCGTTACTGTTTGTAACCATCAATGATTGGCTTGCTCTCAGTAACCTTTTAGGACAGACAAACAAGGGATACCGCGAATGCACGCACTGTTTCGATTATAGCGACAGTATATATTTGGATAAATATAAGAAGAATGTGAACCTGGGACATCGTCGATTTCTTCCGAGCAGGCATCCCGTAAAGAAAGAAAGGAAAGCATTTCGAAGGTGAAGTAGATCACTGGAAGAAGCCTGACCATCGTACTGGTGATGATGTACTTGATATGGTCAAGGATTTGATAGTAATCTTTGGAAAGGGTCCTGGCGGACAATCTATTCCCAATGACACTGACGAACGCGCACCCATGTGGAACTAAATCTATATTTAATCTCTATTCACCCCTCATCACTGCTACATTTAACCTCTAATCTCTAATCACCCATCATCATTCCAAATCATCTAACTTTCCGGCCGGTCACCCATCCTCTCACTACTCCAGCTTGAGCATGCTTAACTTTCGGGTTCTATTCCCCCTCGTTTCCAAGACTGCACTTGTTGTTTTCCTGACAATAGTAAGATGTCAATCCTATTAACCCTCATGAGTTTAGCTTGAGCATGAAGTCACACATTTCACTGTTTGAGTTTGAAAGTATTATTCTAAAAAAGAATAATTATTTAGTAACACTAATATTTCTTCAATAAGTAGTTAGACCATAGTTTGACCACAGTTTGACCAGATTTGACCAAAATATAGATATCTTCATGTGTTCCGTTTGGTTGGAGACACCAAGAACTGGAGAACTTTGTGAAAACAGTAAGATCAATCACAACTGGTGAGTAGGATAACAGGATGCAGTTACTGATGTAGCAGCCCTACTAAATAGATGTAGGTGGTATTCCATAGTATAACCCCAGTAACTTGTGCTGAGAAAACAAATATGCCTTTGTGAACAGACATTTGATCGCTTTTGTTCTATTTATATATTAGCTACATAATGTTTGTGCATATATATAGGTGTGAGCCCAGCTCTGGCTTCTGGTTCAACCCCCCATGAAAGTGAGTTTAGCCAGTTTCAACTCAAAAGATGAAGTCGGGATGTAGGCAGAATGGGAGATTCTATCTCCTTGGGACTCTTCTGTGTCCGATTGTAGTAGTCAATTAACAGTCGAGATTTGGTATAGTACGTAGATAGTGGTTGTAGCTCTATTACCGTGCTAGTAGTAAATTGTTCAGGGGCACAAAAGTAGCCGGTCGATAAAGTATTCAGGGTCAAACCAGTTAATCTATAATTTGTTCCTTGCTGCCCTCAAGATCTGCGAAGTTTCTTCGCCAATTATTATTCTCTTTCGCCGAACGTTTACCGTTGCATTGCTACACACTGTCTAGAACCCCTCCAGTTTTGTCTTAGCAGCGAAACAATGTGACCGTCTAGATGAAGTAAGTTAATACCTGAATTTTGATCTGCTTCAGTTGATGTCAGGTTCACCATCGATTTGTTTCGTGAATGGTCTTTCACCCCAAACCCATGTACCAAACTCTAGATTAAAGTGTTAGGTGTGGCGCGGCTTGAGCTTGTGGAGAATGCCTTCAGACTTCTCCATCCTCAGTTATGTCTTGTTTTATCTGCCTCTCAGAGCCTGGCATTCACTATTTCAATACACACTTGATGTTTCAAACTAGAAATGAATTGCTTTGCGGTTATAGATACCTTCACGCGTTCCATTTGTTTGGGGACACGAAGAAGTGGAGAACATCGCGAAAATGGTGAGATCAATCACAAACAGTGAGTAGGATAACAGGATAAGTACACTTGGAAAAAAAGAGAGTCAGTTACTGATTTAGCAGCCCTACTAAATAGATGTAGGTGGTATACCATAGTATAACACCATTATAACATAGTTCTAGTTATATATTAGCTACTTCCTCCGTTCCTAAATATTTGTCTTGTTAAACATGAGATATTGTAGGGATATAGATGGCAGCAAGGAGTTGTCTTGCGCCATAGATAGAGTTATTTTTCTGTTTAACTTTCTATCCCTATATCTCTCTCTGTAATATCTCTGGTTGGTTGAATCCCAACCGAATCCTTTGTACCTCTCGCGAGACTCCCCTCGCTCGATCAATATAACCTGCGGGCTCTCCCTGTAGGAGAGTTGAGATGCTTCCACATCTTCCTACATGGTATACATAGCAGGCCCTTCCATCACATCTAGCTAGCCTCCATCAATCTCCCATCACCTCCCTCCCATCATGTCGTCCTCCACCGTCCCTGTCACCTCCGGCCTCAACTACAACACCTCCGAGCCCCTCTCCCGGACGAACTATGTTCTCTGGAGAGCTCAAGCGCGATCCCAGATAATGGGCGCCGGCTTGTTTGGCTATTTAGATCAAACCCTAGAGGAGCCTCCCAAAACCATCACCACCAAAGACAAAGATGGCAAGGAACAGGTGATTCCAAACCTTGTCTATGCCCCCTGGCTGATCCAGGATCAACAAATCGTCGCTTATCTCCTCCGCAACCTGTCCAAAGAAGTTCTTGTCCAAGTTGCCTCGCTTGAATCCTCTCATGCGATCTGGGCTGCATTGGCGACTATGTTCTCTGCCGTCTCGTTGTCCCGCGTCAACAACATCCGATCTGCGCTAACCAACACGCAGAAAGGTACTCAGTCGGCCTTGGCATACTTCGGGCACATGCGCTCCCTCTCCGATGAGCTCGCGGCGGCGGGCAAACCACTCGGGGAGGGGGAGCTCATCTCCTTCATCGTCGCGGGCCTAGACATGGACTACCAGCCGATCATTTCCGCCCTCAACGTGCGCACAGAACCTGTAACCATCGATGTGCTCTTCTCCATGGTGGCGAACTTCGATCAGCGGATCGAGATGTTCCATGGCGGTGGTGCTGGTGGCTTCAAGTCATCGGCCAACGCTGCGTCTCGGGGTCGTCCGAACGCCGGCAAGGGCGGCTACCGCAACCAGAAGGGCAGCGGCGGTGGTGGCTCCCGCGGAAACGGCGATGGCTATGGTGCTTCTGGTGGCGGCAACTACGGCACCGGCGGAGGTGGCTACCACCAGGCGGCGGCTCTGGTGGTGGCTACCATCAGAACAATGGAGGAGGAGGCCACTATGGTGGTGGTGGTGGTGGCGGCCACTATCATCAGAACCCTTCTGGTGGCGGCAACAACGCTCGGCGCCCTCCCAGCAATAACAACAGAGGGCGTCACTTCCAAGGGTATGATGGTTATGAGGGACGTTGCCAAATCTGTAAGAAAACAAATCATCTTGCCAAGGACTGTGATTGGCGCTATGCCGTTGATCCTAACTCCCAAAGCAAGAAAATTGCAGCTGCAGCTGATGTATCCTATGGTGTCGATACCAATTGGTATATGGACATAGGTGCCACAAATCATATCACTGGTGAATTGGAGAAGCTGAGAATGCATGAAAAATACCGTGGCCATGATCAAGTCTACACCGCCGCAAATGGTGCAGGTATGGAGATAAGTCATATTGGTCACTCATTTATCAAAACCCCACACAAAAATCTTGAGCTCAATGAAATCTTGCATGTTCCCAATGCTTCCAAAACCTTGTTATCTGTTCATCGTATTGCTCTTGACAACAATGTGTTTCTAGAGTTTCACCCATTCTTTTTTTCGATCAAGGATCAGGTCACGAAGAAAGTACTTCATAGAGGTGTTTGTGTTCAAAGCCTCTACTCTTTGCTTCCGCAGTATTGCTGATACAATAAACAAGCCTATGGTGCCATCAGCTTTCTGCTGAACGGTGGCACAATCGCTTAGGACATCCTTCATTTGCTACGGTTCATCATATTCTTAGTAATAAAAATCTCCCAGTTGTAGGTGAGAGAAACTCAGAAACAATTTGTGATTCCTGTCAACGTGCTAAAAGTCATCAATTACCATATTTTGTGTCTATTAGTGTCTCTACAAAACCTTTGCAACTCATCTTTTCTGATGTATGGGGTCCAGCACCCACCTCCGTTGGTAGACACCAATACTATGTAAGCTTTATTGATGACTTTAGCAAATATACATGGATTTATCTTCTTAAGAAACGTTCTGACGTGTTTCAAGTGTTCCACAACTTTCAAGCTCTTGTGGAGCGAAAATTCGATAGTAAAATCATTGTTGTACAGTCCGACTGGGGTGGTGAGTATGAGAAACTTAATTCTTTTTTTTTCAAAAGATAGGTATCTCTCACCACGTTTCATGCCCACATGCGCATCAGTAGAATGGCTCTGCTGAACGAAAGCATCGACATATTGTTGAAGTAGGCTTGGCTTTATTAGCTTCTGCCTCCATGCCTCTCAAATTTTGGGATGAGGCTTTTCTCACCGCTGTTCATCTTATTAACATGTGGCCCAGTCGCACTATTTCTCATGAAACTCCCACTGAACGTCTTCTTCATATCACACCAGATTACACCGCCCTTCGTGTTTTTGGTTGCGCATGTTGGCCAAATCTTCGTCCATACAATACTTGAAAACTCATGTATCATTCCAAACAGTGCGTTTTTCTTGGCTATAGTGCGCAACACAAAGGTGTCAAGTGCCTTGATGTTTCTACAGGTCGTGTGTACATCTCACGTGACGTCGTTTTTGATTAGACTCAGTTTCCCTTTGCAAGTCTACACCCCAATGCCGGCGCCCTCCTTAGAAAAGAAATCCTTCTTCTCCCATCTCACCTTTCCGGCGTTTCGTGTGCGGGCGATGATAGTTGCGCTGACCAAAATATGACTAATATATCTCCTGTTATCCCTGAGTTTACTGTTCCAGGCAGAATCAGCGAAGAAAATGACGCAGAAAATGGTGCATCAGGGAGCTCCAGCGTGCATGCAGGCGATCCGGTGGAATCAGCCTCGGGATCGACCCGGCTGGACGCGTCCGATCCGACCGCATCCCCCTCGGGATTGCCATCGAGTCAGCCGGCCTGGGACCCTCCACCATCTCCCGCCCCGCGCCTCTCTTCAGGAGACGCGTGTCGCCCTGCCTCCGCACTGGGCTCCGCGGGCGCCGCGCTCCAATCAGCAACGGGGAGCCAGCCGACCGCGCGGTACGCGCCGGTCCCGCAAACGTACTCCAGGCACCTCCCGCGGGCCACCCTGTCCTCTGCGCCAGGCGCGCCAGATGGGCCCGCTGCTGGACCCGATGATGATCCTGTCCCTCCGCCCGGATCTTCTGCGGCCTCGCCCGTCTCTCCGTCGGCCCGTTCTGCCACAGCAGATCCGGCGGGGTCTGGTGCTGCTGATGCTGCTGGATCCTCTGCGGCTACACCACCGCTCGTCTCCACGCCTCCTCGTACACGTCTTCGTGACGGCACCATACAACAGGTCAACTACAAAACTAAGTATGGCCTAGTTTCTTCTGTTCCCACAGGTGAACCTCGCACTGTTAATGAGGCTTTAACTGATCCTAAGTGGCGGATGGCAATGGAAGAGGAGTTTCATGCCCTCCAGAAAAATCATACATGGCATCTTGTTCCTCCTCGTCCAGGTCGTAATATCATTGATTGCAAATGGGTGTACAGAATAAAATGCATGTCTGATGGTACAATTGATCGGTATAAAGCTAGACTCGTTGCCAAGGGGTTCAAATAGAGGTATGGACTCGACTACGAGGACACATTTAGTCCTGTTGTCAAAGCTGCCACCATCCGTCTTGTTTTGTCTATTGTTGTGTCCAGAGGATGGAGCCTTCGCCAGCTAGATGTGCAGAACGCGTTCCTTCATGGTGTTTTGGAAGAGGAAGTGTATATGAAGCAACCTCCTGGGTTTGAGGATAAACATAAACCATCTCACATTTGCAAGCTTGACAAATCTCTTTATGGACTCAAGCAAGCTCCACGTGCCTGGTATTCTCGGTTGAGTTCTAAGTTGCACACCCTTGGTTTTACTCCCTCTAAGTCTGATACATCCCTGTTTATTTACCGTAAGTCACAGATAGCTATCTTTGTACTCATTTATGTGGATGATATCATTGTCACTAGCTTGTCCAATGAGGCAATTATAGCTCTTTTGAAGGATTTGAACTTAGAGTTTGCTCTTAAGGATCTTGGAGATCTTCATTATTTCCTTGGTATTGAGGTAAAAAGGAATGCAGAAGGTGGTCTTCATCTCTCTCAAGAAAAATATTCATCTGATCTTTTGAACAATGCTGGGTTGCAGGGCTGCAAACCATCTCCAACACCACTCTCCAGTTCTGAAAGACTGTCTCTTTCCGAAGGGGTTCCTCTGAGTCCAGAGGATGGCACTAAATACAGGAGTTTGGTAGGTGCACTCCAGTACTTGACACTCACCAGGCCTGATATTTCTTTTGCAGTCAATAAAGTGTGTCAGTTTCTTCATGCACCTACTTCAGCCCATTGGACTGCTGCCAAACGCACCTTGAGATATGTAAAGCACACCTTGGGTGTTGGCCTCACTTTCAGCAAGTCACCCTCAACACTTGTTAGTGCATTTTCTGATTCTGACTGGGCAGGATGTCTGGATGACAGAAGGTCCACAGGTGGGTTTGCAGTTTTCTTTGGACCTAATCTCATCTCATGGTGTGCCAAGAAACAGGCAACTGTCTCTAGGTCAAGTACTGAGGCAGAATATAAGGCGTTGGCCAATGCAACAGCCGAAATTATATGGGTCAGATCTATGCTTAAGTAGCTTGGAATATATCATATACAAACTCCATGTCTTTGGTGTGACAATCTTGGTGCCACATATCTTTCAGCTAATCCGGTCTTCCATGCAAGAACCAAGCACATTGAGATTGATTATCATTTTGTTCGTGAAAGGGTTGCAAGCAAGGAGTTGGAGATCCGGTTTGTCCCTTCAAAAGATCAAGTTGCAGATGGCTTCACAAAGGCTTTGGCTACAGGGCCGTTTGAAGAGTTCAAGCGTAATCTAAACTTGAGAAGCTTAGATTAAGAGAGGGTGTTAAACATGAGATATTGTAGGGATATAGATGGCAGCAAGGAGTTGTCTTGCGCCATAGATAGAGTTATTTTTCTGTTTAACTTTCTATCCCTATCTCTCTCTCTGTAATATCTCTGGTTGGTTGAATCCCAACCGAATCCTTTGTACCTCTCGCGAGACTCCCCTCGCTCGATCAATATAACCTGCGGGCTCTCCCTGTTGGAGAGTTGAGACGCTTTCACATCTTCCTACATGTCTTTCTAGAAATTTCAATAAGTGACTACATACGAAGCAAAATAAGTGAATCTACACTCTAAAACATGTCTATATACATCCGTATGTGATAGTCCATTTGAAATCTCTAAAAAGACAAATATTTAGGAACGGAGGGAGTACATAATGTTTGTGCATATATGTAGGTGGGAGCCCAGATGTGGATTCTGGTTCGACCCCCCATGGAAGCGAGTTTAGCCACTTTGGTTAAAATTCGTGTGGTTCGGCTCGGGGTCTCCGATGTAGCTCCTTAATATAATTTCGCCGGGTTCCTTCCCTATTCGACTAATTTTAAAAAAATGTTTGCGCACATATTCAGTTGTGTTGTTGACTATCATGTAGGCCTGCTGTGGACAATGGAGGGGATGTTGCATGCTAAGAGATGTTCACCTGGAGCACCCCATCCCTTTTATTTCTTCGCCCCGGTCATCCAAGTCGGCTATCATGGTTCTAGGGGCTTTGTATCTATTTTAAGCACGACTGCTTTTTGACAGACGGTGATTAATTTAAACTTGGAGCTGTGAGATTGTCAGTACGGGTGTAGCTATGAACATCTCGGATGTATGCGAACATGTGGGTTCTGAAGTTTGATTCATGCTTGCATTGCTCTGTGCCTGGTGAATTACGAATGCAATCATCACATCGTTTCTATTACTGGTGCATCTTATTGGTGGATCATGGCTGTTGGTGTGTTGAGAATTGGTCGAATGTCAGTTGTATGGATGATTAATTTAAGCTGTCCATGGTTTCACCAAAAAGGGCACAAACAGGCTCAGCTAGTAGTAGCAGCAGTAAGGGCAAGGCAACAACATAAGCAGAACACAGCACTTGCTGTACTTTGGTTCTAAATGGATATACAAGTTTCTCTCCAATGCGGGTAAATGTTTGGCAACTGGGAAGCTACACCGCCTTAGGGGGCCACAGCAGCTCACTTCTTGCCACGGCCCTTGGACTTCTTGGATTTCTTCTTGCTCTTCTGCTTCTGCACCGCCTTTCTGGAGGTCGAGGCTGCAGCTTCTCCTGTGTCAGGTTCGTCGTCATCTGAGCATCCATCGGCGTCGGCGTCGGGCTGGACAGCAGCATCGCTGCTCCAGTCATTCATGCTTTTCAATCCTCCTTAGGCTTGTTTCAGTCAGCACTCTGAGGATCAGCTGCAGTTTGTTCTCACCTTTGCGCAGCTTCTCCACAGCAAGAAAAGCTCTTCCCCTCACCCTGTGATAACCAAAACAAATTCGCGCCAAGTGGTAAATTTTCAGAAGACATGGGGACGATAACCTAGTCATGTCTCTTACACTAGTCTTGAGGGTGCAGAGCATGCAGAAAGATGCCACTCTGCATGCCTATCAATTGATATGTGGCATTTGTAGTACTGCATTTAAGAATTTTATACTTGGCGCTGAATTAACATTCGCTTACCTGTCAGAACCATTTTCAAACTCACTGCAGATGCGCCTGACATCGTCCAGCAATCGTTTATCAATCCCTGCTGGAGTGTTACTTTCCAGCCATGGAAGGGCACTTAGAAGGAGTTCAATAATATCCCTCGGATTTTTCTGCACAAATTAGTTTTTTTAGAATAACATGGCAGCTGGGAACAGTGGGACAAACTGGATGATAACAAAACAAGCATTATAACATTTGAAACTCACCAGGCCAGCAGGCCTTCGGCTCGAAGAGTCTCAAGCTTCTCAAAGAGTATCTCATCAGCTAAATCCATCTCACTACTACGCTCCATCTCACTATCTTGTGCAGCCTTAGGAATGTTTCCACTTTCCAGCAATAACATTGCCAGACTTATTACCATCAGATTTTTCAGGCAACGGGGTCTCTTGCTTTACAGAACTTGCTTCTTCAGGACACAGAAGAGCCATTATCTTCGGAACATCATACAAATCCTCCTTGCTAATCATATAAGCATTTAGGTTTCGACAGTCTACCGGGCTCTTGGGTGTACCAATAACTACCATATTATCTCCGATTGCGGCGAGTGCATCAGCAAGCACTCTTGTGAAGTTGCTCGGTGTGCGAGACTTAATTTGCAAAGGATGTACAATCTTCTGAGAGAACTCCACAGGTAAATCCTTGAACACTTCATTCCTCAGGAGGTTATGTGTGACCTCATAGCAATTCCCCAGAGAAAGAGTAAGGATCAGTGGATAAAGTGTAACAACTAGTCTAAGGAGGACCGGTTTGTATGAAGTACTAGAAGGACATGAAGTCTTATGTACCCATTCCTGGAGCATATGCTTGCTCGTCAAGATAGCCATAATTGTCTGATGTATGAAACGGCCTGATGTTTCTGCCAAACGATCAAGATCAGAACCTGGGCTCGAGTTAGATACCAGGCAGGTGTCAATGTAAAGCTTGCTGGTACGGCACTCCAACATATTGACCAACAGAGATTTCGTGCAGCATATAAAATCATTCTATATTAAGCATGATGAAGCCATAAAACCAAGGCACTCCATAAGACCCACATAGCATATTGGGGATATGTAGTCTAGTTCATCCTTCCACTTCACATTGAAGGTAAACTCAAGAGAACGCTTAAAGTTCAAGATCAAGGAGGATCTATCACCACCACTGTCAAGAAATCTTTTGAAATATTTAAAAAATCCTGCCCAATCAGAACTATTGTCCAGGTACTGCAGTAGTCTTGAAAGTAGCACTTCATCCAATTGTGCTGCATGAAGCAGGAGCATTGTTGTTCTCCCAAGATGCCCGTGAGCCAGATTTTTATTTGCTGGGCGAAGATTTGAATTAAGAGAATCAGCAATCAATCCATATGCAGCTGGTGAGTCAAGTATACGCAAGAGGCTCCTTGTTGTCCCATCTCTCCACACAAGAAAAACTAACTCAAAGAAGCGACGCTCGCAGAGAACAAAAAAGCTTCTTAACTTCATGGAACTTTTTGGCATACTGAACTGTGGTTCTTCCAGAAACTTTGCTATCTCATTTATGATAAGGATAGTTCTCACCAGGGTATAAGAAGATGATGACTTTGGAGAAATTTGAACAATGGACTCCAACTTCTTAAGTACACTGAAACCAACAGAAGACAGCTCATTCATCCAGAAACACTGAGCACATGAATAACACTGAGGGGCACCCAAGAAACATCTGTTGCCATCTTGCTGCAAAGAATTTCTGCCAGCAGTAGAAAGCCAACTTGCATTCACGTTAAGCACCACATATCTGTCAGCTTCACCATCTTTTCTCAATCCAAAGTACTTGGCACAAAGATCTTCATACATAACTGCATAATCATTTAATTCTGGACCATCGGCGTGGCAAAGTTGAGATAGTACTTTGATTATGATTGACGTCCAGTTATTCCAAACATAAAACAGAGTTTGGGGTGACATCTGGTTAGAGGCCAGCATATCATTACAACTATTTTCATCCTCAGATCCTGGCCCTAATTCTATATTGTATCCAGAGGCTCGAGACTGGAGATGAACATCAAGAATCGAACGAGAAGCAACGAGTTCAACTAACAAGTTTGCACATTTTCTGCCCTCAACCAAAGTGCAATTTAAACTGGGAAGAGACTTATTCACATCTGACAGTGCATCCGCTTCCACGCAAACAAAGCAGTAGAAGCACTCAGATACCTTTTCCGCCATCTCTTTTGCTTTTGAAAGCAACTGTTCCTTCTCTGCATATCTTTTGGGAGGCCACCCTCTACTATTTGAAGACCACAAGGAATCCACAATGATATGGAGGAGAAGCCGTGTAGCATCCTCAAACAAGCCTGCCTTCTCGAGCATGTCTACCTCCAGTAAGACATCTCCATTATGCTTTGCTACTCCTGCAGCTTCTAGGAAATTACCCATCTCCATCTCTAAACTCAACAGTTCATCAACAAGATTCCGAGAATTTAGGAATGCCCGTACATGATCCATAGAGCTGAAAGCTTTAACAAAAGGCATCATATGCTTTATGTCACCACGCTCAGAATAATGTTGAGCACAATTATCCAGATACTTTGTTCTAATTGCAGAAACCTCCAAGGATTTTGAATTCTCAAGCGAATGTTCCTCCTCTAACTGCTGCAGAAACTGTAGGCCCAGATTGAATAATTTTTTTCCTTTCGAGCACATGGAGAAACACTTTGTGTAACATTTAGCTTTCAAGAACACTTCAGCTGCCTCCGACCAGCATTCAGCCATAGCAAAACAATCACCAGCATCCTCAAGTTTAGAAGTACCACATTTTTGCATATAGACCATACCTATGGCAAGGAACACAATGTTTAGTCAGACAGAGCTTCATGGAGTGTGAGGTAAAACTATCCATATGAAAGCTAAAAATTAGCATGTCCGTAATTTATGTAGGGATATCATTTCGAAAAAACATTTTGAAATTTGATGACATTTACTTATATGGCAGCTCTTTAAGGACAACGTAAAACTTTACGGATGTGGAAATTGTAGGATGATAATATTGTGTTGTATCTGTTGTATTGATGTGACCCTCATATGGGGTATATATAGAATACACGAGGGGGTAGAGGCTTGGAGTACAAGATAAGTAATACATGGTTTAAACCTATTCGATCTACTTCTTATCTCTATCTTTAAACCCAAACTATATTGTAACATTCCCCCTCAGTCGTAGCGGGAGTGAAACGGACGATTGCGACTGGATTTGAAGTATCATGCTCGCGTCGTCTTCTCCGCTTCACCATCATCACCTGCATCTCTGATGGGTCGGCACCTAGGGCGGTGACTGCGTCCCCTTCTGGTGCCTTCCTTGTCTCTCCTCTCTCTTCCCTCCCGCAGTCATAGCGGGAGTAGCGTGGATGCTGGTGACGACGCGGACGCTGTTGACTGGAGTTGTCGACGATGTGTTGCTGTAGACGTGGTCGTGTGTGTCGATGTCGATGTAGCCGATCATGATGTAGCCGTGGTCGAGGTAGTTGTGGTCGATGGTGTGGTCGTCGTGGATGATGAAACCACACAAAGCCAAAGGCGCAAAAAAATGCACTATATGGAGCTGCAGACGTGGACGATGCACCTTACGGATGTCAGAGGGTGCCGTCGGCGTTGAGTCCACCGGTTTTGCCAAGACTGGAGGAAGCCCATCGAGCACACATCGGTTTTGCCATAACCGTGCGGCCATGTAGGGTCGTCACTGTAGTGACGCTATGTTGATGCAGTCGTGCCATCGTGGATGACGTGGTCGATGCCGTCGTCGTGACGCGGTCATTGCCGTCGTCGAGGTCGCGTCTTGCAGAAAAGTCTGTCAGGGGACGCTAGGTGTCCATCTTGTGGACAAGGCGGTGGCGGTGTGTTGACGAAGATGTTGATGAAGACCACATTGATGAAGACCTTGGCGATGAAGTGTCGGCTATGGCGTTGCAGCGGCGTGTCGACGATGATGCGTCGCTTGAAGGCGTCCCTCTGCGGCGACCGAGTGTCGATGCCGTGTCGCGCCGGAGAAGTCGGTGAAGAATTGCATCGTCTGGATGATGCATATTGCAGTGCTTTCCTTAGATGTAATCGACGAAGTTTGTTTCTTTTCTTTGGCGATGTAGTCATACAACTTGTCATACAGCTTGATGTAGATGGCAGGCCGTCGCCCAGAAGACCGATGGAGTTGGCTTGGTGCAGATTTGCAGATCGCGTGGGTGGGCGTGCCTCGAAGTAGAAGACCTGCAGGCTCTCCCGGTGTCCCGTGCTGCGAGCCGGCTCGGTGAAGATGTTGACAACGTGCGGTGCTGCCAGTCGGGTGTCGCCGGATTGAAGCTGTCCGGAGTTGCGCCCGTGACGAGGTTGTCGATACAGATCGATGTCGTGCAGGTTGCCGACTCGCCGTATACTCCTAGTCGATGATGCTGGCCCTCCTGGCCTGCGTGTGTGGCGTCCGCTCTTGAAGCCGGCCGCATGGAGCAGCGCCTCGTGTCGCGTAGCCGCGTACGCATACGCTTGATTGGATCCAAGTCCATGACTGCCTGCACGCGCCGGACGGATGATGATGGAGAGTGCCTGACCGCGCTACCTGTTGTGCGTCGCTGGATCGAAGCAGCTCTAGGCATGCTCGAACCATCGGCCTCGGGTAGATCGATGTCGACAGACGCTTGGCCATAGATGCCATGCATCTGTCGATGCTGTGTCAGAGTTGCTTTCCGCCGTCAGGAGATCCGCGCACTCGTACGCGATGGAGGTCGCCGCGGGAGCTACGCCCTCCCGTCATCGGGCGTGCGTTTCCTTTCCCAGCTACACGCCAGGGTCGTCGTGGTCCTTCTCCTCGCTTGAGGGAGAGGCCGCAGTAGATCGGTGACTGCGTCCCCGTGCTTGTCACCGGATTGAGGTCGTCGAATTATTTGGTGGCTAAAAAAATTCTACTAAATGGAATTTTGAGATTGATCTAATCTAAACTAGAGAACTGATATACTATTTGATTGACGGGTGCCGCGCCCCCGGGGAGAGGAGATGAATCTCCCCGAGGGCGGCGCGCTGCGGAAGTGGTGGAAAACCTAGGATCGGCGTCGTGAGACAAACCGGTCTAATACCATGTGGAAATTGTAGGATGATAATATTGTGTTGTATCTGTTGTATTGATGTGACCCTCATATGGGGTATATATAGAATACACGAGGGGGTAGAGGCTTGGAGTACAAGATAAGTAATATATGGTTTAAACCTATTTGATCTACTCCTTATCTCTATCTTTAAACCCAAACTATATTGTAACAACGGAATGATGAAATCTCAAAGTATGGATACATCTATACCTAGCCAAACGGGCCGGCCCGGCACGGCACGGCCCGGCCTGTGCTAATCGTGCCTGGCCCGGCACGGCCCACCATGGCACGTTTAATAGCCGGGCCGTGCCGTGCCGGCCCACGGGCACTGCTCCTTGGCCCAGGCACGGCCTGATTATTAAACGGGCCGGCCCGATGGCCCGTTTAGCATGCTGGGCTGCACATATTCAGCCTGTTGGGCTGTTTTTTAGGCCTATTGGGCTATATTTTAGGTATAGATATATAAAAAAAATCTGAAATTTATATTAAAAAAATTAAACGGGCCGTGCCGTGCCGGCCCGCGTGCCCAGGCTTCAGGCCCAGGCACGGCCCAAGGCGTGCCGCGTGCCGGGCATGGCCCGTTTAGCCCGTGCCGTGCCTGGCCCATAGCGGGCCGTGCCGGCGTGCTCGCGGGCTGGCCTGTTTGGCCCGGCCCGTTTGGCCAGCTATAGATACATCTTGGAAATTATGGAGAGTTGGCACACCTGCTTTTTTGTAGTCACCTAATTTGATATAGCAAGTAGCAGCTTTCTCATGCATGCCTATGGACTCGTAAATCTCTGATGCTGTTTGCAATGAAGCCTTGCCCAACTCCAAATTTGTTGAGATGACACGGTTAGCAGTCGCTACAAGTCCAGCAGCTCTCGCCAACTTCTCTCTATGTGCATCACCGGCCTTTTCAAAGCACATAGTAGCCATCTCGAATTGCCCCTCATTGAATAACTATAAAAAAGAGAGAGAACTAGTGACATGGAATAACAATGGTAAAACTGTAAGTAGGTACGCGCCATGACCCGCCTAACAAAGAATTTGTGTGCATAGAACAACTGAGACAAAAAAACATGAATTTCACAAGACTAAGAAGTAAGAACACACAGAAATTACTCAATAGGCAAGATAATGCATAGCATGGTAAATTAAAATTGGCTTTCCAGACTAAATAAGCAAGGTCACCAACCTTGGTTCCCCGTAGCCTCCAATCATCACTGCTGCTCCCCGTCTGCATTGCCTGAATGAGGGAAGAATCTAGTAATCTAACTTCTACTAGACACAACTTCTTCCAGTAGTCAAACATTGGTCGACAGTAATCCTCTGTATTTTCACATATCCAGAGTCTTTGCCTAGTGCGTGTGATTGCAACATATAGTTGCTTCAGCTCTGAACAGAGAAGATAATGCTTGCTTCTGTCGAAACCCGGATGAGAGATCTCCTCAGAGTGTGATATAATATCTTTATCTTTCATGTAGCCATAGAGAACTCTCCATTTGTTTCTTAAAGGCGATGAACCAAAAAAGTTGTACAACAGCACATCCTACACAATATCTATGAGGTAAGTACACATTTTGAAACAGTGTTCTACAACTAAAATATTTTGCAAAATGAACAGAGGTGAAACTAAATTTATAGGCCCATACCTGAAACTCAAGGCCCTTACATTCAACAATGGTCAAAACAAGAGCTTGTTTACCAACAAGATCAATAATTTGTTTTTTGGCAGCATCATCACGAACCAGTATGACTTGCTCAGCACCAAACCCATGCAGGTTACCATGTTTGGTTTTGCTTTCTCCAAAAATGGTCATAATTACATTTTCATCGTTATCAGACTCCAGCAGCACAGGAGCTTCTCCGTATACAAGTCCAGTCTCTGGATTAAGCTTGTCAACACTTGACGGGAAAAAGAAGTACAGAAGGCTCATGATACTTTGTGCCATACGGAGGATGCCACAATGTGTGCGGAAATTTCGAGGCAGTTGGAACATATCAGAGAGATGGACCTTTTTACCGTGTTTAAGTCCTTGATTCGACGCTTCTGTCTCTGCCAGGAATGCAGTATAAAAAAGTGAACGGATATCTTCAAACCTGAAATCGATACCTCTTGCTATAGTCTGTGCAGTATCACCAGCAAAAAGGAAGCCTTCCTTGATGTTCATACAGACATATTTAAGAAGTGCTATTTGTGTCATCGTGAGATCCTGTACCTCATCTATGTAAACAAAATCCACCATATCGCCATTGTAGCCCTCAGATACAAGACTGCTGTGAAGACTATTGACGAAATCTGACAAATCAAACTCCTTGGCAGTACATTTCATACTCTCATATTCAAGGAATATATCATAAATTTTATCTCTCTTCTCATTGTTCAAAGATGAAAATCTTTTATCTGAAAGCATCACATAATCTTGTCTTCCCAGTTTGCCAGTACAAGGCCTGCTTGCTTGATATGCACCCTTAATATGAGAAATTATTTCGGTGAAGACAGTGGATGCGGCAAATTTCTTTGTCAGGTCTGCATTGAAACGAGGCCAGTAGAAAGCAGCAAATTTTTCATAGGTAACTTCCTTCAGTTCAATAAAAGTTTGCACTGCACGAGATCTTGAATGGCCGCTCTGAAAGCTAGACTTCATTTCACCATAAAACGCATCAAAAAATGATGTCCGGCATGTTCCATCAAGCATCATCAAAAACTTACGATATGTTATAGTAAGAGGATAGTGCTCATGAGGTAGGTCACAAAAATTGTCAGGAATTTCTGTAAACTCTTCCAGGTCATCCATGATGTCATGCATGTGAAGAATGCTAGGCTGGCCAGAGATATCACCGGTGCCAAATCTATAGGGGCTTGAAATAAATTGAAATTAATACAAGGATTATTGTTGGTACAAATCATGAAAGGAGCAAAGCAAAAATCCTTCAAAGAAATCATCGAACCAGCTTGTAATATAATTTTAGAAAGAGCATCAAGCAAGGCTTGGTTGGCTAGTCATGTGAGTGGCTGAGTGCTCGTGATATTGATTTATCTTCCCCTTTATAAAAAGCCACTGGGGTAGTCCCAATATGTGCAGTTTTTTTTAATAATTCCAATAATCATACATTAAAGAGAAAATGCATCTCAGATGGATAAAAGATTAACCCTTCAGAAAGGTATGACAAAGGGTCTAGAGAATATGAGGTTAGAAATGCAGTAGAATGGAGTACTGTGTGTGTGTTGGGGGGGGGGGGGGGGGGGGGATGAGCCATGCCTGAAAATCATTTCCAAAATGGTGTGAAACACGTACAAACTTCTAAGTAGAGCTCTAGTTCAACAGATTTACCTTTTAAGTCCAGAAATGTGATTTTTTATGGCTGAACACAACTTTGGGCTTACAGTGATAAACACTTGTTTCACAAAACTTTCTCCTGCGTCCTTCAGTGGCATAATTTTTTTGTGATCCAGCCCTGATAAATCATCTCCCAAATGTAAACCTTGGGAGGCAATCAATGACCGTTGCTCTTTTTGAATCAGTTTCATTGTCAATACAGTGGTTTTTCCGGTGCCTGACCTCCCAAGTATAAAACTAGTGAGCGGGAATTGGATTATCTCCTGCTCTTCATCAGTCAGTTCAAAGGGGATGTCGATTTCAGATCCATCAGTAGCTGTCAGCAAATGCTTTGCCACACCAGATGATAAAGAGTAGAATTTCATTAGCAAGAAGCTTTCGCTAACTTTTGAATTCTCCATGGCATATGATGTATCCACGAGATCATGCTCCTCATGAGCATCAGCTTTGCAATCCTTGTTATAGCGGATAATATCATGCTCAATATGCCAAACCATAGGAACCTCCAGTTTCCTGTTATACACAACAAAGGAGGGCAAAAATTAGAAGAATGTCTACAGGCGGTTCATTTGTAGGCATGACTATTCACAAACAGTTCATCTCTCTAAGTATCATAAGTATAAAAAGAATCCAAGTAACCACAGTACTATAGCCCATTAACAATAAAAGAAACTCATACCCCTGTGTCTGCACTCTCCTGCAATGATCCAGGTAATCATCTGTGTACATGGAAAACAGATTCTCGAGACGTTGAACAGTTCTGGCAACATTTTGCTGTGACACTAGATCCCAAATTCTTATTATCTGAAAATACCTTCCTTCGGTTTTCTCCACGTCAGTACTCCAAACAAGATACAGGTTTATGACCTTGTATATTTTTGCAAGATGAGAAGCACCAGGTATATCAATGTTCTTAACTGTTGTCCTCCAACCATCTCCGAGTCTGATAAGCTTTTGGAGTACTTCCTTCCTGAGCTGTGGTGATTTTAGTTTGGTGAAAGACTTTCTAAACTCGTCGCTAAGAATGACCTGTTGAAAATATGAATACCAAAAATGGAACATGAGAAAAAGTGTATATGACAAACAAGAAAGAACAGTGTGTTCTTCAAGAATACTACAAGGTTCACAAGATGGTACTATATAGAAAAGAACCGCGTAATTGACATAGCATGGTACAAAGTAGCACATATCCTGAAAATCTTAATTCCAAACCTCTCACAATCCAATTACAGAGCAAACAGCATAGCAAAGACAAGTGAACCACACACATGATTCCAAAAAGTATAAGACACATGTACATACATGTGGTTTGCATGTATATTCATGAATACAAACAAAATCACACTATAAAGGAAGTGTATATTCAGCATGAGCCTCATAAGACACATGTACATACATGTGGTTTGCATTGTCGGTAACTACTCCCTCCGTTCTAAAATAAGTGTCTCAAGCTTAGTACTTAGTACAAAGTTGAGACACTTATTTTGGGACGGAGGGAGTAGAAAATATGAAGTATGGTCAAAGTCAAACTGGCTGAAACCATGGTAATTACCTTCCATCTAGTATTGCTGAAAACTGCCGAATCAGCATTAAGAAGATCGTCTAGTTCATCAAGCTCTTGCTTTACTTGCACAACCAACTTACACATGGTTGCGTCATTAGTGGCACTGGAAACACATTTACGTCTCTCTGCGTCAGCGACAAGGTCTGTCCATTCGGTCCCGCTTTTATACAGTGTATGAGCGTTCCCAACAATCCAAAGACAGTGCCTGCATGAATAAAGCATCCATCAGATAATTTATATCACCAGTCTGACATACTTCAAACAGCAATAGAACAAGGGACCGCAAAAATATTGATGCACACCTTGCTCTAGTAAGAGCAACATTTGTTCTTTGGTTATCAGAATCCAACAACTCCTCTCCCATTGGATCTAACAGTTGATAGTATTATTATATCATCCTCTTCTCCATGGAAACCATCAACGGACTTCACCCGCACATGAAAGCCATCACATGTATCATATTTTTTGCCAAGCCGACTTTTAATTGCATCAACTTGAGCTTTATATGGAGAGACCACACCGATGTTGAGCCCTTGATCTGTTCTTTTCCAAGCTGCACAAAAACATAAGTGGTATGCTTACTGAACTTTAGGGACCAATCTTTGGACAAGGCTTCTGGAAGAATTTCTTCAGCAAATTTAAGTTGATGTAACCCCAAATCATTGACATATCATTGCTTTTCCACTACTTGAAGATAATAAAATTTACTAAAGCGGGCACATGCAGTGGCCAACTACTCTAACAGAGCATAAATGTTTCATCTACTTAATGTTCTCCTTTTTCTAAAGAAAAATGTAAATTGTCTTCTGAACAGTGCAGTAGAATTAAAATTCATAAAGCTGGATTGATGCAATTACCATATCACGAGATACACATAGAAAACTTCTCAGACGTACACTATTGCAGAGAACAACTTTCTACCAATGAATGTTATCAAGTATGCAGCACAAGAATGGAAGACCACGCAAGCTTCTAAAGATCCCATGTTATATTAGCCAAGTGTTTTTATTAAAATAAAATAAAAAGGAAAACATTAAGGTTAAAGAAAGGATAGAGCTGAGCTTAGACATACATTTAAAGATGGTATGGATTAGGTGCAAAACAACAGCAACTTCAACCATGTTTCTGCGACTGTTTTGAAGGAAATATGCCCTAGAGGCAATAATAAAGTTATTATTTATTTCCTTATTTCATGATAAATGTTTATCATTCATGCTATAATTGTATTAACCGGAAACATGATACATGTGTGAATGCATAGACAAAACAATATGTCACTAGTATGCCTCTACTAGACTAGCTTGTTAATCAAAGATGGTTATGTTTCCTGACCATGAACAAAGAGTTGTTATTTGATTAACGAGGTCACCTCATTAGTAGAATGATCTGATTGACATGACCCATTCCATTAGCTTAGCACACGATCGTTTAGTATGTTGCTACTGCTTTTATCCATGACATATACATGTTCCTGTAACTATGAGATTATGCAACTCCCGTTTACCGGAGGAACACTTTGGGTGCTACCAAACGTCACAACATAACTGGGTGATTATAAAGGAGTACTACAGGTGTCTCCAAAGGCAGATGTTGGGTTGGCGTATTTCGAGATTAGGTTTTGTCACTCCGATTGTCGGAGAGGTATCTCTGGGCCCTCTCGGTAATACACATCACTGAAGCCTTGCAAGCACTACAACTAATGAGTTAGTTGTGAGATGATGTATTACGGAACGAGTAAAGAGACTTGCCGGTAACGAGATTGAACTAGGTATTAGATACCGACGATCGAATCTCGGGCAAGTAACATACCGATGACAAAGGGAACAACGTATGTTGTTATGCGGTCTGACCGATAAAAATCTTCGTAGAATATGTAGGAACCAATATGGGCATCCAGGTCCCGCTATTGGTTATTGACCGGAGACGTGTCTCGGTCATGTCTACATTGTTCTCGAACCGTAGGGTCCGCACGCTTAAGGTTTCGATGACAGTTATTATGAGTTTATGTATTTTGATGTACCGAAGAAGTTCGGAGTCCCGGATATGATCACGGACATGACGAGGAGTCTCGGAATGGTCGAGACATAAAGATTGATATATTGGACGGCTATATTCGGACACCGGAAAGGTTCCGGAAGTTTCCGGAGAAAACCGGAGTGCCGGAGGGGTTACCGGAACCCCCCGGGGGAAGTTATGGGCCTTAGTGGGCCAAGAGGGGAGAGAGAGGGGCCGCACCAGGAGGTGGCGCGCCCCCCCCCCCCCAGGGGAGTCCGAATAGGACAAGGAGGGGGGGCGCGGCCCCCCTTTCCCTCTCCCTCTCCCTCTCTTTCCTTCCCCCTTCTCCCTTCCTAGTTGGACTAGGAAAGGGGAGTCCTACTCCAACTAGGAGGAGGCCTCCCCCCTCCTTGGCGCGCCTATAGGGGCCGGCCGGCCTCCCCCCTCCCTCCTTTATATACGGGGGCAGGGGGGCACCCTAGGACACACAAGTTTGATCTACGGATCGTTCCTTAGCCGTGTGCGGTGCCCCCCTCCACCATATTCCACCTCGGTCATACCGTCGCGAAGCTTAGGCGAAGCCCTGCGCCGGTGAAACATCAAGATCGTCACCACGCCGTCGTGCTGACGGAACTCTCCCTCGACACTCGGCTGGATCGGAGTACGAGGGACGTCATCGAGCTGTACGTGTGTCAAGAACTCGGGGGCGCCGGAGTAACGGCGTCGGGATCGGTCGGATCGCGAGGAGAACGTACGACTACTTCCTCTACGTTGTGATCGCTTCCGCTTCGGGTCTACGAGGGTACGTAGACAACACTCTCCCCTCTCGTTGCTATGCATCACCATGATCTTGCGTGTGCGTAGGAAATTTTTTGAAATTACTACGTTCCCCAACAGTGGCATCCGAGCCTAGGTTTTTTTATGGTTTGATGTTTTGCACGAGTAGAACACAAGTGAGTTGTGGGCGATACAAGTCATACTACCTACCAGCATGTCATACTTTGGTTCAGCGGTATTGTGAGATGAAGCGGCCCAGACCGACATTACGCGTACGCTTACGCGAGACTGGTTTCACCGCTACGAGCACTCGTTGCTTAAAGGTGACTGGTGGGTGCCTGTCTCTCTCACTTTAGTTGAACCGAGTGTGGCTACGCCCGGTCCTTGAGAAGGTTAAAACGGAGTCTATTTGACGAAGTATCGTTGTGGTTTTGATGCGTAGGTGAGACTGGTTCTTGCTTAAGCCCGTAGCAGCCACGTAAAATTTGCAACAACAAAGTAGAGGACGTCTAACTTGTTTTTGCAGGGCATGTTGTGATGTGATATGGTCAAGACGTGATGCTATATTTTATTGTATGAGATGATCATGTTTTGTAACCGAAGTTATCGGCAACTGGCTGGAGCCATATGGTTGTCGCTTTATTGTATGCAATGCAATCGCCCTATAATGCTTTACTTTATCACTAAGCGGTAGAGATAGTCGTAGAAGCATAAGATTGGCGAGATGACAACGATGCTACGATGGAGATCAAGGTGTCGCGCCGGTGACGATGGTGATCATGGTGGTGCTGCGGAGATGAAGATCACGAAGCACAAGATGATGATGACCATATCATATCACTTATATTGATTTGCATGTGATGTTTATCCTTTATGCATCTTATCTTGCTTTGATTGACGGTAGCATTATAAGATGATCTCTCACTAAATTATCAAGAAGTGTTCTCCCCGAGTATGCACCGTTGCCAAAGTTCGTCGTGCCCAGACACCACGTGATGATCGGGTGTGATAAGCTCTACGTCCATCTACAACGGGTGCAAGCCAGTTTTGCACACGCAGAATACTCGGGTTATACTTGACGAGCCTAGCATATGCAGATATGGCCTCGGAACACGGAGACCGAAAGGTCGAGCGTGAATCATATAGTAGATATGATCAACATAAGATGTTCACCATTGAAAACTACTCCATTTCACGTGATGATCGGTTATGGTTTAGTTGATTTGGATCACGTGATCACTTAGATGACTAGAGAGATGTTTTTCTAAGTGGGAGTTCTTAAGTAATATGATTAATTGAACTTAAATTTATCATGAACTTAGTACCTGATAGTATCTTGCTTGTTTATGTTTGATTGTAGATAGATGGCTCGTGCTGTTGTTCCGTTGAATTTTAATGCGTTCCTTGAGAAAGCAAAGTTGAAAGATGATGGTAGCAATTACACGGACTGGGTCCGTAACCTGAGGATTATCCTCATTGCTGCACAGAAGAGTTACGTCCTGGATGCACCGCTGGGTGCCAGGCCTGCTGCTGATGCAACTGACGACGTTAAGAACGTCTGGCAGAGCAAAGCTGATGACTACTCTATAGTTCAGTGTGCCATGCTTTACGGCTTAGAACCGGGACTTCAACGATGTTTTGAACGTCATGGAGCATATGAGATGTTCCAGGAGTTGAAGTTGATATTCCAACAGAATGCCCGGATTGAGAGATATGAAGTCTCCAATAAGTTCTATAGCTGCAAGATGGAGGAGAATAGTTCTGTTAGTGAGCACATACTCAGAATGTCTGGGTACTACAATCACTTGACACAATTGGGAGTTAATCTTCCGGATGATTGTGTCATTGACAGAATTCTTCAATCACTGCCACCAAGCTACAAAGGCTTCGTGATGAACTATAATATGCAAGGGTTAGTAAAGACTATACCTGAGCTCTTCGCAATGCTAAAGGCTGCGGAGGTAGAAATCAAGAAGGAGCATCAAGTGTTGATGGTCAATAAGACCACTAGTTTCAAGAAGAAAGGCAAAGGGAAGAAGAAGGGGAACTTCAAGAAGAATAGCAAGCAAGTTGCTGCTCAGGAGAAGAAACCCAAGTCTGGACCTAAGCCTGAAACTGAGTGCTTCTACTGCAAGCAGACTGGTCACTGGAAGCGGAACTGCCCCAAGTATTTGGCGGATAAGAAGGATGGCAAGGTGAACAAAGGTATATGTGATATACATGTTATTGATGTGTACCTTACTAGAGCTCGCAGTAGCACCTGGGTATTTGATACTGGTTCTGTTGCTAATATTTGCAACTCGAAACAGGGACTACGGATTAAGCGAACACTGGCAAAGGACGAGGTGACGATGCGCGTGGGAAATGGTTCCAAAGTCGATGTGATCGCGGTCGGCACGCTACCTCTACATCTACCTTCGGGATTAGTTTTAGACCTAAATAATTGTTATTTGGTGCCTGCGTTGAGCATGAACATTATATCTGGATCTTGTTTGATGCGAGACGGTTATTCATTTAAATCAGAGAATAATGGTTGTTCTATTTATATGAGTAATATCTTTTATGGTCATGCACCCTTGAGGAGTGGTCTATTTTTGATGAATCTCGATAGTAATGATACACATATTCATAATGTTGAAACCAAAAGATGCAGAGTTGATAATGATAGTGCAACTTATTTGTGGCACTGCCGTTTAGGTCATATCGGTGTAAAGCGCATGAAGAAACTCCATACTGATGGACTTTTGGAGTCACTTGATTATGAATCACTTGGCACTTGCGAACCGTGCCTTATGGGCAAGATGACCAGAACTCCATTCTCCGGTACTATGGAGAGAGCAACAGATTTGTTGGAAATCATACATACAGATGTATGTGGTCCGATGAATGTAGAGGCTCGTGGCGGATATCGTTATTTTCTCACCTTCACAGATGACTTAAGCAGATATGGGTATATCTACTTAATGAAACATAAGTCTGAAACGTTTGAAAAGTTCAAAGAATTTCAGAGTGAAGTTGAAAATCATCGTAACAAGAAAATTAAATTTCTCCGATCTGATCGTGGAGGTGAATATTTGAGTTACGAGTTTGGTCTACATTTGAAACAATGCGGAATAGTTTCGCAACTCACACCACCCGGAACACCACAGCGTAATGGTGTGTCCGAACGTCGTAATCGTACTTTACTAGATATGGTGCGATCTATGATGTCTCTTACAGATTTACCGCTATCGTTTTGGGGTTATGCTCTAGAGACGGCCGCATTCACACTGAATAGAACACCGTCGAAATCCGTTGAGACGACACCTTATGAACTATGGTTTGGCAAGAAACCAAAGTTGTCGTTTCTTAAAGTTTGGGGATGCGATGCTTATGTGAAAAAACTTCAACCTGATAAGCTCGAACCCAAATCGGAGAAATGTGTCTTCATAGGATACCCAAAGGAGACAGTTGGGTACACCTTCTATCACAGATCCGAAGGCAAGACATTCGTTGCTAAGAATGGATCCTTTCTAGAGAAGGAGTTTCTCTCGAAAGAAGTGAGTGGGAGGAAAGTGGAACTTGATGAGGTAATAGTACCTTCTCCCTTACTTGAAAGTAGTTCGTCGCAGAAACCGGTTTCTGAGACATCTACACCAAGTAGTGAGGAAGTTGATGATGTTGATCATGAAACTTCAGATCAAGTTACTGCAGAACCTCGTAGATCAACCAGAGTAAGATCCGCACCAGAGTGGTACGGTGATCCTGTTCTGGAAGTCATGCTACTAGATCATGATGAACCTACGAACTATGAAGAAGCGATGGTGAGCCCAGATTCCGCAAAATGGCTTGAGGCCATGAAATCTGAGATGGGATCCATGTATGAAAACAAAGTATGGACTTTGGTTGACTTGCCCGAGGGTAGGCAAGCAATAGAAAACAAGTGGATCTTCAAGAAGAAGACTGACGCTGACGGTAATGTTACTGTCTATAAAGCTCGACTTGTCGCAAAAGGTTTTCGGCAAGTTCAAGGGATTGACTACGATGAGACCTTCTCACCCGTAGCGATGCTTAAGTCCGTCCGAATCATGTTAGCAATTGCCGCATTTTATGATTATGAAATTTGGCAAATGGATGTAAAGACTGCATTCCTGAATGGATTTCTGGAAGAAGAGTTGTATATGATGCAACCAGAAGGTTTTATCGATCCAAAGGGAGCTAACAAAGTGTGCAAGCTCCAGCGATCCATCTATGGACTGGTGCAAGCATCTCGGAGTTGGAATAAACGCTTTGATAGTGTGATCAAAGCATTTGGGTTTGTACAGACTTTTGGAGAAGCCTGTATTTACAAGAAAGTGAGTGGGAGCTCTGTAGCATTTCTGATATTATATGTAGATGACATATTGCTGATCGGAAATGATATAGAATTTCTGGATAGCATAAAGAGATACTTGAATAAGAGTTTTTCAATGAAAGACCTCGGTGAGGCTGCTTACATATTGGGCATTAAGATCTATAGAGATAGATCAAGACGCTTAATTGGACTTTCACAAAGTACATACCTTGACAAAATTTTGAAGAAGTTCAAGATGGATCAAGCAAAGAAAGGGTTCTTGCCTGTGTTACAAGGTGTGAAGTTGAGTAAGACTCAATGCCCGACCACTGCAGAAGATAGAGAGAAAATGAAAGATGTTCCCTATGCTTCAGCCATAGGCTCTATCATGTATGCAATGCTGTGTACCAGACCTGATGTGTGCCTTGCTATAAGTTTAGCAGGGAGGTACCAAAGTAATCCAGGAGTGGATCACTGGACAGCAGTCAAGAACATCCTGAAGTACCTGAAAAGGACTAAGGATATGTTTCTCGTATATGGAGGTGACAAAGAGCTCATCGTAAACGGTTACGTTGATGCAAGCTTTGACACTGATCCGGACGATTCTAAATCGCAGACCGGATACGTATTTACACTAAACGGAGGAGCTGTCAGTTGGTGCAGTTCTAAACAAAGCGTCGTAGCGGGATCTACATGTGAAGCGGAGTACATAGCAGCTTCGGAAGCAGCTAATGAAGGAGTCTGGATGAAGGAGTTCATATCCGATCTAGGTGTCATACCTAGTGCATCGGGTCCAATGAAAATCTTCTGTGACAATACTGGAGCAATTGCCTTAGCGAAGGAATCCAGATTTCACAAGAGGACCAATCACATCAAGAGACGCTTCAATTCCATCCGGGACTTAGTCCAGGTGGGAGACATAGAGATTTGCAAGATACATACGGATCTGAATGTTGCAGACCCGTTGACTAAGCCTCTTCCACGAGCAAAACATGATCATCACCAAGACTCCATGGGTGTTAGAATCATTACTATGTAATCTAGATTATTGACTCTAGTGCAAGTGGGAGACTGAAGGAAATATGCCCTAGAGGCAATAATAAAGTTATTATTTATTTCCTTATTTCATGATAAATGTTTATCATTCATGCTATAATTGTATTAACCGGAAACATGATACATGTGTGAATGCATAGACAAAACAATATGTCACTAGTATGCCTCTACTAGACTAGCTTGTTAATCAAAGATGGTTATGTTTCCTGACCATGAACAAAGAGTTGTTATTTGATTAACGAGGTCACATCATTAGTAGAATGATCTGATTGACATGACCCATTCCATTAGCTTAGCACACGATCGTTTAGTATGTTGCTACTGCTTTTATCCATGACATATACATGTTCCTGTAACTATGAGATTATGCAACTCCCGTTTACCGGAGGAACACTTTGGGTGCTACCAAACGTCACAACGTAACTGGGTGATTATAAAGGAGTACTACAGGTGTCTCCAAAGGCAGATGTTGGGTTGGCGTATTTCGAGATTAGGTTTTGTCACTCCGATTGTCGGAGAGGTATCTCTGGGCCCTCTCTGTAATACACATCACTGAAGCCTTGCAAGCACTACAACTAATGAGTTAGTTGTGAGATGATGTATTACGGAACGAGTAAAGAGACTTGCCGGTAACGAGATTGAACTAGGTATTAGATACCGACGATCGAATCTCGGGCAAGTAACATACCGATGACAAAGGGAACAACGTATGTTGTTATGCGGTCTGACCGATAAAGATCTTCGTAGAATATGTAGGAACCAATATGGTCATCCAGGTCCCGCTATTGGTTATTGACCGGAGACGTGTCTCGGTCATGTCTACATTGTTCTCGAACCGTAGGGTCCGCACGCTTAAGGTTTCGATGACAGTTATTATGAGTTTATGTATTTTGATGTACCGAAGAAGTTCGGAGTCCCGCATATGATCACGTACATGACGAGGAGTCTCGGAATGGTCGAGACATAAAGATTGATATATTGGACGGCTATATTCGGACACCGGAAAGGTTCCGGAAGTTTCCGGAGAAAACCGGAGTGCCGGAGGGGTTACCGGAACCCCCCGGGGGAAGTTATGGGCCTTAGTGGGCCAAGAGGGGAGAGAGAGGGGCCGCACCAGGAGGTGGCGCCCCCCCCCCAGGGGAGTCCGAATAGGACAAGGAGGGGGGGGGCGCGCGGCCCCCCTTTTCCTCTCCCTCTCCCTCTCTTTCCTTCCCCCTTCTCCCTTCCTAGTTGGACTAGGAAAGGGGAGTCCTACTCCAACTAGGAGGAGGCCTCCCCCCTCCTTGGCGCGCCTATAGGGGCCGGCCGGCCTCCCCCCTCCCTCCTTTATATACGGGGGCAGGGGGGCACCCTAGGACACACAAGTTTGATCTACGGATCGTTCCTTAGCCGTGTGCGGTGCCCCCCTCCACCATATTCCACCTCGGTCATACCGTCGCGAAGCTTAGGCGAAGCCCTGCGCCGGTGAAACATCAAGATCGTCACCACGCCGTCGTGCTGACGGAACTCTCCCTCGACACTCGGCTGGATCGGAGTACGAGGGACGTCATCGAGCTGTACGTGTGTCAAGAACTCGGGGGCGCCGGAGTAACGGCGTCGGGATCGGTCGGATCGCGAGGAGAACGTACGACTACTTCCTCTACGTTGTGATCGCTTCCGCTTCGGGTCTACGAGGGTACGTAGACAACACTCTCCCCTCTCGTTGCTATGCATCACCATGATCTTGCGTGTGCGTAGGAAAATTTTTGAAATTACTACGTTCCCCAACATGTTTCCTGTGCCCTCTTTGTCTTCCCTTCCATCAGTGACATTTATAAACGTGTAGCTGCCAAAAGGGAGGCATGTGTAATCCTTGTTATAACTTGGAGACAGGACATTGGAACCATCTAAAATCTTCCTCTCATAAAACTGAGTATTTGGAAATAAGCTGATACAAGGATTCATGCGATACTGTATATTCAGCAAATGTTTATCAAATTTGAGCATAACCAATCTCCCAAATAGACTTGTCTCAAATCCAGCTTCTTTGCATACCTAGAGATAAACAATGAAAGGTAAGACATAAGAATATCGAAAACAGATCAATAACAATGGAACATGAAAGAAAAAAAGTTAGTGTTTCAGTATCAGAAGTTTATCTTGTTGATAAATGCACCAATATAACTAATAAATGAAGCAAGTCAATATAAGGAGGGTGAGGCAAAACCTTACTTTGCTTTTAACCATTGCACTCAGCTGACAGTCATCTCCTACCAAAACAACATGTTTTAACCAATGCAGACGTAGTGGGATCACCAATTCGCACTCCCGCACTTGAGCAGCATCATCTACAATTAATACATCGAGGGGTGCAATCTCCATGTGATGTAACCGATAAGAGCTAGAGGCGGTACAGAAAAGAAGTGTTGCATTACGTATGCAGTAGCTCTGGACCCAGTCTTTGCCTACTCCAGTGGGTAAATTAAGCGAGTGTAGCAGATCTTTAAGCAATTTAAGGCATGAAGACCTTGCTCTGTCCAGTTCCTTCTCAACAGAAGATATAGGCTGTGCACAAACAGAGTTTTCAGTTGACAGGTAACCAAGGCCCCTTTTCAAACCCTCCTCGGTCAAGTCTACGTTGCACAGAAGGGTCCCAAAATTTTCCAGCATATTAAGCAATGAAGATATATTTATGACATTATCACGAGAAAAGCACCTTCTAGGAAGGTGAACCCACAAATTCATTATGCATTTTTTCAGAGCTATTGCTGTCGCATCAAATTGTTTCTTTATGAAGTCCAGAAAGCACACTGGATCAATTTTGCCATCATCCTCAAGAAGCATATCATACCGTGAAGCACAGTCTTCAAAAAAGGATATCATTGAAGCTATTCTGTAGTTCCATCCGGACAATGATGAAAAGCATTCCACAAGTTCATCGACACGAAAGTCCAAGAAAACTTCCTGAAGATCCTCGATGATGTCCATGTTAGACATGTTCCCAAATAGCAAGATATCTCCAAGAGAAGAATGTAGACAAATGTTGTCAATGTGCTCATTGAAATCCTTCAAGTTCTGAAGGAAACGAGTGCAAACTCCAACAACAGCAACATTTGTGGAAGCACATGTAAGAGTTCTGCATTTCAAACACGCCAAAACCCACAGTAAAGCGCTAACCGTCTTGGTCTTCCCAGTGCCTGGTGGACCCTATATAAGCTTCACACGGTTCACATGCCCACATCGTACAGCTGAGATGATAGATTCGATAGCATCTAACTGTGATTGATTAAGCTTAGCTGTCAGTAGTTGCTCTGTGTAAGAAGCCAAACAGCCCCCATCCTGTTTAGCACACATACGGCAAACATCCTCACCCTGCAACAGAGCCAACAAAGAGGAGGTCAAAAAGTTAGGCCCCATATATACCAATTTATAATGGTGATGAAAATAGCAAGTAAAACTAAAATGCAAAAAACCATTTCATATTACCAGATTTGTGGGGGCTAAATGCGACTTGATTACTGTGAAATTTTCATTCATGTGCGTATTGAAGGTAAGTGCTTTCCATATCCGTGTGTTTATCCTGAAAGGTGATTCGAATACGAGATTTTTCCATGGTGTCGCTAATGGTAGACATCGGAAGAAACTTATTCATTCCCTACAACAGGAGGAGGGCACGATTGAAGGGCATGAGCAACTTAAGTCTTATATCACTAGTTATTATAAAAATCTATTCAGAACCCCTGAGGAAGGAAACTTCTCGATGGATGAGTCTCGAACAGATGACATCCCCCAGGTTTCTGATGCGGAAAATAGCCTTCTAACATCTCCATTTTCCGAGGAGGAAGTTAGAAAGGCGGTTTTCCTAATGGAGCATAATGAAGCACCGGGTCCTGATGGTTTTCCCGCTGAGTTCTACCAGAATTTTTGGGAGGTCATCAAACAAGATTTCTTACTCTTGTTTGGATGCCTTCACGCTGGCCAACTAGAGTTGTTCCGTTTAAACTTCGGTGAAATTATTTTATTACCTAAGGTTAATGAGGCTGAAAGGATACAACAATATCGTCCAATTTGCCTCCTTAATGTTAGTTTTAAAATATTCACCAAGGTAGCAACGATTAGGCTAAATTCGGTTGCTGAACATGTGGTTCGTCCTTCTCAAACTTCTCATGCAAGGTAGAAACATCCTAGATGGGATTGTTGTCCTTCATGAAACAGTTCATGAATTGCATCGGAAAGAGCTGAATGGGGTGGTTCTTAAAATCGACTTTGAAAAAGCTTATGACAAAGTCAAGTGGTCTTTTCTTCAACAGACTCTCGGAATGAAAGGTTTTTCTGCTGAGTGGCGCGCTATGATCCATAGTTTCGTTTCTGGAGGTAGTGTTGCCATTAAAGTCAATGATGACGTTGGCAACTATTCCCAAACGAAGAAAGGATTGCGACAAGGTGACTCAATATCGCCCATGCTAATCAATATAGTGGCTGATATGTTAGCGGTCATGATTGAGCGTGCCAAGGTTGATGGCCAAATTGATGGGGTAGTGAATCATCTAGTGGATGGTGGCCTATCTATCCTCCAATATGCCGATGATACGATTCTCTTTATGGATCATGACCTCGAGAAAGCAAGAAATCTGAAATTAATTTTATCAGCATTCGAGCAACTCTCAGGGCTTAAGGTCAATTTCCATAAAAGTGAACTGTTTTGCTTTGGTGAGGCTCAAGACGAGGCCCATCTGTATGCTGAGCTTTTCGGATGCGGATTGGGCTAGTTTCCGATCACTTATTTGGGGATACCGATACATTATCGGAGACTCACAAATGCTGAATGGAAACACGTCGAGGAGAGACTACAAAAAAGACTTAGTAATTGGAAAGGTAAATTGCTATCTCTGGGTGGAAGGTTGGTCCTCATAAATTCAGTACTAAGTAACATGGTACTATATATGATTTCCTTCTTCCAATTGCCGAAAGGACTATTACATAGATTGGATTACTTCCGATCAAGATTCTTTTGGCAAGGAGATAGCGAGAGAGAAAAATATCCACTGGCTAAATGGAGTGTGGTTTGCCGTCCCAAGGACCAAGGCGGGTTGGGCATTCTTGACCTTGAGGTTAAGAACAGGGCCCTCCTCGGCAAATGGTTGTTTAAGTTGTTGACGGAAGATGGTGTATGGCAAACCCTTCTAACGAGAAAATATGTGGGTTCAAAGGCGGTATCCCAAGTATACTGGAAGCCTGGGGACTCTCATTTTTGGGCCGGACTAATGGCAACGAAGAAATATTTCTTCCACTATGGTTCCTTCTCAATTAAGGATGGCTCGGAAATTAGATTCTGGGAGGATAAGTGGCTAGGTAGTGCTACTCTCCGGGAACAATATCCAGCTCTGTACAATATTGTGCGTCACAAGGGCGATACTATTGCCAAGGTTTTGGAATCATTTCCGCCAAATGTGACGTTCAGAAGGGATTTAATTGGACCTAGACTCCAATCGTGGAACATACTGCTCCAACGGTTAACCACGGTACAGTTGTCACAAGGGTCCGATATCTTTCGTTGGAACCTACATGGGAATGGGCAATTCTCAGTGGAGTCTATGTATAGAGCTCTGATCCAGTCAGATGTGCCAGTTGATAATAATAAGAAGATCTGGAAGATGAAGATACCCCTTAAGAATAAAATCTTTGCGTGGTATCTTCGTCGCGGAGTCATTCTTACTAAAGATAACCTTATTAAGAGGAATTGGCATGGAAGTACGCAATGTGTATTTTGTCCGCATGATGAGACAATAAAACATTTGTTCTTTCATTGTAAATTGGCTCGTTCTATATGGTCAGTCATCCAGATAGCTTCTGGCTTGTATCCTCCGTGTAGTGTTGCTAATATATTTGGCAACTGGTTACATGGGATTGATCACAAGTTTAGAATTCTGCTCAGGGTGGGAGCGCTTGCCGTTATTTGGTCGCTTTGGCTATGTAGAAATGATAAGATTTTTTAATGATAAAAGTACTTCCCTTATGCAGGTTATCTACATATGTACCGAGACACTTCGTTTATGGTCCTCTCTACAGCGAGTGGAGAATCGAGACCTGTTTACGGAGGTGTGTACACGATTGGAGGTTGCGGCGAGGGATACTTTTACCCAACATGGGTGGCAGCATGATCTTAGGATTGGGCCTCCTACTGTTTAAGTGTCATCCAAATATTCATCTTTGTATTTCGCCTTCTTCTTTTATTTTGGCTTGTCGTGACGACTTTGTTGGGTGTGTGCATCTTAGTTATGCAGAGGTCGGGTGTAATGCTTAAACCTTTTAAGTAATAAAGCGCCCCTTTTCGAAAAAATATCCGTGTGTTTGTCGTGATATTATTGAGAAATATTGCATGCTTGAGTTTGTTTAAATCTTCTTCTTCCAAACAATTATTCTTTGCAACTTTGACTCTGAAGCCCTTCTGGTATTCATCATCCATAGAAACCTCAGTGACCATTGCCAAGCAATATGTCACACCATGGCGGTTTAAGTCCTCTGCAGCTTCTGGTTTTATGCTAGACAAAATATAGATGTCACCATTCCTCGCAGAATAAGCCCCAGTGGAAAAACCAGCATCATTGTCCCAAAAGTCCACATCCATAAAGTATGATCCTGGTTTTCCTGCTACCTCCATGGAAAGTATTTTCGACGAGGGTGCTTCACTGATGAGTTCAAGGCATGAGCACAGATCTGATCTTGTTTCTTCAATCAGAGGCACACGATACGACGTGAGATAGTGATTAAGTGACTTGAAGTTGCAGGGAATAGTCTCAACCTAAACACAAAAGAGGTCATAGATGAAATATGGTTATGGGTAGCAAAAGATTTTCCAACAGTTCTTGAGCACAAGAATGGCATGCAGGTAATGCTAGCAAAATAGCTATCTGGTCAATTTCATCTACTGCAAGAGCAAGCAAGGTTTGAATACAGGGCTTAAGTTGTTCATATCAATCAGACATAATATTCTCATTGGAAAACAATTTATAGTTTCTGCCACCAGATTGTACAGCATCACAACATGTATGTCTCTCATTAGGATACATATATGACTTAGTGACTTACACTCCTATCATCTCCCAACAGCCATTTCATATATGTATCCTAATGAGAGACATACATGTTGTGAAAGAGCATAGACAGAAAGAGCACCATCATTTCGTCATTTGGAGCATCCAACTTGGATATTGCGCATAAAAGGCAGCGAACAACAGCATGCTAAAAGTGATTAATCAAAGAAAACCAGCAGATTTAAGCATGACCAGAAACCTAGCACGCATATGCATGCATACGCTTCGCCAGTCCAGGGTCCATACGTATGCACAGATTCGAAAATGAGAAGGCTCAAGCTTGCAAAAAAGACTTGAAGTTACAGGGAACAGTCTCAACCTGAAGACAAAAGAGGTGATAAGTGAAATATGATTATAGGGAGCAAAAGATTCACCAGCAGTTCCATAAGTAGTTAAGCACAGAAATGGCATGTAATTAATGCTAAGAGAGCCAGTTTCATCTACTGCAAGAACAAGCATGGATAAAAACAGGGCTTAAGCTGCACATATGACAAGGATGAGGCCACCATACTCAACCATAGACATAGCAAAACAAGGTATAATTTCTGCCACCAAATTGTACAACACCGCAAGATGTATCTCTCTCTCTCTCTCATTAGGACACATGACTCAGACACCTATCATCTCCCAGCATGCATTTTAAAAGCGTCTTATGTAAACTTTTTTGGGAATGAGGCTAGATGATATATAGCACAGCCTGCCCAGTACAACCTTGACAAATGGTGGCACATGACGGACCTAGCAAGTTAGTGTCAATTCTTTTCAATAGCAATGGGGAATTCAGTAGCATAAGCATCATGCATACCACAACACCACGTGAGGCCGCGTCAGCCCGAATTAGTCACATATGGCACCAAGAAGCAACAGCAACACTACATGTAATTCCCAACGGACATAGTATCATGTGCCACCAGACGTTGAGCAATTACATATGCTGCCATCATCAGGCACAGACAGCCCATTAATGGCACCCGGCACACGGCAATCGCACATCCATGACACGTGGACAGAAACCCCCTCAAAAACCTAATAAGAACGAGAGGGCAGGGAGCAGCAAAGGGCCATGTTATGGTCTGACAGTGGCACGTGGACTTTCCATTATTCACATTGAGTAGCCCGTCCCAAAGTTGCGTCAAAGCGACATGCCGGTGCCGACCGACGTGCTAAACGGAACCGACAAACCGACCGCCGCGTGCTTACTGACCCATGCAACGTGTGACGAGCAGTAAAACTGGTTTAAGAGGGGTGTAAAATTGGGCGGTAAAGTACAAGGTTGTGTACAATGTTGTTGTTTTACAAGTGTCACGCACGATAAGTGTTGCGGTGGAAGAAAGAGAAAGTAGGGAAAAAGTTTTGCATTCTTTTAATTAAGAATATGATGTTGTTCCCAAATTAAGAGACGACGTCTCAGAGCACGATCAGTGAGTGGTCCTTTTTTTTATTTCTTTCTTTCCTTTTCTTCTTTTCCCCTTCTCCTCGTCCGTTCACGGCTTCACGCAACCCTCTTCCTCACTTCCCTAAAAAAAAAGACACTCTTCCTCACCATCGAGCAGAGCCGCCGCCGCCGCCGCCCCTCCCCTTCCCGGCCTTCGCCGCCGCCCCGGCGCCTCACCCTTCCCTCAAGTACCGCCGCGCCCCGGTCGACCCTGCCCTCCCATCAATTCCCGGCCGGCGCTCGATTCCAGGGCCCTCGATTTTTCCCCATTCCCGAAATCCCCAACCTGACCAAACCCTCCCGCGTCTCTCTCGCCAGCCATGGAGGCGGCGGCCGCGGCCGCATCGGCTGCAGCGGCGGCTGCCAAGGACGCGGCCTTGGCCGCTTCGGTTGCAGCGTCGGCTGCTGCCAAGGACGCGGCGGCGGCTGCGGTGACTGCAAAGGAGGCGACGGATGCCGCCAAGGACGCGGCTGCGGCGGCTTCAGCTGCGGCTTTAAACGCCAAGGAGGCGGCTGCGGCGGCCTCTGCTGCGGCTCTAAACGCCAAGGAGGCAGCCGTGAGGGCCTCTGCTGCGGCCTTGGATGCCGAGGAGGCAGCGGCTGTGGCGGCGACTGCAGCCCAGGCGGCGACCGCGGCGGCGGCAGCTATGCAAGCTTCCCAGAAGCGTAGGTTTGCGGATGCAGCGGCGGCGCCTGTGGTGGAGACTGCAGGGCAGGCAGCGACCGCTTCGGCGGCAGCTATGCAAATGCAAGCTTCCCAGAAGCGTAGGTTTGCGGATGCGGCGTTGGATGCCGAGGAGGCAGCACCTGCGGCGGCGACTGCAGGGCAGCCGCCGGGGCCAATAAATGCCGAGGAGGCAGCGCCTTTGGCGGCGAGTGCAGGGGGGCCGGCGGCCGCTTTGGCGGTGGCGACGCAAGCTTCCAAGAAGCGTAAGTCTGCTGCTGTGGCGTTAAATTACAAGGTGCCAGCGCCTGCGACGGTGACTGCAGTTGAGGCGACGGCGGCGCCATTTCAAGCATCCAACAAATGTAAGTTCCAGATCATCGACGTGGACCAAGATCCACAAGGGAGCTGAGACGTCGATGATGCGGGGAGTGTCGATCACATCGGCCGCCTCCCGGACGCCGTTCTCTGCAGTATCGTCTCTCTTCTCCCCACCAAGGAAGGTGCCCGCACGCAGGTCATCTCTCGCCGGTGGCGTCCGCTCTGGCGCTCAGCTCCTCTCAACCTCGTGATGCACCAAGAACTCAACAGCAACGTCCACAATTTGGTCGACTTGATTTCAAAGATCCTCGCTGTGCATCCTGGCCCCGCACGCCGCTTCTCGCTCTGCCTCTCTAATAGCAAGTATCATGGCAAGATCAAAGGCTGGCTTAGTTCCCAAGCCCTGGACAAGCTACAGGAGTTTGAGCTCATCCCCGAGCGTTGGTTCGACGTCAGGGGTATTTTCTACCTGCTGCCATTGCCCGTCTACCGCTTCGCGCCCACGCTCCGTGTGGCCAAATTCGGCGCCTGCCATTTCTCCAATTTGATTGTGAAGCTGTCGCTCAAGTTTCCGTGCCTCAAGCAGCTCACCCTGGATAGAGTCATCATCTCGGAGGATGCTCTCCACAGCGTGCTCTTTGGCTGCTCTGCCTTGGAAAGCCTTGAGCTAAATAAAAATTCTGGCTTTGGTCGCCTCTGCATCAGCTCCCAAACTCTTAAGAGTATAGGCTTTTGCACTAACCAGTTTAGTGTCCCTTTCCAAAAGTTGGTCATCAAGGATGCCCCGAGCCTTGAGAGATTGCTACCACTTGAACCACAGGTTGGCCCAAGGACCATACGGGTAATCTCGGCACCTAGACTGAACATATTGGGTGTGCTCTCTACAAGCATAACAGAACTTCAGCTTGGAACCACAGTTTTCCGGGTAGCAGCAGTCTTCATACATTGCTCATTCAGCATTCATATATGCAGGCTGTTTTTCTTATGAGTGCACTTGTTTTTTATGTCTTTGCAGAGTATGATTGCTGTTGGCTTGACAACCAAAATGCAGAGCGTGAGGGTGTTGGTTCTTGACTACACTAATCTGGATATAGTGGTTAACTTCCTCAAGTGCTTCCCCTGCTTGGAGAGGCTGCATGTCTTTGTGAGTACATTAACATAGCTGCTTGCTTTAGATGTCAAAATCAGAATTTGAGTTGCTGTTTTATCTAGCCAGTTATCGTATTGCTAACCTGTTGGTAACTTCTTTTGTATTATTTGTTCTCTCCATTTCCAGTTCGGGTTCCAGAGGATGAGTTATAATAATCGGGGGGAGTATGACCCACCGGAACCGATTGAATGTCTTGAGCTGCATCTCAAAGAAGTATTGTTTAAGAATTATGACGGCACCGTCCCTTTGTGTATTGACTTCGCCAAGTTCTTTGTTTTGAATGCGAAAGTGCTAAAGGAAATGAAAATCACATTGCCTTACCACCGGCAGTACAACTGGTTTGCTAATCAACACCGGCTGTTGCGGACCAAAGATAGAATTTCTCAAGATGCTCGGATTGAACTGAGATGCGGCAATAATGTTTATTTCAGAGACAACAGGAACACCCATGATTTGTCAATGGCTGATCCTTTTGACGTGCCCTCCAGCGGATGCAAAAAGTGTAGTGGATCCCCATTTTGAAGATTGCCTTGTCTAGTGTTCAAAGCCCAACTTTATGTCGCTGCTTTTGTTTCTAGCCTGACGCTCAAAGATAGGATCTACTTCACTCAGTGATGGAATGTTTTGTGGCCTACTCAGAATTATACCTGGTGGCGAAGGAGGTGGTGTCTAAGCTCAGGCTGGAAATCCGAACTTGCCGCTTGAAGGGGTTTGTCAGTAGTATTTTATATGTGTTTTTGCGCTTGTTTAGATCTGTAATGCTTAGTTAGTTGTGGTAATCTGTTTTGTTGTTTGGTCCTGTAATTTAAGCTGCTGACAGAAGCAGCTAGTACTATATTTATCTACTGTATCCTATAACTTGCTTTAGTGAAAAAGGATGATGACCTTCATGCCTATACTGAGGCAAAGCACATTTTGTGATTTTCTTCTAGTATTAACCAGCAATACCTGCTTAATGTTTCCATGGTAGGGTCGAGGCATTGAGCAGTGCGAATTCAGAGGCGTAGCGGCCTCAACATAGGGGATCAGCTTACTGGCAGGTGAGAAGGTAAGGAACCTGGTCATATGATACTGTGATGTACACGAAAGCGCGGCACTGCCAGCTTCAGCTATATATTTTGGATATTTATCTTATTATTAAAGCTATTGCCAGCTGTCACGTACATCAGCGGGAAGCTGTGAGATCATCATGCGAGAGACACGAAGGAAGCTGTGATGTTTGATGAGGACACCAGGTTTCTGGACGAAGAAGATGAAGCTGCAACGGTAAGCAACTCTAGCTGGCCCTGATGGCGCAACATCGAAATGCTTAGTTAGTAGCTAGGTCTACCTGTCGCACAACTGATGTGTTAAGATCTGAAATGCAGCTGACAGTGAGGTAAGAGTTGATATCTGCTCGAATCACTCGAATCTGTGCCGATTAATTAAGCGAACCAGAATTGGATTTCGATGCCCGGTCACTGGACCGGCGGTATGATTTTCATTCCGATGATTTAAATTCTCACAGTATGCTCGTATTTAGGTGCAGTAGAATTCCACGGATTTAAGGAAGATTACTTGACGGGATGCAGACAAATGATGCAGGTTACTTGAGGTGTGGAATTCTGTACTATCTCTGTAACTAAATATAATAACATGTACAGGCATGAGTGTGTATGTATTGAGGTCACATCCCAGAAATATGTGGCTTGGATGGAGTCTGAAGATGGAAACTGGGACCTGAAATTAAAATGCAAACAGCCAAGCATGATGTTTTCTTACATACAGATACAGTGCGTATATATGATCCAGGTTAACCTGGGAAATGCTGTTTCTTTTACTGAAAATCCAGGGCTGCTGCACATCTCACTGCGTCGATCATCCAGGTTAACCTGTTGCTGTTTGTAAAAAAGAAAGGAAAAAGAGACATTCCTTATCTCTGAGCTTAATTCCCCGGCAGGGGATGCTGCATGCTGTTAGGGTGTGTTTGGTTGTAGAACCAACTAGAATGTAATGTAATGGTTCTAGAATAGAACGGTTATGGTGTTTGGTAGGGCTAATCAACGAGCGCCAGGAACGGGTCTGACCCATGCCGTTCTAGTTGACTGAAACCAAACACATTCTAGTTGACTGAAACCAAACACACCCTAGGCCGCTGCCCACCTATTTTGACGAACAACCCGGCCCTTCCTCCCACCGACAGCCCAGAAAGGGCACTGATGAAGGGAGCCCACCTGGCCTCAGTTCCCTCCACGCGGGCCCAGGAGACGGCCTGGTCAAAACTGAGAGACCAAAATTCAAATTGACATCCTCAATCGACTGTTAGTCTGTGTCGTGGATTTGTCACGGCAGATGTCCTAGCGTAAGGACTTAGTCGTGGAGCCATCGTTACGGGTTTACTTGCAGGGGTTAAAGCGGACGCAAAGACACAAGGGTTTATACTAGTTCGGCCCCTTCGATGAAGGTAAAAGCCTACGTCTAGTTGTGATGGAATTGATGTGGTCTCGATGGCTAGGGAGCAAATAAGCTTCGCCTAGGCTCGAGTTGTGGTTGTCTGTCCTTGAACCGCCGCCGGGTCGTCCCCTTATATACACGAGTGACGCCCGTCAGTTCGTAGAGTCCCAACCGGTTCATACTCGTATCCCGGTTGGTATCTCTCTATTCCTAACTTACAACACAAGTCATATATCAGGCCGGTTTACGGCTACAAGTTCCAAACCAACTACAGGCCTTGGGCCTTTCTATGATTACACCACTAGCGGAGCTAACCCGGCCCAAGCTTGGCCGGTTTACACCTAGTAGTAATATCCCCAACATTAGGCCCCAGATTGATTTGAACTGGTTCATGTCAATCCTTCACAGAACCTGCATCTTGGACATCTTCTTTGTTTAATAAACTGTCACATCGTCATTGCTTCTGATCATTGTAAACCGGCATGACATCGTTGCTTCTGGTCACTGTAAACCGGCATGACGTCATCTTGAAGTTTATCCTTTATAACGCCTTCCTTAATGACAGTCCCTGGATTCACGCGCTTGACCTAGCTTTACTGCCTTATAAATAGGACCGAAGGGTCATTCTGTTTCTCCCTTCGCTTCCTCTTCTTCTTCTTCCTCGCGCCGCTGCCTTTGGAGCTCCGCCGTCATCATCAACTTCTGCTTCGTCCTAGGCTGCTGCATCAACCTGTACGGACCAGAACACTGCGGCCTTTCTCCGCATCTCCTCCGTTTCCGGTAAGCTTCTTGCCCTTCTTCAGTCTGTTTCTTCATTTTAGATCTGTTTCTAGGGTTCGAGCTTCATACCATGTTCTTCGTATGTTTTCATCTTTCTAGCCTTGAGTCATGCTATGAATCCCGTTCTGTACCAAACGACGACTCCTGCGTATCCGCTGCACTTTCTCATCTAAATCCCATAGATCTTCTGCATATATACATACACCTTATAGCGCACTTCCTGTTTCTTCTTTACTTCCGCGACGCATTTCCTGTTTTCTGAAAACCCGCGTTTGATCCGTAGTAAACATGAGTTTTTGTGAAACCTGTTTCTGTCCATGACTTCAATTACCTTCGAAGCCAAGATTAGGCGGTTTAACTCACCATAGTAAAAAGTTGCTAAACCGGCATCGGTACACCATTAGTCCCCTTGTTGAACCGCCAGAACGTATCTGAAATCACCTCATAACGAACTGATTTATAAGAACCGTCTCCGGTTTATCATAACTTAGATCAATCACTCTGTAATAAGCACTTTCTTAAACCGGATCCTTTCTCCTTGTAGATCTTATGATGGCCAAACAGGTGTACGAATGCAACTGGGTTCCTTCCCGCATCTCCGAGACACAATTGAAAGAACTAGTATCAATTGGCGCTTTAGATGATCAAAACACAATCCATTGGAGGGTTCCTGGAGAGGAATGTCCTCCCACACCCCAGGAAGGAGAAGTTGTAGTTTTCGCGGATCACCTGGCCCGGGGTTTCAAACCGCCCGGGTCAAAATTTTACCGGGACGTAATGGCCAATTTTCAGCTCCGTCCCCAAGACATTGGCCCCAACTCTGTTACCAACCTGTGCCACTTTCAAGTGCTGTCCGAAGCATATCTGCAAGAGGAACCTTCTGTTGAACTGTTCAGGGATCTCTTCCACCTAAACCGTCGCACTGAATTCACCGACAGCCCCAATACAGAATTAGGCGGTATGGCTATCCAGAAAAGGAAGGAGATCACTTATCCCCACGTCAAACTCCACACTCACCCCAAAGAGTGGAACGCGACTTGGTTCTACTGCAAAGACACTTCCCCTGAAGGTGAAAATCCTTTACCCGACTTTCGTCCAGAGCGGCTAAGCAACACTCATCCCTTTCCACAACGATTAACTGCCAAAGAGAGAAGCAAATATGCCCCACAACTGTCCAAGCTTCGAGCCTTTATGGCCAACGGTTTGACTGGGATCGATCTGGCACGCTGCTGGTTATCTTGGGGCATACTGCCTTTGAGTCGGCGTTCCGGTTTAATGTGCCAATATACCGGCAGTGTCGACGACCCACTCCGACACACCAAACTGGAACTGTCTGAAGATGAAGTTACGGATTCAGTAAGGAAAATGCTGAACGAACCGGAGCATCTCTGTGCTCAAACCGGCTTGGCTCCTTACTGCACCATCAACGCACCACCTGCGGTAAGTCTCTGACTGTGTCATTATAAAAACCCGTTGTTACTTTCATATGTCCAACTCTCAATTATTTCTGATCCAGGGCGACAATCCGTTTTGGAGCAAAAAACTCTCTCAAGACAAAGCGGACAAAGCTGGGCGGCCAATTCGGCCCAAAACAAAAGTTGTCAAGAAATCCGCCCACAAGAGGAAAACTACTGCTTCGTCTGATCCGGCCATTGATGATGATGTGGGTAATCCGGAACTTGATTCTCTTGGCTTGTTTTTTACACGTCTTATTGATGACGATGCTTGTCAGGATGACGCTGAAGCCAGCAACGCAGGATTTGCTGAGGTAACTATTCTCTCTTCCGATTCAACAAATTTGCCTTCACCAAAGTTTCGCCGGGCAAACCGGAAAGTTAACTTTTCTCACCCTCTTGCTTACTTGGATCCCAAACTTCTTATGAAGACACAACAACATGAAGCTCGTCGCACAACCCGGCACAGCGGACAGGTAGTTACCTCTGCCGGTTTACCAAACAGCCCGGCTCGAAAGCGCCGCACCGAGGTTTCCAACCTTTTTATTGCCTTAAATTCCAAAGCGGGTTTGTTCCGTCAACCTCTTAATCCGTCCGACTCCGATTATCAGGTCACCTCCCATTCATCTTCTGGCGAATCGTCAGCCACTCAGCTACCACCGTTGAAGATAGCCGTCGGGTAAGTTCATACAGCCATATGCTTTTCGATTTCTTCTGTAATGTATACGCCTTGCTCCTGAATCTTTGTTTCTTCAGAACCAAACCGAAACCCAGCAAGAAGGCTCGCTTGGACAAAACAGCTGAAGAGGCTGCCGCTTCAGATCATGAGCGGGCGCCAGATCTCGAAAATGTTGCCTCTGAAGACATTCCAAATGACCCTCCGGTTCAAGAAGATGTTATTCCTGAGGAGAGGCCTGTAAATGTTTCAATGTCTGTTGATCCGCCTGCCAGTACTGTCCGGTCTGAAAAGCCTCACAGTCCTACTGAAACAGCTGTGCCCACACGATCCGTCGAATCGAAAGATGACGACGTTGTAATTACTGGAACAGGCCACTCTGAACCGGGGAACGCTGCAACTCTAACCCGTCATACTGTGAAGGAGGATTCTTCAACTTTGAACAAAGGAAAGTGGGCTGCCGAGCTGGAAACATATGCCGCTTTAAGCGCCCAAGATCTTCATTCTGGATACCTGAACCGGCTTTACAGTAGCCGTGATTATGAAGCTGGCTTGGTGAAACTAATGAGAGACAAGTTTGAGGTAACTCCTTTCCTTATTACCAGTATAGTAGTCCTTGTAGCCCCCAAGGGCCGGTTTGCAATCTTTGATCAAACTGGGACTTGATAATTTTCTTTGATAGATTTTGCAATCTTCCCTCATAGCCACCAGGGCCGGTTTAACGATGCATACTTTAAACCGGTACTCCAAAAATTTCCTGACAATCACTGTAATAGAATCAAATAGTCATTAGCCCCCAAGTGCCGAGTTGAATACTCGTATTCAACTTGGGACTTTGCCATGTATTAGCAGTGGAAAGATTGAAGGTACATTAGCCCCCAAGTGTCAAGCATATAACTGTGTTGTATGGTTGAGACTTTAACTTGAATTGTTGGCTGATCATACTATCAATGCGCAGGCTGAGGTGAAAATCAAGGATGATCGGATTGCCGATTTACAGGCGGCTTTGAAAACCCAGCAGGCCGAGACAGAAAAAGCCAAGAAGGAGTTAACTGGTGCCTTAACTGCTGCTGAACAGGTGAAGGAAAATATGAAGAAGGAACAAGCGGTCTGGGCCACCGAAAAAGCCAATTTGCTCAAACGGGCAGAAAATGCTGAAGCTGCCCTTAAACCGGTGGTGGATGATCTGACAGCCGTGAAGCGGCAAGTACATTCTATGACGGCAGCCATCTTCGGTAAGTTCCCTGTGAATAAATGTAATATGCTTCTCCTGCTGCACCATTATTCCGGTTTAAAACTATCCTGTTATCATATGCAGGCACACGCGTTGGGCACTTGGGAAATGATGTGCGGAAGAAACTGAAGGCTGTCTACACTTTGGTGGAGCAGTTGTATACCGGAGCCCAGCGCGTTATTACCACAATGTCACATAACAATCCAGCGCCGTCTCTGATCCAAGATACCCTGAACCGGCTATCCATCCTTCCTTCCCGGATTGAAGAGGTGAAGAAATCTGCTGCATGAACCGGAGCCATCAACGCCTTGATCCGAGCCAAAGCCTGGGTACCAGATTTTGATCCCGTGGAAGCAGCTCAAGGCTATCCCAGTGTGAAGGAAGACGGCTCGGACTTCAGTGAAGAAGACTTGCGGGCGATAAACCGTGCGGTACGCCCGCTGGCTTGTTAATTGGCCGAAGAAGCCGATTTAGAGCACTATCAAGCCCAATACAATGAGCAGAACAAGCGTGTGTCCGCCCCCACCTTTGAACCGGAAAACTTGATCCCTCCAATCCGTAAGCATACTTACGCACCTGACATTGAACCGTCGTCTTTGATTCATGAAGAGGCTGTTTTCCAAGCGCTAATGGGAATCGACTGGACCACTGTGGATTTCTAGCCGATGGGTAGAGATGAAGATGCTGAAGCGGCGGAGGATGAAGAACAGTCTTGAACCGGTAGCCGGTTTAACCCAAAGAACAATGATCTCATTTGGGCACTGTGTTGCCTTGTAATAGCCTTAGTTAAAACTTGCTGCCTGGATATGCCTTTGTGCATAGATGAAACTTTTGTTTGAGTCATGCTTCCTGCAATCAAAAAATTGAACCTCGGCGGCGGTGACACCGCCAGCCGGTTTATGGCATCCAATATATTTTGTGTATCGAAAAATCAATTAGTATGCGATACAAATACCTGCCGTATCTGGGCATGAAGCTGGCATAGCCAATCTTGAAGCGGAGGCCTTTAAAAACCATGACCGTCTGGGGAGACAATAACTCCCACATAGGCGTGCTAAAACAGCACAAGCCCCTGTGTTACTCCATAAGGATGAACCGGAAGAAGGTAAACCGAGCAGAGAAAAACTGCGGTGTAATACCAAACCGTGTCCTGTCAGTTTGTTACTGACAGCTAAACCGGATAAAAATATTCGTCGGGTTGAAAAACGCAACAAAAATCGAATACCAACTATGTCAAAAAATGGCAACAAAGGCAATAACTCTTTGCAAAAGTAAAGCTTCATGGAGCTGGTCAGATGGCATTACCATGGTCAGACGCAACCAAGCCCCCCGAAGGCGTAGCGATGGTGCTAGTCGGCCAGGTCCCCAAAAGACTCTTGGCGAGTACGCCGGCCAAGTGGCATGACATTGGTTCGGGTTCGACCAAGCCCCCAAGTGACGCTGGCCCTATTGGCCGACCAAGAGGCGTGACCGGTTCAGACGTGACCGTGTCCCCAAATGATCTGGTGGCTTTCGCCTATCAAGAGGTGTTGCATTGGTTCGGACACGACCAAGCCCCCAAGTGATAAATATAACTGTCAAGGGGTAAACCGGAGGCCGCTTTAAAAATAGAAACACTCCATGTAACCACACATGAGAAGAAAGACAGAGACCCCGCTTTAGCTGAGGCCCTGATTTTTATTATATCGAAGATAATATATACATTGTTATGCTATGTACATAAACTAAGCCGATGACTCAAGTGTAGTAAGGTCGAAGATGAGCTATATTCCACGGCCTATTGGTCTCCTCCTCTGATGTACGTGAGTCTTTATGCTCTCGAATATCAACCAGATAGTAGGAACCGTTGTGTAGATTCTTGCTGACCACAAAGGGTCCTTCCCAAGGCGGGGATAACTTGTGCATATCTGTCTGGTCTTGGATGAGACGAAGCACCAAATCTCCTTCCTGAAAGGCTCTGGTCTTAACCCGGCGGCTGTGATAACGACGAAGATCTTGCTGGTAAATCGCCGAACGAGCGGCTGCCATATCACGCTCCTCATCCAATAGGTCCAAAGCGTCCTGTCATGCCACCTCGTTGTCCGCTTCAACATAAGCCGCTACACGGGGCGAATCGTGCCTGATATCACTGGGGAGAACTGCTTCTGCTCCATAAACCATGAAGAAAGGTGTGTAGCCAGTAGACCGGTTTGGCGTGGTATTGATACTCCATAGTACCGATGGGAGCTCTTCAACCCAGCACCCTGGTGTTCTCTGTAATGGAACCAGAAGTCGGGGTTTGATGCCTCGCAAGATATCCTGATTAGCACGTTCTGCCTGCCCATTGGACTGGGGGTGCGCCACTGACGATACGTCAAGCCGGATATGCTCACGTTCACAGAATTCTTTCATAGCTCCTTTGGACAGATTAGTGCCATTGTCAGTAATGATACTGTGTGGAAAGCCAAACCGGAAAATCACCTTTTTGATGAACTGCACCGCTGTTGCCGCATCACACTTACTGACAGGTTCCGCTTCAACCCACTTGGTGAACTTGTCCACTGCCACCAACAGGTGGGTCTTCTTATCTTTGGATCGCTTAAAGGGCCCAACCATATCCAGCCCCCAGGTCGCAAACGGCCACGTTGTTGGGATCATCCGCAATTCCTGTGCCGGTACATGAGCACGCCTGGAGAATTTCTGACATCCATCGCACCGTTTGACCAAGTCCTCCGCATCAGCATGAGCAGTTAACCAGTAAAATCCATGACGGAACGCCTTCGCCACCAGGGACTTTGAACCGGCGTGATGCCCGCAATCCCCTTTATGGATTTCTTTTAAAATTTCACAGCCTTCCTCAGGGGAAACACAGCGTTGAAACGCCCCTGAAACACTGCAATGATGCAACTCCCCATTAAGAATCGTCATAGATTTGGAGCGCCGGATTATCTGTCTGGCCAGGACCTCATCGTCTGGCAGGTCCCCTCGAGTCATATACGCAAGGTAAGGAATCGTCCAATCCGGAATAGCATGTAATGCCGCCACCAACTGAGCCTCCGGATCAGGAATAGCCAAATCCGCTTCACCAGGGAGCTGAACCGACGGGTTGTGCAAGACGTCCAGAAAGACATTAGGTGGAACCGGTTTACGCTGAGAACCCAAACGGCTTAAAGCGTCTGCCGCTTCGTTCTTCCGGCGATCCACATGATCCACTTGATAGCCTTTGAAGCAACCTGCAATATTATCCACTTCTCGACGATATGCAGCCATGAGGGGGTCCTTAGAATCCCAAGTGCCAGATACTTGCTGAGCCACCAGGTCGGAGTCACCAAAGCACTTAACCCGGCTTAAGTTCATCTCCTTAGCCATCCGGAGACCATGGAGCAAGGCTTCGTACTCAGCTGCATTATTAGTACAAGGGAACATTAAACGGAGAACGTAACAAAACTTATCACCTCGTGGGGAAGTTAAAACAACTCCAGCCCCCGAGCCTTCCAACTGCCTGGATCCGTCGAAGTGGATAGTCCAGTATGTGTGATCCGGCTTCTCCTCTGGTGCTTGTAACTCCGTCCAGTCATTAATGAAATCAACAAGTGCTTGTGACTTCACCGCTGTGCGCGGTGTATACTTTAGCCCATGCGGCCCAAGCTCGATGGCCCATTTTGCAATCCGGCCAGTCGCCTCCCGGTTCTGTATGATGTCACCCAAGGGAGCTGAACTAACCACTGTAATAGGATGTCCTTGGAAATATTGTTTCAGTTTCCGGCTGGCCATAAAAACACCATAGACTAGCTTCTGCCAATGCGGATATCTCTGCTTGGACTCAATAAGCACCTCACTGATATAATAAACCGGCCGTTGAACCGGATATTCCTTTCCTGCCTCCTTGCGTTCTACCACAATGGCTACGCTCACTGCTCGAGCATTGGCTGCCACATATAACAACAACGGTTCCTTGTCAACCGGAGCCGCAAGAACAGGCGGGTTGGCCAATTGCCGCTTTAGATCCTCAAAGGCTTCATCAGCAGCTGGACTCCAGACAAAATTATCCGTCTTCCTCAGCATCTGGTATAAGGGGATGGCCTTCTCTCCGAGGCGGCTGATAAACCGGCTCAACGCAGCAATCCGGCCCGCCAGGCGTTGAACATCGTTGATACACTTTGGTTTAGCCAAGGAAGTGATGGCTTTAATTTTCTCCGGATTAGCCTCGATTCCTCTGTTAGACACCAGGAACCCCAATAACTTGCCAGCCGGAACACCAAAAACACACTTGGCCGGATTAAGCATCATCTTATAAACGCGCAAGTTATCGAAGGTCTCCTTCAAATCTTCCACCAGTGTCTCCTTTTGTCTTGATTTCACCACAATGTCATCTACATAAGCATGCACATTGCGGCCAATCTGTGTATGCAAGCAATTCTGTACACACCGCTGATAAGTGGCCTGGGCACTCTTGAGCCCAAAAGGCATAGATACATAGCAGAAGGCTCCAAAGGGAGTTATAAACGCCGTCTTCTCCTGGTCCTTAACCGCCATTTTGATCTGATGATATCCAGAGTATGCGTCCAAAAAACTTAAACGCTCACATCCTGCCGTGGCATCAATAATCTGATCGATGCGGGGGAGAGCAAAAGGATCTGCTGGGCAAGCCTTGTTAAGATCTGTGTAGTCCACACACATACGCCAGGTGCCGTTTTTCTTAAGGACCAGCACCGGATTAGCAAGCCACTCCGGATGAAACACCTCAATGATAAAGCCAGCCGCCAGAAGCCTGGCTACTTCTTCTCCAATGGCCTTGCGCCTTTCTTCATTAAACCGGCGGAGAAACTGTTTCACCGGTTTATACTTAGGATCCACATTAAGTGTGTGCTCAGCGAGTTCCCTCGGTACACCTGGCATGTCAGATGGCTTCCATGCAAAGATGTCCCGGTTCTCACGGATGAACTTGATGAGCGCGCCTTCCTATTTGGGATCCAGGTTGGCACTGACAGTGAACTGCTTGGACGAATCGCCTGGCACAAAGTCAACAAGCTTGGTCTCAGCTGCCGATTTAAACTTCAGATCCGATTCATGCTCTGTAGTGGGTTTCTTCAAAGGGGTCATATCTGCCGGATCAACATTGTCCTTATAAAATTTCAACTCCTCCGTGGCACAGACCGCCTCTGCATAAGCTGCATCTCCTTCCTCACATTCCAAAGCGACTCGGCGGCTTCCATGCACCGTTATTGTTCCTTTGTAACCCGGCATTTTGAGCTGCAAGTAGATATAACAAGGTCGTGCCATGAACTTAGCATAAGCTGGCCGTCCAAACAAGGCATGATATGGACTCCGGATTTTCACCACTTCAAAAGTTAGCTTTTCAGACCGGGAATCATGCTCATCTCCAAAGGCCACATCCAGGGCTATCTTACCAATAGGATAAGCAGATTTGCCTGGTACTACACCATGGAACACCGTATTGGACGGTCTGAGATCTTTATCTGTGAGACCCATGCGACGGAAAGTGTCATAATACAATATATTGATACTGCTTCCTCCATCCATAAGTACCTTAGTAAACTTATAGCCCCCAACCTGGGGATCTACCACCAAAGCCAGCTGACCCGGATTATCAATCCGGGGGGGATGGTCCTCTCTGCTCCATACGATAGGCTGCTCTGACCAGCGCAAATACCGCGGCAAAGCCGGTTCAACAGAGTTTACTGCCCGTTTGTGAAGCTTCCGATCCCGCTTGTCCAAACTGGTTGTGAAAACATGATACTGCCCGCCATTCAACTGCTTTGGTTGGCTCTGATAGCCTGACTGTTGCTGCTGCTGCTGGCCACCTTGATTACTCTGATTATTGAGATTGCCTTGGTTATGCCCTGAACCAGAAGCTCCGTCCTGACCCGGCCCATGGAAACCGGATCCTGAACCACCACCTGACCCCTGGTCATATCGGAAAGCATCGGAATTTTTGAACTCCTGCATAATATAACAATCTTTCCAAAGATGATTCGATGGGGATTCCTTCGTTCCATGCTTGGGACAAGGCTGATTCAACAAGTAATTCAAACGGTTTGCACTAGCATTTGGACCCCGATTCGCCTTGCCTCTGCGCCGCGGGCCTCTGTCCTGCGCATTAGTGTTGGCTACGAAATCCGGATTACCATCAGCCTTGCGCTTGCCCCCGTTTCCATGACCCGCCGGTTTGAAATGCTGCTGCTTGGAGTTGCCGTTCTTCTTTCCCTTCCCTGCTTCGTCATCATCTGCTTCAGGATCCTTGGTACTGTCTGAATCGGCATATTTTATCAAAGCGGCCATGAGGGTTCCCATATCATTGCAGAACCGCTTCATACGTCCCAGCTTAAATTTCAAAGGCTCAAACCGGCAGTTGCTTTCCAATGTTATGATCGCCGAGTCAGCATTGATCCGGTCCGAAGAGTGCAAAATCTCAGACACACGGCGTACCCAACGGGTTGTTGACTCCCCTTCTTCCTGAACGCAAGCCGCCAGGTCTACTATGGACTTGGGCTGCTTACATGTATCCTTGAAATTCTGGATAAACCGGGCCCGTAACTGACCCCATGAACTGATAGAATTGGGCGGCAAGCTTTTCAACCAAGTACGCGCTGTGCCCTCCATCATCATGGTGAAGTACTTTGCACACGCGGCTTCATCAACATCTAGCATCTCCATGGCCATCTCATAACTCTCAACCCACGCTTCAGGGGATAGATCCGCAGTGTAATTCGGCACCTTGCGCGGGCCTTTAAAATCCTTAGGCAGACGCACATTGCGCAAAGCGGGGATTAAACAAGGCACTCCCAAAGCGGATGTGACTCCTGGTCCGGCGAAGGTGGTAGGGCGAACCGGTGTGTGTTGATCCGCATCATCCTGCGCTGCTAACTCAGCCTCTCTGCGTGCCCGGGCCCGATCCACCACCTCCTGAGCATCACGAACGCCGCCTATCTGGTGATTGCCTCGGGCCGCTTCACGGTCCCGCGCGTTACTTGATAGGGCCGGTTCATCCATGCGCCTGCTGTAGCTCCGGCTTGGACGGGGCATAGAGTGAATCCGATCGCGGCTGTATGAATACGCTTCCTGCTGGATCAGTGCAGTCCGGAGAAGCTCCTTAACCCGGCGTGTCTCAACTGCTTGTGGGGAATCTCCTTCGACTGGGATCGCCTCCAATCGTGCCGCAGCCGCAACAAGGTTGTCCATAGGGTTGGAGTAATGGCCCGGGGGCGTCTGTACCGGCGGAGGAATCACCGTGTTCTGCTGCGGGGGCTCCATCAGGCGCGGTTGGACCGTCGCTCCCGCTCCTGGTGCCTCAATCCGGTTTACCTCCCTGTGCTGGGGCGGGTTACTGGGTCCGGCTCCGGGGGTCTGAAAGAGGTTTCTAGGGTCAAATCCTGATGGCAGGCGCGATCTGTACTTCCGCCTTAACACCTCCTGCGACGCGCTCTGGTCGAGCATGAGTTTGTAAGCTTGTGCATCTAAAGCGGCCCGCTCTGCAGCCATACGCTCCTTCTCTGCCGCTAGATCCGCTTTGGCTTGCGTGATCTGCTCTTTCACCTTCGCAATTTCTGCGTTATGAGCCTCCTGATCTGCTGGATTGTCCTCCGCCATGAGCGCTGCTAGCGCATCAAACAGATCTGACAGAACTTGAACCGGCGGTCGCACCGGGCCTCCTGTCCCTGCTGCCGCTGCTGAACCGGAAAGCATTGCTGCCGCGGTTGAAGAGAGGTTTGCTGCTTGCGTACCGGCCATGAACACTCCAACCCGGTTTAGCTGGCTTGGGGGGTCCGGAATACTGTCACCGTCGGAACAGCCCCTGATCATATCATCCTGCAACTGGTACAATGACTCGGTCTCTCCTGCTGAAGACTCATCGCCGGAGTAAACGACGGTCTCGCTACCTTGCTCTGAACCGGCGTCATACTCCCCTCCATGGGTGACTCCAACGAAGACATGCTTCACGGCCGGTTTAGCCTGGGCAGGTCGCGCGTGCTGAGCCGTCTCGATGAGGTCGGTGCAGATGTCCGGCTCAGGCCCAGGCCCTCCGATCTTGCCGATGAAAACGTGTATGCCGCCGAAGGGGACCCGGTATCCATACTCGATTGAATTGGCCTCGGGACCCCATCCAGCATCGTCGATGTAGATCCGGCCGCGACGACTCTTGGTCATCCGGCCCACGACGTAGCCTTCGAGTCCTTTGAGCTTGCCCTCCAAGATCGTCAAACCATCGTGCGATAGCCCCACGGTGGGCGCCAACTGTCGTGGATTTGTCACGGCAGATGTCCTAGCGTAAGGACTTAGTCGTGGAGCCATCGCTACGGGTTTACTTGCAGGGGTTAAAGCGGACGCAAAGACACAAGGGTTTATACTAGTTCGGCCCCTTCGATGAAGGTAAAAGCCTACGTCTAGTTGTGATGGAATTGATGTGGTCTCGATGGCTAGAGAGCAAATAAGCTTCGCCTAGGCTCGAGTTGTGGTTGTCTGTCCTTGAACCGCCGCCGGGTCGTCCCCTTATATACACGAGTGACGCCCGTCAGTTCGTAGAGTCCCAACCGGTTCATACTCGTATCCCGGTTGGTATCTCTCTGTTCCTAACTTACAACACAAGTCATATATCAGGCCGGTTTACGGCTACAAGTTCCAAACCAACTACAGGCCTTGGGCCTTTCTATGATTACACCACTAGCGGAGCTAACCCGGCCCAAGCTTGGCCGGTTTACACCTAGTAGTAATATCCCCAACAGTCTGTGAGCCCTTTAAAACTAGGGAGCATAGTGATATAGACGGAGATGATTAATACTCCTGGTAGAATGCATGGAGACAAGCAGCAATCGTGTCGGTTTAGCAATACAGTGTGCAACTCATGCAATGAACCATGTTAAACGAACGAAGATGGCCGTGAAGAATAATTGGTGACATGCCAGCCTTCACGTCAGCTCCATTGTCCGTTTTAGAAGAGCGCTCCGTGCAAATGTGCACAAGTTGTGCATTATTAGTGTTGTAGCCAGTAATGTTTGAAAAAGGAGGCAGGCTGAAGGCAAAAGAATTCATCATGTCTCTCTGTTTGACTGCCTGCCAAAGCTCTAGGCAGATGGTTTTCAAGGCAAACTCATCATGTGTTGTCTTGTTACACAAGTAGGCTTAGGATGTAGTATTTGATATGATCGATTTATATATGTAGCACAAGAAGCATCTTAGGAACACGAGAGAGGTCTTGATGACAACAGAAAAATGCTCATGGAATAGGGAACATGCAAAATGATAGAAACCTCAAGAATCCCACAAGTTCGGAAATAAGCCGATCGACAACCAGGACGCTGTATTTTCTTTCAGGAACAATCACAAAGGAGCAGAATAACAAGAAAAAAGTTGGATCACTGGTGGTTTCTTTAGTTATTCAGACAGCACAAACTCAGTGGTGTCAATCATGCCCTGCTACCACAATGAATGTGAAAGAAGAGTTCGGTTCCGAATAAAGATTCCGCGGCTTATTTTTGGCCCATCGATCATCATATAATGCTAACTAAACTATGCGGTTTATATGAGTAAATTGCACAAAATCACCACTTTGAAGGCTAGGTTTGCGAAAAACACTATAATACATTTTTTTTTTGCAGAAAACACAACGTCTACGGTAATCTTTTTGCAAATAACACTAATCGGCGGCTTTGGCTCGGTTGACCGCGTTTATGACAGATGGGGCCCGCCAGTTAGGTTGACGTGGCACCACTTAACATCTCACATCTAACGATGACAATTGATACCGTTATCATCATGTGTGACCTTGTGGGATCCGCCTGTCATTGAAAGAAAGAAAAGCTGGTTCCTCCACTGTACCGCACCAAATAACGTCAACCACCCCGTCCTGCCGCCGCCCACTGTACCGCCCCGCCGCCGCCCGTCCCGCCGCCGTCCGCGGCGAAGTGCCCGCAGCCGCACGTGCCGCCGTCCTTCCCACGCTCCCGCGCCGCCCCCTTCCTCATCCTCTCCTCCCTCTTCGTCGTGCACTTGGACTCCGCGGTCTCCGCTCCCGGTGGCGCCGGCGCCGGCGCCATCCACCTCCGCGTGTTCTTGAGAGGGCCCTACCTGCTCTGCCTCGCCACGGACGCAGGGGACTCCATGGACGTGCGCCTCGGCTGGCAGCCACACCTTCTGCCGGTTCTCGACCCCGAGGCGGCGGTGCCGGACGCCGAGCACTGTGCGCCGCTGCACGCGGCTGCTGCACGGGGCAAGCTCCAGCTCCTCCTGCCCGTGGTCTGGCCGCTCCCGGCCCTCGCGGGAGATGTGCTTATGGAGGGGCAGCCTTCCACCACACGCCGAGGACGCCGTGAGCGTGCTCCAGGACGACTAGATCGCCGGAGTTCGCGGCAGGGGCTCCCTGTTCTTGCGAGATCCGTGTCAAATTGGAGTGGAGGACCACGAATATGAGGTGCGGAAGGGGACAACAGCTCGATTCTTGCCGGATCGGGACGAGTGTTGGTTAACGGCGGCGAAATTGGTGGAGCTCAGGGGCCATGTCGATGGGCGGCAGCGGCGCTCTGCTGGTTCGGGGGGGAGGGGGGGGGGAGATTAGGGAGGAGAGAAGAACGGGATGAAATGCTGACAAGTGGGCCCCGTGTCTAGCAAAACGGTTCAACTAACAGCGTTAAAAATTTGTTCCACATCAACCTGATTGGCGGGTCCCACCTGTCATAAACAAGCTTAACTGAGCCCGTTCCGCCGATCAGTACTTTCTGCAAAAAGATTACCGTAGACACAGTGTTTTTTTGCAAAAAAAATGTATTGTAGTGGTTTTCGCAAAGCTTGCCTTCAAAGTGGTGGTTTTCTGCAATTTACTCGGTTTATATACTACTCGCTTCGTTCCTAAATATAAGTCTTCTTACAAGATTTCAATATGGACTGCACACGAAGCAAAATGAATGAATCTCACTCTAATCTCATGGAGCAATGGTAAAAGATGGCGCCTGCCCGCTCAATCTGCCAGATCCGATGGCTCGCCAAAAGATCCGCCGGCCGACGGGTAGTAGCGCGCATATAAGAAGCGGAACTCCTGAAAAAACTGTTACCAAGCTAATATCGCCGTTAGTCTATCTCTTATCTCGCCCTTTTATTCGCTTTGTACTGCACACGCCTACCCCTATTGTTTCTTCTCTCGACTCCTTCCTTGAGCGGACGCTCCTGCAACCACCAAGTGCCGTATCACTTCCTTGGCCATCGGGTACGTACGCCATCAGGCAATTGATTGGTTATGCTCCTTTCATTCCAGGTCATTAGCGTGATGATTATTTGATCCGATCTCCTTCTTTTCTCAGGCGTCGGAGGTACCGCCACTACCAGAAACTGAAATTTTACTGTGCGTCATTTATTTTCCTGTCGGGCCCGCACTGGCTCACAGGGATTGATCGCTTATCCTGTCGGTCCAAACCTCCACGTCAGGAAGGGTATCATTTACCTGTGCGCTAGCAAAGAAACTCACAGGAATAGCCCTATGGCTGTCGGTCCGCGCACGGCCCACAGGATTAGCCCATTTCGCGCCATGGATTCGCGATGCGTGCCAAATTGTCCCGCTGCTTACCAATATTTCGGCCCAAGGTCGCACCTGTGGTCAAAGCCTACGGTAAGAAAAATCCCCAAATCGGTTTCCAGTCTCACCGAGTCCTTTCTAGAGCGAGAGCGACCCCAATCCCTAGCGACCCCAAATCCCTCGCCGCCGGCTGCACCCCAAATCCCTCACCGCCGGTTGCACCCCAAATCCCTCGCCGCCGGCTGTTCCTCAAATCCGTAGCCTCCCCAACCTCTCATCTACGCCCTTGCTCTATTCCTTGGGTCGTTGACCACCAACCCGTCGCCTCTGCATCGAACGTGGCCGTCCTCGTCCGAGTCGCCGTCGTCACCGTTCTAGCCGCCGTTGCCGCCCCATCCTCCTCCAACCACGGCCATTACCCATCCAGGTGCCTAGCTATGAAACTCCACTACATGCTCTCTCCATCTCAGTTTCTTTCCCCGGCTGTGTGCACCGTCGCATCTCTTCCGGACGGAAGTGTTTCAGTATTTATTCATTCGATCTGTGCGTGTGTTCTTTTTCAGCTCCTCTGGTCATGTGCTTCGTTTGGAAGGAACTGGGGCTCGCTTGGATCTGGCACAGTGCTCCACCACCTCACCAGATCGACTGTGTTTCACCTTTGGTACGTGCGTACAGAGCAGATTTCTGTAATTCCTTCTAACCCCTTCCTCCACTGTACATGGTCCAAACGGAAGTGCTCATTGGATTTGTACCTGTGTCCTTGTTCTGGTTTCTGTACATAATTCGTTCTGCTCCCTTTCCACCACTATACATGTTGTACATAATTCGTTCTGTACGTGTGTCCTCTGGTAAAGCATGGAAGCACGTTTGTTCAATTTCATTTCCCTTTATGAAAAATACATCAATAGCTTTCTCATTTCCTTTCATTATGTAGTAGCACAATCTGTATTTAAATAAATTTGCATTCTTCTGTTCGGAATTGAATAACTGTCATAAGTTTACTTTTTCTTTCTTCCCATTTGATTTAGTTACAAACTGCTCAACAATGCTACAGTAGCTGCTCGTAATTTTTCCACTTGGACCTCCTGATTGGGATATTGTGGTGGACTTTGGGAGTTTGTTAGCCAGCTTTCTGACTCACTATTTCAGCAAGCCTTTGGTAAGCATTAAACTTTCAGCATTACATTTTTATCTTATGTGTGCATCTGTTTGCTTCCAATTAATATGTTGTTGTTGCTAAATAGCTCATCTTAAGTATGATGTGTTGAGCTTAAATTATCAAATAGCTGATATATTCCATTTTCAACACAGAATTTGTTAAATGGCAGATCGTATATGGATGTATAGTGGTTGGCAGTTTGGTGAAATTACTTCTAACCTATGGCTTGAACAAACCAACCGATTTCTAGACCATGCATTCTCTTTTCCTGGCGTAGCCGAAGGTTGTAAAATCAAGTGTCCATGCTGCAATGAAATCTGGACTCAAGAATTGGGACTGCAGTGGTAGCACCAGCACGACCCTCAGCGGGAAGGCAAAAAAAAGCTTTCGTACGTTCTTGCTTATCTTCTTTTCACTAAGTACTTGTTCAACATGCATCTATACAAGTTAATATCGCTAGTGTTCTAGGATGATTACTCTGATTTGGCTAGAGCCGCACATCCTGATGATTGGGAGCAGCGAGAGTTGGATGGGCAAATATTATATGAATCATTAGGTGGCATTCCCCATGGGCGACTAGCAATAGCAGGTGGGGCAATCAAGAAGGCTGATGTTATCTCAACGGCTAGAGAAAAGAAATTGAGGCTGTCAACTTCAGCAGCACATCGACGAACTGTTCAAGAAAATGAAGAGCTGAAGCGACATAATGAGAACTAGTTATTGTAATGCTGCATATTTTTTTCATAGGCCCTTTTTAAGGAGATGGGAAAAGAACTACCAGCGGAGCTACGCCAAGGATTGAGTTCCCAACCACATGTAAGTTTTTGCACATGCCTTCTCAACATACTGCATTTCCCAATTGCAACCTTGAGACTTTAGAACTTAAAGCACCCAAACTTATGCTCAGCGCGGTTGGATCTATTTCTGTTTTCTTAAGGATCCGTGCCAAGTTAATGTTGTGCAAACCCTATTTGCTTAACCATTAGCTAAATTTTTTCTTGTACTAGGCTTGCTCGGGATTGATTTTTTTTCATATTATATTAAATTGACACACAACCCTAAGCTACAATGTCAATCCCGTCCATGAGAAGATTTTAAAGAAATAATTTTAACCTTTGTGTCATCCTTGTACTACAGGACTGTATATCCTCATATCTAGATATATACTTAGAAAGTAGTGTATATTCTCAGTCTCAACAGTGATGATAAAAGGTCGTGTGAAGACCAGGATTCAGAAGTAGTAGACTGATTAGTATCTTATATGTCTCTTACCACTTTGCATGGTTCCTGAAACAATCTGCGCATTGTGAAATTATGATATCCAATTACTTTACCAACTAAGGAACATATCCAGATTATCTCCTGGTGTGTCTAAATTAATGCTCTGATGTAGGGGACACCTAATTCATCTCATATGAGACCCCAAGCCGCCGATGACAGCACTGGTGATGATGATTTGGGTACAAATGGTGGCGCTGACAACTCCAGTGGGAATACCAGTGACCAGGCCATCGACGCAACTAACCTTCGCACCATTAATGTTGGCAGTGCCTTTTGTTGACTTAGAGCTAGACTTTTTAACTAATGGTGGTGTTGGCAACAAAGCAGCATTTTGGTAGTTACAAGACTTTAGAACTAATGGTGGTGTTGACAACAAGATAGCATTTTGGTAGTTGCAAGACTTTAGATGAACTGTGATATAATTTGCTTATAATGCTTTGGATATGCAAAGTTGAAGCTTATGCTTGCGAACTGAACAATTTATCTTTTGTTGTCTCTGAGAAGTGTTATGTACATTGCTTCTGATGCTTTGGATGTGCAAAATTGAAGCTTATCCTTCCAATTTGTGATTGTGGCTGATGGATGTATCTAATGATTATGATTTGTATTGATGATTAGATACAGTGTAAATATGCTTTGGCTGTGTCACAGTAATTCCTGTCGGGCATGAACTGATAGTGAAATGCATGCTAATTCCTGTCGGGCACTAACTCACAGCGAAATGCAAGCATATTCCTGTCGGGCTTGAACTCACAGCGAAATAGAAACAAAATTCCTGTTGGTTGTGACCGACAGGAATGACCCATAACCCTGGCAAACCTAAAGCTGACAAAAAAGTATTTTCCTGTCGGTCACCGTCAGGAATGGCCGTCAGGAAAAATGCTTCTGTCGGCCGGCCGACAGGCATACTGTAATTTCCCTGTCAAGCTATGCCTGTCGGATTTTCCTGACAGTTGGCCGACAGGAAATATTATTCCTGTCGGTTTGCAGCCTTTTCCTGTCGGTTTCCAGCCCACAGGAAAATTTCTGTTTTTGGTAGTGCGCTGCTCCGGGAGTACGATTTGGCGATCTCGGTAAGTGGAGATTGGATCCTCGTTTCATCTGCTGATGAGTTCGCAATCGCATGCTCATCCAAGCATTCAAATGCATCGCACTTGTTTTGCGCACATTGATTTAACTTTTGTTTCCCCCTCTATTTTGCGCCGAAGAGTTTTTTTTTATATTAGACAGATCTTTACCTAAGTACAGTACGTCTTCTCTCTTCGCCCAGCTATAACTTCTTGACTGCTCCTACTTGACTAGGACATGCAGTTTTCCATTCAGATATGAGGATGGTATCTTTTCTGAACGTATATGTGATCAAGCATCCTGTTCCAGCTTTAGGCGTTTTGGTTTCATGCTTGGCGTGTGCCAGCAAGAACTTACCCGCAAAAAGAAAAGTCTTATAAGAACTTGTCCGTTGTACAACTATGAAAATTGTTACGTATGTATTTTCATTTAGATATATTTTTTACTATATCTATATGACAAAAATTTGTCATGAGTGTCGTTCCGGCAAGTTCTTATATGGGTTACAACCATTGAGAAAAGCAAGAATGACATGTACTCCCTCCGTCCGGAAATACTTGTCTTAGGAATGGTTGTATCTAGACTTATTTTAGTTATAGATACATCCATTTTTAATCATTTCTAAGACAAGTATTTCCGGACGAAGGGAGTATATATGTATTATGACGAAAATATGATTTCTTTCCGGTTGACCATTCGGCAAATCCCTATATGGGCTTGGTCTGTCATACAAGTACGAAGACGATTACAAATGACACGTGTATATTTGCCAAAAGTATGATTACTTTACAGTTGGTGTTCCGGTAAGTCAACATGTGGGCTTGGTCGCCACGCACAGCCGTTGAGAAAACTATAAGCATGAGAGTAATGTATATAGCTTACGCTTGGATCTGTTTTTTTACACTCTCGTGTGTTACCCTCCTTTTTTTGCTTTACAGGGAAGATATTAAATGGTCGGCCAACAATAGTTGCTCGTATAGCTAACATACCGTTCCATTTTTTCCTTTTAATTTAACTAATTGTTCCTTTCAGACATAAATATGCCAGCGTATTTATTGTATGCCTTTTGCACATATAGATGGCACATGATCAATCTCCAAAAAAATTATCAATTTATCAATTAGCTGAGCAGCATTTATATGAGCCTGATACTAGCGACGAGGTTAATCCGCATAATTTGTTTTTTTGGCCCCCTCAACAATCTCTATCAAGCTCCAGCATTGTAGACAACAGGTACTAACACAAGCAGATATGTCGTGTCATCCTCGTGGCTGCAATTTGGGGCCTACTCTTAGTGATTATTCTTTTCATCCAATAGCATATATACCTAAATCTGATTATAAAGCCTACACCCTATGAACCAGGACGGTAGCAAAAGGTCTAGTTTGGGACAGTCACACAGTCGAGTATGTTCTCATCCCAAAGGCTATGTTGAATGGGGCATCGCTATCCTAAATTATTGTTCACTTTGTTTCGAATGAGGAGAGAACACAGGCTATATACATGGGGCCATTTAATGCTCCCTTGGTGAATATGAAGTTTTGGAAAAATATGTTATAGAGACCAATACTTTTCCTTTGTCATCTGGTGAACACACTGTTTGACATGTTTCCAGTGTCGGGCCTTCCTTTACTTGGAGATCCATCCGAAGAAAATTTTCCCACAATAGATGATCTAGAACTTTCCAGGCTTATGTTCCCTGATTTCTTATCTGACCTTTTAGAAGAATTCTTTCAGCTCAATCGCAAAAATGGAATTTAACTTTTAAAGTTTGGTCTGACCATTTACATAACAAACAAGAATGCACTTTGACTTTTATCTCTCTTCGAGAAAAACACATGTACGCCGCAGCCTTTATTACCATCTATCTTTGCTCGTACATGGTTGTTCATGGGGAATGAGGGTCTGCTAGTTGGTGATCTGATCTAAGTTGAACCAGATCGTCTCAAACACATCAATAGTGAAAATGTTGAATTCTTCACGTGCTACTTTTCTGCGCTTCGTGGTGCAGTAATAATATTTTCATGTGAAGCACAGATGAGTGGCTTCTTCCGTCACTGGGGATAGTACATTGTGTTTTGGTCACCAGTGCCCCCAACCTTGGGCTCCTCAAGAAATGAAGCTAATAAGTTGGGCCGTGCAACATTGTTGCCGCAAATATAAGCCTTTCCGTTATGTCGATCTTGTGATATCGCAAGGCCAGGAATGATCATAGGAGAAAATCCATGTTCTGAAAGGCATCATCAGAAGTTGCTATCATATTTGAAGATGCACAACTCACCAAATTATCTTGTAGGGTGGCGACATTTGCGACAACCATTTTCCTTCCCTTCTGTCATGCTTTCGAGAAGAGATCCACATCATTAGTCTCCTCATTAATCATTTTCTCAAAATGTGATGGTAGTGAAAAGAAAATTGTATGGAAACTTAACTTTTTAAAGATGTACAACACCTTGGATCATTAGTCTCCTCATCAAAATGCGATGGTAGTGAAAAAAATTGGTTCGCTGAATTTTGAGGATTCTTCTGGCATTTTTGGCGGAGGAAGTTCTATGAGACTTGACTTCTTATGTGTGTGAAAAGGTCACCAATTTCTTCTACGGGAAAAGAATACTCCCTATTTTAGTGCTCGCTGAGAGTTGTCTTCCTAGCAACTTGTGTACGTTTTTCTTGGTTTCTTGTGTAGTGGAGCCCGAGCTAAAAGTGAGAATCCATCGTTGTCGATTTCATGGCTTGTGCTGACTTGGGATTCATTGGAAACTTCTGTCGTCAATCACTTTTCTCTACAAGCTTGTTGAATGTCATTTTTGTTCGATCGAGCAACAAGTTTCATATAGCTTTCTATACCTGTAGTCTTTGAAGCTAACCCCTCAAAGGTGATGCGTGGTAATCCTTGTAGTTGCACAGCCACCTCAGACCGCAGTTTTTTTTTAGAAGAAAAGTTCCCAGCCCCGACTCCATTGCAGAGCAAAGAAATCACAGTAGTACATCCACTCCAGGGACCAAACAGACTCCAACTAGCAGAGAATTACAGAAATTAAAAGAGAGCAACTAGCTACCCACGGTCAATCACCGAGCCAAAAGCAGTGCGTGCATGCACAAATAATCTACGCTATGAGGTAGTTGTACAGATACAAAGAGTAGGACTCATCACCTTTCAGGAGATATCTTTAAAATCTATAAATATAGAGAACTATATGCGGTTCTTTGCTCATCGAACAAAAACGACGGTGAAGAAGCCTACTGACAAAAGTGGTCAACGAAAGAAATTGCCAGCAAATCCCAAGTCAGCACAAGCCATAGAAACGACAATGGTGAATTCTCACTTTCAGTCCAAGAGAGCGGTGGCAGGGAACCAAGAAAAAAAAGTACACAAGTTGCTAGAGGCCAACTTTCAGAGACGTGTAAACATGGAGTATCCTTTTCCTGTAGAAGAAATTAGTGACCTTTTTACAGGCTTAAAGGGGTTAAGTCTCATACGGCTTCCTAGGCCCAAAAGGCCAAAAGAAGTCTGAAAGTCCAATGAACCAATTTTTTGTCATTACCATCGCATTTTGGGCCATACACTCAAATATTGCTTTGTCGTAAAGAACATCATCTATAAAAATAATTGGCGATGGGACTATGGATGCGGATCTCCTCAAAAGCACGACGAAGGGAAGGAAAATGGTTATAGCAATTGTCGCTACCCTACAAGATGATCCAGGGTGTTGTACATCTTGAAATACAAGAGCAACTTATGATGATGCAGCACTTATTCCAAAATATGGAGAGGCTTACATTTCCTGCAAGAATGTTGCATGGCCCAACTTATCATCTTCTCGAGGAGCCCAAGCTTGGGGGTAGCAGCCGTCAAAATGCAATGTACTATCCCCTATGACGGAAGAAGCCCCTCATTTGTGCTTCACACCAAAGTTATATCAGTGCACCACGAAGCACATGAAATAGCAAGTGGAGAATTTAACGTTCTCACTATTGGTGTGTTAAGACGATGATGATTCTCTCTACTTTTCTAAATAAGAACCATTAGAAGCCGGTTAGGTTCAACTTAGATCATGTCACCAACGATCTGCTAAACATGCTCCAGGGTGTTCGGCCTGTTTTTTTTATGCAACAGTTGCACTCCGCATAGCCGAACAGTAACAAATCACATACAAACAACTTCTCAAAAATATGTGTGGTAGGAATTTGAAGTTTGTGTAATTAATCATAAAACATCACCAGATGCTTAATTGTAACTTAAGATGCACAAAGATAGCCTGGAATCCCATTATTCTTCTTCTGTAGGCTTAAAAGACAAACGGAAAAAAAAGTGAGATAAAACAACCAAACTCTTACAATAGTGCCATGACAACCTCTCAGTCAAACACCACCTACGCTGGCGATCGACGTCGTCTGACGCGTGGAGTCGACATCAGTGACAAAAAGGTAGGCAAGTCGTGGGGTTGGCACAACGCAGAGCCTGGTGGCACGTGGTGCAGTGAAGCCGAAGATGTCGGCCATGTCGAGATCTGATGGCTTCATGCCATCAGGCAATGCCCAGCTGAAACCATGGGCAAGCTGCGCGACGATGAGCTCAAGCGAGTATAGGCCCAACGCCATTCCGGGACACGAGCGGCGGCCAGACCCAAACGGCAGGAATGCGAAGCACCCACCCTTGAAGTCAACCCCGGCGGCCTCCCCTTCACCCGGCATAAACCGTGATGGCCGGAATGTGTCAGCGTCCTTCCATGCCTTGGCATCGCGACCCATGGCGAAGACGTTGATCATGACGCGGGAGCCCTGGGGCACAGAATAGCCACCAACGACACAGTCCTCAGCAGTCTCGTGGTGGAGCAGCGGGAATGGCGGGTGTAGTCGGAGTGTCTCCTTGACGACGCACTTGAGGAAGGGGAGCTTGTCGAGGTCTGAATCATCCACGTTCCGGTCAAGACCCACCATGTTGGTAATCTCCTTTTGCAGCCGCAGAAGGTCATCTGGGTTGTGCATCATCTCCGCCATTGCCCACTCGACCGCTGTCGCCACCGTCTCCGTTCCGCCAAACATGACGTCCTGTCGTCCATACATATACATGCACGCAACCGTGTGACCGCGTTAGTTTGTAATAAGATCATACTCTTATGACTTTCTCACAGTACATTAATCGGAATTGGTTAGTGTCAATCAATTGAGAATTGATTAAATCTCAATCGACTGGAAATTGGCTAAATCTCAATCAATGCTATGCCGATCTGATTTTACTTGTAGATTTGTGCGGATTTTGTTTTCGAATTTCTATTTGTTATTTCCGTTTGATTCTTCTTTTACCTTTTCTGCAGTTCTTTCAGAAAAAAAATCATGTGTTCCTATATCTGTCTTTCTTTCGAGCGCAACTATAGTTGCACGTTCATCAGCCGATGCTCAACTACTGTGGCACATCTCTCCATTGGTCGCTCAACTACAGTTGCATATCCATCATCAGTAACGTGCACTATAATTGGTTAAAAAGATAGAAGTAGGCATGTTTCACCTGATATGTTCTACAATTTAATGTATCAAATACTCCCTCCGTTTCTTTTTAGTCTGCATATAAAATTTGATCAAAGTCAAACTTTATAAAGTTAGACTAATTTTATATTAAAAATATCAATATTCACAATACGAAATCAATATTATCAGATGCACCATTAAATGTATTTTCATATTATATAGTTTTAGTATTGTAGATGTTCATACTTTTTTATATACATTTAGTCAAACTTTGTGTAGTTTGACTTTGACCAAATCTTATACGCGGACTAAAAAGAAACGGAGGAGTAGTTGTTCTGAAAACAATGAAGACCAGGGGTAAGAAAAAGGAGAAATGTCCGTTACATAACATACTTTATATATGTATTGAACGAAAAAGCATAAAAAGTACACTTTTCGAGTCCAAGCTATCAATAAAAAATGTGGAAAGTACATATATTAGCTTTTGCAATTTGAAGGTACTGAGCGCCCGACAAATAAGAATGAAGAGAAAAAAAATTGTAACCGATATAATGTGGGAATGGTTAAAAATGAAAATAATACTCATTATTAATATATCCTTGATTTCTTATATATTGGGCTTTCAATATGTGTACTTGCTCTTTTGACAATAATTTTATACAAGTAATAAATATGTGATTATAATTATTTGGTATTTTTGTGCATCTCGAATATCTGAGACCCTTTCCACAAAAAATAAGACAAAAAACATAAAAATAATTAGAAAGGCCCATCACGGACACGATATAGCCCACCAAGTTGCTACAAACTGAAAATGAAACCACCACAACCCAATTACACCCCCCGTCGGTAATGGGCACCCATTACCCGCGTACCTGACAACTAAAACCCTATTAGGATAAAGGTATGGAACAAAAAAAATTATGCATACGTATATAAAATAGGGAAATCCCAAACCCATTGGATGGAGTGGGTACGGGTATCGGATCATGTAACACATACCCGTGAACCCATGTACCCTTACAAAATATGACAAATGAGGCTTGGTATTTTGGTTGAACTTGTTGCAATGGTGCAACTCTATTGTAATGCCTATCTCGTGACCTTATGTATGTCCAAAGTATCTCTAACTTTATCATGAGTTTGTAAACTTAAAATGTATGACTATGTGTTGTTGTTTCAGTAAATTCTATTTTTTATTTATAATATATATGATGTTGTTTATGGTATGTTGTTGCTTATAAGTATGTAATGTTGCTAATGATGTGTTGTTGTTTATAAACTATGACTATATGTTGTTTTTGACCGTGTGTCGCTCAAGTTGGCATGTTGCAAACATGAGTATTTTTACCCACGGGTACCTATTTACCCTGTTGGGTGATGGGCATGAAAAAAAATTATACTCGTGGACGAGTGTAGGTACTTTTTCCTTTGCGGGGTAAAGAAAGATTTCATTACTTAAGGCGGCAGTTAGCCGTACACAAGTTTATAATATCAGTTAGGTCTGATGCCAGCCACACCCGCTGCTAGGGGTGTCGCGTCCGTAGGCAACAAGAGTGTGACAGTCAATGTTTTGGGAATGACTAATATATGTGATGGAAATGTCCCTGAGATCCTCAACATTCAACTCAAGAATCTCTTCCTCACCTGTGACAAGTATGGGTACTTGTGATGGATAAGCTCAGAGGAGACAGGTAAGGGTATGGATTGGAGACGCTCTACACGTACCCAAACTTGGCGGGTGTCATCCCTAGTCCTCACGCCCCTAAGCACAGATATTAATGTCTCATCGTGATATAGTTGACTATGACTTAACTAATGACATACTCCTACTTAGAGGGTGCTTGGATACGTTTTAGTTCCATGACTAAAAATAGTGGGACTAAAACTTGCTAGCCTCACCCATGCTTGGATCCAAATACTAAAGAGACCAAAATGAAGTTAATGAGCATTTATTATCCTCCAAACCCTCCAATCCAGAACTCGCATGTGTTAAAGGAGAGGAGTTAAATGAGGAGAGAGAGGACTAATCCACATTTTAGTAGGGGTACCCCTGACTAAAAAAATTTAGTCTCAAGAATAGTTTAGCCCCTCTTTAGTCATGGGTGCTTGGAACTTTAGCCTTTTAAAAAGACTATTTTTAGTCAGACTAAAATAAATCCCTTGGATCCAAGCACCCTTTTAACGGATCCGTTTTTTAGCATGTGAAGAGTGGCAATATTAATCAGGGAGTATACAATATTCCTATATAAACTAATAACTGAAGGGGGGAGAAGTTTTGATGGAAACTTACGTAAAAGTTTGCGTTAGTCTTCGTAGGTGTAGGTTTATCGTAAGTGAAGTTCACTGTAAAAAAAACTACTCCTCTGTCTCATAATGTAAAATATTTTTTGGACACTATATTAGTGTGTCTTACATTATGGAACGGAGTGAGTAGTACTCCATTCTTTTCGGTTTATACGGCTTATCTCAAAATTTTAGATTTTTCATTTTAGAAGTCTCAATTTGATTGTTCTCCATCACATGTTCAGATTTCAAGGCACACTAAATCATTGCATGTAAGGATTAAGAGAAAATTGACCAATGCATTGCAATTAATGCATTGGTAAACATAATTTTTTAAGGAAAACGAACACATTAATTGAGTGCTTTTGTAAACTACAAAAATTACTTCAGCACTTATCATTTACCTTGGTTGGTGAGATTTTTGAATTGAGCCCTATAATTAAACCGGAAAGGATGGAGTACTTTAGTAACTAATTAGAGGCTCGGTGTAAATGTACTTACCATGATGATGGCCTTGATGTTGTCACGGGTGAGGCTGAGCGTGCTGTGCAGGTCGTCCCCGCCGTCGCCAACGGCCATCTTCGGTTTCGCCTCAGGGAGGAACGCAAGCATGTCGTCCACCATGTCAGCGTCGATGTCGTCGGGGTCCTTGCCCCTCTTCATGTGCCCGTCGATGATCTTGTCAATGAACTCGTCGAGGGCGGCACGCGCGGCACGGAGGCGCACGTTGATGCCCTGTGTGTCCGCCCAGCTGAGCCATGGGATAAAGTCGCCGATGGTGAATGCGGCGAAGAGCTGGGAGAACTCCTTGATGATGGCGATGAACTCGTCCTGCTTCCCGCCGTTGCCGTCGCCGGCAGTGCCGAACGCAGCGCGGAAGGTGACGTTCTTGGTGAGGTTAAGGATGAGCTCGCCGAGGTTCACGGACTCGCCGCTCCGCCGGGCCACGGCGCGGACGAGGGCCGCGGACTCGTCGCGCACGGCGAGCCACGTCCCCGCACGGCGCCGGCTGAAGAGCTTCGTCACGCACAGCTTGCGCACCTGGCGCCAGAAGGGCCCGCAGTGCGCGAACGCCATATCGGCACGGTTGTAGGTGAGGTAGGTGCTGGCGATGGTCGCCGGCCGGTTCGAGAAGGCGCCGTCCTGCGCCTGCAGCACCTCCTGAGCGTACTCCGGCGTCGACACGGCGATGGCGTGGAGCTTGCCGAGGCGGAGGTGGAGCAGGCCGCCGTACTGCTTCGCCAGCTCCAGGAGGCCCCGGTGGGTCAGCTGGTCCATCATTAACATGTTGCCCACGATCGGCAGCGCATATGGCCCCGGAGGCAGCGGCGGCGCCTTGCCTCGCTGCCGCCGCTGCAGCACCACGAAGGCCACCGAGGCAACGAGCAGCCAGCTCAGTGGATCTTGGAGCCATTCCATGGCGATCTTGGCCAAGCCCACCGTTGGTTGATGCTCGAACTAGCTAGAAGCTCTAACTTCTTTCTTTGTTTTTTGTTGGCGTGTTCGATTGTGTGCAGGTTTTCGGTTGATGTGGAGTAGACAGTAGACAGTAGAGTCGAGGAGATAAGTGAGGGTGCCGGGTGCCCGGGTTTACATATAGTTGGAGGCAGTAGGTGAGCCTGAGGCGAGAGACATTTTCAGATTTAGATGAGACATGCATGCGGCAGCACATTTCCTCATGTTTCTTTCCGTTGACAAAGGGGTAGATTAAGGATATAGGGCATAAGAAAATACAAATGGTACGCGAAGGCACATAGTACATGTGGTACAAATGTTTATAAGATTGGAATAAATTTGTGCGAAATGATGCATATTTGCAAACTTGTATGCATGCTTTCGCAGAAAATTGTTGGGCGCATACATGTGGTACCTCTGTTTCTAAATATTTGGACAGCAAAAACGTCTTACATTGTTTACAGAGGGAGTGCCTTTGAAACTAACTTGTTCCTCAAAATAAATTGTCCAAACCCATGGTTCGATCAATAAAAATATAACATATTATTAAACCCAAGTACGTAATCCAAAAACAAAAAACAACATATAACAAGTCTCTAACAAAATCACACATTTGAAAAAAGGGCAGATTATCATAATTTTTTTGGTTTAGTCATGTAACATATTTTCCCTTATGTTTATCTGCCTCGGGCATGACTGCTTAGAAAACATAACTAGCGGGATCACATAAGAGAAATTAGATGATTCCCCGCGCCTTGTTGCAGGAACACTCAGCGGCATACATATAGCTATGAACTATTGTTGTTGCACCACAAACACAAATTGTGCTAACTTAGAAACTTAATGGTTTGGGGAGTATTAGTAATAAGTTAAACATGTATTTAATGAGATGGATTAATATTTGTATTAGGGCCATACGTCATACAGTCAATTGGAATGCCCGTACAATAGTTACTTATTATAACAAACTACGGACATTGCAAGAAGAAACATCTAAATGTCTTCTTATATAAACACGACATGAAGACTAACCCAAAATAGTTGTATTACTTCATAAGGCGTCAGAAAAATAAATAAACATTGTCATCAAATAGAATGGATCCCAGGTATACCGGACAAGCAAAAATAGCACCGATCGAGAACTAGTTTTTGAAGGTAAGGCATCGATCACACAACATTTGCATGTTGAATCTTGGAAGTATCACTATTTTCAAACGATATGCCGTAACACCTAATCATATAATTCTTCAAAAAAAAAAACAATGCAATAACTGGTATGACATGAGAGGCTATTCTCTCATATAAAAAAACATGTATGGCAATTAAAATAAAAAAAAAGAAAATAATAAAATGGCAACTTCACTTTTGGCTGAAAAGTGTATGTTTAATAATAAAATGCATATATGTGGTACCTCTGTTTCTAAATATTTGAACAATAAAAACGTCTTACATTGTTTACAGAGGGAGTACCTTTGAAACTAACTTGTTCCTCAAAATCCATTGTCCAAACCCATGGTTCAATCAATAAAAATATAACATAGTATTAAACCCAAGTACATAATCCAAAAACACAAACAACATATAACGGGTCTCTAACTAAATCACACATTTGGCAAAGGGTAGATTATGATAATTTTTCTGGTTTAGTCACTTCAAATATTTTCCCTTATGTTTATCTGCCTCGGGCATGACTGCCAAGAAAACATAACTAGTGGGAACACATAAGAGAAATTAGATGATTCCCCATGCCTTGTTGCAGGAATGCTCAGCGACATACATATAGCTATGAACTATTGTTGCTGCACCCCAAACACAAATTGTGCTAAGTTAGAAACTTGATGGTTTGGGGAGTATAAGTAGTAAGTTAAACATGTATTTAATGAGAAGGGTTAATATTTGTATTAGGGACACACGTCATACAGTCAATTGGAATGCTCTTACAATAGTTTCTTATTATAACAAACTACGGACATTGAAAGAAAAAACATCTAAATGTGTTCTTATATAAACACGACATGAAGACCAACCCAAAAGAGTCGTATTGCTTCATAAGGCATAAGAAATATAAATAAAGATTGAAATCAAATATAATGGATCCCAAGTATACCGCCCAAGCAAAAATAGCACTGATTGAGCACTAGTTTGTGAATGTAGGCATCGATCACACGACATTTGCATGTTGAATCTTGGAAGTGTCACTATTTTGAAACAATATGCCGTAAGACCTAATCATATAATTCTTCAAAAAAAAAAACAATGCAGTAATTGGTATGACATGAGAGGATGCGAGGTTTAACATTATCTCATTCAAAAAAATATGTATGTCAATTAAACTAAAAAAGGAAAATAATAAATGGCACGTCACTTTTTGCTGAGAAGTGTATGTTCAATGAGCGCCTATAGGAGGATGTGGAAAATGTGTAGCTTCATACTTATAGCAATGTTGGAAAATAATTTAAGGATCATTTCATATGTATATATACAATGAGCGCCTACAGGAGGATCTGAAAAAAATGAATGTTCATTTCATGCCTTGATATTAATTGATCGTATATCTACCAGTTCCATAAACTTCATATGCAAATGTCACCTCAGCAAAAGCATCCATCTTCAAGTTTTTTGACTTGCCATGACTAAAATGGAATCCCACACCTCCCCTTCATTTTTAATTCTAGCTCTTCCAATGATATTTCCCCATATTTCACCACAATGATTCTAACATTCTTTGTGTTCAACTGTTGATTAGCTACTCTCACCAACATTGATGTGGAAAATGATCACCCACCTCTAGTGATGTGACTTGAAAACAAAACTCACTTACCTCGTATTTTGCCAACATTTTTCGAAAAGGAAGGATAAACCTCGCTAGCTCTACATCCTCCAATGCACACATATGTATTAAAGTTGATGCAAGGCAATGAAGCCAAAGTCATCAACATGCAATACATGAAAGGAAAAAAAACTATGACATAATACTGAAATATATGAAGAAAAAAAACTATGACTAAGTTGATTTCTTCTGCAGCAACACCTTTCAAGAAGGGATAAAACACTCGTGTTGTAGTCACCACGTCCGACCAAAGACACCCACGACAAGGTGTTTTAATCTTGAGTACAAAGACCGGCCAATGAACGCCAAAACATCGGCATGGAGACAACGTTGTCAGTGAGATAACGATGCAAGTTCATCGTCGCTAAATCTAACCAATCAAAGTTAGAACAAGATTTTTCACTCTGGTCATGAAGCCATTTTCCAAGCACCATCTCGCCAATGTATTTTTGGTAGATCCGCCGGTGAGTGCTCCATGTGGAACCAGTGTCTAGCGCAGGAGGCCGCACGCCTCTCCTGACATCCCATTCAACCATGGACCCATGTAGTGCATGGCTAGCGAGCCACATGACCAATCGCCTCCCGAGGAAGAAATCCTGCTGCTATCGGCGCTGACGACGGGAGGTAGTGGCACTAGCAGATGGGTGACATATCTTCCCGTTGAGGAACACACTGGGACCATTGAGGAGCCGCTACCACGCCACCATCCACGGTCGACAACCATTCTACCCTCATAGCCACAACGGTGGGGCTAGCGCCGATGCCATCTGAGGCCGTCCATCCTGCTGAGTGGGCTTTGCATGCCGACCTCCACCAGCGACGGCAGGGAAAGACAGGGCGGGTGGCTAGGGTCCACCCAAGTCCCCCCTGCCTGGGGGAGCGTGTGGTACCTCCTTTAGAGCATCTCCAACCGTTCGGCCCCCCAGGGCGCCAAAAAGAGCGGCCTGGGGCGAACCGGCGCTAGATTGGCCCCTGGGGTTTGTTTCTCCACAGCCACGCCCCCAGGTAACGCCCCCCAAGGCGCCCCATATTCAAATCCGATTGTTCCCGCTCCAAAAAAAAGCCACAATCCGGCGATCATCGCAATAGTTCGGCGACTCGGTGCCACAGTTCGGCGATCAAATGAAAGGATAGGCAGTAGTTCGGCGTACAAAAAAGAAGGACGCAGAAGGAATGCATCAAACGTCGAGCTCGACCTCCGGCGTCGTCGTCGGTGTACACGGGCTGGGAGGAGTCGGCGCGGCTTCTTTGCTGCAGGGCGCGGCGGAGGCATCGTCAGTGGGGCTGGGCGTCGCGGAGGCATCGTCAGTCCGGCTGGGCGGCGGCGGCGGCGGCGTTGCCGGTATCTGGTTCAGGATGACGCCTCGCTCCGCCAAGAACCACGCCTTGAGCTTCTCGTCGCCGCTCTGGAGCATGTCGGCGCCGCCCATCAAGAAAGTCAGGTCGTTGTTCCTCTTCTTCGCGGCGACGTTGGACCGGAGCAAGTCGAGGTTGACGGCGCTGTTCGTCATCAAAGCAGCCCACCTCGCCTCAGTTTTCTCTTCCCGCTGGGCGGCCCTGGTCTTGGCGTCGGCGAAGCAGTGCTCGATGGACTCTTGCACGCGTGCGGCAGCCGACTCGGCGTGTTTCGCCTTCTTGGCCCCTTTGTTGCCGTCCGGGCGCCCGTCGGCCGCGTCCGGGGTTGGCGCGTCTGGCTTGTACATCTCCTTGGCCTTGGCGAGGGTGCGTCGGACGCCCGCCCACTTCTCGCACTTGTCGATCCGCTTGAAGGCGTGGAGGTACTTGAACTCTACGTCACTGTTGTCATCGCGAAACATGGCGAACATGCGTAGCAGCTGCGCCGAGGAAATAACATCAGTCAGCGCTCGCGCGCGCGCAGGCGCGCACACTGCGAAAAGCAATACTAAGAACGACATGCTATACCTGATCCTCGACGCTGGTGCCGCTCTCCGGGTGAGCCGCTACCTCCGCGACGATCCCATGCCATTTGTTGCACGCCGTTTGGATGAGCCCCCAATGGTTCGCCATCGCCTTCGACCCACGCTTCATGTGGATGCCTTTGAAGTAGGGGTGGACGAGTTTGCGCTCGTCGAACTCGGCTTTGATGCGGGCCCAATATGTCTCGATGCTCTGGTTCGTGCCGGTGACCGGGTCGAGGCAGACAACCTTCCACGCTTCGGCGTGTCACTCCTCTTCCTTGGACGCCCACTTGATGCGCGGCTCGCCGGTCTTGGCCGCCGACTTCTTATTCTTCTTGCCTTTCCTCGTTGGCGCCGGCTCCTCCTCCTCTTCTTCCTCCTCCTCCGGCTCTTCCTCTCTGTAGTCAAGCTTGTCGTTCATGTCGTCGAGATCAATCGAGCCGTCATGGGTAGTAAACCCGGGGGAAGCGGCGGCGGCAGCCGAGCCGACTGCGATGATGTCTTCCATGTCGGCCTCCGTCGCGTCGGCGTCGCCAAGATGCGACGAGGAGGAGGCTTGCGAGTAGAGGCTGCGGCAGAGAGGTGGCGTCAGTGAGGCTGCGTAGGCGGCGAGTGCGTGTACGGTGGGTACTGCACGCCGGCGAACGCGGGCGAGGGCATACGCTGGACTGGGCGCCCATGGGGGAAGGTGATGTTGGGGTTGAAGCCACCATGGGCGTCGCCATCGGCATAGCCTGGCGACGGCGTGCTCCATGGGTGCGGCGTCGACGAGAACCCGGCTGGAGAGCTGACGCTTTGCTGGCTCGAGGCCGCGTATGGGCCATGCCCACCGGGTGCATTCATCATCGTCACGCACGCCGCCTCGGCTTGTTCGGCCGCGACGCGTTCCACATGCTCTGCCGCCGCCGCGTGCGTCGCTCTCTCCTTGGCCTTCTTGGACCTGTTGCGCCTATCGGCGGTGATGGCCTCCCGGCGCTCCACATCCGTCTTCCAGCCGGCGTTGCTCATGCCCGGGGGCTTGGACGGCGGCGCCCTCGGCTTCCTTTGCTTCGGCTGGGCGACGGCGGCTGCTGTGGGATCCGTCGCGGCGCGGGGCATCAAGTACTTATTCGGCGGCATGGCGGGCGGAAGGGTAGGGAGGAGGCGGGGTTTGGCGGGAGGAATGGAGAAGAGAGGGAAGCGGGGGGGGGGGGGGGGGGAGCGGGAGGAAACGGCGGGAAATGGGCCTCCTCTCACCGACAGAGCGGCCCCACGCCGCTTTTCGCTTCTGCCGGCGACACCTGGTCGCTTGGGTTCGCGGCGGGATTGCCGGCTCTGGATTTGGCCCAAACCGGCGCTAAACGATGTCCTGGAAGCGCGACTGGACCGATTTTTAGCCACGGGCGCTAAAAATTCGTCTAGGAGGGCCTATTGGGGGCGCAACTAGAGATGCTCTTAGCTTTATTCTTGCATTGGCCTGATACGTCGGCATGTACACTTAAGAAAAGAACACACCAAACTCAAATCGTCGGTGGCTCGGTGCAATCTAGATGGATATGCCGACCGTCTATTACTAATCGTTTATAGTTACAGCTATATTTGGATTCAAGTATTTTTTAACTTTATTTTTTTCCATGGAAAGTATTTTATTTGGAGGTGATTTATTCTTAATCTTACTTTGTACATAAACCATCACCCGAGAGTTTACTTCGCTCGACCAAATAATGGCCTTCTCTGCCGATCGCTTTCCTTTTTAATGAATAAAGGTCCTATCTCGTACTGGTCAACAGTCAACTGTTGTTGTAATTATTGAGCACTTAATTCTCTTTTACACACTTGATCATTTGCATATGTAAACTGGCTGACCTTATCCTTCAGTACACTATGCATAGAAGCACGAAGTCTCTATTTTTATCTTCGTCTAAAGGAGAATGAAAGTCAAGTCTTCTCTTGGCCAGATAGAATTGGCACGTTATAAGTCTAGTCGTAATAAGAGTATTATAAATAGCATTATGCACGCCATTTTAGCTGATATGGTTGTTAGACTTTCGTATTGTAGCATTTTTGTGTAATCCATACCATATTGATATAGGACTTGTATGACACCATTATATACTCCATCCGTCCGGAAATACTTGTCGAAAAAATGCATAAAAATGAATGTATCTAGAATTAAATTACGTCTAGATACATCCATTCCTCCGACAAGTATTTCCGGACGGAGGGGGTATATATGGCACCATTATATATATATATATATATATATATATATATATATATATATATATATATATAGATACAAATGTTTCCTACAAGCAGTGGTAGTTACCACCACTTGCATTTTGTATGTTGTATGTAGTATCTGTCAAAATTGAAAGTATGTACGTGTAGTATGTAGTATATAACAATGGTTAGGTAGTATATATATTAATTTTTAGGTAGTATATACCATGTTTTGAGTATGCTCTTTTTTACGTACAAATATGTACGTATTTCACAAATATAACAAAAACTATGTGTTCATATATAATTTTTTCATGTAACTTGTTTTGAAATATGTTAGATATAGTATATGAATATATTTAAAATGATAAAGTAGTATATATAGTACCACATGGTAGTATATGAGACATATGGGGTAACTACCACCGGATGGTAGGATGGATTTTCCCTATATATATATATATATATATATATATATATATATATATATATATATATATATATATATATATATATATATATATGATAGGCCACCCCATGGAGGGTCGAGCAAATTCCCCCAAAATCTACGTTTTACATGGTATCGAGTCTAACCTAGGTCCTCAACTCCACCCATCGCCGCCGCACCACCAAAACCCTAAACACTAGGGCTACTGCCGCCGGCGCCATGACTGCTTCCGCTTCAGGTGCCGCCAGCTCCGGGTCAATCCCCGCGTTGCTTGCCGCCCTCCTCAACCTCCCACCTCGCCCCTGGCTTCGTCGGTGCCTCAGTTCTTCGACACCACCACCATCGACTCCATGTTTTCAGTATCGATCCCGCCGTCACCGCCCGCGACGGCCTCAGCACCAGTCGCTCCGCCGCCGCCCGCGATGGCCCCCTATGGATCCTCCTCGACACTCACCGTCATCCCGACGACCTTGGGGGAGGCGCTGCCCACGGAGCCACCCGCGGCCTCGCTCACGGCACCCCCCGCGGCCGTGATCCCGATCTAGATGGATATGCCGACCGTCTATTACTAATCGTTTATACTTACAGCTATTTGGATTCAAGTATATTTTAACTTTATTTTTTTCAGGGAAAGTGTTTTTATTTGAAGGTGATTTATTCTTAATCTTACTTTGTACATAAACCATCACCCGAGAGTTTACTTCGCTCGACCAAATAATGGACTACTCTGCCGATCGCTTTCCTTTTTAATGAATCAAGGTCCTATCTCGTACTGGTCAATAGTCAACTGTTGTTGTAATTATTGTACACTTAAATAGTCGACTAGTTGATCGATCGATCTAGCCTGTCACATGGGCACATGCAACTAGTTGCCTGGATTCCCGTTCAATCTAAGTCAATTTAAATAGTCGACTATAGTTTTTTAGTTAGTTGCACAAGTCAAGTCTTCTATGCATAGTCTACGAAGGAGTACTTCGGTACGTACACATACGAAAAGAACACGCCAAACTCGAATCGTCAGTCCTTCGGTGCAATCTAGATGGATATGTCGACTGTCTATTACTAATCGTTTAGTTATAGAGCTATTTGGATTCAAGTATTTTTATTTGAAGGTGATTTATTCTTAATCTTACTTTGCACTCCCTCCATCCGAAAATACTTGTCATCAAGATGGATAAAAAGATATGTATCCAAAACTAAAATACGCCTAGATACATCCCCTTTTATCCATTCTAATGACAAGTATTTTCGGACGGAGAGAGTACATAAACAATCATCAGAGAGTGGACTTCGCTCCACCAAACAATGGCCTACTCTACCGATCGTTTTCAGTTTTATTAATGGATCAAGATCCAGTCTCGTACTTCTCAACAGTCAACTGTTGTTGCAACTATTGTACGCTTAATTATTTTGTATACACTTGATCATTTGCATATGTAAACTGGCTGATCTTCTCCTTGGTAGACTATGCATAGAAGCACGAGGTCTCTATGTTTATCTTGTCTAAAGGAGAATTAAAGTCAAGTCTTCTCTTGGTCAGCAAAAATTGGCACGTTATAAGCGATCGATCTAGCTTGTCACGTGGGCACATGCAACTAGCTGCCTGGATTCCCGTTCAAGCTTAGTCAATTTAATTAGTCAACTATAGTTTTTTAATTAGAGCATCCCGACACACACTAGCGCGCGCGCACACACACAACCCATATTACCAAACTCACAAACCGATTGTACAAAATATGGGTTGCAATACCCTTGTTATTTACTCGGGTATTTTGGAGGTCATTGAAACCATAAAGAGTGGAGGACGGTTTGCGAGTACTCGGGTAATTTGGAGGTCACTGAAACCATAAAGAGTGGAGGATGGTCTGCGAGTATGGAGACGATTGTTTTTGATGATTGCTATTATTTAGCTTGTGATTTTTCATTACTAGTTTTGAACAATGTAATAGGGAAGCAAATAAGATCGCTCATGAGCTTGCTAAGTTAGCTAGATTTTCTCCGACTTTTGACTGGTTTAAGGAGCTTTGAAGTGCAATTGTACCATTCCTCATAAACGATGTGTTCGTTATTTTAAATGAATAAAGTGATGTGTTTTTTCAAACAAAATACTCACAGATTTAATTTCGTCATTGAACACTATTATTTCTCGACAACTTTACACACATGCACAATGCTCAAATAAAAATGGGTTTAATGAGTACAAAGCATTAATCATCGGTTGCACACCCGAATAGTAGGCTTGGAGGCACCCTTGCGCCGAGGGTTAGCCCAGTCAAGAGGAGGCGCTCATTTCCTCTCCTTCGTGCAATTTCATGTCACCTTCCACCTAGCCAATAATGTTAGACATATGGGCCACCTCTAAGGGATTATATAGAGTGATAAACGTGCCCTTTTCTAATTGGCACACTGGTAGGCCCGCCACCGTTAACTAAATCCCGCCTTTGCTTCCAAAAAAAGTATTACTCCCGCCTAGCCGGTGGGATCAGCGGAGATAGCCTCTCTTTAGGTTCTCGACTTCAAGGGGGTGTTTGGGTACCTGGTAGACCTCCTTAGACGGTGCTAGCTTCCAGCTAGCATAAGAGGCAACACTATCTTAGAGCTAGGATACGAAGGCAACACAAGCTTATAGCTAGAATATGAAGGTATCACTACCTTAGAGCTAAAGTCTGAAGAAAACAATGGTCCGAGGGGATACTCGGGACTTGAGGAAAGGTACTTGACATTTTGAATTCACCCATATCTCCTCGCCATAGTCCAGTTATATGTATATAATGTCGAAGGTTTGTCCATGGCACGGATGTCCTAGCACGGCAATGTCTCCTCCTGGCCATGTCTGCGATGTGACCCGACCATATATGTCCAAGCTAGTTTGTCGAGCCCCTGACCTCTCAAACCGCCACATATAGCCCAACAATGTGGCACCGAGCCGACTGCGCTTCCTTCTCTCCATCTTCGCCTTCCCATGCACAATGTGAAAGAGTTGATGTCCAAAGCTTTGGCCCTCCCAACATGAGGGGAGGCACTATACTCACACGAAAAAGTTATGGATATTTACATGGCATCTCATTGTGCATATTGGATTAGTGACCTTGCCTTTCTCGGCATGAAAACTGGAGGGGAAGAATACTCATAAGACATCTGTCATATTCTTGTATGGCTGTAGTAACCCAACTACTCCCTTTGGCATGAGAGCAAGGTTAATAGTACAACTGACAATCGGCTATAAGAACTCATCACATCACTTACATCCAACCTAATAGCTGGCATTGAAGGAAATATGCCCTAGAGGCAATAATAAAGTTGTTATTTTATATTTCTTTATTCATGATAAATTTTTATTATTCATGCTATTGTATTGATCGAAAACTTAAATACATGCATGTGTGAATACATAAACAAATACCGTGTCCCTAGTAAGCCTCTACTAGACTAGCTCGTTGATCAAAGATGGTTAAGGTTTCCTAACCATAGACATGTGTTGTCATTTGATAACGGGTTCACATCATTAGGAGAATGATGTGATGGACAGACCCATCCGTTAGCTTAGCATATTGATCGTTCAGTTTATTGCTATTGCTTTCTTCATGTCAAATACATATTCCTTCGACTATGAGATTATGCAACTCCGGATACCAGAGGAATACCTTATGTGCTATCAAATGTCACAACGTAACTAGGTGATCATAAATATGCTCTACAGGTATCTTCGAAAGTGTTTATTGAGTTGGCATAGATTGAGATTAGGATTTGTCACTCCGAGTATCGGAGAAATATCTCTGGGCCCACTCGGTAATACACATCATAAGCTTGCAAGAAAATGAATAAGGAGTTAGTTACGAGATGATATATTACGGAACGAGTAAAGAGACTTGCCGGTAATGAGATTGAACTAGGTATAGAGATACCGATGATCGAATCTCGGGCAAGTAACATACCGATGGACAAATTTAAAGTGAATTACGTATGTTGTCATAACGGTTCGGCCGATAAAGATCTTCGTAGAATATGTAGGAGCCAATATCGGCATCCAGGTTCAGCTATTGGTTATTGTCCGGAGAGGTGTCTCAGTCATGTCTACATAGTTCTCGAACCCATACATAGGGTCTGCTCGCTTAACGTTCGTTGACGATATAGTGTTATATGAGTGCTAATAAAATCATTGTTGTTGGTATTGGAAAAGTCACACAATTTAGTATTATCTTGAGCCATCGTGACAAACAATCAATCCAACACACCAAGCACACAAGAAGCAAGCGGAAAGAGACAAATGGAAGAGGGGCGAAGAAAAGGCAAAGGTTTTTGAAAATCGTTTTAGAAGTGGGGGAGAGGAAAACGAGAGGCGAATGGCAAATAATGTAATGCAAGGGAGAAGAGTTTATGATGGGTACTTGGTATGGCTTGAATTGGCGTAGATCTCCCCGGCAACGGCGGCAGAAATTCTTCTTGCTACCTCTTGAGCTTGCGTTGGTTTTCCCTTGAAGAGGAAAGGGTGATGCAGCAAAGTAGCGTAAGTATTTCCCTCAGTTTTGAGAACCAAGGTATCAATCTAGTAGGAGACGACGCACAAGTCACCGAATACCTGCACAAACAATTAAGAACTTGCAACCAACGCGATAAAGGGGTTGTCAATCCCTTCACGGTCACTTGCAAAAGTGAGATCTATAGAGATAATAAAGTAAATATTTTTAGTATTTTTGATGTATAGATTGGAAAGTAAAGATTGAAAAATAGTAAACAAGATTCAACAATATGGAAAAGAGACTTTAATATAACGGAAAAGAGACCCGAGGGCCATAGATTTCACTAGTGGCTTCTCTCGAGATAGCATGTATTACGGAGGGCGAACAAATTACTGCCGAGCAATTGATAGAAAAGCGCATAATTATGATGACATCTAAGGCAATGATCATGAACATAGGCATCACGTCTGTGTCAAGTAGACCGAAACGATTCTGCATCTACTACTATTACTCCACACAACGACCGCTATCCAACATGCATCTAGAGTATTAAGTTCATAAGAACGGAGTAAGGTATTAAGCAAGATGGCATGATGTAGAGGGATAAACTCAAGCAATAATGATATAAACCCCATGTTTTTATCCTTGATGGCAACAATACAATACGTGCCTTGCTGCCCCTACTGTCACTGGGAAAGGACACCGCAAGATTGAACCCAAAGCTAAGCACTTCTCCGATCCCATGGCAAGAAAGATGAATCTAGTAGGCCAAACTAAACCGATAATTCGAAGAGACTTGCAAAGATATCAAATCATGCATATAAGAATTCAGAGAAGAACCAAATAATATTCATAGATAATCTTGTTCATAAATCCATAATTCATCGGATCTCGGCAAACACACCGCAAAAGAATATTACATCGAATAGATCTCCAAGAACATCGAGGAGAACTTTGTATTGAGAATCAAAGAGAGAGAAGAAGCCATCTAGCTAATAACTATGGACCCGAAGGTCTGTGGTAAACTACTCATGCTTGATCGGAGAGGCAATGGTGTTGATGTAGAAGCCCTCCGAGATTGATTCCCCCTCCGGCAGATCGCCGGAAAAGGCCCCAAGATGGGATCTCATGGGTACAGAAGGTTGCGGCGGTGGAAAAGTGGTTTAATGGCTCCCCCTGATTTTTTTAGGTTATAAGGGTATATATAGGTGAAAGAAGTAGGTCGGTGGAGCTACGAGGGGCCCACGAGGGTGGGGGCGCACCTACCCCCTGGGAGCGCCCTCCTGCCTCGTGGACGCCTCCTTGCGTCTTTGAATTCAACTCCAAGTCTTCTGGTTTGCTTTTGGTCCGAGAAAGATCATCGCGATGGTTTCATTCCATTTGGACTCCGTTTGGTATTCCTTTTCTGCAAAACTCTAAAGGCAAAAAAAAACAGAAACTGGCACTGGGCTTCCGGTTAATAGGTTAGTCCCAAAAATAATATAAAAGAGCATATTAAAGCCCATTAAACATCCAAAACAGATAATATAATAGCATGGAACAATAAAAAATTTATAGATACGTTGGAGACGTATCAGTGCGCCTCTCCCATGGCTGGCCGGCCCTAAGGGGAAGGAAAGGGGAGGGGGTGGCCCCTCCTGCCTTTCCCTCCTCAGGAGACAAAGGAAAGGGTGGGAGGCGCCACCTCCTCCTTCCTTCCTCCCGCGCTCCAAATAAGGAAAGGGGGCGGGCTTGGGAGAGACGCCAAGTAGGATTCGTCCTACTTGGGCGCCCCGCTTGGCTGCTCCTCCCTCCCTCCCAACTATATATATGTGGGAGCGGGCGCCTATCACACACTAGAACATTATCTTAGCTGTGTGCGGCGCCCCCTACACCGTTTACATGCCGGTCATATTTTTGTAGTGTTTAGGGAAAGCCCTACGAAGATATATTCACCATCACCATCACCATGCCGTCGTGCTTCCTGAACTCATCCACTACCTCATCATCTTGCTAGATCAAGAAGGTAGAGGACGTCTCCGAGCTGAACGTGTGCTGAACGCGGAGGTGCCGTACGTTCGATACTTGATCAGTTGGAGCGCGAAGAAGTTAGACTACATCAACTGCGTTACTAAACGCTTCCGCTTACGGTCTACGAGGGTACGTAAACACACTCTCCCCTCTTGTTGCTATGCATCTCCTTCATAGATCTTGCGTGTGCATATAATTTTTCTGTTTTCCATGCAATGTTTCCCAACAGTGTTATCCGAGTTAGGTCTATGCGTAGATGATATGCACGAGTAGAACACAAAGAGTTGTGGGAGGTGATGGTCATACTGCTTACCACCAACGTCTTATATTGATTCGACAGTATTGTGGGATGAAGCGGCCCGGACCAACCTTACATGTCCACGTACATGAGACCGGTTCCACCAACATACATGCAACTAGTTTTGCATAAAAGTGGCTGGCGGGTGTCTGTTTCTCCTACTTTGGTTGAATCAAATTTGACTATGGCCGGTCCTTGAAAAAGTTTAAAACAGCAAACTTGATGAATCACCGTTGTGGCTTTTGCCGCAGGTAAGAACGGTTATTGCTAGAAGCTCGTAGCAGCCATGTAAAACTTGCAACAACAAAGTAGAGGACATCTAACTTGTTTTTGCAGGGCATGTTGTGATGTGATATAGTCAAGACATGATGTGATATACGTTGTTGTATAAGATGATCATGTTTTGTAAATTTATCGGTAGCCGGCATGAGCCTTATGGTTGTCTCTTTATTGTATGAAATGCAATCGCCATGTAATTGCTTTACTTTATCACTATGCGTTAGCAATAGTTGTAGAAGCAATAGTTGGCGAGACGATCACGACACAATGATGGAGATCAAGGTGTCGAGCCCGTGACGATGGAGATATGACGACGCTTTGGAGATGGAGATCAAAAGCACAAGATGATGATGGCCATATCATGTCACATATTTTTATTGCATATGATGTTTATCCTTTATGCATCTTATTTTGCTTAGAACAACGGTAGCATTATAAGATGATCCATTCACTAAATTTCAAGATAAAAGTGCTCTCCTCGAGTGTGCACCGTTGCTAAAGTTCGTCGTTTCGAAGCACCTCGTGATGATCAGGTGTGATAGACTCGATGTTCATATAGAACGGGTGTAAGACAATTTCGCACATGGAGAATACTTGACGAGCCTAGCATGTACAGACATGGTCTTGGAGCACTGGAGACCGAAAGGTCGACCGTGAGTCATATAGTAGATATGATCAACATAGAGATGTTCACCATTGATGACTACCCCATCTCACGTGATGATCGGACATGGGTTAGTTGATTTAGATCATGTATCACTTAGACAACTTGAGGGATGTTGATTTAAGTGGGAGTTCATTAGTAATTTCATTAGTAATTTGCATATCTATGTTGTAGATCAATAGCTCGCGATGTAGCTCCCCTATTTTTGATATGTTCCTAGAGAAAAATAAGTTGAAAGATGATAGTAGCAATGATGCGGACTAGGTCCGTGATGTGAGGATTATCCTCATTGCTACACAGAAGAATTATGTCCCTGATGCACCGCTAGGTGACAGACCTATTGCAGGAGAAGATGCAGACGTTATGAACATTTGGCAAGCTCGATATGATGACTATTTAATAGTTTAGTGCGCCATGCTTTACGGCTTAGAACCGGGACTTCGAATACATTTTGAACGTCATGGAGCATATGAGATGTTCCAGGAGTTGAAGTTAACATTTCAAGCAAATGCCCGGGTTGAGAGATATGAAGTCTCAAACAAGTTCTATGGCTGCAAGATGAAGAAGAACAACTTTGTCAGTGAACACATACTCAAAATGTCTGGGTATGATAATCACTTGACTCAACTGGGAGTTGATCTTCCAGTTGATTGTGTTATTGACAGATTCATCAATCACTGCCACCAAGCTAAAAGGCTTCGTGATGAACTATAATATGCAAGGGATGAACAAAACAATTCCCAAGCTCTTTGCAATGCTTAAGGCCGCGGAGGTAGAAATCAAGAAGGAGCATCAAGTGTTGATGGTTAACAACCACTAGTTTCAAGAAAAAGGGCAAAGGGAAAGAAAGGGAACTTCAAGAAGAATGACAAGCAAGTTGCCACTCCCATGAAGAAGCCCAAAGGCTAGACCTAAGCCTGAAACTGAGTGCTTCTACTGCAAAAGGAAAGATCACTAGAAGCAGAACTACCCCAAATATTTGGCGGATAACAAAGATGACAAAGTGAACAAGGTTATATTTGATAAACATGTTATTGATGTGTACCTGACTAGTATTCATAGCAGCCCCTGGGTATTTGATTCTCGTTCAGTTGCTAAGATTAGTAACTACAAACAGGAGTTGCAGAATAAACGGAGACTAGTTAAGGGCGAAGTGACGATGTGTGTTGGAAGTGGTTTCAAGATTGATATGATCTCATCGCACACTCCATATACTTTCGGGATAAGTGTTGAACCTAAATAAATGTTTTTTGGTGTTTGCGTTGAGCATGAACAAGATTGGATCGTGTTTATTGCAATATGGTTATTCATTTAAGTCAGAGAATAATTGTTGTTCTGTTTACATGAATAAAACCTTCTATGGTCATACCCGCAATGTAAATGGTATATTGAATCTTGATATTAGTGTTACACATATTCTTAATATTGAAGCCAAAAGATGCAAACTTGATAATGATAGTGCAACATACTTGTGGCACTGCCGTTTAGGTCATATTAGTGTAAAGCGCATGAAGAAACTCCATGCAGATGGACTTTTGGAATCAATTGATTATAAATCATTTGATACTTGCGAACCATGCCTCATGGGCAAGATGATTAAAACTACATTCTCCAGAATAATGGAGCGAGCTAATGACTTATTGGAAATAATACATACCGGTGTATGCGATCTGATGAGTGTTGACGCACGCGGCGGGTATCGTTATTTTCTGACCTTCACAGATGATTTGAGTAGGTACGAATATATCTACTGTCACGACCGGTTTTTCAATAAAAAGCTTATTGAACAACCGACCTTTATGCAGACCAGTATAGGAAAATCCTCCTTACTGGTAGACAAATCTTTGATACAGGAATCCAGTAGTATTAAATATTATATAGGGTTGAGCTGAGGTTGCTCAACAATTTATTACAAGCACGCCAATATTTTACATAAGGGAGGATATAACACAAGGGTGTGGTGGCATACTACTGGCTCAATATAAAAGTGGTGGTGGATATGTCACAGTGGAGTGGGTAACAAGACTCCCAATCTTGCAGCTCATCGAGCGTCGAGGTGAGGCTCGATGAATTTATTCGGGTAGCGGAAGCGGATATAATACAAGTGACCAAATCCAGGATCGCGTGGGACTGACTGGGACTCCTCTAGGCGTCGGACTCACTATCGTACTCTTCATCCATGAGATCGCCTTCGTCAACATATGGCCAAATCAACAAGCCAGGTGAGTACTTTGAATGTACTCGCAAGACAGTTCGGACATAAGATATAACAAATGCAACACGATGCACCATGAGCAGTTAGCAATGCACATTCCAATAATAAATTTGCACGACATGTAAAATAAAAGGAAGTCAGGCGGTAGTCCTCCCGAAAATTCCAATAAAATAACTGAAAACCGATCGGGTGTCTGAAGCGACGCCTCAAAAGGTGGAATAAATAAATTATCGTGCCGCAGTCGGGCGTCTGGGCGACACCACATAAAGGGCTTATATTAAAAAGTAAATGACAGTGCGTGCCACAGTCGGACGTCTATGCGACATCTCGGAAAGGGCTTATAATGAAAGTAAATAACAGCGATGCCACAGTCAGACGTCTGAGCGACATCTCGAAAAGGGCTTATAATGAAAATAAATAACAGAGATGCCACAGTCAGACGTCTGAGCGACATCACGTAAAGGGATTATATTAAAAATAAACAAAAAGAGTGTCACAGTCGGACGTCTGAGCGACATCACAGAAAGGTCTTATATTGAAAGTAAATAGCAAGCATGCCACAGTCGGACGTCTGAGCGAGATCACAGAAAGGGCTTATGTTTCATCATTTACATTCAATAGATTCATGAAGATATATCACTCACAGGAAATACTCAGCACATGATAATAAACGGGTTAGTCCAACCACAGGAATAAACTATTAACCGGACGAAACACTCATGTTTGTTCACCGGAGTTTTGTCACTGAGACTGATACTGACAAAGATAGGTTGAACACAGTCGTTGATCAAGATATGCTTACTTGAATGATTTTGACTCTGCAGAGTTTGTACTATTTAACCACAGCCAACGAATTTCAGTAGTCACGAAGGACTAGTTCCATTTACGGTATTTCAGTAGAAACACATCTAACCAGTACACACCCATTTTCCACCTTACGATGCCAGGAATCACCCTAGACAACGTTCAAGAAAAACTTTGAGACGGGGAGGCTACAACCTCGAATAGCATGGGATCCAATTTATATACGCGCGCTCTAAGGGGTGCCCCCCTCTCGGTCCCAACCGGAAACACCCATGCCCCCTGACCGGAGGACTGGCTTTAATCCAGGGCCATGGAACCCTCATCAATGGCCTCTCTATCTGGTGTGTACGAGGAAAGCGGTTTGCAACTTACTGAACCATATTCTTTGCAGAAAACATGTGGTAGCACAAAAAGAAGGAATGGATGATAACGTGACTTGATCCACGTTAACACTGGAGTTAAATCGTTTGGCATAAGACTGGCATGCTACAACACTACCATCTTACCACCTCTCATGTCACCACATGATCATGTAAACTCACATCAAAAAGTATATGGAGTTTCGAAGCTTACTTGCATCAGCTTTGCATGCAATATAACACTTACTACTATATATATGAACATGCCATAAACTACCTACTCAAAGCAAACATGCAAAACACTCATCATATAAACGGTTCAAACATGCTTGCCTGATTCGGAGTAGTCAGAGTCTAGCTCGGTGAAGTTCGCGGTTCCGTCACCTCCTCCGGTATCTACGGTATAAAGAAAAATACATTCTAACATAAATACCGTGTGTGCACAAAAAGTGCTCCAAATATTTTTCAAATAAATATGATTAAAAACTAGACAGAAAAATAAAGGTGACAGAAAAAAGATCAATGAAAAATCATTTTTTGTTTAAAAGATATTAAAGTTTTAGCCTAGGGACTTCTTTGTAATGAAACAGAAACTTTCCAGGGGGCTGAATAGAAAAAGCCATAAAAACGTTTCAGACCAAAAGCGTATTTGCCCGAAGGCGCTTTCCAGAGAAAACGGTTCGAATAAAACAGAGAGGCTGACGAGGGGGTCCCACTCATCAGGTTTGAAATTTGGAGGGAGAAAATAGAGCGCGCCGGTGCCCGAAGGCTGCGGTGGTCACCGGCGGCGATCCACGGCGAGTTAGGAAGAGTGGGTGGTACCTACGGGTCCCTTGAGTTCTTCCGCACTTGTGGGTGGTGGAGTTGGTCGTCGGCGAGCACGACGTCGACGGCGGCCTCGACTCCGGCGGACGGTGGTTCGGGCGTTGCTGGATCTCGTCGGGGAGAGCTACAGAGGTGGAATTGAAGCTTGGGTTAGAGCACTGGGTGCACCAGAGGGCTACTTACGAGGTTTGGGAGGCGGGGGTGGCCTCACCTGAGTGGATCGAGCTGGAGCCCGAGGCGGATCGGGGCGGCCGGAGACGGAGAAGGAGACCTCCTCGGGGTCCTCCTGGTGCCTTGGCGGGGTTCTGGTGAGGTGGAGGGAGTAGTGCAGGTCGAAGGCAAGCTCGGGATGGCTATTTATAGCCGGCCCAAGGTGGTTCCCGCGAACGGGATAACTCCAGCGGCGATTACTGTGATGCAGTGGCCGGACGGGTGGTTTAGGTGGCTGGGCATCAACGTGGAGATCCACTGGTTTCACCCAAACCTTAAACTCGGTTGAATTAGGCTTGTTCTGCGGTTTCAACGGAACGGCACATCGTGGGCCCGTCAGCGGTAGAGAGCGCGCCCTGTGCTTGCCGGGCCACGACGACGATGCTGCGGCATGCGCAGGCAAGTAGACGGCCACGTGGAGGCCTCGGGTGCTTTGGGCGGTGCTGGACGGCGCAGAAAGCTGGCGCTGGCTCCCGCTGGTCGCCACGGGTGGCTCTGCCACCGCAGAAGCTGCCGGCGTCGGCGAGGCACGCCGCCACCGACACCTGCGCCCGTCCAAGAGAGCGTGCGGCGCTCTCGATAAGAAGGAGAAACAGTGCGCAAGGCACCAGAGCGTGCACTGGTGAGATCGACGCCAAGACTCTGAAGAAAACGACACTGACTGTCGACTGAAACACTGAATTTCTGAACATGAACAGTAACAGTGCAAGCAAGGTGTTCGATGAAATGATTTAGGCATGTGGAGAGTTTATCTGGAGCTGATCTTTGGTGAGGTGGCTACTCAATGCACCTGGGGGCTACCTGATTTTTGGTAGAATTTTTGGGGAAGAGAAAATTTGAATTTCACCAAAAATGATGAATCTGGTACAAACTTGCAGTGAGTAAAACTTGAAAATTTTGAATTGTGGAAGAGTGGATCTTGATGGATCTAGGTTGGGGATGCTAAGGACTATCCAGAGGAGTTGGTTTGAGATCAAAACTTAAAGAGAAAAAGATACTTCCTTTGTAAATCACCTAAGTTCAAAAATAAGGGCAGAAATAATTTTGGGGTAAAAATAAATGAAATAAAAATCAAAAATGAGTTGAACTTGCTGGAGTTGGCTACTTGGCTTGACCCAAAGTGGAGGGAGGTGTTTTGGAGAAAATTTTAATAAGAGACATGGTGAAAGAGGATGGTTGGAATAAAAGGAATAAATCCAAAACCCTAAGGATTTTCCTTTTAATTGAAAACTCTCCAAAAATAATTTATGGTGAGTCAACATCAGTGAAGAACCTTCCAAGTCAAACATCAAGGCTGAGGATAACCCCAAAAGTTTTTGTCATAAGAGCAAAATATTTTAGAGGGAGAGTCTTTTTAAAAGATTTTAAATAGCCTCCTTCAAATCAAACAAATATTTTTGTTGAAAACCAAATGAAAATTTTTGGAGTGTCACAACACCTACCCCCTTAGGAAAAATCTCGTCCCCGAGATTTCAGTTGATCCTCAAATAGGTGTGGGTGCTCTGTCCGAAGAAAATCCTCTCTCTCCCATGTTGCTTCATTCTCGGTGTGATTGCTCCACTGAAGTCTTAAAAACTTGATTGTTTTCTGTCGGGTCCTCCTTTCAGACTCCTCCAATATTTTTATTGGACGTTCTCTGGAGGTGAGGTCTGGTTGCACGTCAATGTCTTCATGAGATACATGCTTCTCTGGGTTGCTTACGCACTTTCTCAACTGTGATACGTGGAACACGTCGTGGACGTCTGACAATTCTTCGGGTAGGTCTAGCTGGTAGGCTACTGTGCCTCTTCGTGCAACTACACAGAAAGGTCCGATGAATCTTGGTGCTAGCTTTCCCTTAAACTTGAATCGTTGCAGGCCCCTCATAGGAGATACTCATAGGTACACACACTCACCGGGTTCAAAACTGACTCCCCGATGTTTTCGATCGTAATAACTCTTCTGTCGACTTTGAGCTGTCTTGAGTCGGTCCCTAATTAGCTTAACCTTTTCCTCGGCTTCTTTGAGTATGTCTGGGCCGAAGATACGGCTGTCTCCGGTCTCTGACCAATTTAGTGGGGTACGACATCTCCGCCCATAAAAGGCTTCAAAGGGTGCCATTTGTAGGCTGGCTTGATAACTGTTGTTGTATGCGAACTCTGCATACAACAAGCTTTCCTCCCAACTGGTTCCATAGGTGAGGACACATGCCCTCAGCATGTCTTCTAGAATTTGGTTTACCCGTTCAGTTTGACCATCTGTCTGAGGGTGGTATGCTGTAGTGAATGCTAGTTGAGTTCCCAGAGCCTGTTGTAGGTGATCCCAAAATCTAGAGACGAATTGTGTGCCTCAGTCAGAAATTATAGTCTTTGGAACTCCATGCAGACAGACAATACGGGAAAGATAAAGCCTGGCAAGCTTCTGAGTGGTGTGGGTTGTCTTCACCGGGATAAAGTGTGCCACCTTAGTCAGTCTATCTGAGATGACCCATATGGCATCATTTCCGTGTCGTGACCGAGGTAGTCCAACAATAAAATCCATTCCAATCTCGTCCCATTTCCACTCGGGTATCTTGTTTGGCTGTAATAGTCTGGCTGGTTTCTGGTGCTCGGCCTTGATGCGTTCGCATGAATCACAACATGCAATGAACGTGGCTATGTCCCTTTTCATACCGTGCCACCAAATTTTTTCCTGAAGGTCCTTGTACATTTTTGTTCCTCTAGGATGGATTGAATACGGAGCAGTGTGGCCTTCAGCTAGAATTTGCTGTTTGAGCTCCTCGATATTTGGTACGCAAAGCCTATCTCCGTACCACAATATTCCCTGCTCGTCTATGACGAATTCTGAGGCCTTGCCCAAACTCACTTTTCTTTTTATGCCTTCAATGCTGGGGTGTCCACGCTGAGCCTCCTTAATCTTTTCTACCAGGGTAGGCTGTATTTCTAAATTCGACACACTGCCTTTGGTGACCATTATTAAGTTGAGTTTGGCAAACTCCTGCTGAAATTCTGGTCTCAAATTTGGTATAATGTCGTTGCCCGAGCTGGGGTTTCGACTAAGAGCATCTGCCACCACATTTGCTTTTCCTGGATGGTAGTGAATGCCAACATCATAATATTTCACTAATTCCAACCAGCGTCGTTGCCGTAAATTGGGTTCTGGTTGTGTGAAAATATATTTGAGGCTTTTATGGTCCGTATATATTTCACAGCGGTTTCCAAGCAAAAAGTGTCTCCACTCCTTGAGGGCATGAATGACTGCTGCCAATTCGAGGTCATGAGTGGGATACTTCTCTTCATGCTTCCGTAGTTGCCTGGAAGCATAGACGACTACCTTGCCTTCTTACATCAATATGCATCCGAGGCCCTTTCGGGATGCGTCACAATATACTTCAAAGCTTTTGTGTATGTCGGGCACAACCAATACTGGTGCTGTTGTCAGTTTCCTTTTGAGTTCTTGGAAACTTTTCTCGCATGCTTCGGTCCATACAAACTTTTTATCCTTCTTGAGCAACTGGGTCATTGGTTTTGCTATGGTGGAGAATCCTTCAATAAATCTTCGGTAATATCCTGCCATTCCCAAGAAACTTCGTACATCCGTTACGCTGGCTGGTGGTTTCCAGCTAAGTACGGCCTTGACCTTTTCCGGGTCTATGGCAACACCTTCTTGGGTTAGTACGTGGCCTAGAAAACCGACCTATCTTAACCAAAATTCACATTTTCTGAATTTGGCGTACAGTTGATGTTTCCTTAGTTCTCCCAGTACAATCCTGAGATGCTCAGCGTGCTCTTCTGGTGTCTTGGAGTATACCAGAATATCATCGATGAATACCACAACAAACTTGTCCATAAACTTCATAAATACATTGTTCATGAGGTGGACAAAATATGCAGGGGCGTTCGTTAGTCCAAATGGCATTACTGTAAACTCGTATAATCCGTATCTTGAGGTAAATGCTGTCTTGGGAATATCCTCTGTCCGTACTTTTAATTGATGATATCCCGACCTCAAATCAATTTTTGAGAATACTTTGGCTTGTGCGAGCTGGTCAAATAAGTCATTTATCCTTGGCATAGGATACTTATTTTTGATGGTGACCATGTTGAGCACTCGATAGTCTATGCACAATCTTAGTGTCCCATCCTTTTTCTTGGCAAATAATACTGGTGAACCCCAAGATGAGGAGCTGGCTCGAATAAATCCTTTGTCCAGTAACTCTTTTATTTGCTTCTTTAATTCTACCAACTCGGAGGGTGCCATTTTATAGGGCTTCTTGTAAATGGGGGTGGTTCCGGGTGCTAGCTCAATGATGAATTCTATTTCCCGGTCTGGCGGCATGCCAGGTAGCTCTTCGGGCAATACGTCGGGAAACTCACATACCACTGGAAGTTTGCTTAACTCTGAGATGTCGACCTTGTTCAACCTTGGCTGTCGTGATATTTGTCTTTCTTGAGCTGAAATCTTTATTGTCTTCCCGTGATGATGGGTGAGAATCACAGTCCGATTGAAGCAGTCGATAAATCCTTTGTTGGTGGTTAACCAGTCCATTCCTAGGATAACATCTAGTCCCTTATTTTCCAATACAATGAGGTTTGCATGAAACTTCAGTCCTTCAAGATCAATAACCACACCTTGGCAGTAATCCTGAGTAACTTGCTTACTCCCAGGGGACTTGATGATCATGGATTTTTCCAAGGGAAGCATCAAAAAAATATTTTGCAAAGCAAATCTCTTTGAAATGAACGAGTGAGAAGCTCCAGAATCAAACAAAACCGTGGCAGGTATTGTGTTGATAGGGAACATACCGAGTACGATATCCGGGGCATTCTGTGCTTCCTCTCTGGTCACGTGGTTCAGGTGACCCTTCTTGTGGTTGTTATTGGGGTTGAAATTGTTTCTCTTGGGCGCTGAATTATTGCCACCGTTGTTCGGCTTTGGGGCCGAGTTCCTTGGCTTTGGACACTGCTTGGCATAGTGTCCTTCTTCTCCACAAGCGTAGCAAGTAACGCCTGGCCGATATGTGAACTCCTTGTCCCTTGCATGGAAATTCTTGATTGGGCGTGAAACATTGGTCGTGGGTTTGTGTGCCCCACCTTTTTGAAAATCAGTCTTGCTCCGTTGGTTGCGAGCAAGTGTAGTCTGGTCCCTTTTTCGCTTGCGAAAATCCTCCAAGCTGGGTCGCTCATTTTCCAAGGTAATATCCTTATCCACCAGTGTTTTGAAATCTGGGAAGGTGTGTACGACCAGCTGGCATTTAAGTGCTGGTGCGAGACCGTCCAAGAATTTCTCCATCTTCTTGTTTTCAGTCATACGTTCTTCGTTGGCGTAGCGAGACAATAGTGTAAACTGACTGTTGTATTCAGTCACCGTCATGGTCCTCTGCTTGAGGACATCAAACTCACTCTTCTTGATCTTCATAATACTTCTGGGGATGTGCACCCCACGAAAACCTTCCTTGAATTCCTCCCAGGTTATATCATTTTCATTGGGGTGCATGTGTAGGAAATTCTCCCACCATGATGCAGCTGCTCCAGTGAGATAGTGCGGCGCATATAGTACTTTCTCACGATCTGAACACTGTGCAATAATTAACTTTCTCTCCATGTCTCGAAGCCAGTCGTCGGCCTCAAGAGGTTTGTCAGTATGAGAAAATGTTGGGGGACGCGTCTTTTGTAGTTCTGATAATTTGGATTGCTGTTGATACGGACCACGGTGATTTCCCATATTGATGACTTGGTTCATCATTTCTTGGTGTTGTTGCTGACTCTGTTCATAAAGGCGGCATACTTGAGAAAATGCGGCATCACTGCCCTGCTGACTTGATTGTCCCTGTGTGAAGTTGTTGCTTGTCTACGTACCATAATTCTCTTTTGGAGGACTTGGCATGGAGCGAGTCCAAGGACGATGCATTGTCCACTCTGGGGTATTTTTTGTAAAAATTTGTGAGAAAAGCTGTGAGACAGAAATAATTTTTGCAAAACAAAAAGAAAATTAAGAACTCCAATATTTTTCAAGGAAATATTTGATTGCGCATGGAGAAGGACCGCTTAGTACATATCTTACACGCAAGCATAATTATACAATACATCACTCAGGATGTGCGTACACAATCCTGACATGTTATTTAGGCTAGTGCACTTCTCCAGTTCCTACATGATGCGCATACAGACTACTTCTCACACCCTATGTACGTATAAACATATCATACATGCTGACACTTTGCACGGAATGCTGGGCGCACTTAGTCGGAGATGGTGAGGACTTCCCTTGGCCTGCCAAGGGTAAGGCTCAGTGGAGTTGGAGATTCCACTTCCTTCTCAATAATAGGTTCCAGACGTGAAGCGCTGAGCTGTGGAGCCGGAACGGTTGCAGTAGGTGGTGCAGCTCTGACTGGGGTAGGAGCGATGACTTGGTCAAATTCTTCAGAAGTAGGTAGGCGGCGAGCAGTGGCGAGTGTGGCAGGTGTGTGAATGTCGAGGACGAGACGTAAGTCAGTGGTGGAGCTGTATGGAGAAGCTCCCTCCTACTGGCGGAACAGCTGTGCACGACGGACATGCGAGCAGCCACGAGGTCGTCCACATGGTTATCAAAAGCGGCCTCAAGCGCCTTGAGATAGTCAACCAACATCTCAATGGCCTCATCCCTTTTTCCTCTAGGGCAAGCAAATGCGTAGTGACAGGTGTATGGCATGTGGCAGGGGAGGTAGCGGTAGCGACGAGTCTTCATTGAAGGAAGAACATCCCGAAGACGAGCGATCGCCTCACGGGCAGCCATCTGCATAGCATGCCTCTCCGTAGGCATGGCTCTTCCCACAAACCGGAAGCGGCGAAATTCAACACGCCCTCCCTTGAATTGCACCGCGGCTTGGTGCATGGATAGACTGTCATTGATCTTGTGCTGGTAGAGCGTGAACTCCGGACGAGTCGATGGCCCGGTCGCGATTTTGACGATGGAGGTGAGGAGCTTGACGAACCCCTCAGGTATGTTGGCGAACACCTGCGACTCACAGTCGTTGCCAGCCATCTACAAAAGTAGGCAAAAATTCTGTGTGGTTAGATCATAAATTGATGCTGACTGTCAGAAAAATGACTACATTTGCAAAATATTAAAATAGCACTAATTACGCTAATAACCGATTAGCGATCGCACCTAGTGGCTTCCTACAGTCAGCCTGGCTCTGGTACCAAGTTTGTCACGACCGGTTTTTCAATAAAAACCTTATTGAACAACCGACCTTTATGCAGACCAGTACAGGAAAATCATCCTTACTGGTAGACAAATCTTTGATACAGAAATCCAGTAGTATTAAATATTATACAGGGTTGAGCTGAGGTTGCTCAACAATTTATTACAAGCACGCCAATATTGTACATAAGGGCGGATATAACACAAGGGTATGGTGGCATACTACTGGCTCAATATAAAAGTGGTGGTGGATATGTCACAGTGGAGTGGGTAACAAGACTCCCAATCTTGCAGCTCATCGAGCGTCGAGGTGAGGCTCGACTAATTTATTCGGGTAGCGGAAGCGGATATAATACAAGTGACCAAATTCAGGATCGCGTGGGACTGACTAGGACTCCTCTAGGCATCAGACTCGCTATCGTACTCTTCATCCATGAGATCGCCTTCGTCAACATCTGGCCAAATCAACAAACCAGGTGAGTACTTTGAATGTACTTGCAAGACAGTTCGGACATAAAATATAACAGATGCAACACGATGCACCATGAGCAGTTAGCAATGCACATTCCAATAATAAATTTGCACGGCATGTAAAATAAAAGGAAGTCAGGCGGTAGTCCTCCCGAAATTCCAATAAAATAACTGAAAACCGATCGGGTGTCTCAAGCGACGCTTCGAAAGGTGGAATAAATAAATTATCGTGCCGCAATCGGGCGTCTGGGAGACACCTCATAAAGGGCTTATATTAAAAAGTAAATGACAGTGCGTGCCACAGTCGGACGTCTATGCAACATCTCGGAAAGGGCTTATAATGAAAGTAAATAATAGCGATGCCACAGTCGGACGTCTGAGCGACATCTCGAAAAGGGCTTATAATGAAAATAAATAACAGAGATGCCACAGTTGGACGTCTGAGCGACATCACGTAAAGGGCTTATATTAAAAATAAACAACAAGAGTGCCACAGTCGGACGTCTGAGCGAAATTACAGAAAGGGCTTATATTGAAAGTAAATAGCAAGCATGCCACAGTCGGACGTCTGAGCGAGATCACATAAAGGGCTTATGTTTCATCATTTACATTCAATAGATTCATGAAGATATATCACTCACAGGAAATACTCAGCACATGATAATAAACGGGTTAGTCCAACCGCAGGAATAAACTATTAACCGGACGAAACACTCATGTTTGTTCACCGGAGTTTTGTCATTGAGACTGATACTGACAAAGATAGGTTGAACACAGTCGTTGATCAAGATATGATTACTTGAATGATTTTGACTCTGCAGAGTTTGTACTATTTAACCACAGCCAACGGATTTCAGTAGTCACAAAGGACTAGTTCCGTTTACGGTATTTCAGTAGAAACACATCTAACCAGTACACACCCATTTTCCACCTCACGATGCCAGGAATCACCCTAGACAACGTTCAAGAAAAACTTTGAGACGGGGAGGCTACAACCTCGAATAGCATGGGATCAAATTTATATATGCGTGCTCTAAGGGGTGCCCCCCTCTCGGTCCCAACCGGAAACACCCATGCCCCTGACCGGATGACTGGCTTTAATCCAGGGCGATGGAACCCTCATCACGGCCTCTCTATCTGGTGTGTACGATGAAAGCGGTTTGCAACTTACTGAACCATATTCTTTGCAGAAAACATGTGGTAGCACAAAAAGAAGGAATGGATGATAACGTGACTTGATCCATGTTAACACTGGAGTTAAATGGTTTGGCATAAGACTGACATGCTACAACACTACCATCTTACCACCTCTCATGTCACCACATGATCATGTAAACTCACATCAAAAAGTATGGAGTTTCGAAGCTTACTTGCATCAGCTTTGCATGCAATATAACACTTACTGCTATATATATGAACATGCCATAAACTAGCTACTCAAAGCAAACATGCAAAACGCTCATCATATCAAAGGTTCAAACATGCTTGCCTAGTTCGGAGTAGTCGGAGTCTAGCTCGGTGAAGTTCGCGGTTCCATCACCTTCTCCGGTATCTACGGTATAAAGAAAAATACGTTCTAATGTAAATATCGTGTGTGCACAAAAAGTGCTCCAAATATTTTTCAAATAAATATTCTAAAAAAACTAGACAGAAAAATAAAGGTGACATAAAAAAGATTAATCTAAAATCATTTTCTGTTTAAAAGATATTAAAGTTTTAGCCCAGAGACTTGTTTGTAATGAAACAGAAACTTTCCAGGGGGCTGAACAGAAAAAGCCAGAAAAACGTTTCAGACCAAAAGCGTATTTTCCCGAAGGCACTTTCCAGAGAAAACGGTTCGAATAAAATAGAGAGGCTGATGAGGGGGTCCCACTCATCAGGTTTGAAATTTGGAGGGAGAAAACAGAGCGCGCCGGCGCCCGAAGGCTGCGGTGGTCGTCGGCGGCGATCCACGGCGAGTTAGGAAGAGTGGGTGGTACCTACGGGTCCCTTGTGTTCTTCCGCACCTGTGGGTGGTGGAGTTGGTCGTCGGCGAGCACCACGTCGACGGCGGCCTCAACTCCGGCGGACGGTGGTTCGGGTGTTGCTGGATCTCGTCGGGGAGAGCTACGGAGGTGGAATTGAAGTTTGGGTTAGAGCACTGGGTGCACCAGAGGGCTACTGACGAGGTTTGGGAGGCGGGGGTGGCCTCACCTGAGTGGATCGAGCTAGATCCCTAGACGGATCGGGGCGGCCGGAGACGGAGAAGGAGACCTCCTCGGGGTGCTCCTGGTGCCTTGGCGGGGTTCTGGTGAGGTGGTGGGAGTAGTGCAGGTCAAAGGCGAGATCGGGATGGCTATTTATAGGTGGCCCGAGGTGGTTCCCACGAACGGGATAACTCCGGCGGCGATTACGGTGATGCAGTGGACGGACGGGTGGTTTAGGTGGCTGGGCATCAACGTGGAGATCCACTGGTTTCATCCAAACCTTAAACTCGGTTGAATTAGGCTTGTTCTGCGGTTTCAACGGAACGGCGCCTCATGGGCCCGTCGGCGGCAGAGAGCGCGCCGTGTGCTTGCCGGGCCACGGCGACGGTGCTGCGGCGTGCGCTGGCAAGTAGACGGCCACACGGAGGCCTCGGGTGCTTTTGGCGGTGCTGGACGGTGCAGAAAGCTGGCGCTGGCTCCCGCTGGTCGCCACGGGTGGCTCTGCCACCGCAGATAGGGCTGGAAAAAAAGCTCGAAGCTCGCAAGCTAAACAAGTAGCTCGTGACTCGGCTCGAATCGACTCGAACTCGAAGAATAATGAGTCGAGCCGATCTTTAGTTTAAGATCATTTATAGACCAAGTTAAACGAGCCAATCTCACGAGTACTCGTGTAACTCGTTAGGCTCGATATAATAGATCAGTCACTCCCAATACAAAGAAATATCAGCCACTAAACAACCTACGTCCCAGGCGCACAACCCAAGGCCGAGCAGTTGAAGGCCTAGCCTCCTAGGAGATTCTTGCGTTACAAGAAAATTACAATTGTTTAATGATATATGTTTAATATATACATAATAATTTTTATCATATTTGAGGTCTTTATGTTTATATCTTAAACGAGCTTAACAAGCTAAACGAGCCAGCTCGCGAGTTATACGAGTCGAGCCAATCTTCGGTTTGACCTCGTTATGGTAACGAGTCGAGTCGAGCTAGCTCGTTAACGAAACAAGCTCTCACGGGTCGAGCAGAGCTGGTTCGACTCGGATCCAATTCCAACCCTAACCGCAGAAGCTGCCAGCGTCGGCGAGGCACGCCGCCACCGACACCTGCGCCCGTCCAAGAGAGCGTGCGGCGCTCTGGATAAGAAGGAGAAGCAGTGTGCAAGGCGCCAGAGCGTGCACTGGTGAGATCGACGCCAAGACTCTAAAGAAAACGACACTGACTATCGACTGAAGCACTGAATTTCTGAACATGAACAGTAACAATGCAAGCAAGGTGTTCGATGAAATGATTTTGGCATGTGGAGAATTTATCTGGAGCTGATCTTTGGTGAGGTGGCTTCTCAATGCACCTGGGGGTGCCTGATTTTTGGTAGAAGTTTTGGAGAAGAGAAAATATGAATTTCACCAAAAATGATGAATCTGGTACAAACTTGCAGTGAGTGAAACTTGAAAATTTTGAATTGTGGAAGAGTGGATCTTGATGGATCTAGGTTGGGGGTGCTAAGGACTATCCAGAGGAGTTGGTTTGAGATCAAAACTCAAAGAGAAAAAGATACTTCCTTTGTAAATCACCTAAGTTCAAAAATAAGGGCAGAAATAATTTTGGGGTAAAAATAAATGAAATAAAAATCAAAAATGAGTTGAACTTGCTGGAGTTGGCTACTTGGCTTGACCCAAAGTGGAGGGGGGTGTTTTGGAGAAAATTTTAATAAGAGACATGGTGAAAGAGGATGGTTGGAATAAAAGGAATAAATCCAAAACCCTAAGGATTTTCCTTTTAATTGAAAACTCTCCAAAAATAATTTATGGTGAGTCAACACCAGTGAAGAACCTTCCAAGTCAAACATCAAGGTTGAGGATAACCCCAAAAGATTTTGTCATAAGAGAAAAATATTTGGGAGGGAGAGTCTTTTTAAAAGATTTTAAATAGCCTCCTTCAAATCAAACAAAGAATTTTGTTGAAAACCAAATGAAATTTTTTGGAGTGTCACATCTACTTGATGAAACATAAGTCTGGAACATTTAAAAAGTTCAAAGAATTTCAGAGTGAAGTGGAGAATCATCATAACAAGAAAATAATGTTTCTACGATCTGATCGCGGAGGCAAATATTTGAGTTACAAGTTTGGCCTTCAACTGAAACAATGTGGATTTGTTGCACAACTCATGCCACTTGGAACACCACATCATAATGGTGTGTCCGAACATCGTAACCATACTTTATTAGATATGGTGCGATCTATGATGTCTCTTATCGATTTACCACTATCGTTTTGGGGTTATGCATTAGAGACGTCCGCATTCACGTTAAATAGGGCACCGTCTAAATCCGTTGAGACGACACTGTATGAACTGTGGTTTGGCAAGAAACCTAAGCTGTCGTTTCTTATAGTTTGGGGATACGACACTTATGTCGAAAGGCTTCAGCCTGATAAGCTCGAACCTAAATTGGAGAAGTGCGTATTCATAGGATACCCTATGGAAACTATTGGGTACACCTTCTACCACAGATCCGAAGGCAAGATCTTTGTTGCTAAGAGTGGGTCCTTTATAGAGAAGGAGTTTCTCTCAAAAGAAGTGAGTGGGAGGAAAGTAGAACTTGATGAGGTAATTGTACCTTCTCTCGAATTGGAAAGTAGTACATCTCAGAAAACCGTTTCCGTGATGCCTACACAAACTAGAGAGGAACCAAATGATGATGATCATGAAACTTCAGATCAAGTTACTACTAAACTTCGTAGGTCAACCAGAGCACGATCTGCACCAGAGTGGTATGGTAATCCTGTTCTGGAAGTCATGTTATTAGACCAAGGCAAACCTACGAACTATTATGAAGCTATGGTAAGTCCAGATTTTGACAGATGACTTGAGGTCTTGAAATCTGAGATAGGATCCATGTATGAGAACAAAGTGTGGACTTTGGTGGACTTACCCGTTGATCAGTAAACCATTAAGAATAAATGTATTTTCAAGAGGAAGATGGACGCTGATGGTAATATCACTGTATATAAAGCTCAACTTGTTGCAAAAGGCTTTCGACAAGTTCAAGGAGTTGACTACGATGAGACTTTCTCACCCGTAGCGATGCTTAAGTCTGTCAGAATCATGTTAGCAATTGCCGCATTTTATAAATTATGAAATCTAGCAAATGGATGTCAAAGACTTCATTCCTTAATGAGTTTCTTAAAGAAGAGTTGTATATGATGCATCCGGAAGTTTTTATCGATCCTAAAGGTGCTAACGAAGTGTGCAAACTCCAGCGATCCATCTATGGACTGGTGCAAGAATCTCGGAGTTGGAATAAATGCTTTGATGAGGTTATCAAAGCATTTTGGTTTTATACAGACTTATGGGGAAGCATGTATTTACAAGAAAGTGAGCTCTGTAACATTTCTAATATTATATGTGGATGACATATTGCTGATTGGAAATGATATAGAATTTCTGGATAGCATAAATGGATACTTGAATAAGAATTTTTCAATGAAAGACCTCGGTGAAGCTGCTTAAATATTGGGCATGAAGATATATAGGGATAGATCAAGATGCTTAATAGGACTTTCACAAAGCACATACCTTGACAAAGTTTTGAAAAAGTTCAAAATGGATCAGTCAAAGAAAGAGTTCTTGCCTGTGTTACAAGGTGTGAAGTTGAGTAAGACTCAAAGCCCGACCACGATAGAAGATACAGAGAGAATGAAAGTCATTCCCTATGCCTCAGCCATAGGGTCTATAAAGTATGCCATGTTGTGTACCAGACATGTTGTGTGCCTTGTCATGAGTTTGGCAAGGGGGTATGATATTGATACAGGAGTGGATCACTGGACAACGCTCAAAGTTATCTACCTAAGAGGATAAGGAAATGTTTCTCAGTTATGGAGGTGATAAAGAGTTCATCGTAAAGAGTTACGTCGATGCAAGCTTTGACACCGATTCGGATGACTCTAAGTCTCAATCTGGATACATATTGAAAGTGGGAGCAATTAGCTAGAGTAGCTCCATGCAGAGCATTGTAGACACAGAAATTTGCAAAATACATACAGATCTGAATGTGGCAGACCTGTTGACTTAACCTCTCTCACAAGCAAAACATGATCACACCTTAGTACTCTTTGTGTATTTATCACATGGAGATGTGAACTAGATTATTGACTCTAGTAAACTCTTTGGGTGTTAGGCACATGACGATGTGAACTATATGTTGATCACATGGCGATGTGAACTAGATTATTGACTCTAGTGCAAGTGGGAGACAGAAGGAAATGTGCCCTAGAGGCAATAATAAAGTTGTTATTTTATATTTCCTTATTCATGATAAATGTTTGTTATTCATGCTAGAATTGTATTGATCGGAAACTTAAATACATGTGTGAATACATAAACAAATACCGTGTCCCTAGTAAGCCTCTACTAGACTAGCTCGTTGATCAAAGATGGTTAAGGTTTCCTAACCATAGACATGTGTTGTCGTTAGATAACAGGGTCACATCATTAGGAGAATGATGTGATGGACAAGACCCATCCATTAGCTTAGCATATTGATTGTTCAGTTTATTCTATTGCTTTCTTCATGTCAAATACATATTCCTTCGACTATGAGATTATGGAACTCCCGGATACCAGAGGAATACTTTATGTGCTATCAAACATCACAACGTAACTGGGTGATCATAAATATGCTCCACATGTATCTCCACAGGTGTTTGTTGAGTTGGCATAGATCGAGATTAGGATTTGTCACTTCGAGTATCAAATAGGTATCTGTGGGCCCTCTCGGTAATACACATCATAAGCTTGCAAGTAAATGACTAAGGATTTAGTTACGAGGTGATGTATTATGGAACGAGTAAAAAGACTTGTCGGTAATGAGATTGAACTAGGTATAGAGATACCGACGATCGAATCTTGGGCAAGTAACATACCGATGGACAAAGGGAATTACATATGTTGTCATAACGGTTCGACTGATAAAGGTCTTCGTAGAATTTGTAGGAGCCAATATGGGCATCCTGGTTCTGCTATTGGTTATTGACCAGAGAGCTGTCTCAGTTATGTCTACATAGTTCTCGAACCCATAGGGTCCGCACGCTTAACGTTTGTTGACGATATAGTGTTATATGAGTTATATGTTTTGGTGACCAAATGTTGTTCGGAGTTCCGGATGAGATCACGAACATGACGAGGAGTCTCAAAATAGTCGAGAGGTAAAGATTGATATATAGGACGATGGTATTTGGACACCGGAAGTGTTTCGGGACGTACCGGGAAGGTATCACGTCACCGGAAGGGGTTCCGGGCACCCCACCGGGAAGATATGGGCCATATGTGCCAAAGGAGGGGACAGATCAGCCCACAAGGGGGCTGGTGCACCCCTCCCATGGCTGGCCGGCTCTAAGGGGAAGGAAAGCGGAGGGGTGGCCCCTCGTGCCTTTCCCTCCTCAAGAGAGAAAGGAAAGGGGGGGGGGGGGGGGCGGGGGCACCTCCTCCTTCCTTCCTCCCGTGCTCCAAATAAGGAAAGGGGGCGCTGCTTGGGAGAAACTCCAAATAGGATTCCTCTTACTTGGGTGCCCCACTTGGCTGCTCCTTCCTCCCTCCCATCTATATATATGTGGGAGGGGGCAACTAGGACACACCAGAACATTGTCTTAGCCGTGTGCGGTGCCCCCTACACCATTTACACCCCGGTCATATTTTCCTAGTGCTTAGGCGAAGCACTACAGAGATAGCTTCACCATCACTGTCGGTGTCAAAACCGGCGGATCTCGGGTAGGGGGTCCCAAACTGTGCGTCTAGGCGGATGGTAACAGGAGACAAGGGACACGATGTTTTTACCCAGGTTCGGGTCCTCGCGGTGGAGGTAAAACCCTACTCCTGCTTGATTAATATTGATGATATGGGTAGTACAAGAGTAGATCTACCACGAGATCAATGAGGCTAAACCCTAGAAGCTAGCCTATGGTATGATTGTTGTTCGTCCTACGGTCTAAAACCCTCCGGTTTATATAGACACCGGAGAGGGCTAGGGTTACACAGAGTCGGTTATAATGGTAGGAGATCTACATATCCGTATTGCCAAGCTTGCCTTCCACGCCAAGGAAAGTCCCATTCGGACACGGGACAGAGTCTTCAATCTTGTATCTTCATAGTCTTGGAGTCTGGCTAAAGATGATAGTTTGGCTATCCGGATACCCCCTAGTCTAGGACTCCCTCAGTAGCCCCTGAACCAGGCTTCAATAACGACAAGTCCGGCGCGCATATTGTCTTCGGCATTGCAAGGCGGGTTCCTCCTCCAAATACTTCATAGAAGATTTTGAACACAAGGATAGTGTCCGGCTCTGCAAAATAAATTCCACATACCACCGTAGAGAGAATAATATTTACACAAGTTCAATCTGCTGACGTATTCCGTGGCGTGACATCACACCACGGCTGTCGGTGTCAAAACCGGCGGATCTCGGGTAGGGGGTCCCGAACTGTGCGTCTAGGCGGATGGTAACAGGAGACAAGGGACACGATGTTTTACCCAGGTTCGGGCCCTCTTGATGGAGGTAAAACCCTACGTCCTGCTTGATTAATATTGATGATATGGGTAGTACAAGAGTGGATCTACCACGAGATCAAGGAGGCTAAACCCTAAAGCTAGCCTATGGTATGATTGTTGTGATGTATGTTGTGTCCTACGGACTAAAGCCCTCCGGTTTATATAGACACCGGAGGAGGCTAGGGTTACACAGAGTCGGTTACAATGGTAGGAGATCTACATATCCGTATTGCCAAGCTTGCCTTCCACGCCAAGGAAAGTCCCATCCGGACACGGGACGGAGTCTTCAATCTTGTATCTTCGTAGTCTTGGAGTCCGGCGGACGATGATAGTCCGGCTGTCCGGACACCCCCTAGTCCAGGACTCCCTCAGTAGCCCCTGAACCAGGCTTCAATGACGATAAGTCCGGCGCGCATAATGTTCGGCATTGCAAGGCGGGTTCCTCCCTTGAATAATCCAGAGAAGATCATGAACACCAGGATAGTGTCCGGCTCTGTAAAATAAATTCCACATTCCACCGTAGAGAGAATAATGCACATAAATCCATTCTGCTGACGTATTTGGCGGCATGACATCACACCGCTACCAGGCCTTTACTTGAATCGTTTTTTATTATACCACCTCAGCACGTTTAGCGAAGCGGTTTCCTTGGCACGTCTTGTCGAAGCAGAGATCGTGTTCCCCTTATTCCGGGATTCTCATCAATACGGACGTGGGTAACCCAACCGCGCCATTGATGGTGGCGCTTGGGAGATAAGCGAGTTTTACCAGGCTAGCGGGGGACGCATAGTCTTTGTCCGCCTATATATAAGGGATAAGGATTTACCTTCTCACCTATGCCTTCTTCCTCCTTTGCGTATCCATCTCCGCGCACTCAAGCTCCAACGCCCAAGCTCGCGCATCTCGCCTCGACCTTCTCCGATCATGTCCGGAGCGGGAGGCAAATGGTTGGCCTCCACCGTTAAGGAGGAGCACATCACCAAGCTGTGCGGCGCCGGATACCTTTCCGGCGATATCGCGCATCGGCTGCCCGACGAGGGGCAGCTCATCCCTACCCCTGGGCCCCATGAGAGGGTCGTCTTCCTTCCCCACTTCCTCCGCGGACTGGGCTTTCCACTGCACCCTTTTGTCCGAGGGCTCATGTTCTATTACGGCCTGGATTTCCACGATCTGGCGCCGAACTTCATCCTCAACATCTCGGCGTTTATCGTCGTGTGCGAGGCCTTCCTCTGCATCCGGCCCCACTTCGGCCTCTGGCTCAAGACCTTCAACGTCAAGCCGAAGGTTGTGAAGGGCACGCAAGCGGAATGCGGAGGCGCCATGTTGGGCAAGTTGCCCAACGTCCTTTGGCTCGAAGGGGCCTTCGTGGACTCCGTTAAGGGGTGGCAATCGGGGTGGTTCTACATCACCGAGCCGTGCGAACCCACGTGGGCGGCAGCCCCCGAGTTCAGATCTGGCATCCCCACGCAGCTCACCTCCTGGAAAGAGAAGGGCTTGTTGTGGGGCAATCCGAAGGAGCTGACGGGACTCCGAGCTTGTATCCAGAAGTTGGTGGACAATAAGCTCAGGCTCGTCGACGTGGTCCAAGTCATGCTCATCCGCCGGATTCTCCCATGCCAAGAACGGGCATTCAATCTGTGGGAGTTCAATCCGGAACAGCACCAGGCGCTAAGCGGGCTCTTCGACACGATGTATGAAGGCGCCTGGAGGGTGCTGTTTAAGGGCGCCGAAGCCCCCGCATCCGCGACGGAAGATCGCAGATTTCGCTCACAGCATCCAGCTGACGAGGTAAGTGATTCGACCCCTGTACGGGACACTTGTGGTAAACAGATTGATTCTAAGAGGGTTTCAATCTCTCTTTTCCTTTGGCAGGAATGGATGGAGAAGGCCGAGCAGCTCATCTGTCCGACTCCCATGCCAGAAGACCCAGTGAATGCCCGTCTAGCAGGGCTGCTGGTTCCGGCACCGCACGTGGTGCCGGAGAAGAAGGCCAAGAAGGTGGCCATGAGGACTCGAAAGAGTTCCTGCAATCAAGCGTCCAACGACGAGGCGGACTCCTCCCCCGAAGATGAGGAGGAGGAAGAAGACTCTCTCCCGGAGGAGGGAGAGAGGAAGAGGAAGGCTTCCCCAATAGGGGAGGCCGAAGGGTCCAAGAGGGGGAGAACTATTCCCCCGGACAGTTCCGCCAACACCATCGTTGGCGAGGAGGAGTGGCCTTCAAGGGCCAGCCCTCCGGCGAGATCATAAGTATCCGGATCCCTGATATGCAATTTCTTTCACGTCACCTAGTGTCCTACTAATGCCGCATACTGTCCGCAGTCCGGCTGATGATGATCTCCCCGCTTCATCGAGCGGGTCGTTGGCCCCGTCGGATGTGGATTCACTTCTGACTGCCTCTACCCCCCGCGCCGATGAGGACGCCGAGGTGGGATCCCAGAGAGGGACCCATCAGGAGGAGGCTCTGGAGGCGCCGCCAGGCAGCCTCCCGGATTTTGCGCCGGACTCTACATCGGAACCTGCAGCGGTTCCAGAGTCCGGCAGGCGGCCCCTTCGAAAGAAGGGCAAGACTGTGACGCCGGCGGCCTCCGTCCAACCGGAGGCGCCGGACAACTTGTTGGAGGCGCTTAAAGGCGCTTCCATCGAGGAAGAACACAGCACTATCATGAGTGCGGTGATTCAGAAGGTTCAGCTCGCCAAGAGCGGGCTGACCGAAGCCTGCAGCAGCCTTCTAACAGGCTTTGAGGTAAGAAGTTATAATTATGTAATGTAATACCGCATAGACAGTAGCCCCTGATGCTCAGTTCGGTGTTCGGAAAGAAAAGCCAGACTGAGGATCTAAGAAGATATACGCAGGGTTGCTTAAAATATGTCAATATGGGTTTGCAGGCTGCGCTGCTGACCTCTGCCGCATTGACTGCGGAGGTCGGTGCGTTGAAGCAGGATCTCGAGCGGTCCGAGCAAGAGCTCGGCCATGCCAAGAAGCATCTCGAGGACAAAGAAGGTGAATAACACCACTTTGAATAGTTACCTTACAGAAAAGGATTTTGGTTGCAATAAAATTAACAAGGATAATATGGGTATTGCAGGGGCCACGAACGAGGTGGCAGCCCTGAAGGAGGTTGTGTCCGCGGCCGAATGCAGTGCGGCCGCGGAACGGGCAAAGCGAGAAAAGTAGGAGGCACAGGTGGCGGAAGTACGGCAAGAGCTCCAGGCTCTCATGGAGAAGCATGAGAGCTTGGAGCGTGACTCCAAGACTCGAGAGTCCGAGCTTGCCTTGGCTCTCAAAAGTGCCAAGTCCGCCAAGGCCGAGGCCCGTAAGGCCCTTCAGGAGGTTGAAGATGTAAAGAAGATAGCGGCGGGTAAGGCATTTATCATGCAAAGCAAGCATGTTGATGTAAACTACCTGACACTTACCCGCATTCAGAGCTCTCCAGGGGCGTTTGCAGATCTGCCGCGTAGTGTGTCCGATGCCGCCGCATTCTATCGTGGCGAGGAGGGGAGCTCGACGGAGAAGGTCTTCTAGTCTCAGTACGCTGAGGCCGGCCATCCGGTGCCCCCAAGCGACCAGCTGAAGCAGCTGGTCGAACTCCACAAGGTAGCTAAGGAGGCCATGAAGGGCCTTATAGTCCGGCTGTGGCCTGGACAGGCCATGCCGGAGAGCTACTTCGGCCTCGTGCGGTGGCTGGTGGATGCGTGCCCCTGGGTGGAGGTCATCAAGCGCTCCGCCTGTATTGAAGGTGCTCGTCGGGCCCTTGCCCGCACAAAGGTGCACTGGGGCAGGCTGGATGCGGAGAAGCTTCTCACTGACCCGCCGCCACCGGGCAAGGAGTATTGTACGCCCGAAATGTATTATAAAACTGTCCTGAAGGGAGCCCGCGATATTGCGGATGAATGCCCCAGAGATGTAATTTTTGAGTAAACTCGCTATGTATTATCCTGTGCGCTGAAAACTTTGTTCATATGCGCATTAAGCAACGCTTGTTTAATTTAAAATATTACCTTCTGTGCGGCCGTTTATAAAATCTGAGAGATGGCAAGTCGTTGGCTTCAGCCCCCGAGCCGCGAGTGCTGGGGTGTTCGGGATAAACTTGAGCACTCTTGTTCCCATTTTTGGGTCCATCTAGGGAGGCGCTCAACACAACGAACAGGGCAACCGGACTTATAATGCTTGAACACTCTCACTTAGCCATAGAATTCTATAATTTTAAATTTCGGCGAAGCCCCTGGTATTCGGAAGACCGAATCCGGGGCGCTATCCACGCCTTCGTCGGACATTTATCCGGAACTTCGCTCGAAGCGGCGTGAGTCTTTAAGGACTCGAAAGGACCTCTCGAACAGCGACCAGTCTCTCACCTTATCATGCCGGACAGTTTTAGCTTTCTCCACTGAGGCGCTCGCCCGGCTCAACCGGGGCGCAATCGCAGTGGTTCTCCCAGTTCCACCTTAGCCGACAGAACGGAACGTAAGGCACCAAAACGTGGGAGCCGGGCAAACCCAACTATTTACCCAAGACATGATTCTGAGCCGATTCATATAATGCTATAAGTTCGGGGTGCCGCACTTATGAAAGTGTTCAAACTTATCACACATCATAATGTGGGGAACATAAGCCCCTGGTGCATTAGACCGTACCAAAATATACGGGTGCAAGATGTCCTGTAATGAACATATATATATATATATAAAGTAATGTAATTGCAGTCGAAAAGTGCTGCATTATTTATTAAAGGAAGTCTGCTATGAGTGCGGACTGATACAAATAGTGCGGTAAGCAAGGGATTTGGACTAATTAAACATGTCCCCCTCCAGGGATGAGCTGCAGACTTGGTGTATATAATCGAATTTAATGCTCGTAATTGAGACCACCTGAGTGTTCGTTGCAGCCTTCTTTCTTCCCTGGCTGTTGCATCGTGAGTTCGGCAGGTTCACCGCCGGACAGGGCCTCTGGTTAACGGAGTCCTGTGTATACAAAGAAGGTAAATAATAATAATAAAAAATGGGGGCGCACTTGCGAGCCCCTGGTGTGGTCGAGCCGCACTCTGGGTCCATTGTGATCGTGCTCCTTCCCCTACGCCCATGGTATCTCCAAAGCGTAATGATGTACACGGAGGGTTGTTCTTGCAATCATGCGAGGGCGGGGGTTAGGGCCACATTGCTACGCGTGCTCTGATCGTGCCATGTTTTCTTGGTTGGTATTGCTTCGGGCGCGTTTTGTTGTATCCGGCCGTTTAACGGCCGGACTCGAAAATTGCCTTAAAAGGCTGCTCTGTACTTCTGCCGCGAGAGCCGCTGTATGTTCCTCCGTTCGGAGGGAGCGTTCCGTGTTTCCGTTGACCATGATGACTCCACGAGGGCCTGGCATCTTGAGCTTGAGGTATGCATAATGTGGCACCGCGTTGAACTTTGCAAACGCGGTTCGTCCAAGCAGAGCGTGATAGCCGCTGCGAAATGGGACTATGTCGAAGATTAACTCTTCGCTCCGGAAATTATCCGGGGATCCGAAGACCACTTCCAATGTGACTGAGCCCGTACAATTGGCTTCCACACCTGGTATGACACCTTTAAAGGTTGTCTTTGTAGGTTTAATCCTTGAGGGGTCTATGCCCATCTTGCGCACTGTATCCTGATAAAGCAGGTCCAGGCTACTACCGCCGTCCATCAGGACTCTTGTGAGGTGAAATCCATCGACAATTGGGTCTAAAAGCAATGCGGCGAATCCGCCATGGCGTATGCTGGTCGGATGGTCTCTTCGATCGAAAGTGATCGGACAAGAGGACCATGGATTGAACTTCGGAGCGTCTGGCTCCATCGCATAGACGTCCCTTAGTGCATGCTTCCTCTCCCTCTTGGGTATATGGGTTGCGTAAATCATGTTCATCGTCCGCACTTGTGGGGGGAAACCCTTCTGTCCTCTATTGTTTGGCGGTCGGGTCTCCTCCTCCTCGTCGCTGTTTAGCCCCTTGTCATTGTTTTCGGAAATTAACTTGCCTGCCTGCTTGAACACCCAGCAATCTCTGTTGGTGTGATTGGCTGGCTTTTCGGGGGTGCCATGTATCTGGCATAAGCGGTCGAGTATTCGGTCCAAGTTGGACGGACCCGGAGTGGTTCTTTTGAATGGCTTCTTCCGCTGACCGGGTTTAGAGCCTCGGAATCCGGCGTTGACTGCCGTATCCTCCTTCTCGTCGCCGTTAATGCGGCGTTTGTTTTTGTTTCGACATGACCTGCCGTTGTGGTCCTTAGTATCCGGACTGCCAGAATTTTTATTGAGGTTGTTGCTACGAGCTAGCCAGCTATCCTCCCCCGCGCAAAAGCGGGTCATTAATGATGTGAGTGCTGCCATGGATTTCGGCTTTTCTTGTCCCAGGTGCCGGGCTAGCCACTCGTCGCGGATGTTATGTTTGAAGGCTGCGAGGGCCTCTGCATCCGGACAGTCGATGATTTGGTTTTTCTTTGTCAAGAACCGTGTCCAGAATTGTCTGGCCGATTCCTCTGGCTGCTGAATTATGTGGCTTAGGTCATCGGCGTCTGGTGGCCGCACATACGTGCCCTGGAAATTGTCGAGGAATGCGACTTCCAGGTCTTCCCAACACCCAATTGACTCTGCGGGCAAGCTGTTAAGCCAATGTCGAGCTGGTCCTTTAAGCTTGAGTGGGAGGTACTTGATGGCATGGAGATCGTCACTTCGGGCCATATGGATGTGAAGGAGATAATCTTCAATCCAAACCGCGGGGTCTGTTGTGCCGTCGTAGGATTCGATGTTTATGGGTTTAAACCCTTCAGGTATTTGATGCTCCATTACTTCGTCAATGAAGCATAGCGGGTGTGCGGCGCCTCTATATTGAGCAATATCACGACGCAGCTCGAGAGAGCGTTGTCTGCTGTGTTCGGCCCGGCCGGGGTTATTGTATCCGGCGCGACGGTATTCATCGCTGGTCGTGGGGCGCCCTCGTGATCCGTAGATGGATCTAGATTGCCTTGCTTTGTCCTCCAATACATCTCGCAAGTCCGACGTGTTCCCTCTTGGCTTCGTACTTTTGGAGCGATGCTGGGGTACGGTCTTTGTGGAGGGTCTAGATGCCTCTCTGTCGCGACCACGGGGTGGTCGGTCGGCCGTATCGTGCGCTGGTGATGAAGGTATGTATGCTTCCTCCTCTAATCGGGGGAGCAACTTGCGTCTGGGGTAGCTTTTGGAGGGGCGTTTGAGTTTAAACTCTTCGGCCGCGAGGACCTCGGTCCATCAATCGGCCAGTAGGTCCTGATCAGCTTGAAGCTGCTGCTGCTTTTTCTTTAGGCTATTTGCCGTGGCGATAAGCCTGCGTTTAAAACGCTCTTGTTCGATGGGATCCTCGGGCACGAAGAATTCGTCGTCGTTGAGGCTTGCCTCGTCTTCGGAGGGAGGTATATAGTTATAATCCTCGACCTCTTCGTCTGCCGCCCTCTCGTGGGGGCTTCCTTCTGCGTCCTCCTGCGCTGAGTCTTGCTGGAGGGGATTATCTTCGGCACTCTCTGGGGTATTATTATCTCCTGTGCCGGAATCTCCATTCTTTCTGTGGCGGGATTTAGAGCGGCGCCGCTGATGCCGGCGCTTGGGCTGTTTCTTTAAGGAATCTGCCTCCGCTACTTCTTCGCCGTCCCCGTCCATTGGGGTGTCCACCATGTATATGTCGTATGACGAGGTGGTCTTCCAGTGCCCTGTAGGCTCTGGTTCCTGTTCGTCTCCGGCATCATCGTCCATAGCGTCGATGTCTTCGGAGTCGTAGTCTAGCATGTCGGTAAGATTGTCGACAGTGGCTACGAAGTGGGTGGTGGGTGGGCTCTGAATTTCTTCGTCATCCGTATCCCAACCATCCTGGCCACAGTCCGGCCAGGACTCTCCCGATAGCGAGAGATGCTTTAGCGAATTTAGGATGTCGCCAAAGGGCGAGTATTGGAAGATGTCCGCGGTGGTGAATTCCATAACCGGCGCCCAATCCGATTCGATTGGCAGGGGCGCGGGAGGTCCGAAGTCCGGCAAGGAGTCCGGCACCTCGGAATCACGAGTTTCGCGAGGGACAAGGTTAGTGTTCGACTCCATCGCCGTGGAAGTTGAAGCCCCCGAGCTGGTGTCCATCCACCGGTCCTCGATCTGGGCGGTCGGCTCTGGACTAAGTGCCGAAGCAGATTCGTGTGCGGCCACCTAGTCACTGTTCGGCGGCAGAGCTAGATCATGCCCATCGCAACAGTGCGGCGTGCTTGGCTTTGGATCGAGCCCGTCGAAGATCAAGTCCCCGCGGATGTCGGCTGTGAAGTTTAGGCTTCCGAATCTGACCTGATGGCCAGGGGCGTAACTTTCGATCTGCTCCAGATGGCCAAGTGAATTAGCCCGCAGTGCGAAGCCACCGAATACGAAGATCTGTCCGGGAAGAAAAGTCTCACCCTGGATGGTGTTGTTGATTGAAGATGCCATCGAGCCTATCGGTGACGACACAGAGGAACTCTCAATAAAAGCACCAATGTCGGTGTCAAAACCGGCGGATCTCGGGTAGGGGGTCCCGAATTGTGCGTCTAGGCGGATGGTAATAGGAGACAAGGGACACGATGTTTTACCCAGGTTCGGGCCCTCTTGACAGAGATAAAACCCTACGTCCTGCTTGATTAATATTGATGATATGGGTAGTACAAGAGTGGATCTACCACGAGATCAAGGAGGCTAAACCCTAAAGCTAGCCTATGGTATGATTGTTGTGATGTATGTTGTGTCCTACAGACTAAAGCCCTCCAGTTTATATAGACACCGGAGGAGGCTAGGGTTACACAGAGTCGGTTACAATGGTAGGAGATCTACATATCCGTATTGCCAAGCTTGCCTTCCACGCCAAGGAAAGTCCCATCCGGACACGGGACGGAGTCTTCAATCTTGTATCTTCGTAGTCTTGGAGTCCGGCGGACGATGACAGTCCGGCTGTCCGGACACCCCCTAGTCTAGGACTCCCTCAACAGCCAAGCCTTTATTCGAATCGTTTTTACTGTTCCACCTCAGCGCGTTTAGCGAAGCGGTTTCCTTGGCACGTCTCGTCAAAGCAGAGATCGTGTCCCCTTATTCCGGGATTCTCATCAATACGGGCGTGGGTAACCCAACCGTGCCCGTTCGCACGCCCCCCTATCGAAGGCGAGTCCCAAACGGCCACGGGGAGGGCTCTTGGTATTCAACCTCTTTATAACGAGACCAAGGCCTACTCCTTTCTTTCAATCTCAATCGAATCCGCCCCTCGCCTCGAGTTTCAACACCCAAAGCTCCAGATCTAGGCGCTTCGGACCATCGACAATGTCCGGCTCCGACCTGCAAGGCCGGTGGATGCCTTCTTCCATCACGGAAGAAGACGTGCTAAAGCCGAGACACGCCAGGTATCTAACCGGCGAAATTCCGCATAGGTTGCCTACCCAAGGGCAGGTTATTCCCACTCCCGAGCCTGGTGAGAGCGTGGTGTTCGCATCTCACTTCCGTCGGGGTTTATGCTTCCCGACGGACCCCTTTATGAGGGGGCTCATGTTTTATTATGGGCTGAAATTCCACGACTTGGATCCGGAGTCCATCCTCCACATCTCATCGTTCATTGTCGTATGCGAAGCCTTCCTCCGCATTACCCCTCACTTCGGATTGTGGCTCAAGACCTTCAAAGTGGAGCCGAAGATGATCAAGGGGCAGCAGGCAGAGTGCGGAGGGGCTGTTATAAGCAAGAGTGCTGACGCTCCATGGCCCGAGGGCTCTTTTCAAGAGGAGCTTGGTTTGTGGCAACAGGAGTGGTTTTACATCACCGCTCCCAGGGGCACCAAATGGGTGGCGCCACCTGCCTTCCGCTCGGGTCCTCCACAACGACTGGTGTAAGTGCATCTAGTGCCCCTTAGTGATTTTGGTGTATTGAAGACTTATAGGTTAAGTAACTGATGCGTTTGTGAGTGTACACAGGTCTATAAGTCTATAAGGAGTTTGATATTTACAGAGAAAGTCGACCACTAAAAATGAAGTTCTTCAACTGAAGACTTTGATATTCTGAAGACTTTGAAAGTGAAGAAATTGGTGTGACCTTGAAGACTTGGTATTCTTTGGAGGAATACGAAGCGTGAAGACTTTTGTTTTCGTAGTTTCGTTTTCTCTTTCTTGAGTCATAGGAAACACCGTACTGTTAAAGGGGGTCGAGGAAATACAAAGGAAAAATTTCCATGTGATGCTCAACTCAAAATCCTACACCTACCAATCCCTTCGAGTGAAGCCATTGGAAATCTCATACAGTTCAGTCAAATTCATTAGTGACAGAGACGCAGTTCTTCTGTTCACTGAGGACTTTGCTCTGACTGAGGAGTTAGGAATTCGCCAGTGCGAATTGCCTACACTGTGAGGAACATGATAGCCCTAAGGAATTTGAGAGTCAAATTTCCAACCGTTGCTGTGCTGCGTGCCGGCTGTCCCAAAATATCTTATCCACCTAACAGTCATATCATTGAAGGGCATTTATGTCTTATCATGTCGGGCTGCTCCCTAGGCTATAAATAGCCGCCCCCTACAACAACTAGCTGGTTGGCTGCTCCAAGAGAACTTGACACTTGTCATTTGAGAGCAACCCATCCTCCAAGGACTTTGAGCGAAAATCATCAAGTGAAGAAAATCCCAAAACCAAACCCCCACAAACCCAAAGTGATTGAGCATCACTGAAGAAATTGATCCTGCGTGGATCCGACGCTTGTTACCTTTGAAGACTGTGCTTCTTCCAGACGGTTAGGCGTCAAGGTCTAGAGCATCCAAGAGGAATTGTGGATCGCCGAGTGACCAAGTCTATGAAGGTTTGTAAGTCACCTGAAGACTTACCACGAGTGATTGGACGAGGCCTGCGTGGTCTTAGTTCAAGGAGAATACGGTGAGGACTGGGTGTCCTGAGTTGCGGCTCAGAGACTGGGTGTCCGGGACTATGTGTCCTCGAGTTTAAATACTCAGCCGCTCCAACCAGACGTACAACTGAGATAGCAGTTGGAACTGTTTTACCAAATCATTGTCTTCACCAACTGACTGGTTCTATTTCCTCAACTCTTCCATTTCCTCATTCTGTGTTGAATGTTGTTCATATCTGTGCTTGAAGACTTTGACTGAAGACTTTCACAAATTCCTCAGTTCAATTTCTTCAGTCTGTTTGTTTTCATCTTTCTATCCTGTGTTTACGCTTTCCGTACTCTGTTTTTAGTCTTCATTTCATCATGCTGACTATGTGAGTATCCTGTTATGTTTACTCCTGAGTACATACACTAGTGCAGAACCGGGCATTAGCACCGGTTCGTAAGGACCTATAGTGCCGGTTACATAACCGGCACTAATTTGTGGTCACTAAAGCCCCCCCCCCTTAGTACCGGTTCAGCACGAACCGGTGCTAAAGGGCAACCACGTGGCACTAGCCAGCTCCGGGGGCCTGGATCCCTTTAGTACCGGTTGGTAACACCAACCGGTACTATAAGGTTTGGTGGGTTTTTAGTTTTATGATTTCTTTTTCATTTAATTTTGTGTTTCCATTTTAATTCTTTTTCGTTTGCTGGTATTTTACGATACTACACATTGTACAAGTTATGCATCATATATACATCATGCATGCTTTGTTTATCAACGTTGCTGCTATGTTCATTGCACCCGCAGATATAACATGCTCATGCATGCTTTTGCATCATTACATCATCATATATATATAATAACAAGTCCTACTAATCATGCATCATCATACAACTTCTACTCGTTATTAATAATAAGTCATACGATCATCATCCTCATATATAGTCATCGAACCCAACCCTACATAATTGTTCTTAGCACATGATCATCAGTATCAGGTAGGACCTAAACACCCTTAAGGTAAAATAGCATAAAACAATATAGACCCTGACTCTCCATTATGAAGAATGGCGATCATCCTGTCTCCAATTCTTGCCTTTCGCTGCTTATTGCTTCCAAGAAGCTCCTTACGACTGTCCATACATTTTTTCCATTCTTTGATTCTTATGTCTCCACTTCTTTTAGAAACCTGGTATGGACAATTGAGATTCGTAGGACGACCTGGTAGTATGTTCAAAACATGAAGGCTACCACGCGTATACATCAGATGAGGCACACAATCATTCGGGATTATCTGTTGAAAAACATAGTAATAACTTCGTAGCAATGATGTACTAGTTTTAGAAGTGTGCAAAAAGATGCACGGATGTTGTAGTAGTAAAAAATAATCTTACCAAGGTATCTCCATGGTAGTTACCGTAGTTCAACACGTGCACTAGTGGCACGTATTACCCATAATGTTGAGGAGTTTGATTGTAGATATTGTAATTCTCAAGATCTCTACAAAATCCGACCAGATGTCGTTTCCCCTGATAAGTTAATTCGCAGCCTTCGGTGTAGTACGTTCTGTCTACCATCTTCCGCACATTCTTTGAAGAATGAAAATAAGCTGTCAATGGAGATAAGTTGTCAACATTATATTTTGAAATAAACAATATAAATTACTTAATAACTATGTTTAGCTCACATGAGGGAAGAACTGGAGGTGTATCCACAAAGACCCAAATCGTAGGTGTCTCTTGCTCGATTGTAGGATCACCAAGATCCATGGTGACAAGCATACCCTCATCAAGACCATACATCTTGCAAAATGCATCCCAATTTTTGCAACCAAAATGGGTTACACTCTGAGCATTGTACAACTTTACTTGAAAATCCACACCATGTTCGGTACTTAGGATAATTTTTTTGGTTTCAAAATTTTCATGGTCTTCAATACCCATCCTCTCCAAGACATAGCGTCTTGCAAAGCATGGGATAAGCTAGTCAAATTGGAAAGATGAAAAATACACGTTAAAATAGTTGAAGTCGTGCTTAATTACGAAAAAAAAACTATTGTCGTCGTTGCGTACCGTATGAACATCGCAGGTCTCCTCGAGCTTAATGCTGAAGCGTCGATCTTCGTCCAGCTCAATGAACCTGTCGCAGATACCTCGATCGTCGTGGCACCAGTCGCACTCCCCCGGGCGGTTATCGTCGTCCGATGAGTACGACATTTCCGGCGTACGTTCATAATTTAGTTTTATTAGTCAACTATCTAGTTCAACTACTAAGCACTTACTATAAATAAATAAGTAGTACTTACTAAAAACAAACTACTTCTATATATAGTAAAATAAATTAGTTTATTAAATCAACTAGCTAGTTCAACTATATATAAACTACTTCTTCTTTTTTCCTTTTTCTAAATACTATGAACAAAAAATCATTAAAATTCTGAACAAAATTAATTACACAATCTAAATATCACCCAAAAAAAATCTATTAACAATAATATCACCAAACATGCATATTCAATAATAATATCACCAAAAAAATCTATTAACAGAAAAAAAATCTGTTAACAGAAAAAAAATCTATTAATTCAACTAGTTCAACTAAGCATTTACTAAAAATAAACTAGTAATTATATTAATTAATTCAACTAGTTCAACTAAGCATTTACTAAAAGAACTAGTTCTATATATTAATTCAACTAGTTCAACTAAGCATTTACTAAAAATAAACATTAACATATTTCTAATTCATCTAACATAACATTTCTAACATTCTAAAAATAAATTAACTATAGATATAGTTCTAATTAATCTAAACATTAGAAAATAGAAAATAAGTAAAAATATATGTGTGTCTGTAGGGTTTGTATATGTGTGTACGTACATGTGTAGTGTACGTGTAGTGTGTGTGTGTGTGTGTGTGTCTGTGTGTATGTGTGTGTGTGTGGTGTTTGTAGTGTGTGTGTGTGTGTGTATGTGTGGATGCGTGTGTGTGTGTGTATGGATGGGCCGGGAGCGTACGGGCGGCGGGGGCGGCGACGACGGGCGGCGGGGGCTGGGGACGGCGACGAGACGGGCGGCGGCGGCCGGGGACTGCGACGAGACGGGCCGGCGGCGACCGGGGACGGCGACGATCAAGACGGGCGCGGCGGGGGCGGCGACGACGACGGGCGGCGGGGGCGCGCGGCGACGGGCGGCGGGGGCGGCGAGGGCGACGGCACGGCGGCGCGGTGGCGTCGTCGTCGGCGGAGACAGATCGAGACTCGACTCTCGCGCGTTTCGTGGAACGAGAAGTGGCGACGATAACTGAATTTTTGTAAGTGCCATATATATAGGACTGCCCTTTAGTACCGGTTGGAGCCACCAACCGGTACTAAAGGCCAATTTTGGCCAGCCCATGCGGCGGGAAACGAGGCCCTTTAGTACCGGTTGGTGGCACCAACCGGTACTAAAGGGGGGGCCTTTAGTACCGGTTTGTGCCACCAACCGGTACTAAAGGCCGTGCGCTGCCACCCGCGGTGCGCTATGTTTAGTCCCACCTCACCGAGCGAAGGGCAGCCGCACTGGTTTATAAACCCAGCCGCGGCTGCCCTTTCGAACTCCTCTGTATAGCAGGCTTCTGGGCCTAACTAAGGCGCGCTGCCCGGTGAGCCTCCTGGCCCTTCTGGGCCTGCATTTGCACACCCTAGGACTGGTAGGCTCACCGGGCAGCGCCCCAACATTTTTTTTAATTTTTTTTCTTTTCCGCATTATTTATTTTCTTCTATTTATTTTTGAGTAATTTTTTTATATAGTTATTTATTTTCTGCTTTATTTTTTTCTTCTATTTATTTCTGAGTAGTTTTTTGCCGTATTTAGTTTCTTTGTGAATATTTTTGCTTTATATTAGTTTTTTTCTTTTCTGCATTATTTATTTTCTTCTATTTATTTTTGAGTAATTTTTTTATATAGTTATTTCTTTTTTGCTTTTTTTTCTTCTATTTATTTCTGAGTAGTTTTTTTGCCGTATTTAGTTTCTTTGTGAATATTTTTGCTTTATATTAGTTTTTTCTTTTCTGCATTATTTATTTTCTTCTATTTATTTTTGAGTAATTTTTTTATATAGTTATTTCTTTTCTGCTTTTTTTCTTCTATTTATTTCTCCTCTTCTTCTTCTTCTTCTTCTCCTTCTTCTTCTTCTTCTTCCTCTTCTTCTTCTTCTTCTCCTCATCCTCCTTCTTCTTCTCCTTCTTCTTCTTCTTCTTCTTCTTCTTCTTCTTCTTCTTCTTCTTCTTCTTCTTCTTCTTCTTCTTCTTCTTCTTCTTCTTCTTCTTCTTCTTCTTCTTCTTCTTCTTCTTCTTCTTCCTCTTCTTCTTCTTCTTCTCCTCATCCTCCTTCTTCTTCTCCTTCTCCTTCTCCTTCTCCTCCTTCTTCTTCTTCTTCCTCTTCCTCTTCTTATTCTTCTTCTCCTTCTCCTTCTCCTCCTTCTTCTTCTTCTTCCTCTTCTCTTCTTATTCTTCTTCTCCTTCTCCTTCTCCTTCTCCTTCTTCTTCTTCTCCTTCTTCCTCTTCTTATTCTTCTTCTTCTCCTTCTTCTCTTCTTCTTCTTCTTCTTCTTCTCCTTCTTCTTCCTCTTCCTCTTCTTATTCTTCTTCTTCTTCTTCTTCTTCTTCTTCTTCTTCTTCTTCTTCCTCTTCTTCTTCTTCTTCTCCTCATCCTCCTTCTTCTTCTCCTTCTCCTTCTCCTTCTCCTCCTTCTTCTTCTTCTTCCTCTTCCTCTTCTTATTCTTCTTCTCCTTCTCCTTCTCCTCCTTCTTCTTCTTCTTCCTCTTCCTCTTCTTATTCTTCTTCTCCTTCTCCTTCTCCTTCTCCTTCTTCTTCTTCTCCTTCTTCTTCCTCTTCTTATTCTTCTTCTTCTCCTTCTTCTTCCTCCTCCTTCTTCTCCTCCTCTTCTTCTTCTTCTTCTTCTCCTCCTTCTTCTTCCTCTTCCTCTTCTTCTTCTTCTTCTTCTTCTTCTTCTTCTTCTTCTTCTTCTTCTTCTTCTTCCTCTTCTTCTTCTTCTTCTCCTCATCCTCATTCTTCTTCTCCTTCTCCTTCTCCTTCTCCTCCTTCTTCTTCTTCTTCCTCTTCCTCTTCTTATTCTTCTTCTCCTTCTCCTCCTTCTTCTTCTTCTTCCTCTTCCTCTTCTTATTCTTCTTCTCCTTCTCCTTCTCCTTCTCCTTCTTCTTCTTCTATTTCTTCTTCCTCTTCTTATTCTTCTTCTTCTCCTTCTTCTTCCTCCTCCTTCTTCTCCTCTTCTTCTTCTTCTCCTCCTCCTCCTTCTTCCTCTTCCTCTTATTCTTCTTCTTCTTCTTCTTCTTCTTCTTCTTCTTCTTCTTCTTCTTCCTCTTCTTCTTCTTCTTCTTCTCCTCATCCTCCTTCTTCTTCTCCTTCTCCTTCTCCTTCTCCTCCTTCTTCTTCTTCTTCCTCTTCCTCTTCTCATTCTTCCTCCTCCTCTTCTTCTTCTTCTTCTTCTTCTTCCTCTTCTTCTTCTTCTTCTCCTCCTCCTCCTCCTCCTTCTTCTCCTTCTTCTTCCTCTTCTCATTCTTCCTCCTCCTCCTCTTCTTCTTCTTCTTCTTCTTCTTCCTCTTCTTCTTCTTCTTCTTCTTCTTCTCCTCCTCCTTCTTCTTCTCCTCCTTCCTTTTGCCATAATAGAAGAAGTCCGGAGTTGTAATAAGTTATTAAAAATAAAAAAGAAGAAGTCTGGAGTTTCCTCTTCTCATTCTTCCTCCTCCTCTTCTTCTTCTTCTTCTTCTCCTCCTCCTTCTTCTTCTCCTCCTTCCTTTTGCCATAACAGAAGAAGTCCGGAGTTGTAATAAGTTATTAAAAATAAAAAAGAAGAAGTCCGGAGTTGTAATAAGTTATTAAAAATAAAAAAGAGGTGCAATGCTCGTTAATTTGCTTCAAGCCTTTCGGGATAGTGTAAACTGCACTGCGCGTAGCTCCGTGCAATCTACCGTATTCCCAAAGGCTTGAAGCTAAGCAACGTGAGCACTGAGCCTCTACTTCATTGTCTCTGCACTCAGGGCTTATAAACCGCTCTTACTCCCTCTCTCTTGGCGAGGTGGGACTAAACATAGCTTGCCATAACCTCATTAGTACCGGTTCGTGGTACGAACCGGCACTAAATGGTGATGGTGGGGCCATAGCCTGACCGCAGGCTGATACATCCCCTTTAGTACCGGTTCGTGGCATGAACCGGTACTAAAGGTTCGCCACAAACCGGTGCTATTGATCGCCGCCACGAACCGGTGCTATTGTACACATTAGTGCCGGCTCTAATACAAACCGGCACTATTGGGCTTCACGTATGACCCTTTTTCTACTAGTGATATTCCGCTGCAAGTAGTTCTTTGCTAAGGAATTTCCTCACCAGCAAATTCCTCAGTGAAGAATTCTTAAAAATCGCCTATTCACCCCCCCTCTAGTCGATATAACGCACTTTCAATTGGTATCAGAGCGAGGTACTCCCTTGTTCTGTGTGATTTATGTTTAACCGCCTGGAGTTTTAGTTATGTCGACCGCAGGTATGATCAAGGTCTCAGTTGGGTGTCCTACCTTTGATGGAACGGACTACCCCTACTGGAAGAACAAGATGCGAATGCATCTTGAGGCAATTGACAGTGATCTCTGGTATGTTGTGGAAAATGGTGTCCCCTCTGTCACTGAAACACTGACCACTACCGATGTGAAGAGATTCAAACAACTCGATTCTCAAGCGAAGAATATCATCTGTGGCCATCTGAGCAAAGGACAGTATGGAAGAGTGAGTGCTTTGGAAACTGCTAAGCTTATCTGGGATAGGCTGTCCAAAGTAAATGAAGGAGTTTCAACTCAGTGTGACTCTCGAGTCGATGTTCTTCGGAATCTCTTCAACCGCTTCAAAAGACTCGACAATGAGAATGTCCAACAAACCTTTGATCGCCTCACTGACATCTCAAATGAGCTTCAAGCCCTCGGTGCCACTGACATCACTGATCATGAAGTTGTGAAGAAACTGCTGAGATCGCTTGATTCCTCATTTGATACTCTGGGACCGATGATACAAGAACGTGCTGACTACAAGTCGCTTGATCCTGCTGATATCCTCGAAAGGCTAAACACTCACGAGTTCCAGCTTGCTGAAAAGAGAGATCTCTATGGCTCAAACTATGGCAAACCACGTGCCCTGAAGGCTAAGGTTGTGTCTGACACTGAATGTGAGGATTTTGGTAGTAGCCTTGGTGATCCTGAAGAACTGAGCCAGGATCTAGCTCTGCTTGTGAAGAAATTCCAGAAGTTCACAAGACGTGGTCGCTTTGTAAAACCCTCAAGAGGAAATGATTCCTCATCCAGTGACTACAAGAGAAGACTTTGCCACAAATGCAAGAAGCCTGGTCACTATATTCAAGATTGTCCTCAGTGGGAAAAGGAAATGAAGAATAAGAAATACAAGGATTACAGTTCTGATGATATGAAGAAGAAGAAGAAATCGTCAAAATCTTCGTCATCAAAACCCTCAAAGTGTTCATCTCACAAGAAGGGCAGCTCCAAGAAAGCTCGGGCATTCATTAGCAAGGAAATGGACTCTGAAGCTGAATCTGAGGAAAATGATGAAGAGGAGGAGTCTGAAGAATCTGAGTCTGGTGTGGCGAGTCTGGCCGTTGCTACTGCTTTCGTCAGCAAGTCCATCTTCAACACCGAAGAAACTGACTCCACCGACAAGCCTAATGAAGATAATGATGGCTACGCTCCCACCTATTGCTTCATGGCAAAAGGAGCTAAGGTACTCAAGTACAACTCCTCTGACTCTAGCGAAAATGAATCTGATGAGGATCTCAAGCCCAGCTACTCTAAACTTGCTAAAATTGCTGTGAAACAACAACGGGCTCTTGAAAAGGTTCAAAACATGCTAGATAAAATTGATGATATGTTGGGTGAAGAAATGGATCGCACTAAAGCCCTGACTGAAAATCTTCAGAGACTTCAGTCTAAGTATGATAACCTTCAAGGTCATCATAACTCTCTCTTGTCTGATCATGAGAAACTTTCTTATGAATTTCTTCAAGAAAAGCAAGATCATGAGAAGCTTTCTCTTGAAGCTATTCAAAGAAAGGAAGATCTTGAAAAGCTAAGAGTGTGTTATGAAGATCTTCAGAAGGAGCGCGATTCATTACTAGCTCAACAAATCAGCGCTTCTCAGGAAGAATTTGTTCCTCCATGCTTAAAGTGCATTGAACGTGAATCTCCTAATTCTTCACCTGAATGTTCAAATGCTTCAATTGTTACAAATTCTTCATCTGCCTCTGCTATCACTAATTCCTCATTTGAGGACATTGCTAGTATCACTGACAATGCAGGGCTGAAGGAATTGTACATGACAGGCATGTACAAAAGCCTCAAAGGGCATCAGACACTTTGTGATGTGCTCAAAAAGCAGATCCTCAACAGAAACCCTAGGAAAGAGGGTATTGCCTTTGAGAGGAAACTCAATGCCGATGGAACATATTGGAAGCCTGAGCAGTATCCCAAAACCTCATGGGTTGCTGCAAAGGGACCTCCAGTTGATCCATCTAACTTATCTGGCTTTACGTGTGAATCTTCTCATTCCTCTGATGAGTCATTTGACTCCAACTATAAACTGTTCAAAAATCAGAATGGTGAAGTATTCGCTAGATATGTTGGCACTAACTGCAGGAACGGTTCCCCTATGAAGAAAATCTGGGTTCCCAAAAGTTGTGTTGAAAGTCTTCAGGTGAATGTCCTCATGACACCACCTGTGAAGAACAGGAACCCCAGATCAAATTCTCCATGTGGACCAAACTCTTCATATGGATCCAAGTCCTCATATGGACCAAATTCTTCACGAGGATCAAATTACTCAACTGGATCAAAGTCCTCATATGATTATCATCGTGCTAACAACTCTGTCTCGCAGGGTAGAGCTAAGGGCTATGAATATGTGCATTATTCTTCAAATCATTATGTTCATAAGTCCTCGAAGAATTACTCTGCCTATTCATATGCATACCCTAACCCCTCCTATGCTAAGCGAAATGGTTTGGCATCTTTGCCACCTTTCTCACATGGTGCTCGCAGGACGATGAACTCTTTGCCACCCCTCCAGATGTGGGTGGTGAAGAAAAAGAACTAATCTCTTCTGCAGGGTCAGGTCTCCAGACGTGCTCTAACGTCTGAAGAATTTGCTAGGGACCTGACAAAAATGCCTGAAAGGACGCAGGCGAATCATGATGAAATGAACTTTCATTTCACACGTCCTCATACCGCTGTATCTGTTTACTGCTTGATGAAATTCATCTGATGAACTTGATATCATATTCTTCACTGATGAAGCATATGAGATTTTAAGCTACACTAATTCATCTGCAGGATGATCAACCCAAAACCACTGAATGGGTCCTCGATAGTGGATGTACAAATCACATGACTGGTGACAAGAATCTATTGATGGATGCCCCCTTATCACCGTCACCTCTGAAGCATATCATCTTTGCTGACAAAGGCAAAAGTCAGGTATTGGGTCTTGGTAAGGTTGCTATCTCTAAGGATAAGCACATGGACAAAGTCATGCTTGTTGAGTCCTTAGGATACAATCTCATGTCAGTCTCAATGCTTTGTGATCTTGATATGGTTGTCGTCTTCGGCAAATATCGCTGTGTTGTGATTATGGAAGCTGACAATTCCAAAGTCTTCGAAGGCTTTAGGAGAGGAGATCTGTATATTGTTGATTTCTCTACAGGACCACAACCAGCCGTGTGTCTACTCGCAAAAGCTTCAGAAGGCTGGCTATGGCATCGACGACTTGGTCATGCAGGCATGAGGAATTTGAACACGCTTGCAAAGAAGAAGCATGTCATTGGCATTGAGAATGTCAAATTCCTCAAGGATCACTTATGCGGAGCATGTGAAGCCGGAAAAATGACCAAGGCCAAGCATCCAGCGAAGACTATCATGACCACTACACGTCCATTCGAATTGCTTCACATGGACCTCTTCGGACCTAACCATTATTCAGCAGTCACTAATGATGCATCTTTATATGGTTTTGTCATTGTTGATGATTATTCTCGATATACATGGGTACACATTGTTACTTACAAACATGAAGTGCAGGAAGTCTTCAAATGATTTTCCTCGAGGGCTTCAACCAACTTTGGTGTGAAGATCAAGCATATCAGAAGTGACAATGGAACTGAGTTCAAGAATTCTGGTCTTGATGCCTATCTTGATGAACTTGGTATTACTCATGAATTATCTGCTCCCTATACTCCTCAGCAGAATGGCGTCGTGGAGCGCAAGAACAGAACTCTTGTTGAGATGGCTCGCACTATGCTTGATGAATACAAAACGCCTCAGCGTTTTTGGATTGATGCAATTGATACTGCCTGCCACATCATCAACAGAGTATATCTTCACAAATTCTTCAAGAAGACTGCCTATGAACTCCTCACTGACAAGAAACCCAATGTGAGTTATTTCAAAGTCTTCGGTGCTAAATGTTGGATTAGAGATCCTCACCACAACTCTAAATTTGCACCGAAAGCACATGAAGGTTTTATGCTTGGTTACGGAAAGGACTCGCACACCTACAGAGTCTTCAACATTGTTCTTCACAAGATTGTTGACACTGTAGATGTGCGGTTCGATGAAACTAATGGCTCGCAAAGAGAGCACCTACCTTCTGTGTTAGATGAACCAGCACCTGAGGATGCTATCAAGCTCAAAGCAACTGAGGATGTCATTCCTACTGAAGAATCTGCTGAAGAATTCATTCCTATTCTTGAAGAACGTCGAGCTGATGCACCTGAAGAACATGATGAGGAAAATGGTGTTGAAGAAAATGCTGATCAAAATCCTTAGTGACAACCAACTCATCCACGCGTTGCAAAAGAAGTGCAAGTGGAGAAGATCATCGATGACATTAGCGCACCAGGTCCTCTCACACGCTCAAAAGCCTCACACTTATCTAACTTTTGTGGGCACTATGCTTCTGTCTCTATCTCAGAGCCCACTAAGGTAGATGAAGCATTTCTGGAGCCGGAGTGGATTCAGGCTATGCAAGAAGAATTACATCAGTTCGAGCTGAACAATGTCTGGGAATTGGTAAATCGCCCAGATCCTCGCAAGCATAATATCATTGGCACAAAGTGGATCTACCGCAACAAGCAAGATGAAAATGGTCTTGTGGTGAGGAATAAGGCACGACTAGTAGCTCAAGGCTACACACAGGTTGAAGGAATTGATTTCGATGAAAATTTTGCACTTGTTGCTAGACTTGAGGCTATTCGCATTTTACTTGCCTATGCTAACCATCATCATATCATCTTATATCAAATGGATGTGAAAAGTGCATTCCTCAATGGTAAGCTTGAGGAAGAAGTATATGTTGCTCAACCCCCAGGTTTTGAAGATCCAAGAATCCTGACAAAGTCTTCAGACTCAATAAGGCCCTCTATGGCCTCAAGCAAGCCCCTCGGGTGTGGTATGACACATTGAAGGAATTCTTCGTGAAGAATGGTTTCACACCCGGTTCACTCGACCCTACTCTTTTTACTAAATCATATGATGGTGAACTGTTTGTGTGCCAAATATATGTTGATGATATTATGTTTGGCTGTACTAACCAACGATACAGTGATGAATTTGCCAATATGATGAGTGAAGAATATCAAATGTCTATGATGGGAGAATTGAAATTCTTCTTAGGTCTTCAAATTCGTCAGCAGCACAATGGCATATTCATATCTCAGGAGAAATACCTCAAAGATGTACTGAGGAAATTCGGCATGCAAGATTGCAAAGGCGTCAAAATTCCTATGCCCACAAATGGCCATCTATTCACTGATGAAAATGGTATTGACTTCGATCACAAGGTATACCGCTCCATGATTGGTTCTTTATTGTACTTATGTGCATCTAGGCCAGATATAATGCTTAGTGTTTGCATGTGTGCCCGATTTCAAGCTGCACCGAAGGAATCACACCATAAGGCTGTGAAGCATATTCTTCGATATCTAGCTCACACACCAACACTAGGATTATGGTACCCCAAGGGCTCTGCTTTTGAGCTCATTGGATATTCTGACTCTGACTATGCTAGTGATCGTGTGGACCGCAAGTCAACATCTGGCACTTGTCATTTCCTCGGACGATCTTTGGTCTGTTGGTCCTCGAAGAAACAGAACTGCGTATCACTGTCTACTACTGAAGCTGAATACATTGCTGCTGGCTCATGTTGTGCTCAACTGCTTTGGATGAAGCAAACCCTGAAGGACTATGGCGTCAACGTGAAGAATGTGCCTCTCCTCTGCGACAATGAGAGTGCCATCAAGATTGCTCACAACCCAGTTCAGCACTCGAAGACTAAGCACATCCAGATTCGTCATCATTTTCTTCGTGATCATGTGTTGAAGGGTGATATCTCCATCGAGCATGTGAAGATTGAAGAACAGCTAGCTGATATCTTCACTAAGCCCTTGGATGAGAAGAGATTTAGCAAGTTGCGGTGTGAGCTAAATATCTTAGAATCTTCGAATGTTCTTTGAAAAGGACACACATCCTAACCCTCATGCAGAATTGATGACTTAGATGTGCAACACATGAAGAAACGTTTTTCTTCAATCAATGAAGAATAACACTCTAAGTGTGATGAAATTAATGAAGAATTTGATTCTCAGAACCCTACGACAATTGTACGCGGTGTCTGAAATCATCATTCTTATACGGTGGGCTACGCCACCACAAAAGTTGAAAATCTTCAATTTGAGTTTTCCTCATTTTTGAAATTCCTCAGTTTCTCAAATTCTTCAACTTTGCAAAATCTTCAATGTTTCCGTCGTTTTTCTTCATTGACTATATATATATATATATATATATATATATATATATATATATATATGTGTGTGTGTGTGTGTGTGTGTGTGTGTGTGTGTGTGTGTGTGTGTGAGTTTATGTCCTCTACAGCATTCACTTATTGCTATTTCTTCAAGTTGTGATTTCTGCTAAGTGAATGTGATCGGACCCTTCCCCCTCTATGCTATACTCAACCCAATCTATTCACAAATTCTTCATGTGCGTTCTGATTGAAACTCGTTCAAAGTCTTCACTGTGTCCTTGACAGCTGAAGAAATTGTGAACGAAATTTTTAAAACAAATCTTATCCAGATTTTCGGTTTTACCGCTCAAACCGTTCCGCTTTCCACGATACATTAGTTTATTCACCCACGATCTTACACGATCTCATCTGCACAGTGCGTGGGTGACACATGTCGCGTGAAGGAGAAAGGGCAGGGGCATGTTCGTCCCAAAATCTTCGGGCGAACAGTTTTTACCGTGGCTATAAATACCCCTCTCCCTTCCTTACTTCATTTACTCCGCTCGGTCGCTGTCTCTCGCTCGAGCTCTCCTCAAACCCTAGCGCCGCCGCTACTCCATCGCCGTCGGTGAGGAAGAGCTTCACTGCCTCGACCTCATCACCGTCGTACTCGCGCCGGCCACGGAAATCTTCACTCCGCCGCCGCCGTAGCCGTCTCCCTATGCCAAGTTAGGGCGTGGGAGATCTAACGAACTTCATCACGGTTCATCTCTGTTCGTCGTGTTCTTCAGTTCGGGTAATTAAAAGTCACTTTTATTACTCACTTTGATTCTCAAATCTTTCTAAAAATCTTCAAAGGTGTTTTTGTTCTTCAAATCTTCACATATGAACACCTCACACACTATATGCTCTTGATTTATCTCTCTAAGCATTCATTTCTTCAAGATTCCTCAATTGTGCGGATTTTCAATTTGTACAACTCTGGAACCTAAGATGAAACGCTTAGTGAAATTCCTCAAGGCTCAACTGGTCAAATTCCTCAAAACTTGTCTTTTTCGAAAAATCTTCTGAGAACGCATATGACCTCTCCAAATTCCTCGCACCTACACTCTGTTCACAGGTACTCATGTCCGCTGCTGAATCACTAGGTTCTCATCAACTTAACTCATTTGCAGCGTTCCTCGAAGAAAAACTGCATACTTCTTCAGAGTGCTCTATAGTTCAAATTCCTCATCTGAAGAAAATGGCAGAAGGCAAGAGACCGCAGAAGGGAGGAAAGAAACCGGAGGTCATGACTGCCTTTGAGATCCCTGATGAAATTTACAAAGATTACTGCACACCTGATGAAGCCAAATTTGGCAAGGAGACCAAAAATCAGCGCAAAGTGCGCATTCAGAGGATAGAACGAAGATGGGCACGAGAATGAAGGGAATATCGCTATGTTACTCCCAAGTACATGAAGAAATTCGCCTTAAACCCTCCATGCCCAAGAGCTCCTTTGGCACCTGGCCAAGTCGCTGATCCCACCAGCATCAAGCGTGGTGAAGACTTTCCTGAAGAATGGTCCAGGCGCTAAGCCAAACTGGCAAGACAGGCCAAGGAGGCAGTGAGGAAATTCAATGAGGATTCTGCTGCTGCTGCTGCCGCTGAGACCTCGGTCAAACCGAGGAAATCAATGCCGAAGAAGCCTGCTTGCAAGCCAAGTGCTTCACCATCAGCGCCCTCACGGCCCAGTTCCTCAGTCGCGCCCTCACGGCAAATTCCTCAGACTGCTGCTGCTCCCTCCAAATCCTCAGCAGCTCCCTCCAAGTCCTCAACTCCTGTGCATCTGGCTACATGTCAAAGGACTCAGGGTTTCTCGATTGCTTCTGGTGTCTCAGCAAGTTCCTCAGCTGCACCAATGTCCTCATCAGGCCCCACTCTGCTGAAGACAAAAGCAACTGCTGGACGCGGTCCTCGGCCAAGTCCTAGAAAGAAACATGTTGCATTCAACGTGCCCTCTGATAACGAAGCTTCTGATGAAGAACTCGCAGAAATCATCAGAGACAGACTGACCAAGGCCGCTAGAGCCAAAGGAACAACTGTGCCTCTGCTTCTGGATCCGAAGAAGATCCTTGACTTCATCGACCTATGGCATCAGGATCCAAACACTCCCATACCTGATCTGCCTCTGACTCCTGGTCAAAGTCATATGTTGAACCATTTCATCGCTGAAGAGAAATGGAAATTTGAAAAGGATCGTGAACTAAAGAGAGCACAAGCCAGAAAGGAGAAGCTTCTGAGGAAGAACATCGTCAACCTGACTCCTGAAGAACTTCTCAAAGCTCAATCTGAAATCCAAGCCCTCAGCAAGGATTTTGATGCTTACAATGCTGATTGGCAAGGAGCCAAGGTGAGATTCGTCAATTTGACGAAGAAAATGACAACTGTTGCAGCCCCATCGCAACAAGAAAATCCTCAGGCTGAAGACTCTGCTCAGCCTGCTGAAGAACATGCCAGCACTGCTGATGACTTTCAGCCTGCTGATGAGAATACAAGTTCCAGGGCTGATGACTCCATTCCAGCCGCTGAAGAAATTCCCAGGGCATCCACTGGTGGTGCGCCTGAAGAAAATGAAGAGATCAGGGCAACTGCACCAGTTGCGCCTGAAGAAACTGAACCACAATCCTCAGCTCCTCCTGCGCCAACACCAACTCCAATTCTTCCTTCTGCCTATGAAGTGAAGAAGACAAAGGCTGCAGAGCGAGCTGCAGTGAAGAAGAGGAAGGCATCTGCTGCGTCAAATTCTTCGGCTGCGAAGAAAATAAAGCCAATGACCAACTCTCTTGAAAATCCCATTGTTGTCGTTCCCATTTCCTCCATGTCATCTAAGGAAATTGTTCCTTATGGAGAAGACTACAAGATCCCAAGCGGATCTGATGAAGAAAATCAATCTGTTGCTACCTCAAAACAGGTTGATGAAGAAATTGAAGTGGAAACATTCCCTTCCTCACCAGTTGTTTCCTCACCCATGCCTTAGTTCACAGCTGAAGAGGCTGGTGTTGAGGAAATTGAAAAAGAAGATGAAGACGTGGATATTGGATGCACTACACCAGTGATGAACGATGACTTTTGGGAAAGTCAGCATCCCAATACTCCTCTCTTCACTCCAATTCAACAAATTCCTCAGTCCCCGGCTACAACTGTTCAATTGGGCTCTGAAGAAACTCATCCCACATCTTCTGTTAATGAGGAAATTCCAGCCGCTAGTGCTGAAGAACCTGTTGTTGATCCCTAGATTGCACAAGAAGAGGAACCAGAAATTCCTCAGCCTGAAGCACCTGAGATCGCGATTCCTGAGGTTGTGCTGCAAATTACTGATATTCCTCTGCCCAAACCGAAGAATCCTTTCTCGAGCAAGCAAAAATTCAAGGCTGGAGATTTCTTTTCTGAGCATGTGTTCTTCACTGCTTACAATCCATATGACTCTGCTCGCATGAGGAAAAGACGCTTCTGGACTGCTACACAAGCCAACTTCTATTCCTCAGTGCTCTTTGACAAGGACAAGATCTTCGATCATGAGCATATTCCTCATGTGGATATGGAATCACTGCCGTGCTTCGAGCCACTACTCCGAGTTATTCTTGATGCAGGACTCCTAAATTTCTGCACTGATATCTGTGATTGGAATGAAGAACTCATTCTTCAGTTCTACACCACTCTGCATATCACCGGAGACGCTGAAGATGTCAATTCATGGGTGCTGGATTGGATGACTGAAAACACTCACTACAAGCACCAGCAACTGAATTGCTTCGTGTCCTTCCTCTTGATCCTCCCCATGAAAGTGCACGTTGCATCTACAATGACCGCGAGCTGATTGATCATTATATGCAAGTGCTCATGAAGCCTTTGAATCCAGGGCAGGCCCCTCGAACCAAATTCCTCGTCAAGGAACTGCTGTATGTGCCTCGGACTGTCTATCGAATCCTGACGAAGACAATGAGTCCCATCAAAGGCCACGACTCAAATGAAGAAGATGTCGTTGGCATCATGAAGAACATGCTTTTCAACATCATTCATGGCGTTCCCGTCAACTTCCATGATTTCTTCATGAGGACTCTGGCTAATGTTGCAATGTCGCCTTTTGAGCTGAAGCCATATGCGCCTTGGATTATGAGATTCATAAGGGCAAGATCTTCACTGAATTACAAGGTTGACACTCTGAACCATGGTAGCTACTTGCCGCCCATTGAAGTCCTCAAGCGACCAGTTTCATCCTCTGATGATAAGGGCAAGGCAGCTGCTGTGATTGATGAAGGCACTCGTCCATTGGATGGTCAATTCCGTCTAGCTACATCTTATTCCACCAATGACGATTCTGCAACACATGACACTGCCGCAAATACCTCAGCCAAGCAAAAGCCTCAAGCAACAGCACCCAGAGTGATGACTGACCGTGAGTTACTCCTCAGTCTTCATCAGAAGGTTGAACGCAATCAGAAATGGATGAAGCCTCAATTTGCTGCAATTCTTCACAACATGACCTCAACACATAATGCAGTGAAGAAAAATCAGTACTACCTTCATGAAACCCTCAACCGCACCTGGGCTGTTCTCAATCATGTATATTTCGCGGAGAATTGAAGACTATGGGTCTCCAGGAAGCATTTGACTGGTCTGCACCACCTCCGAAGAAATTCAAGAGAGTCAAAGTTCCTGATCTAGTGGCCAGTTCTTATTCTTCATCGCGTGAAACTGATGAACATGAAGATTTGGACGACACTGCGGCAGGCCCTACATCAACAACCAACCCCGACAAAACGCTGGCGCTCCTCCATCAACTTGAAAATCTTCAGGGGCGTTAGTCCTCAGTTTCGATCCTTTTGGTCATCTGATGACAAAGGGGGAGAAATCTGAGTTAGTCTTCAAGCGGGTTTATATTATGGGTGTTTTTATTAAGTTACAACTCTCGTTCTTCCGAAACTTTTATTGGATCGAGTTGTAATCTTAAATCCGATGGTGCCTTGATACTTTTGGTCGTGCTCTGATGCTTTTGATGCACTGAGCTCTGAAACTTTTGATGTGATATTCTGCATGCTTATTCCTCGTTAATATTATTGCACGCATGCTGAATCTCATCAGGCACCATATTTCATCATGCATTTCAAATTCTTCATATTATATATCAAATGCGTGTATAAATTACAAGATATAGGGGGAGATCTCCATGATTCGATTCTTCAAATGTGCAATGCCTCAAAAGCAAATTCCTCACTATGCACATATTCAGGGGGAGTTCTTCTATATCTTGCAATCAAATTCCTCAATATTAGTATTTACACTTCACATGTTTATCCCCGTTGAAAACTTAACCTATGTTGTCATCAATCACCAAAAAGGGGGAGATTGTAAGTGCATCTAGTGCCCCTTAGTGATTTTGGTGTATTGAAGACTTATAGGTTAAGTAACTGATGCGTTTGTGAGTGTACACAGGTCTATAAGTCTATGAGGAGTTTGATATTTACAGAGAAAGTCAACCCCTAAAAATGAAGTTCTTCAACTGAAGACTTTGATATTCTGAAGACTTTCTGAAGACTTTGAAAGTGAAGAAATTGGTGTGACCTTGAAAAATTGGTATTCATTCGAGGAATATGAAGCGTGAAGACTTTTGTTTTCGTAGTTTCATTTTCTCTTTCTTGAGTCATAGGAAACACCGTACTGTTAAAGGGGGTCGAGGAAATACTAAGGAAAAATTTCCATGTGATGCTCAACTCAAAATCCTACACCTACCAATCCCTTCGAGTGAAGCCATTGGAAATCTCATACAGTTCAGTCAAATTCATCAGTGACAGAGACACAGTTCTTATGTTCACTGAGGACTTTGCTCTGACTGAGGAGTTAGGAATTCGCCAGTGCGAATTGCCTACACAGTGAGGAACATGATAGCCCTGAGGAATTTGAGAGTCAAATTTCCGACCGTTGTTGTGCTGCGCGCCGGCTGTCCCAAAATATCTTATCCACCTAACGGTCATATCATTGAAGGGCATTTATGTCTTATCATGTTGGGCTGCTCCCTAGGCTATAAATAGCTGCCCCCTACAACCACTAGCTGGTTGGCTGCTCCAAGAGAACTTGACACTTGTCATTTGAGAGCAACCCATCCTCCAAGGACTTTGAGCGAAAATCATCAAGTGAGGAAAATCCCAAAACCAAACCCCCACAAACCCAAAGTGATTGAGCATCACTGAATAAATTGATCCTGCGTGGATCCGATGCTTGTTACCTTTGAAGACTGTGCTTCTTCCAGACGGTTAGGCGTCAAGGTCTAGAGCATCCAAGAGGAATTGTGGAACGCTGAGTGACCAAGTCTGTGAAGGTTTGGAAGTCACCTGAAGACTTACCACGAGTGATTGGACGAGGCCTATGTGGTCTTAGTTCAAGGAGAATACGGTGAGGACTGGGTGTCCTGAGTTGCGGCTCAGAGACTGGGTGTCCGGGACTGTGCGTCCTCGAGTTTAAATACTCAGCCGCTCCAACCAGACGTACAACTGAGACAGCAGTTGGAACTAGTTTACCAAATCATTGTCTTCACCAACTGACTGGTTCTATTTCCTCAACTCTTCCATTTCCTCATTTTGTGTTGAATGTTGTTCATATCTGTGCTTGAAGACTTTGACTGAAGACTTTCACAAATTCCTCAGTTCAATTTCTTCTGTCTGTTTGTCCTCATCTTGCTATCCTGTGTTTACGCTTTCCGTACTCTGTTTTTAGTCTTCATTTCATCATGCTGACTATGTGTGTATCCTGTTATGTTTACTCCTGAGTACATATTCCGCTGCAAGTAGTTCTTCGCTAAGGAATTTCCTCACCAGCAAATTCCTCAGTGAAGAATTCTTAAAAATCGCCTATTCACCCCCCCCTCTAGTCGATATAACGCACTTTCAGCTGGCGTCATGGGTCAACAAGGGGCTTGACTGGGGGCCGTCCAAGGACGTACCTCTACTGCAGGGCCGTATTCGAGACCTCCAAGAGAGAGAGAGAGATCAATCTGGTTGTAGTGGCGCAGGTCATGCTGATTCGGCGCCTTATGCCCTGCAAATGTCGCCCCCTTCGCCTGTGGGAATTTAATCCGAAGGGACCACGAGCTCTCCAACATTTTATGGGTGCGACACCCGTGGAGATGTATAAACTGTTCTTCGGATCACAAGAGAAGTGTCCGGACTTGACCGAGGACGCATGTCTGAGCTGCAATCGCCCGGATACTCAAGTAAGTAGTCCTGTACCCGGACATGCTATTTGTACATTTATCATAAACTTGACCTTTAAGGAGCTTCCCCTTGAATAGGAGTGGATAGCGAAAGCAAAGCTGATAAGGTGTCCGGCCCCCCTCCCCGAGACCACGCCGGATCCTGTCCTAACCAAGATGCTGGCGGCTGCGCCTTTTAAAGAGGGCGAAGGGGGGAACAGGGGAGCTACTGCCTCCGCGAAGGACGCTTTCAAGAAAGGAGGGATCGAGAATCCCTCCCTCCAGGGGGAGAAGAGGACCGCTTCTGAAGATCCGGAGGCCAAGGCCTCAAAGCGGGGGAAGAAATCTTCACCAGAGGGTCCTGCGCCAGGAGAAGCCCCGGCCGCACTATTTCCCCAAGGGAATCAGCCCTCCAGCGAGCCGTAAGTAGAGAGGGGAGTTTTGTAATAAGGGACATCCCTGTTTTTATTTCTGAAGATAACCAAAGTTTTACCTTGTAGTTCGGATCTCAACCCTTCTCAGCAGAGCTCATCTTCGGGGGATCTTCGTCCGGAGATGATGGAGAGCGAAACACCTCCATCTGCCGCACCGTCAAGCGGGGCGGACGACCCTGAGGTGTCATCGCGGAGGGTTTCCCCGAGTCCGGCGGGGCCGGGAGGTCCGGCACCAACTGGTGTACGGTCGGAGGAGCTGAAGGATCTGCTCAGCGAGCATCTATCTCAGAAGATCACCGTGCGTTAATGGGTACGGTGATTGAAAGGATTTCATCCGCTGAGAGCGGATTGCATGAAGCCGTCAGAAGTTTACTGACAGGGTTTGAGGTACACGAAAATGATATACCTTTGACAGTTTTGCATATAGAATGCACCCTGTATAGATAGTAGCCCCTGAGACTCGGTACGTTGTCGAAAGTGACAGCGCACCGATGATCATAATCTCAGTTTTTAAGATGTCGCCTGTCCTATATAGGTGGCGGAGCGTCCGGTGGCCAGACGGGCTGATCAATTTGCCGAACTGAAGCGGCAACTTGACGTGGCGGATGCGGGCATCGCGCTTGTCAATAAGCGGCTTGACGAGTCACAAGGTATGCAACTTCTCCGCGGACACCTGGTAAGGGAGCTTGACGCCCATGCCTTACAACATGCACGCTTTATGCAGATGGTGCCGCTGCTATGGAGAACCTTCGGGCGGAGCTAGCCCGATTCAAGGAGCAAGCCAGGAAAAGTGATGCGGCTGCCTTGAGGGCAGCCGAAGAGCTAAAAGCCGAATAGGCTGCCCACTGCCGAAGCAGGGAAGAAATGGCCGAGATAGCCGGAAAGTTGAAGAATGCTACCGACCGCTACGAGTTTCTTGAAAAAGAACATCGAGCGGAGCAAGAGGGCCTAAAGAAGGCCACCGCCGAAGCCAAGGATGCCCGCTCCGCGATGAGAGCTATAAAGGAGGAGATACGTCAAGCCGGGGGTATCGCGGCTGGAAAGCCCTTTTTGCTGCGGAGGAAGTTCACGGATCCGAAGTGTGCTCAATTGGGCCAGCTGTGGGGTGTGGAGGATGCTTATCTGGATTTGGCAGCGAGTGCCGCAGACGTGGTCACACACTTCCGAGGCCAAAAGGATCACGGAATGGAAGAGCTTTTTTGGTCGCAGTTCCAAAGTCCAGAGCGTCCGCTTCGATTGACCGATCGTTTGGCCGAATGGGCTGAGCTGAATAGGTTGTCCGGACTTGCCATGAAGGATGTCGTGACTCATTTGTGGCCGAAAAGGCCCAAGCCGAAGAGTTATTTTGGCTTGGTGCAGCAGTTCCTTGATGCGGTGCCGCATATCGATGCAATGAAGCGGTCGGCATGCATAGAGGGTGCGCGGATGGCTCTTGCCCGTGTCAAGACATGCTGGGCGGAGATGAAGGCCACCGATGTTGCATCCCAGGATTTGGATAGGAGCCAAGTACCTGCCGAGCACTATTTTGAGGAAGTCCTGCCGGGCGCTCGTTTAATAGAGACGCAGTGCTCGAAGGATATTATGTTCAAATGACATGTATGATTTGTGAAACGATGTTCCAATATAATATAAGAGCTTTTTTATACTTGTGCGGTCAAGTAGTAAAATACCTCCTGTGCGGCCGTTGATGTATATGTGTATATAACCTGAAAGATGGCAGTCTTCGGCTTCAGCCCCCACACACATAGTGTGGGGTGTTTGCAAAAAGGCGCATTTTTACACTTAATCCAACGTCTTGGTCCTGTAAAGGAGGTGATAGCGTAGCAAACTAGGCAACCGGACTATAATGCTTTATCACTTTCACTTAGCCATAGGAGTTCGATGGTGGGGCTACTATATAGCCCCTGGGGGCACCGCGCTCTCCCGAACTCGGGGCGCGTATGTGCCTGACCGGGAAGCGGTCCTTCATTAATGCGGAGGAATTCTAAACATTCCGGTGGTCCATCGAGTGGTTGACCAATCTCTCACTGTATCATGACAGTCAGTTTTCGGCTTTCTCTACTGAGGTGCTCACCAGGCCGAACTGGGGCACAATCGCAGTAGTTATCCTGGTGCCGCGTTAGCCGATAGAATGGAACGTAAGGCAGCAAAACACAGGAGCCGGGCAAACCCAACATTTGACCAAAGACATGATTCGGAGCTGATGCATATAAGGCCTAACTCGAGACGCCGAACACTCCCTAAGGTATTCGATCTTTTTGAAAACGGGCAGCACAATGCCCTAAGCCCCTAGTGTCCAGGTATGCGCAAAAATTTCTGACGCGGCCGATGCCAAAACGCCAGCCTCCTCCTCGGTTATAGCAAGAAACCGGGGGATGTGTAGCAACAAGAGACAGTAAAAAAGGTTTACGCAGGGTCTTAATCTGAAAAGAATCCTTGCAACGGGTCCCTACTGCACGTCTGTGCCTGTGTCTCCGTTGTGCCGTGTCCTGGACGGGTGTAGCACGGTGTTCATCTGTAAAAGAGAAGAACTTAGTTGAAAAAAAAAGATCGTGCGAAAAATGTATTTTTAAAATAAACAGAGTATGATTAAAAAAATGAACAAAATTGAGCTTTATTGTCTCTTGTTGTACATGCGTGGAGCCCCTTGTAAGGGGGTACGTGGCTAGTAAGCCCCTTGTTTATTTATGCCGGACTCGCCTAACCGTGTTTGGGGTCTGAATGACCTGTTTAGGTGCTTTGATCAGCAAAGCCGGATTAGTGTGTGGCTGTCAAGGCAGTCTCACGTTCTTCCGTATTCGGGGAACACTCGAAGTTTCCCTTTAATGAGATGATACCGCGTGGACCGGGCATTTTAAGTGTAAGAGATGCGTAATGCGGTATTGCGTTAAAGCGGGCGAAAGCTTCGCGTCCCAATAGTGCTTGATAGCTACTTTTAAATGGGGCGATGTGGAAGACTAACTTTTCGCGACGGAAGTTGTTGGATGAGCCGAACACAACTTCTAGTGGTAGAGAGCCCGTACAATGGGCATATGGGCCTGGCATCACTCCTTTAAAGGAAGTGTTGCTATGGCGAATTTTGATTGGGTCTATCCCCATCCTCCGGATTGTGTCCTGATATAGCAGGTTTAGATCACTGCCGCCGTCCATTAGGACTTGTGTAAATTGTAGTCCGTCGATTATAGGATCTAATATCAAAGCAGTCCGTCATGCCCGGATACTCCTGGAGTAATCCTGATGGTTGAAGGTGATTGGTTTTGACATCCAGTGTCGGGATTCCGCTGGGGTGGATCATGCGGTGCATATTTCAATGGGCGCCGCTCTATTATTCCCTGTTGTCACTTGGAGTGAGTTTACTGTTTTGACCTCTTGTGGGAAATTTCTTTGTTTTCCGGTGCTCTGCTTGTGGGGTTCGTCATCATCCTCACTTGGTGTGTCGAGCCCCTTGTGTTCGGCGTTAAGTCGGCCGGACTGTTTGAAGACCCAACAATCTCTGTGGGTATGGTTTGCAGGCTTCCCGGGTGTATTGTGGATTTGGCATATCTTGTCCAAGATTTTGTTTAGGTTGGAAAACTCGTCTCTGTTGTCCTTAAGAGGCAGTTTTTTGTTGTTCTGCCGAGAGCTTTTAAATCCGGCGTTGGCTGTCGTGCTCTTTGGACTGCTTCCCTTGGTCCGGCGCTGGTCCTTGCTGCATCGTGGTTTCCCATTTCCATCCATGACCTCGGATGTACTTGGGTCGCTGGTGCTGCATCTTGCCAGCCAGCTATCCTCTCCCGCGCAAAAGCGGGTCATGAGGCTTGTTAGTGCGGCCATTGTTCTCAGCTTTTCATGGCCAAGGTGTCTGGCGAGCCATTCGTCTCGGACGTTGTGTTTGAAAGCTGCTAAGGCTTTGGTGTCCGGACAGTCGACTATTTGGTTCTTTTTGGTGAGGAACCTGTTCCAGAATTTGCGGGCTGACTCTCCGGGCTGTTGAGTATGTGACTTAAATCGTCTGCATCCGGAGGGCGGACATAAGTCCCCTAAAAGTTTGCCAGAAACGCATCCTCGAGCTCTTCCCAATTTCCAATAGTGTTTTCGGGGAGGCCTTTAAGCCAATGCCGGGCTGACCCTTTGAGCTTGAGGGGTAAGTATTTTATGGCATGGAGGTCATCTCCTCTAGCCATGTGTATGTGCAGGATGTAATCCTCAATCCAGACTCCACGGTCTGTTGTTCCGTCATATGCCTCTATGTTTACGGGCTTAAATCCCGCTGGAAATTCATGATCCAGCACCTCATTGGTGAAACATAGGGGGTGTGCGGCGCCCCTGTATTTGGGTGTGCCGTGATGTTCGAATACTCGACGTGTTTCATTGCTTTCCAGAGCTTGCTTTCTTGGCCCATAGATAGACCTGACTGGGCCATCCTTTTGTTGCGGATCCTTATGCGGATCGCGTGCCGGCTTGTGTGCGGCGCCGCTTGCCGCTCTATGTTTTCCATGTGGTCGTCTATCCGACCGGGCGGCCTCTTTGTTCTTTGATCGTGGGGGCTGTACGGCCTCCTCGTCAAATTCGGGCAGTACTTTGCGCTTCGGATAGCTCTTTGTTTGGCGACTATCGCCGTATTTGTCTACGGTGTTGAGTACTTTGCTCCATCTCATTCTGAGTATGTCTTCCGCTGTTTTGAGCTTCCGCTTCTGCTTCCTCGGGCTATGTGCCGTGGCGACGAGCCTTTCGTGGAGGTTCTTCTGCTCCAACGATATGTCCGGCGTGAGATCGTCCAGACTATTATCTTCACCGGGGACGGATTGTTTATCCAAGTTATCCTGTTCGGATGGTTGCTCGAGGGCATGTTCGTCGTCCACCGGTCCGCCCTGCTCCATGGCTGGGTCTGTATGGGTGCTGTCTTTGTCGAGGTGGGACTTTGAGCGGCGCTTACGTCGCCGTTTTGACTGCTTTTCGAGGGAATTGTCCTTCGCAGCGTCCCGTTGTTCCTCGTTATCGCTTCCTTTAGGTGTATCCACCATATACACATCGTGAGTTGAGGTAGCCTTCCAGTGCCCTGTAGGCGCTGGTTCTTGGTCGTCTCCTACATCATCGTCCATACCGTCGATGTCTTCGTAGTCGAAGTCTAGCATGTCGGTTAAGTCATCGACAGTGACTACAAAGTGGGTGGTGGGTGGGCTTTAAATTTCTTTGTCGTCTGCATCCCAACCGTCCTGACCATAGTCCGGCCAGGGCTCTCCTGATAAAGAGAGAGACTTTAGCGAGTTCAGGATGTCGCCGAAGGGCGAGTGCTGAAAGATGTCCGCGGCAGTGAACTCCATAACAGGCGCCCAACCGGATTCGATTAGCAGGGGCGCGGAAGGTTCGGAGTCTGGAGAGGAGTCGGGCACCTTGGAGTCACGAGCTTCGCAAAGGACAGGGATGGTGTTCGGCTCGATCGCCGTAGAGATCGTAGCCCCCGAGGTGGTGTCCAGCCACTCATCCTTGATTGGTGAAGTCGGCTCCGAGCTAAGGGTCGGGGCGGGCTTTGGTGCGGCCTCCAGGGTACTGTTCGGCGGCAGAGCTAGATCGTGCCTATCGAGACAGTGCGGCACGCTTAGCTGTGGCTCAAACCCGTCGAAGATCAAGTCTCCGCGGACGTCAGCCGTATAGTTCAAACTTCCAAATCTGACCTGATGGCCAGGAGCGTAGATTTCAATCTGCTCCAGATGGCCAAGCGAGTTGGCCCGCATTGCAAAGCCGCCGAATACGAAGATCTGTCCGGGGAGAAAAGTCTCACCCTGGACCGCGTCGTTGTTGATGATCGAAGGAGCCATCGGGCCTAAAGGCGACGAAACAGAGGAACTCTCAATGAAAGCACCAATGTCGGTGTCAAAACCGGCGGATCTCGGGTAGGGGGTCCCGAACTGTGCGTCTAGGCGGATGGTAACAGGAGACAAGGGACTCGATGTTTTTACCCAGGTTCGGGCCCTCGCGGTGGAGGTAAAACCCTACTCCTGCTTGATTAATATTAATGATATGGGTAGTACAAGAGTAGATCTACCACGAGATCAATGAGGCTAAACCCTAGAAGCTAGCCTATGGTATGATTCTTGTTCGTCCTACGGACTAAAACCCTCCGGTTTATATAGACACCGGAGAGGGCTAGGGTTACACAGAGTCGGTTATAATGGTAGGAGATCTACATATCCGTATTGCCAAGCTTGCCTTTCACGCCAAGGAAAGTCCCATCCGGACACGGGACGGAGTCTTCAATCTTGTATCTTCATAGTCTTGGAGTCCGGCCAAAGATGATAGTTCGGCTAATCCGGACACCCCCTAGTCCAGGACTCAATCACCATCACCATGCCATCATGCTGCCGGAACTCATCCACTACCTCGCCGTCTTGCTGAATCAAGAAGGCGGAGGACGTCACCGAGTTGAACGTGTGCCGAACGCGGAGGTGTCGTACATTCGGTATTTGATCGGTTGAAGCGCGAAGAAGTTCGACTACATCAACCGCGTTACTAAACGCTTCCGCTTATGGTCTACGAGGATACATAGACACACTTTCCCCTCTCGTTGCTATGCATCTCCTTGATAGATCTTGAGTGTGCTTAGATTTTTTTTTCCATGCAACGTTTCCCAACAGGCATGTACTGTAGTAAGTTATAAATACTTATTATTATGTTAATAAGTGACCCACCTTATAAGCTCACAAAGTGTCTTGGAGTTCATGCTAGAGATGGCTCTTAATCTATAGTCTGATTCCTTTCTTTCTCCTCCAACTAGGCAAAGATATAATACTTAAACTCTTATAGCCTGCTTACGTCACCTTATTGTACTTGCTCTGAGTTAATTATCATAGTTCCATTTGCCTACTCATGAATGAGAGAGAGTTTTGGTAATTACAAGTTTGGCATTTTTCATTTCTCTCTTCGCTCTACTCCTTTCGAGGAGTATTTTGTTGATGGAGACCTTCTAGTACTCAATGAATTTCGTCACCACCAGTGTTCAACATAATACTCAATGAATTCTGACCATGGAAAAGGTTTAGCCTAGTCATAGTGAGGAGTAACTTAGACTAGTGTCATGCTTCATCTAGAATTAAAATACGTCTAAATATATTCATTTCTCTGACAAGTATTTCCGGATGGAGCATGTATGATACTAGTTATATTACTACCTAGTTAATATGGCTAGTTGGCATTGCATGGGATGCATGTTACTACCTATGCTACTTGGATCAACTTGGATTTTCAATGTGTGGGGAAATTGACTTCAGTTGACTTTTCAGCACCTTCTAGTCACGGGAATCAGATTCCATCAACTCTCGTGCCTTGTTGTCTGGGAGTTCCTATATGACGCGTTCTGCGTCAAAACGCTGCCCTTTCGCACAGGCACGTCGTCCCAGGGCGACGATTGGGTCGGCCCATTCCAGTGCGCCAAAAATAGCAGGTGAAAAATTGCAAAAATACACATACGCTATGGATGGGAATCGAACACAGGACTGCCTACTTATGCTCGCACGCTAGTAGCCACAACGACGGAAGGGCTAGGTTAACCATTATGCAGCGCAAAACTATAAGAACTAAAGAAAGTATAAGACTTAACACTATTTGAAAAAAATCATTTATGATTTTCCAAATTTTAATTAAATTTTGAACGTACGATTTTGTTTTGACAAGAGCAAACAATTTTATGATATGATGAACAAATTTTGAATTTCTGAAATGTTTTTCGAAAACATGAACATTTTCAGAATTTGTGAACAATTTTCTCAAGCAAGAACATTTTTTAAAGTTTCAGAAACAAAATTTTGGAATGGAGAACATTTTCTAAAATCTTGAACAAATATGGAAGCACAAACATTTTTTGAAAACATGAACATTTTCAGAATTTGTGAACAATTTTCGAAGGCAAGAATTTTTTTTGAAAATATGAGAACAAATTTTGAAACGGAGAACAATTTCCGAAATCCTGAACAAATATGGAAGCACAAACATTTTTTGAAACATGAACATTTTCAGAATTTGTGAACAATTTTCTAAAGCAAGAACATTTTTTTAAATTTGAGAACAAATTTTGAAATGGAGAACAATTTCTAAAATCCTGAACAAATATGGAAGAACAAATATTTTTTGAAAGCATGAAAATTTCAAGAATTTCTGGACAATTTTCTAAAGCAAGAACATTTTTAAAAATTTGAAAACAAATTTTGAGAGGGAGAACAATTTCAAAAATCCTGACCAAATATGGAAGCACGAACATTTTTTGAAAACATGAACATTTTCAGAATTTGAGAATAATTTTCTAAAGCAAGAATTTTTTTAGAACAATTTCGAAAATCCTGAAAAAATATGGAAGTAGAAACATTTTTTGAATACACGAACAAAAATTTTAAATACATAAACTCTTTTTAGATCTTTGAACAAATTTTATAAAAAAACACGAACATTTTTTGAAAACATGAACAAAATTTCAAAAATTCGATTTTTTTGAAGAAAAAAGAGAAGAAAAGAATAAGAATTTCTTTGAGATCTTTGAAAAACTAAGAACATTTTTTGAAATTTTTGAATAATGTTTTGAAACAGGAACATTTTTTAAAATTCATGTCATTATTTACAAATTTATCAAAAAACTAAAAAAAACAGCAATATTTTTTGAAAATTCGGAACAAATTTTTGAAACGGGGAACATTTTTTGAACTTGTGAACAAATATTGAAAAATGGGAACTTTTTTTGAATTTTTGAACAAAATCTGAAAAACAGGAATATTTTTTGAAATTAGGAAACAAAATTTCAAAATAAACTTGAAAAGAAAAAAAAGAGAAGGAATAAAAAGAAAAAAGAAAAGAAAAAACGAAAAAGAAGAGAAATAGAAAAAAGGAAAACGAAAAAAAACTGAAAAAGAAAAGGCCGGTTCAGGAACCTTCTAGAAGGTTCCCAAAACCGGGAAAAAACCGGCTGGAAACATCATAGAAGGTTCCCAAAATCTTCTCCTGAAAACGCTAAAACGGGCCGGCCCACTCGGTTCGCTCGCTCGCACCTCCTCTGTGCGAAACGTCGACAACTTGACGCAACGAGCGGCGAGTAGCATTTTCCTTGTTGTCTTGCTCTTGACGTTGCTCCTTTATTTGAAGGCTCGCAGGCATTATGTGGGGCCTTGTAAGGCCCATGGGTCCAACCTTCAAAACATCTTTCAAACTTCTTGGACGGGTGTATGTATAAGGGGTCGTTTCTGGGCTGGCCCGTTTCGGTGTGTTCATCTTCATTCGTCGGCTTTTCGTTTGCACAATCGCTGTGTTGTTCATTCCTGTTATTCGGTTTTCTTCTTCTTTTTTTGGATTTTAACTTTTCCGTTTTCTTTCTCCTTTTCCTTTTGGGTTTCTTTGACCCTTCATGGATTTCTTATGTTTTTTGTTTTCTTTATGTTTTTCACCGGTTTTCTTAGTTTCTTTCCAGGTTTTCACTTGTTTTTTTTCTTTTTTCTATTATTTCTTTCGTTCATTTATTTCTTTCTCAATTTTCACTTGTTTTTCTTTTATTTCTCTTTTTCAACTGTTTCCATATTATTATTGGTTTTTCATTTATTTTTTTGATTTTATTTGTTTCCTTTTCTCTTTTTATTAGTTTTCTTTGTTTCTCATTATTTCTTTGTTGGTTTTCATTGGTTACTGTTATGTTCAACACAAATCTATTTTTTTTCAGTATACTATGTACATTTTTTTTGTACACGTGAAACATTTTGTTGATACACATTGAGAATTTAAAAAAATTATGATGTTAATTTTTTATCTTAAATACTCCCTCCATAATGAAATATTAAGTATTGATCTAAACACTTTTATATTTATTTACCGGGGGAGTACATATTTTGAACACATTTTTGAATATGTGGTCAACATTTATACACGGTGAAAACTGTTTGAATGGCAACAAATATTTTTTACACATAATGCATTTATAATATACATCACGAACATTTTTTCATATATATATATTTAACATTTTTATGTACAGAACTAAAAAAATACTGAAATATATGTTTTTGATGCCTAATTTTATTTAGTTTATGTGTTACATTTTCGTATGCATCAGGAATATTTTTATACATGTTTAATTTTATAAAATACAAATTATTATTTTTCCAATATATAATGTTGACTTTTTTTATACATGTTGTATATTCCTCGTATATATTAGGAACATTTTTTTATACACATTGAACATTTATCAAATACATGATTTGAAATTTTAATATATTTTTATGTCTGCTTTTTCAACACATTGTATATTTTTTGTATACATCTTTCATGTACATCAAAATACAAATAGTACACATTTAACATTTTTCAAATGCATGATTAACACCATGCAAAAAATGCATGATTGTACCTATTTTATACACACCATACATTTTTGTATACATGTAAAAAATTATATGCTTTTAAAATTTTAAAAAATACATGTATTAAATACTATTCTAAATAGAGTTTCTGAGTACGTGATTAAAGTTTTCCAAAACAATGATTAACATTTTTTCAAATGCATATTTGGTGTTTACTTTTTTTTTCAAATACATTGTACATTTTTCGTATAGTACTTCTGAAACATTTATTTGATATACGTTTGACATTTTCCAAAAACTTGATTAACACTTTTTAAAAACCCATTGTTTTGAAAAACAAATTTGACTACATGTTAAGAAAATTAAATATGTGTTGAAACATTTTGAAAATGTGTTCAACTTTTTTTTAAATCTGTATGGACAGTTTTTTAACATTGCAAAAGAAAACCAGAACTGAAGTAATTCTTTGTGAAATATATGCATTTTAGATAATTTTTTAGAAAATTTAACAAAATGTAATAAAAAAATACGAAGCTAACAAATGAAAAATGATTCGAAGCAACAGTTTACTTGGTGAGCCCATGACCATGCGCAGGTGACGGTATATGTCGCTAATAGACGGTCTATGTCACATGAGGCGTTTGTTAAGCTGCCCGTCACCTTATGGGCCATATGATGGGCGTGGAGGAAAGTGATACACGAAGAGTTTATTCAAAGTTCTTCGACTACTCACGAGTTCATTAAAAGGTTCATATCAGAACTACATATGACAATAGAGAACGAGACTAGGGCGTCGGCTGAGATCAGAAGAATAGCGGCGAGGGCACCACCCCGGGGTTACACAAAAATCCATGTCGATGCAAGCGTGTCAATGTCTGAGTTGAGAGGAGCGGCACCCGCAGTGTGCCGAGATGATGGTGGATGATATTTGGGTAGCTCCTCTAATCGATGTAGCCAAACTCGAGGTGATAGCATGCAGAGAAGCTTTGGCTCTGGCAGAAGACTTGATAATTCAAAATGTTATAATTGACTCCGATTCAAAGCAGGTAGTGAACGGCATTAAAAGAGGGACTAGTAGCACTGATGGTTGCATCATTAGCGAGATTAAGCGGCTAGCTAGTTCAATTAATTGTAAGTTTACTTTTAAAGGTCGGGCATCAAACACTGATGCAAATAGGTTAACTAAGTTTTCAAACACTCTTGTTCGACATCTATGGTTCATCCATCCCTATGATCGTTTTTTCTACCACTTCATGTGGGCTATGATAAAAAAAGCTTAGCTATACCCAAAAGAACTAGAATGACCGGGGGCTTCGGCTCTAATATTAAAATTCTGTTGAGGCTTGGGCTCGGTTAAGAAGCTGAACTCCTGAAAAATCTGTTACCATGTTAATATTGCCGTTACTCTGTCTCTTATCTCGCCCTTTTCTTCGCTTTGTACTGCCCACGCCTACGCCCACCCCCACCCCCACCCCCGTTCTTTTCTTCCTGCAACCAAGCGCCGTATCACATCAAGCAATTGATTGTTTTTTTTTAGGAAAATTGGTCAGGCAATTGATTGTTTATTTTCCTTTGATTCCAGATCTTCAGCGCGATGATTATTTGACCCGATCTCTCCTTCCTTTCTCAGCCGTAGGAGGCACCGCTGCTTCAGTACGATTCGGCAGGCAATCTCGGTGAGTGGAGATTGGATTGGATCCTCGTTTCATCTACTGATGAGTTCCCATGCTCACCCAAGCATTCATATGCATCGCTTTTATTCTGCGCACATCGATTTGATTTCTGTTTTCGCCTCTGTTTTGCACAGGAGAGCTCAGTCAAGATCTTGTATATTGGACCGATCTTTACCCAGGTATAACTTCTTGACTGCCCCTACATGGCTAGGACATGCAATTCTCCATTCAGATATGAGGATGGTATCTTTTCTGAACGTGTATGTGATCAAGCATCCTGTTCCAGCTTTAGGCCTTTTGGTTTCATGCTTGGCGTGCCGGCAAGTTTTATAAGAACTTGTCCGTCCTACAACCATGAAAACTGTTATATCTATATGGCGGAAATTTGTCACGAGTGTTGTTCGGGCAAGTTGTTCTATGGGCTTGGTCAGTCGGACAACCATGAACACTGATATATCCTATATTTTCATCTTGGAAACTTTTATTATGTGGCAAAAATTCTCTCACGATTGTCATTCCGGCAAGTTCTTGCAGTGGATTGGTCTGTCGTACAACAGTGTGAGACAAGTAAAAATGACATGTATGTATTATGTCAAAATTCGATTTCTTTCCGGTTGACATTCCGGCAAGTCCTTAATTATATGGGCTTGGTCCGTCGTACAACTGCAGAGACGATTACGGGTGACACATATATATTATACAAAATATGTGATTCCTTCATGGTTGGCGTTCTGACAAGTCACCATGTGGGTTTGGTCCGATGCACACTTGTTGAGCGTAATATAGCTTATGCTTAGATCTGTTGTTGTCGTTTTACTCAAGTGTTTCCCTTCTTTTCTTGATTTTATAGGGAGAGTATTGAATGGTCCGCCGAGAATACTTGCTCATGAAGCTAGGTAACAAGTTGGTGACTCTTTTCCTACTTCTTTTTTTATTTTCACTAGGCATTCTTTTAGACATATATATGTCACCGTATTTATTATATGCCTTTTGCACATGTAGAAGATGCATGGTCAAGTGTTTGTTCCTCCAAATGAATTATCCATTTGTCAATTAGCTAAGCAGCATTTATAGCAGCCTCATACTAGTGATGATGTTAATCTAGTGATCAGACAACATGTGCTAATGCAAGCAGATTTGACACGTCATCCTCATGGCTAGAATTGGGGCCCTACCCTTAGTGATTATTCCTTTCATCTAGCGTCTTTTCCTAATCTGATTATAAAGCCTACACTATATGAATTGGGATGGTAGCAAAAGGTCTAGTTGGGACGTCCACACGGTCGAGTTTGTTCCTCGTTCCAAAGGCTATGTTGACCGAATAGGGCAACTCTATCCTAAATCATTGTTCATTTGGTTTGAAAAAAAAGGAAAGAAGAACACATACAATATATATGGGCCCATTTATTGCTCCGTCTGTGAATATGAAGTTTTTGATTCATTACTAAGGTCACTACTAGAAATATGGGATCCAAATACCAAAATTTTCCCTTTTTTCATCTGGTGAACGAAGATTACCCTGCTTAACATGATTCTACTGTTGGGTTTCTTTTAGTTGGAGATCAATACGAGGAATATGCTCCCTAAATAGATTATCACCTTCCAAGCTTACATTCCTAGATTTCTTATCTGGCTTTTTTTAGAATTTTATCATCCCAATCGTGAAAATGTAAGTATAACTTATGAAGATTAGTGTGACCATTTCCATAATAAACAAGAATGCACTTCGCCTTTTACCTCGTTCGAGAACAGCACATATATGTTTCACCTTTTAGCGCTTGTTGTCTTTGTTGTTGCATGGTTGTTGGGGGGTGAGGGTGTGCTAGTTGACAACCTAATCTAAGTTAAACCTTATCAACTTCTAATGGTTCTTCAGGGAAACAGAGAGACTCATCATATTCCTTGAACACACCAATTGTGAGAATGTTCAATTCTTCACTGGTACTTTCATGCTCTTCGTGGTGTGTTGGTATAACGTTGCTGCGAAGTGCAAAGTAGGGGCTTCTTCCTTCATTGGGGTAGTACCCAATGTTTTGACCGATGCTGCCCTCAACGTTGGCTCCTCGAGAAGCTCATAAGTTGGGCCATGCAACATTGTTGCAGGGAATGTAAGCCTCTCGTTTATGCTGATCTTGCAATATGGCAATGCCTGAAATGATCATAGGAGAAATTCTATATTCTACAATCATTACTGCATCTTCATAAGTTGCTCTCATACTTTAAGATGCACAACACACTGAATCATCTGATAGAGCGACGACATTTGATGCAACCATTTTCTTTACATTTGTCATGCTATGAGGATATCTTCATCAATAGTCCAATCATAAATCAATTTTTGGGTGTTCAGGCTTCTTCTGTGCTTTTGGGGCTAGGAAGTTCTATGAGACTTAACTCCTTTAAGCATGTGTGAAAAGGTCACCAATTTTTTCTACATGAAAAGAACAGTCACTGTTTTGACACTTGCTGAGAATCGGCCTCCCGGACTAAAAGCGAGAATTCACCATTATCGTTTGATTGGCTTGTGCCGACTTGGGTTTCACTGGCAATTTCTCTCATTGGCCACTTTTCTCTACAGGCTTTTGTTGAACGTCATTTTTGTCTGATGAGCAACGAGTTGAATATAGTTCTCTATATCTATATCTTTTGAAGCCAACCCATGGGTCGTACTCCTTGTAGTTGTACGACTACCTTAGCATGCAGATTATTTGTGCACATATGCACTGCTTTTGACTCGGTGATTGGTTGTGGGCAGTGCAGACTTAAGTTTCTCCATCTATTTATGAATATGTTGCCTTCTCATTAAATCCTTGCTCTGCTTGGATCAACTTGGCGATGCCTATAGTCCTATAGGTACTATAAAATCTCCCGAGAAAAGTATTTTGCATCTGCTCCCATGTATTAGTGGAGCTTGGAGCTAACTTACCATACCAAGTGAAAGCAGGCCCGGACAACATTTGCACATACCGCATCAGGAAAAGTTCCCCATCATGGGTCGTATCCTGACAAGTTGCAAGGAAGTAGGCTATGCTCTCATGAGGAAACTCACTCCCCTTAAACTTACTAAACTGCAGTTGTCAGTAGTTAGTTGGAATGTCACCCGGACAACATTTGTTGGGTATGGTTTAGCATACCCTCGTCACTTAGAATAGTGATTTTGCATTAACTAGGTCTTTACTCCTTCAACAATCATTTTTTGGATCGCCTCAAGGTTAAGTGGGGCTCCTCCTTGGTGGCTACTGCTACTTGCACCACCCTGATGACCCTCAATATTACGACTCGAATTATTTGCCATCTCATTATGTAATGTTGGTGCTGCTAGCTCATCCTTCTTTTGTTGGAGTGCAGTTGTAAGGTTGGCTAGTTGCTAATCAACGGAACGAGTTTCATTCGCAGCTAGGACTTTCTCTATATGGTATGCAATCGGGGTATGTTAAACCATACCCACCCGACGTTAACCTAGTCCACCTCCTCACGGCTTGTCAGGATACTACTCACAGTGGAGCACTTCTCCTAAGGCACTTTGTGCATACATATTTCGGGGCTACTTTCACTTGGTATACTAAGTTAGCTCCAAGATCCATTAAAACATGGGAGCAGAAAAATGTGTTTTTTGAGTGGTTTTATGGTACCCACAGGATTGTATGCATCACCGAGATAATGTCCCAAATAGAGCAACGATTTGATGAGAGGGCAGCAAATTTCATAAATAAATGGAGACACTTAAGTCTTCATTGCTCAATCACCTGGCCGGAAGCAATGCGTATGTGCACAAATTATATTCGCTCTCAGGTGGTTGTACAACTACTAGGAGTATGATCCATCACCTTTGAGGAGTTAGCTTCAAAGGCTACTGATATAGAGAACTATATGTAGCTCGTTGCTCGTCGAACAAAAAACGGCGTTCAACAAGCCTGCAGAGAAAAGTGGTCAATGAGAGAAAATGCTGGTGAATCTCATGTCAGCACAAGCCATGGAAACTGTTGGGGATATTACCACTAGGTGTAAACCGGCCAGCCTGGGCCGGGTTAACTTCATTAGTGGTATAAGCAAAGAAAGGCCCAAGGCTTGTAGTTGTTTAGAACTTGTAGCAGTAAACCGGCCTGGTGTATAACTTGTAGTGTAAGCTAGGAATAGAGAGATACCAACCGGGATACGAGTATGAACCGGTTGGGGCTCTGCGAACCGACGGGCGTCACCCGTGTATATAAGGGGACGACCCGGCGACGGTTCAAGGGACAGACAACCACAACTCGAGCCTAGGCGAAGCTTGTTTGCTCCCTAGCCATCGAGACCACATCAATTCCATCACAACTAGACGTAGGCTTTTACCTTCATCGAAGGGGCCGAACTAGTATAAACCCTTGTGTCTTCGTGTCCGCTTTAACCCCTTCAAGTAAACTCGGAGCGATGGCTCCACGACTAAGTCCTCTCACTAGGACATCTGCCGTGACAAATCCACGACAGTTGGCGCCCACCGTGGGGCTATCGCACGATGGTTTGACGATCTTGGAGGGCAAGCTCAAAGGACTCGAAGGCTACGTCGTGGGCCGGATGACCGAGAGTCGTCGCGGCCGGATCTACATCGACGACGCAGGATGGGGTCCCGAGGCCGATTCAATTGAGTACGGGTACCGGGTCCCCTTTGGTGGCATACACGTCTTCATCGGCAAGATCGGGGAGCCTGGGCCTGAGCCGGACATCTGCACCGACCTCGTCGAGACGGCTCAGCGTGCGAGACCTACCCAGGCTAAACCGACTGTGAAGCGTGTCTTCGTTGGGGTCATCCACGGAGGAGAACACGACGCCGGTTCAGAACACGGTAGTAAGACCGTCGTTTATTCCGGCGACGAATCTTCAGGAGGAGAAACTGAGTCATTGTACCAGTTATAGGACGATATGTTCAGGGGCTGTTCTGATGGCGACAGTATTCCGGACCCCCCAAGCCAGACCAACCGGGTTGGAATATTCATGGCCGGTACGCAGGCAGCGAATCACTCTTCAACCGCTACAGCGATGCTTTCTGGATCAGCAGCGGGAGTGGCAGCAGGGGCAGGAGGCCCGGAGCGCCCGCCGGTTCAAGTTCTATCAGACCTGTTTGATGCACTAGCTGCGCTCATGGCAGAGGACAACCCGACGGATCAGGAGGCCCATAATGCAAAAATTGCGAAGGTGAAGGAGCAGATCACGCAGGCCAAAGCGGATCTAGCGGCAGAAAAGGAGCGGATGGCTGCAGAGCGGGCCGCTCTAGACGCCCAGGCCTACAAACTCATGCTTGACCAGAGTGCGTCGCAGGAGGTGTTGAAGCGGAAGTATAGATCACGCCTACCGTTAGGGTTTGATCCCAGAAATCTCTTTCAGACCCCAGGAGCTGGACCCAGTAATCCGCCCCAGCACCGGGAGGCAAACCGGATTGAGGCACCAGGGCCAGGGGCGACGGTCCAACCTCGCCTGATGGAGCCTCCTCAGCAGAATACCGTGTTTCCCCCTCCGGTTCAGACACCCCCAGGCCATTATTCTAATCCTATGGACAACCTTGTCGCAGCCGCCGCGCGATTGGAGGCTATCCCAGTCGAAGGGGACTCACCGCAAGCGGTCGAGACGCGCCGGGTTAAGGAGCTTCTCCGGACTGCACTGATTCAGCAGGAGGCATATTCATACAGTCGTGATCGGATTCATTCTACGCCCCGTCCAAGCAGGAGCTATAGCAGGCGCATGGATGAACCGGCCATATCAAGCAATGCGCGGGACCGTGAAGCGGCCCGTGGCAATAACCTGACAGGTGGCGTTCGCGATGCTCAGGAGGTGGTGGACCGGGCCCGGGCGCGAAGGGAGGCCGAATTGGCAGCGCAGGATGACGCAGGCCAACTTACGCCGGTCCGCCCTACCACCTTCGCCGGACCGGGAGTCGCATCCGCTTTAGGGGTGCCCTGTTTGATCCCCGCTTTGCGCAATGTACGCCTGCCTAAGGACTTCAAGGGTCCGCGCAAGGTGCCGAATTACACCGCCGATTTGTCCCCTGAAGCGTGGGTAGAAAGTTATGAGATGGCCATGGAGATGCTATACGTGGATGAGTCTACGTGTGCAAAGTACTTCACCATGATGCTTGAAGGCACGGCTCGTACTTGGTTGAAGAGCCTACCGCCCAACTCTATCAGCTCATGGGCCCAGTTACGGGCCCGGTTTATCCAGAATTTCAAGGATACATGTAAGAAGCCCAAGTCCATAGTAGACCTAGCGGCTTGTGTCCAGGAGGAAGGGGAGTCAACAACCCGTTGGGTACGCCGTGTTTCGGAGATTTTGCACTCCTTTGACAGGATCAACGCTGACTCTGCAATCTTAACCCTAGAAGGCAACTGCCGGTTTGAGCCTTTAAAATTGAAATTGGGGCGCATGAAGCGGTTCTGTAATGACATGGGAACCCTCATGGCCGCGTTGGTGAAGTATGCTGATTCAGACAGTACCAAGGATCCCGAGGCTGATGATGATGAAGCAGGGAAGGGAAAGAAGAATGGCAACTCCAAGGGGCAACAGTACAAACCGGCGGGTCATGGAAACGGAGGCAAACGCAAAGCGGATGGCAACATGGATTTCGTGGCCAATACTAATGCACAGGACAGGGGGCAGCGGCGCAGAGGCAAAGCGAATCGTAATGGGGGTCCCAATCCTAATGCGAGCCGTTTGAATTACTTGTTGAATCAACCTTGCCCCAAGCACGGGACGAAGGAGTCGCCAGCTACCCATCTCTGGAAAGATTGTTATATTATGCAGGAGTTCAAAAATTCTAATGCCTTCCGGTACGACCAGGGGTCAGGTGGCGGCTCAGGATCCGGTTTCCACGGGCCGGGTCACGATGGAGCTTCCGGTTCAGGTCTTAATCAGGGCGGTCACAATAATCCGAATAATCAGAACGGCCAGCAGCAGCAACAGCAGTCGGGTTATCAGAGCCAACCAAAGCAGTTGAACAATGGGCAATATGATGTTTTCACGACTAGCTCGGATAAGCGCGACCGGAAACTTCACAAGCGCGCAGTGAACTCTGTTGAACCGGCCTTGCCGCGTTATTTACGCTGGTCAGAGCAGCCTATCGTATGGAGCAGAGAGGACCATCCTCCCCGGGTTGATAATCCGGGCCAGCTAGCATTGGTGGTAGACCCTCAGGTGGGGGGTTATAAGTTCACCAAGGTACTTATGGACGGAGGAAGCAGTATTAACATACTATATTATGAAACTTTCCGCCGCATGGGTCTAACAGACAAGGATCTCAGACCGTCCAATACAGTGTTCCACGGTGTAGTACCAGGCAAATCTGCATATCCTGTCGGTAAGATAGCCCTGGATGTGGCTTTTGCAGACGAGCACGATTCCCGGTCTGAAAAACTAACCTTTGAGGTAGTGAAGATCCGGAGTCCATATCACGCCTTGTTTGGGCGGCCGGCTTATGCTAAGTTCATGGCACAACCTTGTTATATCTACTTGCAGCTCAAAATGCTGGGTTACAAGGGAACGATAATGGTGCATGGAAGCCGCCGGGTCGCTTTGGAATGTGAGGAAGGTGATGCAGCTTATGCAGAGGCGGTCTGTGCCATGGAGGAGTTGAAGTTCTATAAGGACAATGTTGATCCGGCGGATATGACCCTTTTAAAGAAACCAACTACAGAGCATGAATCGGATCTGAAGTTTAAATCGGCAGCTGAGACCAAACTTGTTGACTTCGTGCCAGGCGATTCGTCCAAGCAGTTCACTGTCAGTGCCAATCTGGATCCTAAATAGGAAAGCGCACTCATCGAGTTCATCCGTGAGAATCGGGATATCTTTGCATGGAAGCCATCTGACATGCCAGGTGTACCGAGGGAACTCGCTGAGCACACACTTAATGTGGATCCTAAGTATAAACTGGTGAAACAGTTCCTCCACCGGTTTAACGAAGAAAGGCGCAAAGCCATTGGAGAGGAAGTGGCCAGGCTTTTGGCAGCTGGCTTTATCATTGAAGTGTTTCATCCGGAGTGGCTTGCTAATCCGGTGCTGGTCCTTAAGAAAAACGGCACTTGGCGTATGTGTGTGGATTACACAGATCTTAACAAGGCCTGTCCTGCGGATCCTTCCCCCCCCCCCCCCCCCCGCATTGATCAGATTATTGATGCCACAGCAGGCTGTGAGCGTTTAAGTTTCTTGGATGCGTACTCTGGATATCATCAGATCAAAATGGCGGTTAAGGACCAGGAGAAAACAGCGTTTATCACTCCCTTTGGAGCCTTCTGCTATGTATCTATGCCTTTCGGGCTCAAGAGCGCCCAGGCTACTTATCAGCGGTGTGTACAGAATTGCCTGCATACACAGATTGGCCGCAATGTGCATGCTTATGTGGATGATATTGTAGTGAAATCAAGACAAAAGGAGACACTGGTGGATGATTTGAAAGAAACCTTTGACAACTTGCGCATTTACAAGATGATGCTTAATCCGGCCAAGTGCGTCTTTGGTGTTCCGGCAGGCAAGTTATTGGGGTTCCTGGTATCTAACAGAGGAATTGAGGCTAATCCGGAGAAAATTAAAGCTATTACTTCCTTGGCTAAACCGAAGTGTATCGATGATGTTCAGCGTTTGGCGGGGCGGAATCGCTGCGCTGAGCCGGTTTATCAGCCGCCTCGGAGAAAAGGCCATCCCTTTGTACCAGATGCTGAGGAAGACAGATAATTTCGTCTGGAGTCCGGCTGCTGATGAAGCATTTGAGGACTTAAAGCGGCAATTGGCCAATCCGCCTGTTCTTGCGGCTCCGGTTGACAAGGAGCCGCTGTTGTTATATGTTGCAGCCAATGCTCGAGCAGTTAGCGTGGCTATGTGGTGGAACGCAAGGAGGCAGGCAAGGAATATCCGGTTCAGCGGCCGGTTTATTATATCAGTGAGGTGCTTATTGAGTCCAAGCAAAGGTATCCGCATTCGCAGAAGCTAGTCTATGGTGTTTTCATGGCCAGTCGGAATTTGAAGCAGTATTTCCATGGGCACCCTATCACAGTGGTCAGTTCAGCTCCTTTGGGTGATATCATACAGAACCGGGAAGCGACTGGCCGGATTGCCAAATGGGCCATAGAGGTTGGGCCGCATGGACTAAAGTATATACCACGGACAGCGGTGAAGTCTCAAGCACTTGTTGATTTCATTAATGATTGGACGGAGTTACACGCACCAGAGGAGAAGCCGGATCACACGTATAACTTCCCCGCGAGGTGATAAGTTTTGTTATGTTCTCCGCTTAATGTTCCCTTGTACTAATAATGCAGCTGAGTACGAAGCCTTGCTCCATGGTCTCCGGATGGCTAAAGAGATGAACTTAAGCCGGGTTAAGTGCTTTGGTGACTCGGACCTGGTGGCTCAGCAAGTGTCTGGCACTTGGGATTCTAAGGACCCGCTTATGGCCGCATATCGTCGGGAAGTGGATAATATTGCAGGTTGCTCCAAGGGTTATCAAGTGGATCATGTGGATCGCCGGAAGAATGAAGCGGCGGACGCTTTAAGCCGGTTGGGTTCTCAGCGTAAACCTGTCCCGCCTAATGTCTTTTTGGACGTATTGCACAACCCGTCAGTCCAGCTCCCAGGTGAAGCGGATTTGGCTATTCCTGATCCGGAGGCCCAATTGGTGGCGGCACTACATGCTATTCCGGATTGGACGGTTCCTTTTCTTGCGTATATGACTCGAGGGGAATTTCCAGAAGATGAGATTCTGGCCAGACAGATAATCCGGCGCTCCAAGTCTATGACGATTCTTAATGGTGAGTTGCATCATTGCAGTGTATCAGGGGCATTTCAACGTTGTGTTTCTCCTGAGGAAGGCTGTGAAATCTTAAGAGAAATCCATGAAGGGGATTGTGGACATCACGCCGGTTCAAAGTCTCTGGTGGCAAAGGCGTTTCGTCACGGATTTTACTGGTTGACAACACACGCTGATGCGGAGGACTTGGTTAAACGGTGTGATGGATGTCAGAAATTTTCAAGGCGTGCTCATGTACCGGCACAAGAGTTGAGGATGATCCCAATAACGTGGCCGTTTGCAACTTGGGGGCTGGATATGGTTGGACCCTTTAAACGATCCAAGGATAAGAAGACCCACCTTTTGGTGGCAGTAGACAAATTTACCAAGTGGGTTGAAGCGGAGCCTGTCAGCAAGTGTGATGCAGCAACAGCGGTGCAGTTCATCAAAAAGGTGATCTTCCGGTTTGGCTTTCCACACAGTATCATTACTGACAATGGTACTAATTTATCCAAGGGTTCTATGAAAGAGTTCTGTGAACGTGAGCACATCCGACTTGACGTGTCGTCAGTCGCTCACCCCCAGTCCAACGGACAGGCAGAACGAGCTAATCAAGAGATCTTACGAGGCATCAAACCCCGGCTTATGGTCCCTTACAGAGAACACTAGGGTGCTGGGTTGAAGAGCTACCATCGGTGCTATGGAGTATCAATACTACGCCAAACCGGTCCACTGGATATACACCGTTCTTCATGGTCTATGGAGCAGAGGCAGTTCTCCCCAGCGATATCCGGCACGATTCGCCTCGTGTGGCGGCTTATGTTGAAGCAGACAACAAGACGACACGGCAAGACGCTTTGGACCTATTGGATGAGGAGCGTGATATGGCAGCTGCTCGTTGGGTGATTTACCAGCAAGATCTTCGTCGTTATCACAGTCGCCGGGTTAAAACCAGAACCTTTCAAGAAGGAGATTTGGTGCTTCGGCTCATCCAAGACCAGACAGATATGCACAAGTTATCCCCACCTTGGGAAGGACCTTTTGTGGTCAGCAAGAATCTGCACAACGGGTCATACTATCTGATTGATATTCGAGAGCATCAAGACTCACGCACGTCAGAGGAGGAGACCAACAGGCCATGGAACATAGCTCATCTTCGGCCTTACTACACTTGAGCCATCGGCTCTATTTATGTACATATCATGACAATGTATATATTATCTTCGATATAATAAAACCGGAGCCTCAGCTAAAGCGGGGTCTCTGTCTTTCTCATCATGCGTGGTTACATGGAGTGACTCTGTTTTTAAAGCGGCCTCCGGTTTACCCCTTGACATTTGCTTTTTTGTATATCACTAGGGGCCTTGGTCGAGTCCGAACCAACGCACACCTTTTGATAGGCGACAGCCACCAGATCATTTGGGGACACGGTCAAGTCTGAACCGGTCACGCCTCTTGGTCGGCCTAAGGCCATCGAATCACTTGGGGGAATGGTCGAACCCGAACCATTACCACGCCTCTTGATCTGGCTTATATGCCAACGAGTCATTTGGGGACCTGGCTGACTTGAATCATAGTCACACCTATTGGGGGCTTGATCCAGTCCGACCATGGTAATGCCATCTGAACAGCTCAATATAGCGTATGTTTACAAAAAGGATTTATCATTGCCTTGGTTTTCATGCTGTTTTCACGGCTTCTTTGATATTTGTTTTGGTTGGATTTCTTTTATCAACAAAACACCTTTTTTCCGTTTAAGCCGATGGATTTGATTTCATTTTAAACCGGAGACGTATGCCCGGTTTACCTTTTCTTGTTAACATCTTCAAGTAACAAGGGGGCTTGTGTTGATTCAGCACAGTTTTATATGGGAGCTGTTCTCTCCCCGCTTTACCGACGGTAATGGTTTCTAAGGCCTCCGCTTTAAGCTTGGCTACGCCAGCTTCATGCCCAGACATGGCAGGTATTTGTATCACATATTTGTTGGATTTCTAATACATATATTCAATATCATAAACCGGCTGGCGGTATCACCGCCACCGAGGTTCAAATTTTTCTGGTTGCAGGAAGTACGAATCAAGCAAAAGTTTCACTACTTATGCACGAAGGCATATTCAAAATGGAAGTATTAACTAAAGTTATTACAAGGCAACACGGTGCCCAAGTAAGATCATTGTTATTTGGGCAACCGCCAATGACAGATATTTAAACCGGCCTCCGGTTCAAGCCTGCTCCTCATCCTCTGCCGCTTCAGCTTCCTCGTCTCTACCCATTGGCTGGAAATCAACAGTGGTCCAGTCGATTCCCTTTAAAGCTTGGAAAACAGCCTCTTCATGGATCAGGGAAGACGGTTCAATATCAGGAGCATAAGTATGCTTACGGATTGGAGGGATCAGATTTTCCGCTTCAAAAGTTGGGGCAGGCACTCGCTTGTTCTGGTCATTGTACTGTGCTTGATAATGTGTCAAGTCTGCTTCTTCAGCCAGCTGATAGGCCAGAGGGCGCACTGCACGGTTTATCGCCCGTAAATCCTCTTCATTAAATTCAGAACCATCTTCCTTCACGCTGGGGTAGCCTTGAGCTGCTTCCACAGGGTCAAAGTCTGGTACCCATGCCTTGGCTCGGATCAAAGCATTAATAGCTCCGGTTCGGGCAGCAGATTTCTTCACCTCCTCAATCCGGGCAGGAAGCATGGACAACCTGTTCAGAGTATCCTGGAGTAAGGAAGGTGCTGGGTTATTATGAGAAGCTGTGGTGATGATCCGCTGGGCTCCGGTATATAGCTGTTCTACTAAGGTGTAGACAGCCTTCAGTTTCTTCCGCACATCGTTCCCTAAGTGCCCGATGCGTGTGCCTGCAACAATAAAGAGATACTCTCAAACCGGATTTATACTACAGCAGGTTCAAAGCATCACAAATGTTCGAAGGAGCTTACCAAAGATCGCCGCGGTCATGGAGTGTACTTGCCGCTTTACGGCTGTCAGATCATCTACCACCGGTTTAAGGGCAGCTTCAGCATTTTCTGCTCGTTTGATTAAATTGGCCTTCTCAGTGGCCCAATCAGCCTGTTCTTTCTTGAAGCCTTCCTTCAGTTGTTCAGTGGCGTTCAAGGCACTGGTTAATTCTTTCTTGGCCTTCTCTGTTTCGGCCTGCTGGGTTTTCAATGCCTCTTGTAAATCGGCAATCCGGTCCTCCTTGATTTTCACCTCAGCCTGCATATAGACAGTATTTTCAACAAGCAGTTCAAGAAAGTCAAAGTCTCAACCACACAACAAAGTTATATGCTTGACACTTGGGGGCTAATGCACCTTCGATTTTTATATATTACTACTAGATGGCAAAGTCCCAAGCTCAATACAAGTATTCAACTTGGCACTTGGGGGCTAATGGCTATTTGATCTACGTATGTTTCCAAGGACAGTTTTTATTGAAGCCCCGGCTTAAACATGTCAACATAAAACCGGCCCTTGGGGGCTATGCAGGTGGATTTCAAAATTGTTAAAGAATATATTCATGTCCCGGTTTGATCAAGATTACAAACCGGCCCTTGGGGGCTAGAAGGGCTGATATAATGGCAGTAAGTAAAGGAGTGGGTTACCTCAAACTTGTCCCTCATTCTCTTGACCAGGCCAGCTTCATAGTCACGGCTAGTATAAAGCCGGTTTAAATAGCCAGAATGAAGGTCTTGGGCGCTCAGAGCAGCATATGTCTCCAGTTCAACATCCCATTTTCCTTTATTCAAAGCGGAAAAAACTTCTTTTACAGTGTGCCCGGTTAAAGTTGCAGGATTCCCCGGTTCAGAACGGCCCATACCAGTAATCACAACGTCATCATCTTTGGACTCGACGGATTGTGTGGGCACGGCCGTTTTGTCAGCAGGACTGTGGGATTTATCAAACCGGACGGAACTGACAGGCGGATCGGCAGAGATTGAAGTGTTAACAGGCCTCTCTACGGGTGTAACATCATCTTGCAACGGAGGATCATTGGGAATATCTTCAGAGGCAAAATTTTCAAAATCTGCCGCTTTATCATGATCTAGGGCGGCATCTTCTTCAGCCGTTTTATCCAAACGGGCCTTCTTGCTTGGTTTCGGTTTGGTTCTAAGAGAAAAAGCAAAATCAGTGAAAAATATAAGCCATTACATAATACACTAGAAGCATATAGTCGGTTTGGCTTACCCGGCAGCTATCTTCAATGGCGGTAATTGATTTGCCGATGATTCACCAGAGGATGAATGAGAAGTGACCTGATAATCGGAGTCGGACGGATTAAGAGGTTGACGGAAGAAACCCGCTTTAGAATTTAAAGCAATAAAAAGGTCGGAGACCTCGGAGCGACGCTTTCGAACCGGGTTGTTTGGTAAACCGGCAGAGGTAACTACCTGACCACTGTGCCGGGTTGTGCGGCGAGCTTCATGTTGCTGCGTCTTCATAAGAAATTCGGGATCCAAATAAGCAAGAGGGTGAGAAAAATTAACTTTCCAGTTTGCCTGGCGAAATTTTGGCAAGGGCAAATTTTCTGAATCGGAAGAGAAAATAGTTACCTCAGCGAATCCTGCATTGCTGGCCTTAGCGTCGTCCTGACAAGCATCATCATCAATAAGGCGTGTAAAAAGCAAGCCAAGAGAATCAAGTTCTACCTCAAGATCCGGATTACCCACATCATCGTCAATGGCTGGGTCAGATGAAGCGGTGGTTTTTCTCTTGTGAGCTGGTTTCTTAATAACTTTGGTTTTGGGCCGGGTTGGCCGCCCTGCTTTCTCCGCTTTATCTTGTGAAAGTTTCTTGCTCCAAAACGGATTATCACCCTGGATCAGAAATAATTAAATGTTACACACATGAAGCAGTAACAGGTTTAATGATGGAGCAACTAAAAACTTACCGCAGGCGGTTTGTTGGTGGTGCAGTAAGGAGGCAGACCGGTTTGAGCACAGAGGTGCTCCGGTTCATTCAGCATCTTCTTTACCGAGTCTGTAACTTCATCATCAGAGAGTTGAATTTTGGTTTGTCGGAGTGGGTCGTCGACACTGTCAGTATACTGGCACATCAAACCGGAGCGCCGGCTCAGAGGCAGTATGCCCCATGATAACCAGCAGCGTGCAAGGTCTATTCCCGTCAAACCGTTAGCCATAAAAGCTCGGAGCTTGGACAGTTGCGGGGCATATTTGCTTCTATCTTTGGCGCTCAATCTTTGTGGAAACGGATGGGTGTTGCTCAGCCGCTCTGGACGAAAGCCAGGTAAGGGATTTTCATCCTCAGGAGAAGTATCTTTGCAATAAAACCAAGTCGCATTCCACTCCTTGGGGTGAGTATGGAGTTTGACGTGGGGATAGGTGATCTCCTTCCTCTTTTGAATAGCCATGCCACCCAATTCAGTATTGGGGCCGTCGGTGAATTCAGTGCGACGGTTTAGATGGAAGAGGTCTCTAAACAGTTCAACAGAAGGTTCCTCTTGAAGATATACTTCAGATAGTACTTGAAAGTGGCATAAATTGGTGACGGAGTTGGGGTCAATGTCCTGGGGACGGAGCTGAAAATTGGCTAACACGTCCCGGTAAAATTTAGAACCGGGCGGTTTGAAGCCCCGGGCCAGGTGATCTGCGAAGACCACAACTTCCCCTTCCTGAGGTGTAGGAGGGCATTCCTCTCCAGGGACCCTCCAGTGGATTGTATCTTTATCATCTAAAGCGCCAATCGAGACTAGATCATCCAGTTGTGATTCGGTGACGCGCGAAGGAACCCAGTTGCATTCATACACTTGCTTGGCCATGGTAAGATCTAAAAGAAATAGTGGATCCGGTTCAGAAGCATGCTTGGTACAAGGTGTTGATCTAAACTACGATAATCCGGAGGCAGCATTTATAAACCGGTTTCCTGTGATGCTGTGTCATGTGGATTCTGGCGGTTCAACAAGGGGACTAATGATATATATACCGGTTCAGCAGTTATTTTCTGGTAAGTTAAACCGCCTGACCTAAGCATTGGAAGTGATTGAAGCTGTGGATAACTAAGTATACAGAAACAAGTTTCGCAAGATCATATTACGGCTGCGGATCAAACGCGAAGTTTACAGAAAACAGAAAATGTTTCGAGAAGTAAAGCAGAAACAGAAGTGAATTATGGAACAGGGATATGCGGAAGATCTGTGGGCTTAGATGAGAGACTACAGCGGATGCGCAAGGATCACTATTAAAAGCAGCACAGGTTCATGGATTCATTCAAAATCAAAATAACAGATATGAACATGCGAAGAACACAGCACGGAACTGGAACCCTAAAGAACAGATCTAGGTCAAGAAGGGGAGGAAGCTTACCGGGAACGGAGAAGACGCGGAAAGAGGCCGCAATGCTCTGGTACGATCAGGTTGATGCAGCGGCCTAGGACGAGGCAGAAGTCGACGACGGTGGCGGAGCTCCAAGACCAGCGGCGCGAGGAAGACGAAGGAGAGAGGACGAAGGGGAAAGAAAGAAATGATCCTTCGGTCCTATTTATACAGCAATAGAGCTAGGTCAAGCGCACGGATCCAGGAACTGCCGTTTAAAGAAGGCGTTATAAATGATAAAATTACAGGATGACGTCATGCCGGTTTACAGTAACCAGAAGTGGTGACGACACGGCGGTTTACCAATCACTAGAAGATGTCCAAGATACAAGTTTTGTGAAGGATTGACATGAACTAGTTCAAATCAATCTGGGGCCTAATGTTGGGGATATTACCACTAGGTGTAAACCGGCCAGCCTGGGCCGGGTTAACTTCATTAGTGGTATAAGCAAAGAAAGGCCCAAGGTTGTAGTTGTTTAGAACTTGTAGCATTAAACCGGCCTGATGTATAACTTGTAGTGTAAGCTAGGAATAGAGAGATACCAACTGGGATACGAGTATGAACCGGTTGGGGCTCTGCGAACCGACGGGCGTCACCCGTGTATATAAGGGGACGACCCAGCGACGGTTCAAGGGACAGACAACCACAACTCGAGCCTAGGCGAAGCTTGTTTGCTCCCTAGCCATCGAGACCACATCAATTCCATCACAACTAGACGTAGGCTTTTTACCTTCATCGAAGGGGCCGAACTAGTATAAACCCTTGTGTCTTCGTGTCTGCTTTAACCCCTTCAAGTAAACTCGGAGCGATGGCTCCACGACTAAGTCCTCTCGCTAGGACATCTGCCGTGACAAATCCACGACAGAAATGGTAGCGGTCAATTGTCACGTCTGGGAGAGCTGCACCAAGGAACCAGGAAAAAAAGGTCACACGAGTTGCTAGGAGAACAACTTTTCCCGGAGAATAAATCGGTGATCGTTTTAAAGGATGAAAGGAGTTAATTAAGCCTCATAGAACTTCCTAGGCCCAAAAGACTAGAGGAAGCCTCAAAGTTCAATAACCAAATTTCTCTAATTACCATCGCATTTTGGGTCCATACACTCATAGATTGGTTTGACGTAAATAAAATCATCCAGAAAACGAATGATGAGGGGACTATTGATGTATATACCCTCAAAAGCATGACAAAAGGAAGGAAAATGGCTACAGTAAATGTCGCCACCATACAAGATGAGTCGATGAGTTTTGCATCTTCAAATATGAGAGGAATTTATGATGATGTAGTACTGATTCCAGAATATGGATATTCTTCTATGATCATTCCAAGCTTTCATATCGCAAGATCGGCCAAAAGGAGAGGCTTACTGTCACGCCCAATATGCGATACTATCCTAAAGAGACTCGAAGGTCCCACCAAGGATAGAACCGCATATTGAAACGCTTTTGCAAGGTGGATATCATTACATCAACATTACATAATAGTGGGGGATACATACAAGAGGCATACAATGCCACACGAATACAACATCATCATACAAGAGATCAACATCCGACTACGGATGATACATAAACAGAAACTCAAACAATATCCACCCTGCTAGCCCAGGCTGCCGACCTGGAACCTATCCCCTGATCGAAGAAGGAGCAGAAGATGAACTCAAGCAAGCAATCATCGCTCTCGCGTCAAGATCATCGCATAACCTGAACCTGCAACTGTTGTTGTAGTAATCTGTGAGCCACGAGGACTCAGCAATCCCATTACCATGGGTATCAAGACTAGCAAAGCTTAAAGGAAAGGAAGGGGTAAAGTGGTGAGGTTGCAGCAGTGACTAAGCATGATATGGTGGCTAACCAACGCAAATAAGAGCGAGAAGAGAACAAGCGGAACGGTCGTGAAGCTAGCAATGATCAAGAGGTGATCCTGAACACCTACTTACGTCAAACATAACCCAGAAACCGTGTTCACTTCCCGGACTCCGCCGAGAAGAGACCATCACGGCTACACACTCGGTTGATGCATTTTAATTCGGATCAGGTGTCAAGTTATCTACAACCGGACATTAACAAATTCCCATCTGCCACATAACCGCGGGCACGGCTCTCGAAAGTTTATACCCTGCAGGGGTGTCCCAACTTAGCCCATGACAAGCTCTCGCGATCAACGAAGGAATAGACCTTCTCCCAGGAAGACCCGATCAGTCTCGGAATCCCGGTTTACAAGACATTTCGACAATGGTAAAACAAGACCAGCAAAGCCGCCCGATGCGCCGACATTCCCGATAGGAGCTGCACATATCTCGTTCTCAGGGCAACACCGGATGAGCACTCCGTACAACTAAAACCAGACCTCAAGTTTCCTTGAGGGGGCGCTGCAAAGGACTCTAGTTTGGACCAACACTTAGACAAGCATTGGCCCGGGGGGGCTAAAATAAAGATGACCCTTGGATTAATTACTCCCAAGGGAAAGGTAGGTGGTGGTGAGGAAAATGGTAAAACCAATGTTGGGCCTTGCTGGACAAGTTTTATTCAAAGCGAACTGTCAGGGGGGTCCCATAAATCACCCGACCGCGTTAGGAACGCAAAATCCGGGAACATAACACCGGTATGACAGAAACTAAACACCAGGCATAAGGCCGAGCCTTCCACCCTTTACCAAATATATAGATGCATTAATAGTATAAGAGATATTGTGATATCCCAACATAAACCCTGTCCACCATGGAGAAATCTTCAACTTCACCTGCAGCTAGCAACGCTATAAGAGGGGCTGAGCAAAGCGGTAACATAGCCAAACAACGGTTTGCATAGGAAAGGTGTCAAAGGTTAGAGGTTCATGGCAATATGGGATGGCTTGATAAACAGGTAATAGGTAGCGCAGCATAGCGATAGAACGAAGCAACTAGCATAGCAATGATAGTAGTGAGATCCAGGGTAGCGGTCATCTTGCTTGAAATCCCGCAAGGAAGAAGAACGAGTCCATGAAGAAGATGAAGCCACGAAGACGAACCACACGTAGACGAACGAATCCTCACGATCGCAACGAAACAGGAACTAATAAGAAGAAGCATACAACATGGTAAACACACCACACATGAACAAGGCATGATGCACAACAAACATGATGCATGACAAAGCTAGATGAGGCTACTCATGGCAAGAGATGATGCAAACAAGAACAACACATCAAGGCAAGTTTAAATGAGGCCGGGAACAACATATAACAATTCCGGTAAGTCCTCATATGCGAATTTCGAAATTGGTCCAGAACTGAATAAACCTTGTATTCAAGTTGTTAAACAACAAGTTAAGATGCACCAAGAGGTTCTACACGAAATTCTAGTCAAGTTACATATAAAGTTCATTAGATTCGGAGCTACGACCTAGAAGATATGAGCAAAACAAGTAAAACATGGCATTGATGCAAAATGCTCTCAAACATCAAGCAAACACCTCAAAACAAGGATGCAACATGATAATATGAAGCTACATGCAAAATCAAGCAAAGTTTCACATAGAGCACACTCAAAACGAAGCAACGGTGCAACACATACACTCTATACAAGTCATAGCAATAATCTGTCCATAACAGCAACTAGGCATCTTACAAGCATCAAAACAATATGCTACAACACCCCAACATAAAAACAAAAGGCATGGGCATGAAGTACTGGTAAAGCATAACAAAACATGAACACTGAGCTATCTCCAGAAATCACTAGAACATGCTCAAAAAGACATGGTAAGTTTGCAAATAATAACAATTTCAGACTTTAGCAGAAATAACATCAGGTTGCAATGTTTAGAGCTATCAAACAACATGTTACAGGAACTTATAATGGCAAACAAAGGCATGGCATGAATCTACTAATTGCATAGATCAAAAGACCCTTACTGACCATTAGCCAAAAAGGATCAGAAGATATGATGGCACCCATGTAAACATGGCAAGTTATATTACAGATTCAAACATGGCAGAAACAACAATAAGTAGGCATGTTGGTGAGCTTGTTACACTCACCACAGAGCAATACATGGCATGGCAAGGCAACCAACAATAAGAAGACATGTTTATGAAGCTAAGCATGGCAAGAGCAAGTCCATAGGGTACATGGATCACTAGCAAAACACATGGGAACAAGTGAACTTAATGTTAACAGGCTGACAGCAACATTTTCAAGCAACTTTGGAGCAAGATAACAACATGTTCCAGCAGGCTATAATTGCAACCAAGGGCATGAATGGATAGAGCATGACATGTAGATCAAAACATGTTCATAGGACATCTCCAGATTATGCATAGTATGATTAGTAGAAGCATGTTTACATAGCAACAAAATATAACAGAATCTGTGAGGAAAACAGCAATAGCAACTACCCTACTTAGCAAGCTCAATGCACTCAGCACACAACTCACAAAAATACATGGTTGACACCTCTGAAAAGATGGCATGGCATAGATCAATACACATGAAGACATCAACCTCATAGGATGCACACATCAATCATGGAAAAAATGATAAATGAGCAAGTTATAACAGTTTCAGCAGATTAACATCAACATGCACTCTTCCAACAACATTTCGGGCATCAAGATGAGCTCAAATGAAAATGATGCAATGGAATGAAATGAAATACTCGTCGAGACGAACAATTTAACATATTACACGGACAAAACGGAGCTACGGATGCAGAGATACAATGCAATGAACATGTCATGATTATGCAAAAAAAAATTCAGGGACTTAACCGATTTCAGTAAAAAAAACAGGATGAGCACAAAAGTGTTATATAGCGCACGGTGCGAGGGATAGCCGGGTTGCTCACCAATGGGCTCGGCCCATATGCAAAGGAGGTGAGGCAGGCCGGTGGGGGGGGGGGGGAGTCGGGCTGGACCGGTCTCTGGAGATGGGCCGGGCGCGGCCCACGTGCGGTCAACGACAAGCCGGATCGGGGCTCCTCCCCGATCGAGCGGGATGGCGGCGGAGGACGGCAGCGGCGCCGGCGCGACTCCGGCAGGCGGAGGAGGCAGGAACCAGGCAGATCTAGTGCGGGGAGCACGGATCCGAATGGCGGCGGGGTCGACGGAGCTTCACGGGGGGGGGGGGGGTGCGACGGCCCGTATCTCTGGTGGCGGCGAGGTTCTAGGGCGGCGCAACGCCGAAGTTGGCGGCGGGGTTCATGCGTGGGGACGCAGGCGCGCAGATTCGAGCGGCTTGCAGGGGAGGACGGGCGTAGGAGTGCGGCACCGGGTGGTCGCTGGCGGCGGTTGCGGTGAGGCCGCCGGTGAGGACAGGGAGAGGAGCTCCGGCAAGGGGCCTCGGGGAGCCAAAGCGCGGGGCGACGCTCAGGCACGGGAGCTTCGGGCGGGACGCAGCGGCTCCGGGCCCGGATGGGCTTCCCAGGGCCCGATCTGGGTCTTGGCGGGCCTTGCGGGAGGTGGAGGGAGACAGGGCGACGTGGTGTGCGTGGGTTGGAGGAGGAGGGCGGCTTCGGCGGCGCTGGTGGCGGCGCGGCCACTGGGACGGCGCCAAGTGGCGGCGGATGGCTGGCCGGGCGCGGAAACGGAGGGAGGTTGGTGGCGCGGGGCTCGAGGAGGGGGTTTGGCTGCTGCCAAAATGGAAGGGAGGCTTCCATTTATAGGTAGGGCTAGGGTTTGAGGGGTTAGGAGAGGGGTTTCGGAGCCCTCCGATCGCAATCGAACGGTTCCGGTCAGAGGGGGGAGTTAGGTGGGCCTAGTGGGCTGTGTAGAGGGCCTCGGGCTGAGAAGAGAGGGGAAGAAGTGCGGCCCGCACGGTTTTCGGAGACCGAAAACATCCGACGAATGTACCGGCAACGGTACCGCTACATGTTTAACGGTTGGGCTATCAAACGAGCTCTGAATGCGACGAAACTTGGCAGGCGGTCTGCCTACACTATAATAAGACTGCACGACAAGTTGCAACCCATTCCGAGAACATTTTTATGCCACTTATAAAATATATTTCGGAGGTGCCGCGGGCGCGTGTGAGTGTGTCTGGACTCGAAACGGACAACGGAGAGAACCGGCGGAACCCGAACGGATGCAAGTTTTGAAAAACATGGAGATGAAATGCAGATGATGACATGGCAAAATGCAACACGCAAGCGAATGACATGGCAACTACGGCGAATAACTGGCAGACACCTGGCGCAACGGATCCGGGGCGTTACAACACTACTCCACTAACAAGAGATCTCGTCCGGAGATCTTAGGACCGAGACGGAAGGAAAAAGGGGTGAGGTGAAACAAGAACTCAAGAGAAGAAGCAAAGGATCGAGAGCACTCAAGAAGAAGAGAGGAACGACGAGAATGACGAGAATCGAAAGCTCACGGAATCAGATAGACTATGAAATCACTCGTTCTAACCGGAGTGGTTAGAATGAGAAAAGAAACGAATAAGACTGAAAGGATTTAGGCAACACTCCGGTTGAAACATGGGGGTATAGAACACAAGCTTGAGAAGATGGAATGAAACTTGATGAGCTCTTGAAGAATGAATTAAATCATGAAGAACCCCCATGAAGAACTCCGGTAACAAAAGAATGACGAGATAACATTGAAGGATGAAAGAAGCAGATTAAAGCCTTGCGGTGATTAAGATGGAGGTTCCCACGAGATGGCTGAGGAAATTTGAACTCCGGAAAAGAAAAGATGAAAGCACCTGGAACTAGAATTTATTCATCAAGAACAAACTCCGAAAGAAGGGATTTATCACTTGGATGAAATAAGAATAAGATTTATTGTATGATTATCCTTCACCAAATTAAATTGATGACAAGCAATGGATTTGCATACTACTTATTCTTCTTGAAAAGGATTGAGAAGGGAAATATCGCAAACTTGAGAAGGTCTTCATGAACTACCGGTAGGATAGAAAAGAACGAATGGATTAATATTATAATCAAGGAAAAGAATCTTGAACGAACCACCGTAAGAATTTGGAAATGACTGATGAAAGAGAATGAATCACCGGGAAGAATTAGAAGAACCAATATGCTCGAGGGGATTTAGAAGCAAAAGAGCCAAGAGATCACAAGCTGATTAAAGAACACTTGAACGAAGCACCGGGATAAATAGAGAACGATAACAGGAATGATGCATCCGGTGAAAAGAAACATAAATCAACTCCTGAAATACTCCTAATGGGTAAGAAAGAATATCTGACAAACGGAATAATTTGAGCGGATAACATGAAGCTAGAACCACGAAACTTCGAGAGAATGGGCAAGATTGAGAGGAAAAACTCTTCTTCTATCTTGAAATGACGACGAGGGACGCCACAAAAATTACTGAGATACTCCGGAAGAATGAAAAAGCGAAGAGGTTGAGCCCACAATGAAATGATTTGAAATCGATCTTGGAAAGGCATCTGACTGATGAAATCCATTCTTACGTCAGACTTGAAAAGAAATAGGAATGGCTCCGGAATAATTAGAAGAGTCAGGTAAGATCCTGGAAAAAGACCTGTGGGTTAGGGCCCACTAAAGAGATAACACCGTTGGAAAGGGATTGTTGAACAGATAGATGAAGCACCGGAACAATGAAATATTTGAATGAGGTGACCACCTTGAATTAATTGGAACACGGACAAATCTCCTGAGATGTCTTGAACACTCCGGAAGGATAAACTGGCGAGAGGCAAACGAGCAAGGGGAAAACATTTGAGACGAGGTAAAGAATACGATCAACACTGAAAAACTTGAATTGAATCCACTGGAAAAGAAAAAGAGATGAAGAATGACGAACGAGACGAGAATTCACTGGTTGAGATAATTAAGGGAAGACTGAAGAGGCTCCGCACAAATGAAATAGATGGTCGAGAGAGAGTCAGACTCCGGGAAGAAAAAAGGGTGGGAGGGCGGGAAAACAAAGGCACCTTGGAAGGGGAAACCGACGAATAGCTTGAAGAGAAAACATCGGTTGAAAGAAAGCAAAGGCTTCGCACGAGTAGGAAGGATACTCGATTACAGACTCCGGTTCCAAGGAGAAAAAGGGTGGGGCGGGTGGGAAAAATAAAGGACAACTTCGGACAGGGAAACAACATCGATCGAAAAGAGCAGAGGATTGATCTCCCGAAGAGAGAGAGGTTCGAATAAGCTTGACGAGGAATGCGCCGGACAAAAGAGCATGGACAACGAACGAAAAACTAACCGCGTGAACCTAAAGAAAATTTGAAGGGGAAGAGGAGTAGTTCAAAACACCTACGTCAAGATTCCTTACCAGAGCGACGAAGGGGCTGAGGAGTAAAAAGAATTCCTACTCTCCGATATAACTAGACTCTGAAATCAGTTTTTTTTTCTAGACTCGACAACAGCCAAACTACACGATCAATCAAGGGGGCTCCTAGGGTCGGTCGAGGCTCTAATACCAACTTGTCACACCCAATATGCTATACTATCCTAAAGAGACTCGAAGGTCCCACCAAGGATAGAACCGCATATTGAAACGCTTTTGCAAGGTGGATATAATTACATCAACATTACATAATAGTGGGGGATACATACAAGAGGCATACAATGCCACACGAATACAACATCATCATACAAGAGATCAACATCCGACTACGGATGATATATAAACAGAAACTCAAACAATATCCACCCTGCTAGCCCCGGCTGCCGACCTGGAACCTATCCCCTGATCGAAGAAGGAGCAGAATATGAACTCAAGCAAGCAAGCATCGCTCTCGCGTCAAGATCATCGCATAACCTGAACCTGCAACTGTTGTTGTAGTAATCTGTGAGCCACGAGGACTCAGCAATCCCATTACCATGGGTATCAAGACTAGCAAAGCTTAAAGGAAAGGAAGGGGTAAAGTGGTGAGGTTGCAGCAGCGACTAAGCATGATATGGTGGCTAACCAACGCAAATAAGAGCGAGAAGAGAACAAGCGGAACGGTCGTGAAGCTAGCAATGATCAAGAGGTGATCCTGAACACCTACTTACGTCAAACATAACCCAGAAACCGTGTTCACTTCCCGGACTCCGCCGAGAAGAGACCATCACGGCTACACACTCGGTTGATGCGTTTTAATTCGGATCAGGTGTCAAGTTATCTACAACCGGACATTAACAAATTCCCATTTGCCACATAACCGCGGGCACGGCTCTCGAAAGTTTATACCCTGCAGGGGTGTCCCAACTTAGCCCATGACAAGCTCTCGCGATCAACGAAGGAATAGACCTTCTCCCAGGAAGACCCGATCAGTCTCGGAATCCCGGTTTACAAGACATTTCAACAATGGTAAAACAAGACCAGCAAAGCCGCCCGATGCGCCGACAATCCCGATAGGAGCTGCACATATCTCGTTCTCAGGGCAACACCGGATGAGCACTCCGTACAACTAAAACCAGACCTCAAGTTTCCTTGAGGGGGCGCTGCAAAGGACTCTAGTTTGGACCAACACTTAGACAAGCATTGGCCCGGGGGGGCTAAAATAAAGATGACCCTTGGGTTAATTACTCCCAAGGGAAAGGTAGGTGGTGGTGAGGCAAATGGTAAAACCAATGTTGGGCCTTGCTGGACAAGTTTTATTCAAAGCGAACTGTCAGGGGGGTCCCATAAATCACCCGACCGCGTTAGGAACGCAAAATCCGGGAACATAACACCGGTATGACAGAAACTAGGGCGGCAAGAGTGGAACAAAACACCAGGCATAAGGCCGAGCCTTACACCCTTTACCAAATATATAGATGCATTAATAGTATAAGAGATATTGTGATATCCCAACATAAACCCTGTCCACCATGGAGAAATCTTCAACTTCACCTGCAGCTAGCAACGCTATAAGAGGGGCTGAGCAAAGCGGTAACATAGCCAAACAACAGTTTGCATAGGAAAGGTGTCAAAGGTTAGAGGTTCATGGCAATATGGGATGGCTTGATAAACAGGTAATAGGTAGCGCAGCATAGCGATAGAACGAAGCAACTAGCATAGCAATGATAGTAGTGAGATCCAGGGTAGCGGTCATCTTGCCTGAAATCCCGCAAGGAGGAAGAACGAGTCCATGAAGAAGATGAAGCCACGAAGACGAACCACACGTAGACGAACGAATCCTCACGATCGCAACGAAACAGGAACTAACAAGAAGAAGCATACAACATGGTAAACACACCACACATGAACAAGGCATGATGCACAACAAACATGATGCATGACAAAGCTAGATGAGGCTACTCATGGCAAGAGATGATGCAAACAAGAACAACACATCAAGGCAAGTTTAAATGAGGCCGGGAACAACATATAACAATTCCGGTAAGTCCTCATATGCGAATTTCGAAATTGGTCCAGAACTGAATAAACCTTCTATTCAAGTTGTTAAACAACAAGTTAAGATGCACCAAGAGGTTCTACACGAAATTCTAGTCAAGTTACATATAAAGTTCATTAGATTCGGAGCTACGGCCTAGAAGATATGAGCAAAACAAGATAAACATGGCATTGATGCAAAATGCACTCAAACATCAAGCAAACACCTCAAAACAAGGATGCAACATGATAATATGAAGCTACATGCAAAATCAAGCAAGTTTCATATAGAGCACACTCAAAACGAAGCAACGGTGCAACACATACACTCTATACAAGTCATAGCAACAATCTGTCCATAACAGCAACTAGGCATCTTACAAGCATCAAAACAATATGCTACAGCACCCCAACATAAAAACAAAAGGCATGGGCATGAAGTACTGGTAAAGCATAACAAAACATGAACACTGAGCTATCTCCAGAAATCACTAGAACATGCTCAAAAAGACATGGTAAGATTGCAAATAATAACAGTTTCAGACTTTAGCAGAAATAACATCAGGTTGCAATGTTTAGAGCTATCAAACAACATGTTACAGGAACTTATAATGGCAAACAAAGGCATGGCATGAATCTACTAATTGCATAGATCAAAAGACCCTTACTGACCATTAGCCAAAAAGGATCAGAAGATATGATGGCACCCATGTAAACATGGCAAGTTATATTACAGATTCAAACATGGCAGAAACAACAATAAGTAGGCATGTTGGTGAGCTTGTTACACTCACCACAGAGCAATACATGGCATGGCAAGGAACCCAACAGTAAGAAGACATGTTTATGAAGCTAAGCATGGCAAGAGCAAGTCCATAGGGTACATGGATCACTAGCAAAACACATGGGAACAAGTGAACTTAATGTTAACAGGGTGACAGCAACATTTTCAAGCAACTTTGGAGCAAGACAACAACATGTTCCAGCAGGCTATAATTGCAACCAAGGGCATGAATGGATATAGCATGACATGTAGATCAAAACATGTTTATAGGACATCTCCAGATTATGCATAGAATGATTAGTAGAAGCATGTTTACATAGCAACAAAATATAACAGAATCTGTGAGGAAAACAGCAATAGCAACTACCCTACTTAGCAAGCTCAATGCACTCAGCACACAACTCACAAAAATACATGGTTGACACCTCTGAAAAGATGGCATGGCATAGATCAATACACATGAAGACATCAACCTCATAGGATGCACACATCAATCATGGCAAAAATGATAAATGAGCAAGTTATAACAGTTTCAGCAGATTAACATCAACATGCACTCTTCCAACAGCATTTCGGGCATCAAAATGAGCTCAAATGAAAATGATGTAATGGAATGAAATGAAGTACTCGTCGAGGCGAACAATTTGACATATTACACGCACAAAACGGAGCTATGGATGCAAAGATACAATGCGATGAACATGGCATGATTATGCAAAAAAATTCAGGGACTTCACCGATTTCAGTAAAAAAAACAGGATGAGCGCAAAATTGCTATATAGCGCACGGTGCGAGGGATAGCTGGGTTGCTCACCAATGGGCTCGGCCCATATGGGGAGGAGATGAGGCAGGCCGGTGGGGGGGGGGAGTCGGGCTGGACTGGTCTCTGGAGATGGGCCGGGCGCGGCCCACGTGCGGTCAACGACAAGCCGGATCGGGGCTCCTCCCTGATCGAGCGGGATGGCGGCAGAGGACGGCAGCGGCGCCGGCGCGACTCCGACAGGCGGAGGAGGCCGGAACCAGGCAGATCTGGTGCGGATAGCACGGATCCGAATGGCGGCGGGGTCGACGGAGCTTCACGGGGGGGGGGGGGGGCGACGGCCCGTATCTCCGGTGGCGGCGAGGTTCTAGGGCAGCGCAACGCCGAAGTTGGCGGCGGGGTTTGTGCGTGGGGACGCAGGCGCGCAGATCCGAGCGGCTTGCAGGGGAGGACGGGCACAGGAGTGCGGCACCGGGTGGTCGCTGGCGGCGGTTGCGGCGAGGCCGCCGGTGAGGACAGGGAGAGGAGCTCCGGCGAGGGGCCTCGGGGAGCCAAAGCGCGGGGCGACGCTCAGGCACGGGAGCTTCGGGCGGGACGCGGCGCTCCGGGCCCGGATGGGCTTCCCAGGGCCCGATCTGGGTCCTGGCGGGCCTTGCGGGAGGTGGAGGGAGACAGGGCGACGTGGCGTGCGTGGGTTGGAGGAGGAGGGCGGCTTCGGCGGCGCTAGTGGCGGTGCGGCCACTGGGACGGCGCCAAGTGGCGGCGGATGGCTGGCCGGGCGCGGAAACGGAGGGAGGTTGGTGGCGCGGGGCTCGAGGAGGGGGTTTGGCTGCTGCCAAAATGGAAGGGAGGCTTCCATTTATAGGTAGGGCTAGGGTTTGAGGGGTTAGGAGAGGGGTTTCGGAGCCCTCCGATCGCAATCGAACGGTTCCGGTCAGAGGGGGGAGTTAGGTGGGCCTAGTGGGCTGTGTAGAGGGCCTCGGGCTGAGAAGAGAGGGGAAGAAGTGCGGCCCGCACGGTTTTCGGAGACCGAAAACATCCGACGAATGTACCGGCAACGGTACCGCTACATGTTTAACGGTTGGGCTATCAAACGAGCTCCGAATGCGACGAAACTTGGCAGGCGGTCTGTCTACACTATAATAAGACCGCACGACAAGTTGCAACCCATTCCGAGAACATTTTTATGCCACTTATAAAATATATTTCGGAGGTGCCGCGGGCGCGTGCGAGTGTGTCTGGACTCGAAACGGACAACGGAGAGAACAGGCGGAACCCGAACGGATGCAAGTTTTAAAAAACATGGAGATGAAATGCAGATGATGACATGGCAAAATGCAACACGCAAGCGAATGACATGGCAACTACGACGAATAACTGGCAGACACCTGGCGCAACGGATCCGGGGCGTTACACTTACATTCCCTGCAACAAGGTTTCTTGGCCCAACTTATCAGCTTCTTGGGGAGCCCAATGTTGGGAGTAGTGGCGGTCAAAACGCCGTGTATTATCCACAGTGACGAAAGAAGCCCCTCCTCTACGCTTCACACCGAAGTTATATTAGCACACCATGTAGCACATGAAAGTACCAAGTGAAGCATTCAACGTTCTCACCATTTGTGTGTTCGAGTACAATCATGAGTCTCTATGTTTCTCTAAAGAATAACCACTAGAAGTTGAATAGGTTCAACTTTGATTAGGTCGCCATCTAGTAGACCCTCACCCACCCAACAACCACGTAACAGCAGATCTAGAGGACAATAAAAGTTGCAACGAACATGTGTTGTTCTTGAAGGGAGGTAAAAGACAAAGTGCATTCTGGTTTGTTATGGAAATGGTCACACCAAACTTGATAAGTTACACTTACATTTTCGCGATTAGGTTGATAGAATTTTGTGTGCTCCGCCATGCAAAGCCGGCCCAGACCTCGTGACAAGTGTGTACTCTCTGCCCTGAAGAGATCCAGCTGGCATTGAGGTTTCACGTAGACTCCAGCGTCGCCGCCATAAGTTAGTTTTTTTCTAAACACAGTAGATGTAGACGCTCATACATACATGCATATATATTTCAGGATTTTCGGCGATGCGTTTTCAGTGAGAGGAGACGTTCCTGTCGACGACGAGGCATCTACGGTGACTTTGTAAATCTCAAGATGATATGCCGGCTCAGTCTCTCGAACATGCTCATAGGGATAAGGTATGCGTGTGTGCGTTCATAGAGGTGAGTGTATGCGCGTATGTATGAGCGTTTGCCTCTCTACTATGTTTTAAAAAAAACATGCACGCACACCTGCCACAGTTAAGGTGGAATCCTAGATCGCCTTAGGAAAAAAAAATACCTTTTCAACTATCACAGCCCGACTCGTAATCAGGCCGGATCAAAAGCTACGTCCACAAATAAAACGGGCGTGCCCCAGGCTCAGCCCAACTACCACGGGAGGGGCGGCCGCCTCTCTTCGCGTTCGCGTTCGTCTCCCGTACGACGGCGGCGACCAGGGCACGGGCGCCGTGGTCACCTACTCGTCCCCTTTCACGCACGCACGCCCGGCGGGAGAGCTCCCAAACCCAAGCTAGCAATGATGGTGGCGGCGGCCGGCGACCCTGGCCGGGTCCGCAACACCTGCATCATGGCGCACGTGGACCACGGGAAGACCACGCTGGCCGACCACCTGGTGGCGTACGGCGGCGGCGGGCTCCTCAACCAGAGCATGGCCGGCAAGGCCCGCTTCATGGACCACCTGCGCGAGGAGCAGGAGCGGGCCATCACGATGAAGTCGGCCTCCGTCCTGCTCCGCCACCGCGACGGCACCCGCGTCCACCTCATCGACTCCCCCGGCCACGCCGACTTCTGCTCCGAGGTCTCCGCCGCCGCGCGGGTGGCCGACTCGGCGCTCATCGTCGTCGACGCCGTCGACGGCCTCGGCGTCCAGACGCACGCCGCGCTTCGCAAGGCCTTCGCCGAGCGCCTCCGCCCCTGCCTCGTCCTCAACAAGCTCGACCGCCTCATCACCGACCTCCGCCTTGATCCCGGGGAGGCCTACGACCGCCTCCACCGCATCGTCGCCCAGGCCAACTCCGTGTACTCCACCCTGCGCTCCGGCTCCTACTTCTCCATCCTGGACGGGTTCGCCCCCGCCCAGCAGGCCGACGACGGCGAGGATACCTTCGTGCCTCAGAAGGGCAATGTCGTCTTCGGCTGCGCCCGCGACGGCTGGGGCTTCCGGATCCAAGATTTCGCGGCGGTGATGGCCATGGGGCGCCCCGGCCAGGCAAGCAAGCTGGTGGGAGGGCTATGGGGGCCGTACTACTGGGACAAGGTGAAGAAGAAGGCTATGCCCTTGGCCAACGGCACGAAGCAGCAGCCCATGTTTGTGGAATTTGTGCTCAAGCGGCTGTGGAAGGTATATGATCATGGTCTGAAGGTGGACGGCGCAAGCTGGCTGCGCGATCATGTTGTCCAGACCTTCAATCTGAAGGTATCAGATCGGGAGTTGCAGAGCAAGGACCGCCCCAAGGCCGTGCTGGAAGCCGTGATGAGGGCGTGGCTGCCGCTCGCAGAGACAGTGATGACGATGATTGTGGAGTGCACGCCAGACCCCGTCGACGCCCAGAGATTCAGAGCACCGGCACTTATGCCTGAGAGGGAGCTGCCGACAGGGGTTTCGGCGGAGCATGCCGGCATCGTCGCCGAGGCGGAGAAGGTGAGGAGGTGCGTGGTGGCCTGCAGCGCCAGCTCAATCGACCCTGTGGTGGTCTTCGTGTCCAAGATGTTTGTGGTGAAACACAAGGATCTGCCACCTACCCTCAACCACGGCCAAGAGGCCACCGGTGAGCCAGAGGAGTGCTTCTTGGCATTTGCGCGGGTCTTCAGCGGTGTCTTGCACGCCGGGCAGAAGGTTTTTGTGTTGTCACCGATGTATGATCCGTTGAAAGGGGACACCACAGGCAAGCATCTGAAGGAGGTGGAGGTTGAGCAGTTGTATGAGATGCTAGGAGAGGGCCTCAGGCCGGTGGCCAGCGTAGGTACCGGGAATGTAGCCGCCATCAAGGGCCTTGGTGAGCATATAATGAAGACGGCCACAGTGTCATCGACGAGGAACTGCTGGCCCTTTGCGAGCATGGCGTTCCAGGTCTTTCCGATACTGAAGGTCGCAGTCGAGCCCGCCAACGTGGCTGATCTGGCCGCGTTTCGCGAAGGGCTTAGCCTGCTCAACCGGGCAGACCCGCTTGTTGAGTATTCCATATCAGAAAAGGGTGAGCATGTCCTTGCTGCAGCTGGGAAGGTACATTTGGAGCATTGTGTCAAGAATTTGCGGGAGAGGTTCGCGAAAGTCGAACTGAATGTCTCAGAGCCCTTGGTATCCTTCAAGGAGACCATCCAAGGGGAAGGTGTTGGTTTGATAGATAGCTTGAAGGATCCACAGGGATACGTTGAGAGGATTGCTCCAGATGGGAAATTTGCTGTGAGAGTCAAAGTCATCAGGCTTCCAGATGCTCTGGTTAAGGTCCTTGAGGAAAATGAGGAATTGCTTTCTCGAACAATTAAGGGGCAAACGGCAAGAAGCGACGGAGCAATAGGTTCACAATGTCCTCATGATGACGATGGACGTTCCATGGCAGTGCTCAGGCAAGATATGCTCAGTGCTGTAGAGAGCGAACTGGAAGCGCTGTCCGCACGAGTGGATGAAGTTAAGCTCGAGTGGTATAGGAAGACACTTCTGGGATACTTGCACAAAATCTCGGCCCTAGGCCCTTCCCAAGTCGGTCCGAATCTCCTCCTCATGCCCGGTGTAAAATTAAGCAGCGGTTTGACAACCATCCAAAACGGAAGGGATGGTATTCTAGTGCGTGGCAGGTGTCATGTCTCAGAAAAACTGGGGTTTATGAGTGTGTCTGATGATGATGCAGAGATTAGCAATGGCATTATCGACGACAGTGAGCCATCCACAGATGTTCCTGATCCTGAGGCACTAAGGAACATCATCATCTCTGGATTTCAGGAGGTCACAAATGCAGGGCCCTTGTGTGATGAACCTATGTGGGGTCTGGGATTCATCGTCGAGCCCTACATATTCTCTGGCAGCCCAGATACTGTCAACTGCTCTTATCAGCACAAAGCGGCAGTCAGGGAAGCGTGCCGGGCGGCCGTGCTTCAGAGCAAGCCCAGGCTTGTCGAACCCATGTACTTATGTGAAGTGACCACTCCTATAGAGCGCCTAGGAAGCGTCTATTCTGTTCTTGGTGATTGTCGAGCAAAGGTGCAGGAAGCTGAGATGCAGCTAGAAACTTTCTTGTACATGGTGCACGCGCATTTGCCGGTTGCCGAGAGCTCTGAATTCTCTGAAAAGCTTTGGAACGGAAGCTCAGGTGCGGCCACTGCTCGTCTCACTTTCAGTCACTGGGAAGCTATTCCTCAAGACCCCTTCTTTGTTCCCAAGACTAAGGAGGAAATCGAGGAATTCGGAGATGGTTCAAACATGGGACCAAATTTGGCTAAGAAGCTCATCGATTCCGTGAGGCGAAGAAAGGGACTCCATGTTGACGATAAAGTTGTCAAGCATGGCACGAAACAGCGGACTCGGGCTAAGAAAGTGTAGATACATTCTTTGGTTTTGTATGAAACTGTACATTCTGTTCCACAGCTTGTCCTGGTAAACTGAGATATAATCAATATGTAGCTAGTGTGATTTTTGAGTTTTGAAATGCTGAGGAGTTTTGGTCAGGTATATTTCTAATACCTGTGAACTCAACCTAGAATTGTTTATTATGTGGTTATGTCAGACTAGAAAGTTTTACAATATTCTGCTTTTAAAACCTTAGGAGGCTTATTCTGAACATAATACGTAGCATCTTTACGTCAGTTACCTACAGGCTTAGAGAGTAGGTATTATTTGTGTCTTTCCTTCCTTTTAGCCTTGAGGCCTTGCAAGCCACACATGTGTATCCCATTAACCTGTGCTGCTAATTTCTACGATTTACTACAACAGATTGGATTGCCAGCAGGTGATAGCCTCATAAGATTTGTAAAGGTGGCGAAATCGCCTGTCTCCAGCAGTAGCAGTATTTCATTCACTATGGGTGGAGTCATCAGGTATTTCGTTCACTGTGGGTGGAGTCATCAGTTTGGAAAGCTGTGGTCGACTCTTTTATTTAGTATGAACGGCAGAAAATACAGCCTCCTAGTTGACTTATTTCCGAACTTGTGGGATTCTTGAGGTTTCTATCATTTCGCAGGTTCCCTATTCCTTCTATGGGCGTCTCTTCAGGGACAGAACATATGGATGTAGGCTTGATGATGTGAGTGTAATGCTGAATCTAAGTACTATTAAAATTGTTGAGCTTATTATGTAATAATTTTGAAAATTCTGTAGGTGATGTTGTATTTAGTTAATTTGTATGTATAGCTCATTTATGCATTATTGACTAGTATACAGTAAGAATTCAAATCATCGGAATGCTGGGCATACTGTGAGGATTCAAATCATCAGAATGAGATCATACTGTCGGGCATCCAATTCTGGTTCGCTTAATTAATCGGCACGGATTCGAGTGGAACAACACCTCAGCAGATGTCAACTCTTATCTCACTGTCAACTGCATTCGAGTGAAACATTAAGCAGGTATTGCTGGTTAATACTAGTAGAAGAAAATCACAAAATGTGCTTTGCCTCATTATGGGATGCTCAAATAAAATAAAAAACATTCCCAAAGAGCAGATATGTACAACTGCTGCAGTATAGATAGGAATGAAGATGAAAATGGATAATTCGATGCAGAGCCAACTCAAAAAAATCCTGTATGACTTGTTCATTAAATGAATACAACACTCAATAGTCTGAGATCACTCCACAAAACAAAGGACGTATGCAGGCCGGTAATAATAATCATGATGATGAAATTACCAAACTGAAAATGATTATTAACACACAAGAATTAGGTAAGCTAGACCACTATAAGGTTTCATGACACCAAATTATCACCCGAAAGCAGAAACAATAAATAAACACTTCTATAAACCAAAGATGTGTCATTCACTGAAACTAGTAGAAACAAGGTTGCAAACATTCTGTCATGAGTTGCAAAGGAATAAATTTGAGACAAATTTTACTAAAGCAAGTTATAAGGCAGATAAATATAGTAGCTGCTGTTGTCTGCAGCTTAAATTACAGGACCAAACAACAAAACAGACGGTAGCTGCTGCTGTCCCGAAACCATCCCCTCTTTGAGTCTTGTATGGGAGAAAGGTGATAACGTTTTTGGGGAGCACTCCGCGTGACTACCGACTTCTTCATCATGAACGCCCCGGACTCCGACGACTATTTCCCTGACGTCGACAACCTCATCGACAACATAGCTGGCGAGGACACCGGTCCCGAGACCGATGCTTGTGCTCCTGTTCCATACGTTCTCATACTCTTTCTGTTTGAGGTTCTGTCACAGCTTCTTGCTCTAGTATCTGCTCTACATATGTTCGGTTCTAGTTCTTATATGCAGATGCTATTTATCTTCTCTCCATTGGATTGCATGACTTGTTTTATCTCTGCTACAATAGTCATGTTTTATCTACTATTTCTATTAATAAAATCATATGGTAAATTGCTCATATTTCCAACAATCAACAGACAGACAATAGATTTTATTTTCAAGTAAATATAGGGCAGTATCACAACTTCGGTTCAGAAAAGCAGATGCAGACGCAGCTGCAGCAACAGTAATAAAGCACAAACTTAACACACAAATTCGAGATCACACAAGAGACGCTAAATAGTAACTTATAACTATGATTCCTCTTATTAATAGTGACATCGCTAAATAGGATAGTTTTCTGATGTAGATCAGAAATACAACCTTCCTCCCAATTAGGCTGAGAGGACTTCACTTATGCAGCAGCAGCATGCTTTATATCATCATTTCTCAAGTCTTCTCGTCGTCTTCCTAAAATAAGAAAATCGAATCGAATGTTACCACGTGATCATTTGTTTATAAGAGAAGCGTTGCCACAATTTAGTACAAACCTTAAACTTTCCACGATGAGCTTGTAGATGCCTCAGCCTCCTGCTACGGCGCGTTCCGGTTCCGAGCTAGGACAGGCTCCTCCTGAACTGAATTCACTGGAGTTTCAGCTGACTGGTCTTCAAAGTCTTCATCATACTCCTCATCAAGTGTGTCTTCGTAAGAGTTCACCTCAACCCGGTAGCGCAGGATCCCTCCTATCCCACCATAGCCCGTACAGAACTGAGATTCTTCCTGTGTGTTGTTTGTGATAAGCTCTAGCGTGCAACCAAACTGCTGATAATTTTCCGCGAACCACTCCAATAGCAAGGTCATCCCGACCACCTCCAGGTCTGTAGATGTTGCCTTATCATTGAAGTTGCCCTGATATGCCTCCCGTGCCATGTTGAAGTGGTGTACCACAGTTTCTCCTGTGACAGAATTCCTTGCTTATTCATACTTTTATTCATCTCATGGATTCTTATTAATCTCAAAATCATCTTGTTATGATTGTTGGTCCTAATTTTTTGAAGAATGGAATCACACGGCTTATATAGACCACTCCTTCCCTGCCAGCCCTCTGGAATTTTCACCAAATACCGTGTAGGCGTACATAATCAAAATCTGCACAAGCAAAGACGATAAGTTCTGGGAGCAGGGCACTGGAAAGAGGGAAGAATCAAGAAGTGGCGAGGTTAATCTCCTTACTTGTAAATGATGTAGCCCACAGAAGATTTAACTATCAAAAAAATACAGTGGACAGTTTGCCAGAATAGTATCTACACTTTTATTAAGACAAAAACAAGTAGTCAAGCAATATTTTAGAGCAATTGTACAGTTGATCTCATGAGGGAGTAAGAACATCATCAGCCAAAGTAAAATTTCAGAGGATGTTCTGAAGATGAAACAACAGGGACTGACTATAGAAAATTTTAGTGGAGGCGACAGAGGATGTTCAGCCTGAAGATGAGAGGTTCACGTGGAATCGCGCGGTGCAGTGGTTCTCCTCCTCATCTGCAGCGACGCGGCAACCCTCTCGCTCTCCTCTGTGGCAGCGCCGCCCCTCTTCCGCCACGGTGACCGCCGCCCTCCACCTTCTCGTCTGCGGTGCAGCGCTCGATGAGGCGGAGCCACGCGTTGGGGGAGGGGGGGGGGGGGGGGGGAGGCGACGAAAACGAGCTGCCGGAACCCGCCAGAGCCTCGCCGATGACGGAGTGACGCCGCGCGCGAAACCCTAGCCATGGCCAAGGGTTAGGAGCGAGGGCAGAAGGCCTATAGCGACGAGTCAGGACGGATGGGAGCAATGAGTGGGGCCACGGGAGGTCGTTAGTGTGTCATCCACCGCCGGGACTCGCCGGAATCGGACGGCATGGGTGGTGGCGGCGGCAAGGATCAATGGGTCGACGCGTTTTTTTACTTTTTCCGCACAGTAAATTCGACGTGGCTATTGCGAGAGGGCGCCCCTTACGCGTAGGTTAATATGTTTGATTCCCCTTCTGGGCGGAAGAACCAGCGCGAGCCCGTCCAGCAAAAAGGTTATTTCTCCACCCGTGCTTAAGTTGTGAAATTGACCTGAAGCGGACGTTGAGAACCTGAGTGCGATGCTGCAAAGAAACTGGCCAAATCATTTCATGGAGAAAGACCGAACTAGCTGTGATTTTATCGCAAAAATGCTATCATAGTGATTCTTTTGTGTTGGCTACCACGGATCACGGTGACTAATAACGATTTATTAAGTACGATTATTATCTCGTGGCCATGCATGCTACACTCAGCTCCGTGGAACCCACTGGCCGTGTCAGAGGCTGCAACATAGTTGACCATTGATGTTTTCTTGGGCTGCTGCTCCGCGAGCTGGTTCAGCCCGCTTCTTACCTTTTGGTAGCCAGCTACAAGTTGCTCCATACAACTTCGCCCTGCAATGGACGGAGATATCGATAAAAGTAGAGATGGACTGCCTTGTCGCTCTTAACATGATTATTAATGGCCTCGACAAGGACCGGTCTTGTTATACCATGTTGGTTGATCAAATTCAAAGGCTTTTGAGGGAAGGAAGGATGTTCAAGCTATCTCATGCTCGTAGGGAATAGAATGGTGCAAGAAGCCATTATCTGGCCTCCTTTGAACGGACAGAAGGTCGCACTGTGGTGTGGTTGGGTCCGGGACCAGGAGACGTCCCTGATATTTGTAAGAATGACTTATGTCATGATTGATGAAATAATATATTTCTTTCACCTGCAAAAAAAAAAAATATAAGGTCACCGTCAATCATCCGAGGACCAAACAATCACGCGAGCATGACGCCGAGATTTGTTAATGAGGTTCACCGATATGGCTACATCCTCGGGGCTTGACTATGGGCGCTTCTCCCCTTGACACCGCTACATACCGCACCTGATCACCCTGGACACCGACACATGCCGCGGGCTTCCCCTGCGTTCTTGTGCTATTATTTTGGCATAGGTTACATCGTGTGTCTACCCTCGCATATATGAGAGGCCTAGGATACAAGTGTCCTTAGGACACGACTCCATATCCTGTCAACTCAGAGTCCAACTATAACCTACTTTGTACACAATATTCGACACAACTCTGATAAACTCCACCTTGGCGAATATTCTCCACCTCCATGAATTCGTCCATGCGTCAAACTTCCATGTACATGGGTCTTGAGCTTATCTCATGAATCCCGCTGCTACTCCAAAGACTCCATGTGACTTCACCTGCAACTTGTAGTCCCCCATTTTCTTGACCACAGTCAAAACTCGAGCAAAATTAAGTTCCTTGTTACTCTAGTTTATGCTCTCAACTTTCAGAGTATCCGTTCAATGCCGTCACACACTGATCACTTGCGTGAAAGTGAACAACTCATATATTGGGTGTCAAACATAAGAGTTACCTTAACTCAACATCAACACTCTTCCTTTCTTGACTTCCTGTCTGAAACTTGAAGGAACTTTATCATTGCTTGAAGTCATGCCGAGTCAAATTCGCAGTTGTCTCACCACATGTATGACAACCAGAGCCCTGGCCCGTCACCATGCCCCATGCATACCGCACACCTCGCCGCTACTACCGCGTCGAGCCTTCGCTGTCCCAGTCGAGTCTCAAGGGTCGCGAACCCACATCACGCAACCTCCACTGCAGAGTACCATCGATCGCCCGACCGACGATGAGTTTCACGTTTTCATCAGACCACTAGGCTCCAGTCCGAATTACGTGTCCCTCGCTTTTGCTTTCCGCAGAATAGGCTTCGATTCTCTGGATCCTTACATCATACCCCCTCAATCCAGCTCCACCTTCGACATGAGCTCATGGTAGATGATCAGTCCACCCTCGCGCCCCTTCAACTTCAAGCTCAATGCGTACAACACCTTGAATCAACCTAGCATCATAGTCTTTTCGAAGCCACACAAGCCTCGGGCTGTGTCACGTGTTTCCATGCCCAGAAGTCGGTCATAATCAGCATCAGGCCCCTACGTCGACGTCACCGATCCCACCATCATCTTCTATACCAATCGACTCATGTCGATCAGTTAGACTGTCTAGTCCGACCCAACTGAACTTGTTTGACTGCAACCATGCCCCACCCTGCACCATGACGGCTCCCACATCCGATCATGTCTTGGATGCCATGTGTATGCATGATCTTGTATAACACACTTATCAGCGCGCCTTCAGAGCCTGTCCACTTGTTTCAAGCCATCTCAGCAAACCGACCCAGAAAAAACTTCCATGCAAACTGCACAATTTTTCTTTTTCCCTGTCACTATTTGATGTTGCTTTTCGGTGCATCTTATAGCAGAAAATAGATCGTACTTGTGTTGAAATATATTGCCCACCTCCCTCCATCAGTTCGGACTTTTGGATGAGTTGGCTGGAGCATGAATTCAATATGGTAATCAGAGCAGGCCTCGACATCATCCATGGCAAGCTCTTCCACTTCCTTCCCCTCCTCTCCATTTGTGCACGCCGCAACAGAGAAGCTTACGAGAGGGAACGAAGCCCTATGGCGCGCCACGGTCCTGTCGGCGATCAGAGGGGCTCGGATGGCGGAGTTCCTCGACGTCGAGCAAGTGGTGCCGCCCCAGACCATTGAGGTCACCGGCGACGATAGCAAGACCAAGTCCAAAGGCCCCAACCCGGAGTTCTCTGCGTGGTATGCGAGGGATCAGCAGGTCTTTTCCTATCTGCTGACCTCGCTACCGCATGAGATGGCGATCCAGGTGGCTACGTGCCACACCGCAGCGGAGCTGTGGAACACGGTGCAAGGCATGCTCGCCTCGCACACGCGCGCAAGGACGGTCAACGTCCGGATCGCCTTGGCAAATCTCCAGAAGGGCAACAGCAGCATCACAGATTACGTTGGTAAGATTAGAGCTTTGTGTGATGAACTAATGGCTTCAGGGAAGAAGGTCGATGAGGAGGATGTCGTCTCTCACATCCTCGCTGGACTCGATGAGGAGTTCGATCCGGTGGTCTCAGCCATGTGCTCCAGGGTCGAACCAGTCACCGTTCCGGAGCTGTATTCGCAGTTGCTGAGCTTCGAGACTCGCATGAGTTTGCACGGTGGATCTTCCCAGTCGTCTGCAAATGCCGCGACTCACGGCCGCTTCAACAAGAACAACGGCGGCGGTGGTGACCGCGGCCGGAGCTTCCCCAACAAACAGGCCGGCGGCGGTGGTGACCGCGCCCGCGGAAACTTCCCCAAGTCACCTAACCCACCAAGTCGTGGGAACGGAGGCAACCATGGCAACGGCGGCGGCGGCGGGAACTACTCCAACAATCCCTCTGCCAAGCCGACCTGCCAAATCTGCGGCAAGATAGGGCATCCAGCATGGAAGTGCTGGAAGAGGTATGACTCCTCATACCAAGGAGGAGAGGAGCGCTCGGCAAACATGGCGGCTCCTCAGTATGGAGTCGACACAAATTGGTACCTGGATAGTGGTGCTACGAACCACATCACAGGTGATCTTGAGAAGCTCACGGTGCGAGACCGGTACACTGGAGAAGATCAGATACACACGGCGAGTGGTTCAGGTATGACTATAGCCCATATTGGTCAATCTCATATTTCTACCCCTGAACGTGATCTTCTCCTTAAAGACGTCTTACATGTACCCGAGGCTGACAAAAGTCTTATATCTGCTAGCCGTCTTTCAATTGACAGTGATACCTTTGTTGAGATTCACCCTCATTCTTTTTTTGTAAAGGATCGGGGAACGAAGAGAGTTCTGCTGCAAGGCAGGGGTAGGAGAGGCCTATACCCTGTCAAACACATGGAACAAGGCGCCAAGAAGCATGTGCTCAGTGCCATTCCCTCCTCGGATAGATGGCACCGGCGCCTAGGGCATCCTTCATCTTCTATTGTTAGCCAAATAATTAGCCACAATAAGCTTCCATGTGTTAAGTTAGTTGATGAATTTGTTTGTGATTCCTGTCAACGAGGCAAAAGCCATCAGTTGCCCTATCCAAAATCAATAAGTGAATCAAAATTTCCTTTGGAACTTATCTTCTCTAATGTGTGGGGACCAGCAGTTGAATCCGTAGGTAGAAAGAAATACTATGTGAGCTTCATCGATGATTTCAGTAAGTTTACATGGATCTACCTAATCAAACATAAGTCAGAAGTTTTTCAAAAATTTCATGACTTCCAAAACCTTGTTGAGAGACAATTTGATCGCAAAATCCTCGCTCTCCAAACCGATTGGGGTGGAGAATATGTGAAACTAAACTCCTTCTTTACTAAAGTTGGCATATCTCATCATGTTTCCTGCCCCCACGCACACCAGCAAAATGGGTCAGCAGAACGCAAACATCGACATATTGTCGAGGTTGGACTCTCTCTTCTAGCCCAAGCATGCATGCCTCTCAAATTTTGGGATGAGGCCTTCATTGCAGCCACCTATCTTATCAATAGATTGCCAAGTAAAGTTATTAAGTTTCAAACTCCTCTTGAAAGATTGTGCCACGAGAAACCCAACTATTCATCACTACGTGTCTTTGGGTGTGCTTGTTGGCCAAACTTACGTCCATACAATACCCATAAACTCCAATTCCGTTCAAAACAATGTGCCTTTCTAGGTTATAGCAATCTTCACAAGGGGTTTAAGTGCCTTGACATATCCACTGGACGGGTTTATATTTCCAGAGATGTTGTTTTCGATGAGGCAGTCTTTCATTTGCCACTTTACATCCAAACGCCGGCGCTCGCCTTCGAGCAGAAATTCTTCTTTTGTCTCCGGAGCTTTTAAACCCAATCGATCACGGGGGAGAAAAATGTGCAGATGATCAATTGGCTAATAGTCATCCTGATACTACTAATAAAAACAGTACAAAAGTTGCTGTTTTGCCCTGTGATTTTATCCAGAATCAAATTTGCACTGGCGCCGGACACGAGGAAGATTTGGCTGACGGCGCCGATCCCGAGCGATTTGGCGCAGGTGGGCGGACTGACGCTTGCGCGGATCCCGGGGCTGATTCCCTGGCGCCCCTGGCGCCATCAGACTCCAGCGCCTCCGCGCCTGCCACGCAATCCGGAGAAGTAGCGCGGTCGGGCGGGGCCTCGCGTGGGGCCGACCGAGCGTCGTTGTCACGCGACAGCTGGAGCGGAGCGGTTGGCTGCGGGACATCCGACGCGCGACGCAATGATGGGGCCGACAGCGCCCTGGGTGCCCCCAGCCACGTTTCGTCGCCTCACAGGGCGGCCTCCTCTGCTCCACGCGCGGCGGATCTGATGGAGGGGGACAGCGCGCCTACCAGTGCAGATTCGCCTGGGGATTCACCCGAGTCAGTACGAGGTGGATCTCCTGTGCATGTTGCTGGATCTTCTGCGGCAACAAATCAACTCACTACTACAACTACACGAGTGACTCGGTCACAACGAGGTATTACAAAACCGTTGGTACCCAAAGATGGGACAGTCAGGTATAACAAGAACTTCAAGTTTACAGGCTTTGCTGCTACTGGTGAGCCAGAAAATGTGCTAGAAGCTTTGCGCAATGAGAAATGGAAAAATGCTATGAATAGTGAATTTGATGCACTAATAAAAAATCAAACTTGGCATCTAGTTCCTTATAAGTCAGGGAGGAATATTATAGATTGCAAGTGGGTGTATAAAATTAAAAAGAAAGCTGATGGAACAATAGATAGGTACAAGGCTAGGTTAGTAGCTAAAGGATTTAAACAACGCTATGGCATTGATTATGAGGACACCTTTAGTCCAGTTGTGAAAGCTGCTACTATCAGACTTGTTCTATCTATTGCTGTTTCCAGGGGATGGAGTCTTCGCCAATTGGATGTACAGAATGCGTTCTTACATGGCGTTCTCGAGGAAGAGGTCTATATGAGACAGCCACCTGGTTTTGAGGATGGCTCCAAACCACATCATGTGTGTAAATTGGACAAGGCCTTATATGGTCTAAAGCAAGCACCAAGAGCATGGTACTCAAGGTTGAGCTTGAAGCTGCAACAGCTTGGTTTTCGTCCATCAAGAGGAGATACTTCACTGTTCATCTTCAGGAAGGGAAAGGTGATCATGTTTATGTTGATTTATGTTGATGACATCATCGTAGCTAGTTCATCACAAGAAGCCACCTCGGCGCTATTAAAAAATTTAAAAAGTGATTTTGCACTCAAAGATTTGGGAGAGCTTCATTATTTCTTAGGTATAGAAGTAAAGAAGATAGAAAGTGGTATCTTGCTCACACAAGAAAAGTATGCCTTAGACATACTAAAGCGTGTGGGAATGAAGGATTGTAAACCATCAAGTACACCCATGTCAACCACTGAAAAACTATCACTATATGAAGGGAAATTGTTAAGTCCAGAAGAGGGAACCAGATATCGAAGCATAGTTGGAGCACTTCAATATCTAACATTGACAAGACCTGATATATCATTTTCTGTCAATAAGGTTTGTCAGTTTTTGCATGCACCTACCTCTTCTCATTGGACAGCTGTAAAAAGAATACTGAGGTATATCCAAGGTAGTGCTGGTATTGGACTAACAATCTGCAAATCGCCCTCAACAACAGTGAGTGCCTTTTCTGATGCAGACTGGGCAGGGTGTCCAGATGACAGGAGATCAACAGGAGGTTTTGCTGTTTTTCTTGGGTCTAATCTGATATCTTGGACAGCCAAGAAACAAGCTACTGTCTCGTGGTCTAGTACAGAAGCAGAGTACAAGTCTCTGGCGAATGCAACAGCTGAGGTAATGTGGGTGGAAACATTACTTGATGAGCTGGGCATTTTTAGACCACATGTGTCATATCTATGGTGTGACAATCTTGGAGCAACATACCTTTCTGCAAATCCTGTGTTTCATGCAAGGACTAAACACATAGAAATTGATTATCATTTTGTTCGAGAAAGAGTTGCTCGCAAGTTACTGGAGATAAAGTTTATTCCAACAGGAGATCAAGTTGCTGATGGTTTCACTAAACCACTTCAAGTTCGGCTACTCCAAGCCTTCAAAAACAATCTAAACCTTGATATGTTGAGATTGAGGGAGGATGTTAAACGATAGGCTTGTAGAATCGTGACAACTTGTGTAACGTGTTGTGTGCGTTGTAACTAGGCCGGTGGTTAGGCTAGATTGGCCCTTATCTCTTTATCTTGTGTTTAACTTGGAGTAGAGGGCAAGGCTTGCAACCACCGGCCGATCTCTGTAATTGTATTGTGCTATATAACATGAACACGTCCCTGCCAAGATGGCATACGCTTCCACCATATTTCTTTCATATGGTATCAGAGCCAAGAGGTCTTGAGTTCAAGACCCTGCCAACGCAGTATTAAATAAAACGATTCTGCGGCCTACATCGAACCCACGTCTAAGAACTAAAATAGCCTAGACGTGAGGGGTAGTGTTGAAATATATTGCCCACCTCCCTCCATCAGTTCGGACTTTTGGATGAGTTGGCTGGAGCATGAATTCAATAACTTGATCCATCCAAAACTGCTCTTGTACACACACACACGTGGCCCTGGCAATGCTTTTTTTTCTCAAAACAAATCGTCACGATAGCACCTTCGCTGCTTCGTAGGTAGTAGCTGGCTTCCTCCGTGCTTCGCTCAGTCTTTACGAATTACGAGCTGCTGCGCCTTGGGCGGTTGGGCCTCTCGCCGAGACGGAACGCCATCAACTTGCACGCTTTAATCGCTGCTGCTTCCATCGATTTTGCATCGCCTTACGAAAAATTTCGATCACATCCAGAGTTCCTTTGATTCGCTGCCATCTTGCACCGCGACTCAACTCAGCGATCTTCTCGCAAAGCACTTCCACTAGATCAACATCTCTGTGACCTTCCAGCAACCTAGCTCATGATACCACTTGTTAGAATAAATCTATGGTCATCGTTGATCATCTGAGGACCAAACAATCACACGAGCACGACACCGAGATTTGTTAACGAGGTTCACCGATATGGCTACATCCCCGGTGCTTGACTATGGGTGCTCCTCCCCATGACACCGCTACAATACCGAAATACGGTCGCCCTAGACACCGGCACATGCCGCCAGATTCCCCTGCACTACTGTGCTATTATGTTGGCATATGTTACATCTTCTGTCTACCCTCGCTATATATGAGAGGCCTAGGATACAAGTGTCCTATTAGGACACGGCTCCATATCCTATCTAAACACAGTATAACTTAGAGTCCATCTGTAACCTACATTGTACATAATATTCGACACAAACACAACTTCCTTCTTTCGTGGGGATGGGCGGACAAACATGTGTGCTCTATCACGACACTTGCAATGTATCAATAATAGCAATCGATGTGCTATATCTTATTGCTTCTCTCACCGTTCGGTCATCGTGGATGTCCTTCTCTGCCGGGCCACCTTTGGTAGACTTTCACCGGTGAATGCCTTTCCTAATGCCTCCCAGGTCTAAGCTCAAACAGACGACCCACTAATAAAAATCAACTTAGTTCAACATGTAGGGGTGTGTAGCTAAGAGCAATCACAATTTTAGGTGGAGAAATACGTGATCTCATGTTCTGTTAATGAAACAAAATCAGAAATAGAGTTATATAGGAGCTACTACTAGTGAAGGCTCGTTAAGGGGTACCATGTGAGCTCCCAACCACTCCAAAACATTTATAATCGCCATACCCATGATTTGTCTTTTGCGGGTACCATAACCATGAGTTGGTAGATATATAAATGGCATCTAATCCTGAGGGTGGAGTATCTAGGGGATCCAGGAACTAGCTTAGCCGCGGCAGGCACGGCCGAACTATGTGAGATGAATGAAGCAGAAAGTGGAATTTCCCAAACATGAATGGGATGCAGGCAAGTAGATAATGTGCAACGAGGGTCGCTACCATGACCGACATCCAATAGCTAGGAAGATGTGGGGAACTTCCATTATAACGTTGAAACGATTCGGTGCAACCGTCATAGACTAATATAACGTGATAAGCACAAAATATCAGTTGATTCTTTGTTCTAGAGAATGAGGAGTAATAAAAATGATTCTGAGAAGAAATTGGAAGAAGCAGGACAACCATGTAGTGGACCTGAAGCATAATAGAATTTGGGATGGCAATACATGGTACAGTTATAGTGCAGTGGTGTGAGGTTCTCAAAGTCTAGGATGACAGGTAGCTGGTGGAGACGATGGTGGGTCTGCGCAGGAAGACGCATCAACATGAGCACCGACCACACCACAACTCTGGGAAAGGTTACACAAGAGGAAGCATCAAATCGGGACGAACTGACTGCATGTTTGCGCCCTCTTCTTCGAAGTGAGGAAAATTAATCCCCTCGGGAAAGGATACGGAGCCAGAATTTTTTAAGAGACCATGGTGGAGATCTGCCATGGCAGCGGGGTCATGCAGACTCTGGACGGTGACAATGACATGCAAAAGGTGACCAGTAGTTGCGGGAGACATGGACAAAGCATATGAACTATATCGGGTGGGAGGTCGTGGCCATTGGACTTGGAGAAGATGGTGAAGCTACGTTGTACGTGAGGTCACATCGTCCTAGTGGTCCTTCTCGGTGTAGAGGTGCACACCCACTAACACTAAGAAGCAACTCGCGATGGACTCATCATAGAGATTGATATGTGTAGTTCAGCAGGCCAAGCTTCCTGCGGCGTTTCAAATATGAGGAGAAAGCACACTAGGTAGTGGCGCCGCATATTGGGCTTGCCACAGTGCCCTCCTCCCCCTCTCTCATGCATGCATGTATGCATAGCATGCATACAACAACATGACCTCATCAAATGATTCCTCTAAATTTGAACTATTAAAAATCTTTATCTCTTAAATCAATGACCCGGTTTTTGATCCGTCTTCACCGTTAGCTTTCTCACCGTTAGCCGGCAGCAGCGCGAAGGCGGGAGCTTTACGGGCCCACGAGGGCTCGGCCGGGCCTGTGGGCCTACGGGCCTGGTGTGCTCCTGCTATTGCGTCCGGACGGCTACTGTCGCTGACGGTGGAGGTGGGGCCCTCCCACGTGCCGATGGTGCTGATGCCATAGTCCCGGCTCTGATTCTTCGTCGTGCTGTTCTCACTTCGCGGTGCCGTGGTGAGATGGCGTGGAGGCCTCATGACCGCGTTGGCTTAGGGTGGTGGTTGGTTTGGTGGCGGGATCCGGAGCGCCCGAGGTGCGGGTTGGGATCGGGGGAAACCCCTGTCAGCGTGGCCGACCCCGGCGCGGTGGCGCCTGTGGGTGCCGCCTGACCTTCCGGGAGGGCGTCGGGGGCTACTCTTCCTATCGCCTCGTCGTGTACCGGGGGAAACCCTTGGCAGCAGCGTCGTCATCGTCACGATCCTTCTTGGAGGTGTTGATTGGTGCCGGCACTTCGGAGTCTTGGAGCCTAGTGGATAAGACCGGTGGGCCTAGCGATCGCGAGGCTTCTTCGTTTTTGTTGATCCGCCGTTGTCGGCATTTGTTTCTTTTGCTCTTTCTCTGTTGTTTCTTTTGGGCGTGACTGTGCTGCTTCCACCCCAGCACCTATCCCTGTATGATCCGGTTGGTTGCTTTGTATACAAAGCGGGGGGAAACCCTTTTTCGGTAACTAGATACCATGTCGGCATCTTTCAACAGCCTTTTTCTTTTGATAATTGCCATATTATTGCCACTTATTTGCTTGCTTATTAGCCACTTAGTTGTTCGATTGAATTAACTTAGTTGCCAGATTTTTGGATGTCAATATACGCCACAAAAAGACTTGCTTTTGTGGTACTTTAGTTGGTTGATGCCTTTTTATTTCTTATTGTTAACACTTGAATCATTGTTCAAGAATTTGTCCGATTAATCAGTTAACGGGACAGTTAATCGCTACTCATAGGATGACCGAGTTGAATAGCACCTATTCATCGTGTTAACTTGTTAGGACGATTAATTGGCCCATTAGACCGATTAATTGGTTGTTAGGCTGATTAATCACTGCTGGCCCATTAAGATGTGGGCAAACAAAGCCCTAGTTTTTCCCTGTAACCCCTCCCATCCCGTTCTCGCTCCTCAATAGCTAGGTTTCGACCAAACAGTAGCATATTTTGGTATATTACATAGTTGAGAGCATGATAGTATGATATAATACATAAAAAACTAGATATATGTTGGCAATTTCTATTTAATCTACCGATTAATGGTCAATCGATTAATCCAATTAATAGGCCAATTAGTCACTACTCCCATGCCGACCGAGTAGCTACCCGTTACCGATTTCCTTAACAATGTTCTGTATGCAATTGTTCTGTATGCTAATGGCTAACTAGGCCTGCTACCTCCTCGTAGCCTACATCCTCTCTTGTCCTAGCTTGTGGTTAGCCGGCCTGCTAGGCAAGCCGCTTTGTTGCCAGCTTATTTTTCACGGACGGGCGGATAAAAAGACATGCTTAGCTGCGAACTATTTTGGTTGCAGTGCGCCGTTAATGTGATTTTGAAGGTCGAAATCCAGTTGCTTCTCTCCTAAGTCGATCGTGCTGGAGGTCCCTTGCTGCCTGGTCATCATCGGTAGAGTTGCATCGGCAAATGCCTTTCCTAATGCCTCCCAGGCCTAAGCTCAAACAGATGACCCACTAATAAAAATCACACTCACGTCACAACGTGCACGGATGTATAGTGTAGTCTCAGTCTCTCAGATGACCCACTATGGCCATTTCTAGCGTAATCCTTTTGCAAATAATATTGATCGGCGGTTAGAATGCTTTGAGCAAGTTTATGACAGACGGGTCACATTCGTCACGAGCTGACTTGGAAAAAAACGCCACCTGGCACTTTGACCGGTCAAAATGCCCTTCCTGGCGCAACCCACTACGTCGTCCTCACACTCCCATGCCAACACCCTCACGCCCGGCAGCCAGCCACGAGCCTAGCTCCATCTTCCCCTGCCGGTGTGGTCCCTGCTCGTCCCCACACCCCGCCTTCTTCCCTCGCCCCCGGATCTGGCCCAACCGTGACGCTCTGCCACCGTGCCATCCCCGATCTGATTCGAGCTGCAATCACGCCGTCCTCGATTTGGATCGAGAAGTCGTTGGTCCCTCTCCTCTTCTCCGCCCCCACGACGACGACAAACGGCGGGGAGGCCCAACAACTAATGCACACGCAGAGAGAGGGGAGGACGGCAACTGCTCGCCTTCTCGGAGAGCCGGCCGCCGAAGGAGACTAGTAGACATCGCGTTGTTGGCGCCGTGTGCGCCTGGCTCGCATCCACACCACCAGCGGTATGCCGAAGAGAGCCAGTTGGGGAGCCCCACGCTGCCGAGCAGGTGGTGCCCTACAGTGGGCGGAGTAGCTAGTTCGCCCAGTTCTGCAGCGGGGACAACGTCTTCAGCTACTAGCGTGAAGTTCCGTGGCGGGGCCAGCGTCTCCGGTCACAAGTGCAAAGTTCCGCGGCAGGGACGGCGTCTCCAGCCAACGGCATGAAGTTTCACAACGGGGACGGCGTTTTCGGCCACCAGCGTGAAGTTCCGCAGTGGGGAAGGCATCTCCGGCACCGCCGCGAAGTTGCCAGTGAGCTGCATCGCCAGGTCAATGCAGCTGGGCAGCGGTCTGCTCATGTCCACGTGGCATTTTTTTTACTAGTAAAGTGCTGAGGTGGTGTTTTTTTGGCCAAGTCAGCCTGATGAATGGGGCCCATCTGTCATAAACGTGCTCCAAGTGCTCTAATCCGCCGATCAATGTTATTTACAAAAAGAGATTATTATAGACATGGTGGTTTTTGTCAAAAAAATAACGTAGTGTTTTCTGATAATCTAACCCTCATTGTGGTGGGTTTTTACAATTTACTTTTAATTCAGCGGAAAGTGGAATTTTCCAAACACAAAGGGGATGCAGACAACAAGACAATGCGCAACAAGGGTCCAGACCACGACTGATAGGAAGCGAGAGGAGCTTCCGTTACAACAGAGCATGGCTATTTGAATGATGATGAAAAAATCAGAGCACAGATTGCTATATAACTCTAGACAAGTATGTTGCATGATTGACCGTTGTTTACTTGTGTGCACAATTTTAGTGTTATGCCTGAGGCTTCAATACAAAAGATTGTGGGCGATTCAATTGAGGCTATTGCTAGTGATCGGGGTAGCACGCACATTGTTTCTAATGATTTAATGACACAATATCATGTGCAATTGAATTTACGCCCTTTCTTCACTGTTAGATATCCTATATTTTCATGTAGATGTTAGTGAACTTGTATGGTTTAGAGCTCCGGCGGCTCCTTAGTTTACTTCATGTCGATTCGGGGTGGTATTGTTGTACGCCTTTGGCACCTATATATCCGATTTTGGGTGAGTGTATGTTGGTGTGTTGTGTTGTGTTGTGTTATGGTTTCTAATGATCGATGTGTTGCTAGTTGTTTTATATAAAGCGAGGCGAAAGCCTTTTACGATAAACTTGTATGGAGTTTTTGTCATTTTTTTACATATACACACTTGCATGGGTCATGCCCTGCTCTAGCACCCACCGGAGGTGACAAGGGTTATGGTCTGGTCATCAGTGTTTCTTCAGGTCGCTGACTTAGCTGCTTTATCCGCCAGCCAGTTCAGCCCGGATCGTGGTTGTTGGCTAAGTCTGTTACCATCGTAGTCTGTTGCAAATTGTTCCTCTGCGTTGTGCCTGTCATTAGTACGCCCGCTAGGCCACAAGCTCTGGGCTGAGGTCACCTTTGTTCATGGCCCCGGCAGGCGTCCTGGTTGAGGAGTGCGCCGGACTGGTAGGTGCCCCATACCCGGCAGGCGTCCTGGTTGGGACCTCAGGTCTTAGATGTTTAGATTTGGCTGCGATGTCTGTTTGGTATTAGGCCCAGACTACCAGTGCCCCTTCATCGATTGGATAGGTGTAGCGACAGTTGCTGCTTAGACGGTGACTTTAATCTTGCTGTTGTATGACTTTGTAAGGTCTTGCGAGAATAATTAATAAAATGGCCGTATGCATCGCCCAGATGCAGAGGCCGGGGGTCATCCTCCTTTTTTTTTAAAAAACTTCGTTCGTGGGGAAAGGCAGAGAGACATATGCCGCGGCACCATGCGGGATGGCCATAGACCCCGCGCGCCATTACGTGCCGCGAGTCGGTGTACTGCTTCTATTTCTTGATCGTCCTAGGCGTACGCTGCTGGCTGGCCATCGCTCAACAAAATATCATGGAATGACGTCTTTCCTAATGCCTCCCAGTCCCCTCCCAAAGAAATTTTCTTCACAACTTGGTTCGAAGTACAGATGCCATCTAGCTCCCGTCTAGCTCCTCGCTTGCTATGGCTACCTTTTATGGCAGATCTCGGTGCACAGACTCCTTTTTTTTAATTTTATTCCACCTCTGAGGGCTTGATAAAGATAGCATGTGAGTTTTCCGGCAAAAAAAAGATAGCACGTGAGTACCAAGCCATCAACAACATTTATAATCACCATAATTCAAGGTGTTTAGTTCTGACTAGAGCCAATGCACGCTTTGCCGCGCCGTTCTTCACTTGTGGGATTAATTCTTTTATATCTAGTAGAGTGCCACGGTCGGTTGTTTTGTTTGGATTTTATCAATGTTGTCGTGTGTTTTAGTTACATTATGAAGGTGTTTTTTCATTTGTATATTGTGTCGGGTTTTTATTGGAGACAATATTTCCTAGAGGAGAATGAAGTTTTTTGGTGTGTCGTTGTGGTGTCTTTACACGTGTCGGTCTCGACGCCAGTTGGTGGTGGTCGTTTGAGCCTCTTGAGAGGTCCTATCCACGCTAAAATGGTGGAATTGCTGCTATAACACTCACATGGATCGACCCACGAGCTCTCGCTCGCTTAGTTTGACTCCCTATTCCTCTAAGTCGGTTAGCTTTTTTCCGCTCGCCCCACTGCTCGCTCAAAAAATGGAATATCTTTTTAAATAAATATGTTAGTTTAATTAAAATTTGTTCAAGGATATTTGAAAAAAAGTGAATTTACAAAACCATGAATTGTAGAAAATTCTTATGAGTTTGAAATATATTCATGGATTAACAAACATTTGCAAATTAAACAAGTTTCAAATTTAAAAAATGTTCACAAGCTTTAAAAACACCCGTGAACTTCAAAATACTCATGAATGTAATAAATGTTAATGAAGCTAAAAATATAAATTATTTTTTCTTTATAATGTTCGCAAATTTTAATAAACGCTCATAATTAAAACCTGTAAGAAAATAAAAAGAGAAGGGGAAATAAAACTGAACAACAGACAACCTTACATGCGGGTTCGATAACGACCCCACAAACCCCGAAGCACTAGAGCGCTTTAAATCGTGGGAGCTTAGTATCTCTATAGATTGTATGTATATATGGGGATTCATGCTATGATAATTCACAATAAAATCTCTACCGTCATTGGTGTCTTTACCCTCCACAACTCCCTAAAATATCCAAGCTTTCCTTGGAGCACTAATTTTTTATTTTTTTATTTTGCGGGTGAACAAATTGTATTACTCGTTCCCAAGGTTCATACAATCAATCGCAGCTAGCTCTAAAACTTCCGGAGGGCCAGACCCTAGCCAAGTCAAGGTTCTTCCCTCAACACGAGCAAATCTTGCTAGGCTATCACTAACCTTATTTTGGCTGCGATTTACATGAGTAATACAAGTTTCACGAAGGGACATAAGGTATTTAATCTCTTTGATGACCAACGTGTAGACCGATCTGTCCATCCCCGAAGCCTGGATTAATTTGACCGCCACTATTGAATCCATCTCCATCTGACACCGGTAGTTCGCTTCTCTGTATTGCAAAGGACAAACCTTTCATACACGCATAAAGCTCGGCTTCAACAGCATCTCGACAAGAAAATAACTGTCTGCAGGACGAGAATATAATTGCACCCTTATCATCTCGTAACGCCATCCCAGCACCAGCAAACCCATCATCCATAAACGAACCATCAGTATCAAGCTTCACCCAACCCAGCTTAGGAGCAGACCATTTGCGCTCGGCTACATTCAGTATCGCATGTGGCATTCTGGGCTCATACGTGATGTACGACTTTCCTCTATTGGGATCAGATGAGAGATCTGTTTTAATACCAATGAGAGAGTCCATGTAGCTCACCAAAAACCTTTTAGAAGCTTCCATAGGCGGAGGAGGTTTATGATGCACGATCTCATTCCGAATATGCCAAGCTCTCCAAAACGTCATGAGGACCATGGATCTTTCCACTTTCTGTAGAGGTTCTAGCATATGCAAGAGCCATTCATCTCCATTATTCAGTACTGTTGCTAGGCACGGCAGCGGCCAAACTTCAGACATCGTGTCACACACTAGTAGAAAACCACCAATCAGTCCCGGTTCGTAAGGGCCTTTAGTCCCGGTTCGGGAACCGGGACTAATGGGTCATTACTAATACCTCAACCCATTAGTCCCGGTTCAAACACGAACCGGGACCAATGTGCCTCCACGTGGCCCTGTGCGCCGAGCCCAGTCAGGGGGCCTTTGGTCCCGGTTGGTGGCTCCAACCGGGACCAAAAGGCGTCCACGTGTCTGCATTCCAGTGGCCTGGGTTTTTGTTTTTTTTTTGAAAGGAGGGGGGTTGGGGGGTTTTGGGGGGTTAATTTAGGTGTTTCGTATATTGTGTTAGCTAGCTAATTAATAGAGAGAAGTGTCCTCTCTTAATTATGTCCGTGCTTGCTCGACGCTACGTAGTATATATACATAAGTGATCGAGAGAACCATTCAGTACAGAAGTTCGTCATGCATACCGAGAGAAGTGATCGATCGACCTCTCCTTCTCCGAGAGATTGGTCGAACAACAAGTTTTACTAGCTACATACATGTACAATCTATATAAGATCTCTTAATTACAAACCACTAGCATTTGAATTCAAGTTCCACATGGTATTCTCCGGCTTTACTGATGATGTGTTCAAGAAAGAATCCCGCCAATTCCTCTTGAATTGCTTTCATGCGATCTGGTTCTAGGAGTTCATCCCGCATCTGCCACGTCTAATTAATTTGAAGAAGGGGGTTAATTAATACATATATATGAATGAAACTCAACAGAAATGATGGTGTAATAAAATAAAATTGTGAATATTATTGCTTACGCACTTCATATTGTCTTCTAGAGTAGCCCCGCTTGTTTTTCAAAGTCGCGTTGTGGATGAACTCGCACACGTAGTATCCACAGAAATCATTCCCTTCCTCCTGCCACAAGCACTTTACGAGAAATAGAGGTCAATCAAACTGATAATGAAGCATTATATAAATGGCATTGATGAAAGTATAGCTATAGAATCAACGGGAGACGCGCGCCAGTAGTACTTACTTTCGGGTATGTATATCGCAGCTCCTTCGGCAGTCCCGGAGCTTGTGCGGTGAACTGTTTCCAATCCCTGCAAGACAAAGAAAATATTTGTTATTATTTGAGATATCAGGAAATGAACAAAAAGTTGTCGATATGGTGCGATAATGATCGATTGAACTTACTTGCTGAGCATTTCAGTCATGTCCGCATAGGTGCTGGGATCTTTCCGTCTGGAGTCTAGGACGGTTACTAGTCCACGCTCAAGCTTAATCTCCAGAAGAATATAGTGGAACCTGCACGCATGCATAACTCATCAATTACATTAACCTCGCTTGAGTAATAAGGAAAACCGAATATGCACACGACAGTAACACTCACGGGCCGTGGTAAGGAAAGAGTATGGTATCTTTGTTTTGATTTTTGATCAATGATTGTAGCAAGTTGTCCTCGGCCTCTTCGGCGCGCTTTTCAACCAGAAAAACATCTATGATATTTGTGTTAATGAACCCGATATCATAGATTTCATTTTTTTTGCACTCGACGATCTTCAATCTGCATAATATATTGAGGATAATTAATTATAAATACATGCAATGAAAGAGCCGAGCTATATATACAAACTAATGACAGAAATAGTACTTACAGGCAGTAGCAAAAGACCATTAATTTATCGAGGGCCTTTTGATTGAAGAACTCGAAGAACTCCTCAAATGGAATAGACAACAGATCATTTGAAACGAGGTCGTGCTCCTCTTTAATTTTCAGATACAAAGTGTTCGTCCCCTCAGACTCTCTGCAGGTTTTCATGTACGAACTATGGAATCTTCGCATCATTGTTGTCAGAGACTTTTCATCTTTGACGAGAGGCTTCCCGTACTCGTATCTGAATAAGTCCACCTCCATGAAATCAGGAAGTGCATCATCAGGCAGGTAACCTCCAAGATTGCCATAACCGGCCACCGTCCCCGGAGGATTAGACACATTCAGCGGGGGGCACGATTGCTGTGCTTGTTCGCCGAGCTGGGCAATTTTTTCCCCTTTGCCCGTTGTTCTTTTGACCTTTTATCACTGACAGTAGTTCCCGACCGCTTGGCTTGGAGATATGTCTGTTCAGTAATGCGCTCCTAGTTGGTTCTCGGCGGAGACTTTGGTGGTTTCCTCAGGGCATTGAGAGTGCGCTTTGCTTTCACCGGATCGACCTTCTCCTCCGGAGGTGGATGTATCTTTGCTTTAACCCCTTCAAAGAACTCCTTCACTTGGGTCTGCACGATCGTATCGTTTTCCTCCTTGCTCCTCTCGTACGGTAACTTCTCTACAGGCTTTAGAGGTGGACCGTATCTGTATTGCCTCTCTCTTCTTGTGCTGCTAGACGCCGGAGCAGACGGAGCGGCTGCGGCGTCTGTCTTCTTTCATGCTTGCTTACGAGGCGGAGGAGAAGGACTACGACGCGTCGGAGCAGCCGGGGCGGCGGCGGGTCTCTTCCGCACTTGCTGGCGAGGCGGAGAAGGAGGAGGCGGAGTGCCGCCATGCGCCGGAGAAGGGGGCGGAGTGCCGCCACGCATGCCCTGATCTTCACTCGCCGGAGGAGGAGGCGGTGGAGGAGGCGGAGTATCCCCATGCGTGCCCTGATCGTCACTCGCCGGAGGAGGAGGCGGAGTGCCCTGACTCGCCGGATGAGGAGGAGGAGGCGGAGGCGTCCAGTTCAGAAGGTCGATGAGCTCCTTCCGCCATAGGCATGGAGTCTTCAGAGCAGAACCCAGCCTAGTCTCCCCTTCACCGGTAGGGTGCTCAAGCGCGAGGTCCTCAAATCCCTCCGTTATTTCATCAACCATCACCTTAGCAAATCCTTCTGGAATCGGCTGGCAGTGATAAGTTGTGCCGGGTCCACTAGGATAAACTTGGCCAACAGCCGCCTTGACCTTCAAATTCATGCATCGCGCCATAATGTGGCAATTTTGAGACTCCGTGATACCATCCACGGGATAGTTGGCAGGAGCCGTCAAGACATGCTCCGGCTGAAGCAGCTCGGTGGAAGCAACGCTGCTTCTGCGCTGAGATGGCGGGGTAGCTTCGGGGGAAGCTTCGGCATGTCGTTTGTTGCGATCTGCTGCTTCTCGTTCCTCTTCTCGATCCTCTAGCCCCATTACCCTTCCAAGCAGCGCCTGCATTTGGTCATGCTCCACTTTCTTCCTCCTCTCGTGGGTTTTGTAACCCCCTGTGTCCGGAAAACCAACCTTCCACGGAAGCGAGCCTGGCGTGCCTCGTGTCCGTCCAGGGTGCTCGGGATTCCCAAGGGCCATTGTGTGCTCGTCCTTCTCCCTGTTTGGAAGGAACGTCCCTCGCTGCGCAGCATCAATATATTGTCGAAGTTTCTTGACTGGTGTTTGCAGTTGCTCGTCCGTCCACTGACACTGCCCTGTTACAGGGTCCAAGGTTCCGCCAGCCCCGAAGAACCAAGTCCTGCAACGGTCTGGCCAGCGCATCGTCTCTGGTTCGATCCCTTTTTCAAGCAGATCATGCTCAGCCTTGGACCACTTAGGCCGGGCTTTGAGGTAGCCACCTGACCCCGTGCGATGGTGAAGCGTCTTCTTCGCAGCATTTTTCTTGTTTGTCTCCGACATCTTCTTACTCTTTTCCGATGTCTTGTGGGCCACAAATGCGGGCCAGTGATCTTTGATCTTCTCATATTTGCCGATGAATTCTGGTGTCTCTTTTTTCTTGACAAACTGGTTCAGCTCTTTCCTCCACCTCCTCATTAGGCCAGCCATCTTCTTAAGAGCACAAGACTTGATTAATTGCTCTTTAACTGGCTTCTCCGGATCCTCCTCTGGCGGTAGGGTGAAATTTGCCTTCAGCTCATTCCAAAGATCTTCTTTCTGCATATCATTGACATAAGACACCTCAGCATCTTCATCCTTAGCAGGCTTATAACATTGCTGGATGCTGATCGGGATCCTGTCCCTAACAAGAACCCCGCACTGAGCAGAAAATGCCTTCTTTGTCCGGATGGGTTCAATCGGTTCGCCGTCGGGCGCGATTTCTATGATCTCAAACTTTTCATCCGAGCTCAACTTTTTCTTCGGGCCTCATCTCCTTACCGAAGTTGTGCTCGATCCGGAGGGCTAGAAATTATAAGGAAGAAAGACGACAGTACTTAATATGTGTACATATACCAAAACAATAGATGCATCAATTAACTTGTCAGCACGGGCTTAACTAATATATATATACCTGGCCGGACTCGGTTCGGTGACTCGGCTCGGCACGGTCTCCTTCGTCTTGTACCTCCATTGTGTCACCGGAGCCATCATGAACATACTCCTCCTCTTGTACCGGCATTAATGAGTCGAAGCCATCATAATCATAGCCCTCTTCTTCATCCATCTGACCAACGGTGTCGATGAGAAATGACGCAACATCATCACTTCCATTTGCGATTATTTCCCCCAACATCGCTTCTGTTTCTTCGTCTCGGGAGTGCTCCATAGTTTCTGCAAATATTGACAACATGTCAATTATTATTCAAACATGGTACATACTGGCAAACGTAGAACTAGCTAGCTAATCACAATAAGGAATCATGTTAGTGGCCTCGACGCTGCTTCTCTAGGGTTTGGGGTCGCCTCGACACAAAGCTTCAAGGGTTTGGGGTGGCCTCGACGATAACGCTCTTTTAACTTGATAAATTTGGGTGGCCTCGATCGAGAGAGTTAATTTGTCGGGTAGGAGCGCGGCGGGAGGGGGTACGTAGGAGACCTGCAACATCGTTTTCTCTCTGGGGTTTGGGTGTCCTCGAGAGTTTTGGTCGAGCGAGAGGGCCGAGGGGGGTGCTGCAGTTGTATCTAGAGGGGGTTAATTATATCGACAACGACGTGACATACATATACATATCGGGGAGGGGGTATCGGTACCACCCCCTCGTGTTGAAGTTTCTTCTTTCTCCTTTCCTTTCTTTCTTCTTCTCCTCTTCTTTTTCTTCTTCTCCCTCGAGAAAGGAAAATAATTAAGGAAAAGGAAGAAAAGAAGAAGAAGGAAGAAGGAAGAAGAAGAAGAAGTAAAAGAAGAAAAAAAAGAGGAGAAGAAGAAAGGAATAGAGGAGAAGAAGAAAAAATAGAATTTCTCCTTTCTCCTCTATTCCTTTCTTATTCTCCTCTTCTTTTTCTTCTTTTTTCCTCTTCTTATTTATTTCTCCTCTTCTTCCTCTCCTCTTTTTCTCCTTTCTTCCTCTTCTTATTTTCCTTTTCCCTCTCATTCTTTTAGTATTGCTTGTTTTAAAAAAATGTTCAAATAGAAAATTCCAAAAAAAAACAAAGGTTTTGCCTAATGCATTGTTCATATGAATATACCAACATTTGCATATTCTACAATAATTAATATCAACAAAAAAAATCTATGAACAGAAAAAAAACCGAACTTTTCTAAAAATCTATCTTTTGCATATATATATAGCCACATATGAACAGAGCCGCATATATACATACACATATATGAACAGGAAAAAAAACTAATAAAAATGAAACATATACATATATGAACATATATGAACATATACATACACATACACATATATGCATTGTTCATATGAACAGAAAAAAAACTAAACTAATAAAAATGAAAAAAAACAGAGCCGCATATATATATATAGCCACATATATACATACACACATATATATATATATACATTGAACAAAAAAATAAAACTAATAAAAATGAAAGAAAAAAAAGAGCCGGTGCGGCGCGGCGGCTCACAGCGGTGGCGGAGCGCGGGGGCGGGCGACGGCGACGGCGACGGCGACGGGGCGCGGGGCGCGGGGGCGCGCGGGCGGCGGCGACGCGGCGGAGCCTGGCGGCGACGCGGCAGAGCCTGGCGGCGACGACGGCGAGCGCGGGCTCGGGGAGGACGGCGACGACGACGGGCGCGGGCGACGGCGACGGCGGGAGCGGCGGGCGGCGTCGGGGCAGCCTGGCGGCGTCGATGCGTTCGGCGTCGTCGGGGGGGGGGGCAATGTGGCGATGAACTGCAAAACTGCAAAGTGCCACTTATATACAAGGAGCATTGATCCCGGTTGGTGGCACCAACCGTGACTAATGCCCCCTTTAGTCCCGGTTGGAGCCACCAACCGGGACCAAAAGCCTCAATTTCGGCAGCCCAAAGGGCGGGAAGCTGCGGCCTTTGGTCCCGGTTGGTGGCTCTAACCGGGACTAAAGCCCCCCCTTTAGTCCCGGTTGGTGCCACCAACCGGGACCAAAGGCCCCTGCGCTGCCCGCGTCGGGGCCAAAGTTTAGTCCCACCTCGCTAGTTGAGAGGGGAGCGCAGTGGTTTATAAGCCCCACTGCCGCTCCCCTCTTGAACTCCTTTGTACTGCAGGCTTATGGGCCTACTTGCTCCTTCTTTGCCTGTTGGGCCTTCTGGGCCTTCTGCGGGCCTGAATCCTGGCCCGAAATAGGGATACAAGTCGTATTCAGGCCGTGGCGGCCCAGTAGGTGGCATTTTTTTCTTGCTTTATTTAATTTATTTTGTTTCTACTTACAACAAAATACTTATTGTTGTTTTTTTGTTTTGTTTTCTGCATTATTTATTTTCTTTTGTTTTTTGCTCTATTTTTTAAATCTTTTTGCTTCTAGTTTTAGGAAAATTATAAACTTTCTGTTAGTGCCATTACTAATTTTCAAATTTGAAAACACTTTTTTTTTGTTTTCTTTCTTGCTTTATTTAATTTATTTTGTTTCTACTTACAACAAAATACTTATTGTTGTTTTTTTGTTTTGTTTTCTGCATTATTTATTTTCTTTTGTTTTTTGCTCTATTTTTAAAATCTTTTTGCTTCTAGTTTTAGGAAAATTATAAACTTTCTGTTAGTGCCATTACTAATTTTCAAATTTGAAAACACTTTTTTTTGTTTTCTTTCTTGCTTTATTTATTTTATTTTGTTTCTACTTACAAAAAATACTTATTGTTGTTTTTTTGTTTTGTTTTCTGCATTATTTATTTTCTTTTGTTTTTTGCTTTATTTTTTAATTCTTTTTGCTTTTCGTTTTAGGAAAATTATAAACTTTCTGTTAGTGCCATTACTTTTCAAATTTAAAAACACATTTTTTTTGTTTTCTTTCTTGCTTTATTTATTTTATTTTGTTTCTACTTACAACAAAATACTTATTGTTGCTATTTTTAATTATTACGAGGGCCGAACCATAAGACATTTCAAATGAACTCTGAAAAAGTTGAAAGTTGGCATGGTATCATAAATTGACCCACACATAGCATGTGCATGTACAAAACGAACAATGGTATCATACTCATCAGTTACAATGGTATCATAAACGAACAATAGTTGCGGGAGAAAGTCTTCACTTTTTCTTCGCTTGCGTCATTTGCTTATTGCGCCATAACCATGGATAATCTTCATCGTTTATCAGGATGCTGGGGTCAGCCTTGACTTTAAAGGGAGGAATTTCATGAAACTTTTCATAATCTTCAGACATGTCTGTCTTGTCCTCCACTCCCACGATGTCCCTTTTTCCTGAAAGAACTATGTGGCGCTTTGGCTCATCGTATGATGTATTTGCTTCCTTATCTTTTCTCTTTCTCGGTCTACTGGACATGTCCTTCACATAGATAACCTGTGCCACATCATTGGCTAGGACGAACGGTTCGTCAGTGTACCCAAGATTTTTCAGATCCACTGTTGTCATTCCGTACTGTGGGTCTACCTGTACCCCGCCTCCTGACAGATTGACCCATTTGCACTTAAACAAAGGGACCTTAAAATCATGTCCGTAGTCAAGTTCCCATATGTCCACTATGTAACCATAATATGTGTCCTTTCCCCTCTCGGTTGTTGCATCAAAGCGGACACCGCTGTTTTGGTTGGTGCTCTTTTGATCTTGGTCAATCGTGTAAAATGTATTCCCATTTATCTCGTATCCTTTCCAAATCAATACGGTCAAAGATGGTCCCCTGGATAACAAGTTCAACTCCTCACAAACAGTGCTGTCACCTCTGATACGTGCTTCCAACCAACTGCTGAAAGTCCTGATGTGTTCACATGTAATCCAGTCGTCGCACTGCTCCGGGTGTTTGAAGCGCAGACTGTTCTTGTGTTACTCGACATACGGGGTCACCAAGGTAGAGTTCTGTAGAACTGTGTAGTGGGCTTGAGACCAAGAATATCCGTCCCTGCATATTATTGAGTCCTTTCCAAGCGTGCCTTTTCCAGTCAGTCTCCCCTCATACCGCGATTTAGGGAGACCTATCTTCTTAAGGCCAGGAATGAAGTCAACACAAAACCCGATGACATCCTCTGTTTGATGGCCCATGGAGATGCTTCCTTCTGGCCTAGCGCGGTTACGGACATATTTCTTTAGGACTCCCATGAACCTCTCAAAGGGGTACATATTGTGTAGAAATACGGGGCCCAGAATGACAATCTCGTCAACTAGATGAACAAGAACATGCGTCATGATATTGAAGAAGGATGGTGGGAACACCAGCTCGAAACTGACAAGACATTGCACCACAATACTCCTTAGCCTTGGTATGGTTTCTGGATCGATCACCTTCTGAGATATTGCATTGAGGAATGCACATAGCTTCACAATGGCTAATCGGACGTTTTCTGGTAGAAGCCCCCTCAATGCAACCGGAAGCAGTTGCGTCATAATCACGTGGCAGTCATGAGACTTTAGGTTCTGAAACTTTTTCTCTGCCATATTTATTATTCCTTTTATATTCGACGAGAAGCCAGTCGGGACCTTCATACTAAGCAGGCATTCAAAGAAGATTTCCTTCTCTTCTTTGGTAAGAGCATAGCTGGCAGGACCTTCATACTGCTTTGGAGGCATGCCGTCTTTTTCGTGCAAACGTTGCAGGTCCTCTCGTGCCTCAGCTGTATCTTTTGTCTTCCCATACACGCCCAAGAAGCCTAGCAGGTTCACGCAAAGGTTCTTCGTCACGTGCATCACGTCGATCGAAGAGCGGACCTCTAGGTCTTTCCAGTAGGGTAGGTCCCAAAATATAGATTTCTTCTTCCACATGGGTGCGTGTCCCTCAGCATCACTCGGAACAGCTAGTCCGCCGGGACCCTTCCCAAAGATTACGTGTAAATCATTGACCATAGCAAGTACGTGATCACCGGTACGCATGGCGGGCTTCTTCCGGTGATCTGCCTCGCCTTTGAAATGCTTGCCTTTCTTTCGACATTGATGGTTGGTCGGAAGAAATCGACGATGGCCCAGGTACACATTCTTCCTGCAGCTTGCCAGGTATATACTATCAGTGTCAAGTAAACAGTGCGTGCATGCGTGGTATCCCTTGTTTGTCTATCCTGAAAGGTTACTGAGAGCGGGCCAATCGTTGATGGTCACGAACAGCAACGCCTTTAGGTTAAATTCCTCCTGTTTGTGCTCATCCCACGTACGTACACCGTTTCCATTCCACAGCTGTAAAAGTTCTTCAACTAATGGCCTTAGGTACACATCAATGTCATTGCCGGGTTGCTTAGGGCCTTGGATGAGAACTGGCATCATAATGAACTTCCGCTTCATGCACATCCAAGGAGAAAGGTTATACATACATAGAGTCACGGGCCACGTGCTGTGATTGCTGCTCTGCTCCCCGAAAGGATTAATGCCATCCGCGCTTAAAGCAAACCATACGTTCCTTGGCTCACTTGCAAACTCATCCCAGTACTTTCTCTCAATTTTTCTCCACTGCGACCCGTCAGCGGGTGCTCTCAACTTCCCGTCTTTCTTACGCTCCTCACTGTGCCATCGCATCAACTTGGCATGCTCTCCGTTTCTAAACAGACGTTTCAACCGTGGTATTATAGGAGCATACCACATCACCTTCGCAGGAACCCTCTTCCTGGGGGGCTCGCCGTCAACATCACCAGGGTCATCTCGTCTGATCTTATACCGTAATGCACCGCATATCGGGCATGCATTCAGATCCTTGTACGCACCGCGGTAGAGGATGCAGTCATTAGGGCATGCATGTATCTTCTGCACCTCCAATCCTAGAGGGCATACGACCTTCTTTGCTGCGTATGTACTGTCGGGCAATTCGTTATCCTTTGGAAGCTTCTTCTTCAATATTTTAAGTAGCTTCTCAAATCCTTTATCAGGCACAACATTCTCTGCCTTCCACTGCAGCAATTCCAGTACGGTACCTAGCTTTGTGTTGCCATCTTCGCAATTGGGATACAACCCTTTTTTGTGGTCCTCTAGCATGCGATCGAACTTCAGCTTCTCTTTTTGACTTCCGCATTGCGTCCTTGCATCGACAATGACCCGGCGGAGATCATCATCATCGGGCACATCATCTGGTTCCTCTTGATCTTCAGCAGCTTCTCCCGTTGCAGCATCATCGTGCACATCGTCTGGTTCCTCTTGATCTTCTGGAGCATCATCGTATTCAGGGGGCACATAGTTGTCATCGTACTCTTCTTCTTCGCCGTCTTCCATCATAACCCCTATTTCTCCGTGCCTCGTCCAAACATTATAGTGTGGCATGAAACCCTTGTAAAGCAGGTGGGTGTGCAGGATTTTCCGGTCAGAGTAAGACTTCGTATTCCCACATATAGGGCATGGACAACACATAAAACCATTCTGCTTGTTTGGCTCAGCCACTTCGAGAAAATTATGCACGCCCTTAATGTACTCGGAGGTGTGTCTTGAACCGTACATCCATTGCCGGTTCATCTGTGTGCATTATATATAATTAAGTGTGTCAAAAATCATTAGAGAGATCATGAATAGATAATTAATTAAGTGACCAAATTAATAGAAGTTCATCATCATATTAAAACCAAAGTACATACATAGTTCTCATCTAACAACATAAAGCTCTGCAGAGCATCTAAATTAATTAAACCATACACTGAAACTATGTAAAACATTTCAATGCGAAAACAAATGCGATCATAATCGCAACCAATGTAACAACTGATCCAACGGCATAATGATACCAAGCCTCGGTATGAATGGCATATTTTCTAATCTTTCTAATCTTCAAGCGCATTGCATCCATCTTGATCTTGTGATCATCGACGAAATCCGCAACATGCAACTCCAATATCATCTTCTCCTCCTCAATTTTTCTAATTTTTTCCTTCAACAAATTGTTTTCTTCTTCAACTAAATTTAACCTCTCGACAATAGGGTCGGTTGGAATTTCCGGTTCAACAACCTCCTAGATGAATAAAATCTATGTCACGTTGGTCGGCATAATTGTCATAAATAATAAATGAACCAATAGTTATGAAAAGATAATATATACCACATCCGAATCATAGACAGGACGAGGGCCGACGGGGGCGGATACCAAAACCATCGCACTATATAAGATGCAATAATAAAAGTAAGAAAATTATACAAGTATATATCTATCTAAACATACAAATAAGAATATTTTTCCTTTTGGAAAGAAGATAAGAACAAGAGGCTCACCACGGTGGTGCCGCCGATGAGATCGGTGCGGGTGATCGACGACGTTGAAGACGGGGACGGGGCGTGACGGACCGCTAAACCTAGACAAATATGGAGGAAAATGGAGCTTGGCGGTCGAGCTTGGAGAGGAGAAACCTTAAGTAGTGTGGCTCGGGCATTCCATCGAACACCTTGTGTGCATATGAGGTGAGCTAGAGCACCAGCAAGCCCTCTCCCCCTCGGCTAGAAAAACAGAGCAGTGTGCTCTGCTCTTGCGCGAGGGGGTATATATAGGCGCTACCATTGGTCCCGGTTGGTGGCATGAACCGGGACTAAAGGTTAGCCTTTGGTCCCGGTTCGTGCCACGAACCGGAACCAATGGTGGTGGGCCAGGAGCGAGGCCCATTGGTCCCGGTTCAGCCGACCAACCGGGACCAAAAGGTCCAGACGAACCGGGACCAATGGCCCACGTGGCCCGGCCGGCCCCCGGGGCTCTTGAACCGGGTCCGATGCCCCCATTGGTCCCGGTTCTGGATTGAACCGAGACTAATGGGCTGGACCGGCCTGGACCGTTGCCCCCTTTTCTACTAGTGCCATAGGCCTCTTGACAGTGTACAACGGCACATCGCATGATGGCAGTCTTCCGGTTCTGAAGCACAAACAGGGCACAAGGCATGCACTTCCAGTCCTCTCCTATTTTTGTTTCTCCATGTTGGCAGCGAGTTAGTAGCTACCCGCCATGCAAAGTTCTTGACCGTGGGGGTAACATCAGAGGACCAAATTAGTTTCCAGCAGCTGCGGCGCCCATCTTGAAGCACTAATTTGGTTGTGAAATATCCCTTTCTTCTCTGCTGGCACTTGGCTGTAAGAAAATCAGACTAGCTATTTCTTCTTGCTTTTCTTAACATTTTAGTGCAAGAAATGTTCTTATAAGAAAACAATAGCAGTTGAGTGTAAAAACATATATGTAGGGCGATACCGCAAGAGTGCAAATAAATGGAGCGTGCCACCAAGGCACCAACTCATCCTTTAAACAATTGATTACCAGGTCACAGGTAAAGGTAGTTCTAGTTCAGTAAAAAAAGTTGACAGATCATGTGCATGGACAATAAGACGGCAAAAAACCAAGATATTTTTTGTTTAATTAAGGGGTTTCCACCCAATTTCATTGCTGAAATTGCAAACATAAACTCAAAGATCAGCACAATTGATAACATAATGTGTTTCCACTAAATATTGGCTTTGGAGCCGCGGCACATTGCGCCTGTTAATTTTTTTTTGGATTTTTACGGCCCAAAAAATTGTGTAATTACATGCATGCATGTATAGCTTTGTATCATAACGAGCCAAATTTTCATCAATATACGCGCATTCATGTGAGAGATAAAAAAAAGAAATGTGTGCAAAAAATGGGCTTGTCTTTTTGTGTGACATATATTATCAAACGAAATTTAACAGGTACTTAGACCACATGCATGTGTATTCATGTAAAAAAAAAATCAAAACTTTAAGGACCATTTTTAAGGGGCTTAAAAAAAGTGCTCCAAGAAGTCCGTTTTAGTCCATTATGTAGTTGTGGACTTGTGGTTCAGTATATAGGATTGTCATTCGCATCCGGTACTCCAACCTTCTGATCAACACAGAACATCTACAGCAACCTTCTGATCACACACCAAAACTCTTCATCATTGCACCAACTAAGAGCATCTCCATTCGTTCGGCCCCCCAGTGCATAGGCCGGTGCATTTTCGGGCGTCCATCCGGCGATTTTTAGACCCTGGGGGCGACCAAGGCCCCAGCCACGCCCCCAGGTGCCGCCCCCCATGGCCCCAGCCACGCACCCCATATTCAAACTTGATCGTTCCCGCTCCAAAAAAGGCCATAATACGGCGATCATCGCAATAGTCGGTGATCCGTGCCACAGTTCGGCGATGAAATGAAAGGATAGGCAATAGTTCGGCGCACAAAAAAGGAAGGACGCGCAAGGAATGCACCAAACGCCGAGGTCGCCCTCCGGCGTCGTCGTCGGCGTGCGCGGGTTGGGAGGAGTCGGCGCGGCTTCTGTGCTGCTGGGCGTCGCGGAGGCATCATCAGTCGGGCTGGGCGGCGTTGGAGTCGCCGGTATCTGGTTCAGAATGAGGCCGCGCTCTGCCAGGAACCACGCCTTGAGCTTCTCGTCGCCGCTCTGGAGCATGTCAGCGCCTCCCATCAAGAAAGCCAGGTCGTTGTTCCTCTTCTTGGCGTCGTGAGCTTTGAGCTTCGCGGCAAAGTTGGTCCGGAGCAAGTCGAGTTTGACGGCGTTGTTCGTCATCAAAGCAGCCCACCGCGCATCCGGCAGCCGACTCGGCGTGTTTCGCCTTCTTGGCGCCTTTGTTGCCGTCCGGGTGCCCGTTAGCCGCGCCCGGGGTCGGAGCGTCTGGCTTGTACGTCTCCTTGGGCTTGGCGAGCGTGCGCCCACTAGTAGAAAAACACCTATTAGACCCGGTTCATAAGGGCCTTTAGTCCCGGTTCATGAACCGGGACTAATAGGTCGTTACTAATACCTCCCCCCTTTAGTCCCGGTTCTAAAATGAACCGGGACAGATGGTCCTCCACGTGGCCGGTGCGCCGAGCCCAGGCAGGGGGGCCTTTGGTCCCGGTTGGTGGCACCAACCGGGACCAAAAGGCATCCACGCGTCAGCATTCCAGTGGGTGGGGTTTTTGTTTTTTTTGAAGGGGGGGGGGGGGGGGGGTTTGGGGTTTTTGGGGGTGTTTCATATATTGTGTTAGCTAGCTAATTAATAGAGAGAAGTGTCCTCTCTTATGTCCGTGCTTGGTCGACGCTACGTACTATATACATATAGCCCTCGACACGCTAGCTAGTAAGAAAATGAAGCGAACCATCGAGTACAAAAATTCGTCATGCATACCGAGAGAAATGATCGATCGACCTCTCCTTCTCCGAGAGATTGGTCGAACAACAAGTTTTCGTGTCATGTACGTCCGACGCTACTGGCTACATACATGTACAATATATAAGATCTCTCAATTACAGTCCCCTAGCATTTGAAATCAACTTCCACATGGTATTCTCCGGCTTTATTGATGACGTGGTAAAGAAAGAATCCCGCCAATTCCTCTTGAATTGCTTTCATGCGATCTGGTTCTAGGAGTTCATTCCGCATCTGCCACGTCTAATTTGAAGAAGGAGGTTAATTAATACACATATATATATATATGAATGAAACTCAACAGAAATAATGGTGTAATAAAATGAAATCGTGAATATTATTAATTCCTTACGCACTTCATATTGTCTTTGAGAGTAGCCCCGCTTGTTTTTCAAAGTCGCGGTGTGGATGAACTCGCACACGTAGTATCCACAGAAATCATTCCCTTGTTCCTGCCACAAGCACTTTACGAGAAATAGATGTCAATCAAACTGATAATGAAGCATTATAAATGGCATTGATGAAAGTATAGCTATAGAATCAACGGGAGATGCGCACAACTAGCTAGCCAGTAATACTTACTTTCGGGTATGTATATCGCAGCTCCTTCGGCAGTCCCGGAGCTTGTGCGAACTCTTTCCAAACCCTGCAAGACAAAGAAAATAATTATTATTACTTGAGATATCAGGAAATGAACAAAAAGTTGCCGATATGGTGCGATAATGATCGATTGAACTTACTTGCTGAGCATTTCAGTCATGTCCACATAGGTTCTGGGATCTTTCCGTCTCGAGTCTAAGACGGTTACTAGTCCACGCTCAAGCTTAATCTCCAGAAGAATATAGTGGTACATGCGCACGCATGCATAACTCATCAATTACATTACTATAACCTCGCTCGAGTAATAAGGGAAACCGAATATGCAAATGATCAGTAACACTCACTTGCCGTTGTAAGCAAAGAGTATGGTATCTTTGTTTTGATTTTTGATCAACGATTGTAGCAAGTTGTCCTCGGCCTCTTTGACGTCCTTTTCAACCAGAAATACATCTATGATATTTGTGTTAATGAACCCAATATCATAGATTTCATTTTTTTTTGCACTCGACGATCTTCAATCTGCGTAATACATTGAGGATAATTAATTATAAATACATGCAATAAAAGAGCCGAGATATATATAGAGACTTAATGACAGAAATAGTACTTACAAGCAGTAGCAAAAGACCGTTAATTTATCGAGGGCCTTTTGATTGAAGAATGCGAAGAACTCCTCAAATGGAACACACAACAGATCAGTTCCAACGAGGTCGTGCTCCTCTTTAATGTGCAGATACAAACTATTCGTCCCCCCAGACTCTCTGCAGGTTTTCTGTTGGGGAACGTAGTAATTTCAAAAATTTCCTACGCACACGCAAGATCATGGTGATGCATAGCAACGAGAGGGGGGAGTGTTGTCCACGTACCTTCGTAGACCGTAAGCGGAAGCGTTATGACAACGCGGTTGATGTAGTTGTACGTCTTCACGATCCGACCGATCCAAGCACCGAACGTACGGCACCTCCAAGTTCTGCACACGTTCAGCTCGATGACGATCCCCGGACTCCGATCCAGCAGGGTGTCGGGGATGAGTTCCGTCAGCACGACGGCGTGGTGACGATGATGATGTTCTTCCGACGCAGGGCTTCGCCTAAGCACCGCAACGATATGACCGAGGTGGACTATAGTGGAGGGGGGCACCGCACACGGCTAAGGAACGATCACGAAGATCAACTTGTGTGTCTATGGGGTGCCCCCTGCCCCCGTATATAAAGGAGCGGAGGAGGGGGAGGGCCGGCCCTCTCTATGGCGCGCCCTAGGGGAGTCCTACTCCCACCGGGAGTAGGATTCCCTCTTTCCTAGTAGAACTAGGAACCCTTCCATGTAGTAGGAGTAGGAGAGAAGGAAAGGGAAGAGAGAAGGAGAAGGAAGGAAGGTGGCGCCCCCCTCCCTAGTCCAATTCGGACTAGTCCAAGGGGAGGAGTGTGGCCACCCTTTTTTCCCTTTCTCTCCTTTCCCGTATGGCCCAAATGAGGCCCAATACGAATTCCCGTAACTCTCCGGTACTCCGAAAAATACCCAAATCACTCAGAACCTTTCCGAACTCCGAATATAGTTGTCCAATATATCGATCTTTACATCTCGACCATTTCGAGACTCCTCGTCATGTCCCCGATCTAATCCGGGACTCCGAACTCCTTCGGTACATCAAAACTCATAAACTCATAATAAAACTGTCATCGTAACGTTAAGCGTGCGGACCCTACGGGTTCGAGAACTATGTAGACATGACCTAGAACTATTCTCGGTCAATAACCAATAGCGGAACCTGGATGCCCATATTGGCTCCTACATATTCTACGAAGATCTTTATCGGTCAAACCGCATAATAACATACGTTGTTCCCTTTGTCATCGGTATGTTACTTGCCCGAGATTCGATCGTCGGTATCCAATACCTAGTTCAATCTCTTTACCGGCAAGTCTCTTTACTCGTTCCGTAATGCATCATTCCGTAACTAACTCATTAGTCACATTGCTTGCAAGGCTTATAGTGATGTGCATTACCGAGAGGGCCCAGAGATACCTCTCCGACAATCGGAGTGACAAAACCTAATCTCGAAATACGCCAACCCAACATGTACCATTGGAGACACATGTAGTACTCCTTTATAATCACCCAGTTACGTTGTGACGTTTGGTAGCATCCAAAGTGTTCCTCCGGTAAACGGGAGTTGCATATAATCTCATAGTTACAGGAACATGTATAAGTCATGAAGAAAGCAATAGCAACATACTAAACGATCAAGTGCTAAACTAACGGAATGGGTCATGTCAATCATATCATTCTCCTAATGATGTGATCCCGGTAATCAAATGACAACACATGTCTATGGTTAGGAAACATAACCATCTTTGATTAATGAGCTAGTCAAGTAGAGGCATACTAGTGACGTTATGTTTGTCTATGTATTCACACATGTATCATGTTTCCGGTTAATACAATTCTAGCATGAATAATAAACATTTATCATGAAATAAGGAAATAAATAATAACTTTATTATTGCCTCTGGTGCATATTTCCTTTAGTCTCCCACTTGCACTAGAGTCAATAATCTAGTTCACATCGCCATGTGATTTAACACCAATAATCATATCTGTATATGATTAACACCCATAGTTCACATCGTCATGTGACCAACACCCAAAAGGGTTTACTGGAGTCAATAATATAGTTCACATCGCTATGTGATTAACACCCAAAGAGTACAAAGGTATGATCATGTTTTGCTCGTGAGATAAGTTTAGTCAACGGGTCTGTCACATTCAGAGCCGTATGTATTTTGCAAATATTCTATGTCTACAATACTCTGCACGGAGCTACTCTAGCTAATTGCTCCCACTTTCAATATGTATCCAGATTAAAACTTAGAGTCATCTGGATCAGTGCCAAAACTTGTATCGACGTAACCTTTTACGACGAACCTTTTGTCGCCTCCATAATTGAGAAAAATATCCCTATTCCACTAAGGATAATTTTGACCAATGTCTAGTGATCTACTCCTAGATCACTATTGTACTCCCTTGCCAAACCAGGGCAGAGTATACAATAGGTCTGGTTCACAGCATAGCATACTTTATAGAACCTATGACTGAGGCATAGGGAATGACTTTTCATTCTCTTTCTATTTTCTGCTATGGTCGGGTCTTGAGTCTTACTCAACTTCACACCTTGCAACACAGGCAAGAACTCTTTCTTTGACTGTTCCATTTTGAACTATTTCAAAATCTTGTCAAGGTATGTACTCATTGAAAATCTTATCAAGCATCTTGATCTATCTCAATAGATCTTGATGCTCAATATGTAAGTAGCTTTACTGAAGTCTTTCTTTTAAAGAACTCCATTCAAACACTCCTTTATGCTTTTGCAGAATAATTCTACATTATTTCCGATTAACAATATGTCATTCACATATACTTATCAGAAATGCTGTAGTGCTCCCACTCACTTTCTTATAAATACAGCTTCACCGTAAGTCTGTACAAAACTATATTGTTTGATCAACTTATCAAAGCGTATATTCCAACTCTGAGATGCTTGCACCAGTCCATAAATGGATCGCTGGAGCTTGCACATTTTGTTAGCACCTTTAGGATTGACAAAACCTTCTGGTTGCATCATATACAACTCTTCGTTAAGAAAACCATTAAGGAATGCAGTTTTGACATCCATTTGCCAGATTTCATAAAATGTGGCAATTGCTAACATGATTCGGACAGACTTAAGCATCGCTACAGTTGAGAAAATCTCATTGTTGTCAACACCTTGAACTTGTCGAATACTCTTTTGCGACAAGTCGAGCTATGTAGATAGTAACACTACTATCAACATCTGTCTTCCTCTTGAAGATCCATTTATACAATATGGCTTGCCGATCATCGGGCAACTCCACCAAAGTCAACGTACACTTTGTTCTCATACATGGATCCCATCTCAAATTTCATGGCCTCAAGCCATTTCGCGGAATCTGGGCTCATCATCGCTTCCTCATAGTTTGTAGGTTCATCATGGTCTAGTAACATGACTTCCAGAATAGGATTACTGTACCACTCTGGTGCGGATCGTACTCTGGAAGACCTACGAGGTTTTGTAGTAACTTGATCTGAAGTTTCATGATCATCATCATTAGCTTCCTCACTAATTGGTGTAGAAATCACTGGAACTGATTTCTGTGATGAACTACTTTCCAATTCGGGAGAAGGTACAAATTACCTTATCAAGCTCTACTTTCCTCCCACTCACTTCTTTCGAGAGAGACTCCTTCTCTAGAAAGGATCCATTTTTAGCAACGAATGTTTTGCCTTTGGATCTGTGATAGATGGATTACCCAACAGTTTCCTCTGGGTATTCTATGAATACGCACTTCTCCGATTTGGGTTCTAGCTTATCAGGTTGAAAAACTTTTTCATATAAGCATCGCAACTCCAAACTTTAAGAAACGACAACTTGGGTTTCTTGCTAAACCACAGTTCATATGGTGTCGTCTCAACGGATTTAGATGGTGCCCTATTAAACGTGAATGCAGCTGTCTCTAATGCATAACCCCAAAACAATAATGGTAAATCAATAAGAGACATCATAGATCGCACCATATCCAATAAAGTGCGGTTACGATGTTTGGACACACCATAACATTGTGGTGTTCCAGGTGGCGTGAGCTGTGAAACTATTCGACATTGTTTTAATTGAAGACCAAACTCGTAACTCAAATATTCGTCTCCGCGATCAGATCGCAGAAACTTTATTTTCTTGTTACGATGATTTTTCAACTTCACTCTGAAATTCTTTGAACCTTTCAACTATTTCAGACTTATGTTTCATCAAGTAGATATACTCATATCTGCTCAAATCATCTTGTGAAGGTCAGAAAATAATGATACTTGCCACGAGCATCAATACTCATTGGATCACATACATCGGTATGTATTATTTCCAATAAGTCAGTAGCTTGTTCCATTGTTCCGGAGAACGGAGTTTTAGTCATCTTGCACAAAAGGCACGGTTCGCAAGCATCAAATGATTCATAACCAAGTGATTCCAAAATTCCATCTTTATGGAGTTTCTTCATGCGCTTTACACAGATATGACCAAAACGGCAGTGCCACAAATAAGTTGCACTATCATTATTAACTTTGCATCTTTTGGCATCAATATTATGAATATGTGCATCACTACGATCGAGATCCAACAAACTATTTTCATTGGGTGTATAACCATTGAAGGTCTTATTCATGTAAACAGAATAACAATTATTCTTTAACTTCAAATGAATAACCGTATCGCAATAAACATGATCAAATCATATTCATGCTCAACGCAAACGCTAAATAACATTTATTTAGGTTTAACACTAATCTCGAAAATATAGGGAGTGTGTGATGATGATCATATCAATCTTGGAACTATTTCCAACGCTCATCGTCACTTCCCCTCAACTAGTCTCTGTTTATTATGTAACTCCTATTTCGAGTTACTAATCTTAGCAACCGAACAAGTATAAAATACTCAGGGGTTACTATAAACATTAGTAAAGCACATATCAATAACCTGTATATCAAATATACCCTTGTTCACTTTGCCATCCTTCTTGTCCACCAAATATTCAGGGCATTTCCGCTTCCAGTGACCATTTCCTTTGCAGTGTAAGCACTCAGTTTCAGGCTTTGGTCCAGCTTTGGTCTTCTTCATGGGAGTGACAACTTGTTTGCCATTCTACTTGAAGTTTCCCTTTCTTTACCTTTGCCCTTTTCTTGAAACTAGTGGTCTTGTCAATCATCAACACTTGATGCTATTTCTTGATTTCTACCTTCGTTGATTTCAACATCACGAAGAGCTCGGGAATCGTTTTCGTCATCCCATGCATACTATAGTTCATCTCGAAGTTCTAGTAACTTAGTGATGGTGACTAGAGAATTCTGTCAATCACTATCTTATCTGGAAGATTAACTCCCACTTGATTCAAGCGATTGAAGTATCCAGACAATCTGAGCACATGCTCACTAGTTGAGCGATTCTCCTCCATCTTTTAGCTATAGAACTTGTTGGAGACTTCATATCTCTCAACTCGGGTATTTGCTTGAAATATTAACTTCAATTCCTGGAACATCTCATATGGTCCATGATGTTCAAAAAATCTTTGAAGTCCCGATTCTAAGCCATAAAGCATGGTGCACAAAACTATCAAGTAGTCATCATATTGAGATAGCCAAACGTTCATAACGTCTGCATCTGCTCCTGCAATAGGTCTGTCACCTAGCGGTGCATTAAGGACATAATTCTTCTGTGCAGCAATGAGGATAAACCTCATATTGCGGATCCAATCCGCATCATTGCTACTAATATTTTTCAACACAATTTTCTCTAGGAACATATCAAAATAAACATATGAAAGCAACAACGCAAGCTATTGATCTTACAACATAATTTGCAAAATACTACCAGGACTAAGTTCATGATAAATTTAAGTTCAATTAATCATATTACTTAAGAACTCCCACTTAGATAGACATCTCTCTAGTCATCTAAGTGATCACATGATCCAAATCAACTAAACCATAACCGATCATCACGTGAGATGGAGTAGTTTTCAATGGTGAACATCACTATGTTGATCATATCTACTATATGATTCACGCTCGACCTTTCGGTCTCCGTGCTCCGAGGCCATATCTTCATATGCTAGGCTCGTCAAGTTTAACCTGAGTATTCCACGTGTGCAAAACTAGCTTGCACCCGTTGTAGATGGATGTAGAGCTTATCACACCCGATCATCACGTGGTGTCTGGGCACGACGAACTTTGGCAACGGTGCATACTCAGGGAGAACACTTCTTGATAATCAGTGAGAGATCATCTTAAAATGCTACCGTCAATCAAAGCAAGAATAAGATGTATAATAGATAAACATCATATGCAATCAAAATATGTGACATGATATGGCCATGATCATCTTGCGCCTTTGATCTCCATCTCCAAAGTACTGTCATGATCTCTATCGTCACCGGCACGACACCATGATCTTCATCATCTTGATCTATATCAATGTGTCATAACATGGTTGTCTCACCAACTATTGCTCTTGCAACTATTGCTATCGTATAGCGATAAAGTAAAGCAATTATTTGGCACTTGCACCTTATGCAACAAAGAGACATCCATAGGGCTTCTGCCAGTTGCCGATAACTTCAACAAAACATGATCATCTCATACAACAACTTATATCTTATCACGTCTTGACCATATCACATCACAACATGCCCTGCAAAAACAAGTTAGACGTCCTCTACTTTGTTGTTGCAAATTTTACGTGGCTGCTACGGGCTGAGCAAGAACCGTTCTTACCTACGCATCAAAACCACAAGATAGTTCGTCAAGTTAGTGCTGTTTTAACCTTCGTAAGGACTGGGCGTAGCCACACTCGGTTCAACTAAAGTTGGAGAAACTGACACCCGCCAGCCACCTGTGTGCAAAGCACGTCGGTAGAACCAGTCTCGCGTAAGCGTACGCGTAATGTCGGTCCGGGCCGCTTCATCCAACAATACTGCCGAACCAAAGTATGACATGCTGGTAAGCAGTATGACTTGCATCGCCCACAACTCACTTGTGTTCTACTCGTGCATATAATATCAACGCATAAAACCTAGGCTCGGATGCCACTGTTGGGGAACGTAGTAATCTCAAAAATTTCCTACGCACAAGCAAGATCATGGTGATGCATAGCAACGAGAGGGGAGAGTGTTGTCCACGTACCCTAGTAGACAATAAGCGGAAGTGTTATGACAACGCGGTTGATGTAGTCGTACGTCTTCACGATCCGACCGATCCAAGCACCGAACGTACGGCACCTCCGAGTTCTGCACACGTTCAGCTCGATGACGATCCCCGGACTCCGATCCAGCAGGGTGTCGGGGATGAGTTCCGTCAGCACGACGGCGTGGTGACGATGATGATGTTCTACCAACGCAGGGCTTCGCCTAAGCACCGCAACGATATGACCGAGGTGGAATATAGTGGAGGGGGGCACCGCACACGGCTAAGGAACGATCACGAAGATCAACTTGTGTGTCTATGGGGTGCCCCCTGCACCCGTATATAAAGGAGTGGAGGAGGGGGAGGGCCGGCCCTCTCTATGGCGCGCCCTAGGGGAGTCCTACTCCCACCGGGAGTAGGATTCCCTCTTTCCTAGTAGAACTAGGAACCCTTCCATGTAGTAGGAGTACGAGAGAAGGAAAGGGAAGTGAGAAGGAGAAGGAAGGAAGGGGGCGCCCCCCTCCCTAGTCCAATTCGGACTAGTCCAAGGGGAGGGGTGCAGCCACCCTTTTGTCCCTTTCTCTCCTTTCCTGTATGGCCCAATGAGGCCCAATACGAATTCCTGTAACTCTCCGGTACTCCGAAAAATACCCAAATCACTCGGAACCTTTCCGAACTCTGAATAAAGCCGTCCAATATATCGATCTTTACGTCTTGACCATTTCGAGACTCCTTGTCATGTCCCCGATCTCATCCGGGACCCCGAACTCCTTCGGTACATCAAAACTCATAAACTCATAATAAAACTGTCATCGTAAAGTTAAGCGTGCGGACCCTATGGGTTCGAGAACTATGTAGACATGACCTAGAACTATTCTCAGTCAATAACCAATAGCGGAACCTGGATGCCCATATTGGCTCCTACATATTCTATGAAGATCTTTATCGGTCAAACCGCATAACAACATACGTTGTTCCCTTCGTCATCGGTATGTTACTTGCCCGAGATTCGATCGTCGGTATCCAATACCTAGTTCAATCTCGTTACCGGCAAGTCTCTTTACTCGTTCCGTAATGCATCATTCCGTAACTAACTCATTAGTCACATTGCTTGCAAGGCTTATAGTGATGTGCATTACCGAGAGGGCCCAGAGATACCTCTCTGACAATCGGAGTGACAAAACCTAATCTCGAAATACGCCAACCCAACATGTACCATTGGAGACACCTGTAGTACTCCTTTATAATCACCCAGTTACGTTGTGACGTTTGGTAGCACCCAAAGTGTTCCTCCGGTAAACGGGAGTTGCATAATCTCATAGTTACAGGAACATGTATAAGTCATGAAGAAAGCAATAGCAACATACTAAACGATCAAGTGCTAAGCTAACGGAATGGGTCATGTCAATCACATCATTCTCCTAATGATGTGATCCCGTTAATCAAATGACAACACATGTCTATGGTTAGGAAACATAACCATCTTTGATTAATGAGCTAGTCAAGTAGAGGCATACTAGTGACGTTATGTTTGTCTATGTATTCACACATGTATCATGTTTCCGGTTAATACAATTCTAGCATGAATAATAAACATTTATCATGAAATAAGGAAATAAATAATAACTTTATTATTGCCTCTAGGGCATATTTCCTTCATTTTCATGTACTAAGTATGGAACCTTCGCATCATCGTTGTTAGAGATTTTTCATCTTTGACGAGAGGCTTCCCGTACTCGTATCTGTGTTCTTCCACCTTCATGTAATCAGGAAGTGCATCATCAGGCAGGTAATCTTGTAGATTGCCATAACCGGCTACCATCCCCGAAACATTAGCGACGATGTTGCCGCTAGACACATTGAGCGGGGGGCACGATTGGTTTGCTTGTTCGCCGAGCTGGTCAATTTTTTTCGCAGCTGCTCGTTCTTTTGCTCTTTGATGTCTGACAGTACTTCCCGACCGCTCCGCTTGGAGATATGTCTGTTCAGTAATGCGCTCATAGTTGGTTCTCAGCGGAGACTTTGCCGGTTTCCTCAGGGCATCAAGAGTGCGCTTTGCTTTCACCGGATCTACCTTCTCCTCCGGAGGTGGATGTCTCTTTGCTTTCACCCCTTCAAAGAACTCCTTCACGTGGGTCTGCACGATCGTATTGTTTTCCTCCTCGGTCCTCTCGTATGGTAACTTCTCTAGAGGCTTTAGAGGTGGACCATATCTGTATTGCCTCTCTCCTCTTCTTGTGCCGCTAGATGCCGGAGCAGACGGAGCGGCTGCGGCGTCTGTCTTCTTTCGTGCTTGCTTACGAGGCGAAGGAGAAGGAATACGACGCGCCGGAGCAGCCGGGGCGGCAGCGGGTCTCTTCCACCCTTGCTGGCGAGGCGAAGAAGGAGGAGGCGAAGTGCGACCACGCGCCGGAGAAGGAGGCGGAGTGCCGCCACGCGTGCCCTGATCGTCACTCGCCGGAGGAGGAGGCGGTGGAGGAGGCGGAGTGCCCTGACTCGCCGGAGGAAGAGGAGGAGGCGGAGGCGTCCAGTTCAGAAGGTTGATGAGCTCCTTCCGCCATAGGCATGGAGTTTTCAGAGCAGAACCCAGCCTAGTCTCCCCTTCACCGGTAGGGTGCTCAAGCACGAGGTCCTCAAATCCCTCCATTATTTTATCCACCATCACCTTAGCATATCCTTCTGGAATCGGCTGGCAGTGATAAGTTGTGCCGGGTCCACTAGGATAAACTTGGCCAACAGCCGCCTTGACCTTCAAATTCATCCAACGCGCCATAATGTGGCAATTTTGAGACTCCGTGATACCATCCACAGGATAGCTGGCAGGAGCCGTCAAGACATGCTTCGGCTGAAGCAGCTCGGTGGAAGCCACGCTGCTTCTCCGCTGAGATGGCGGGGTAGCTTCGGGAGAAGCTTCGGCAAGTCGTTTGTTGTGATCTGCTGCTTCTCGTACCTCTTCTCGTTCCTCTAGCCCCATTACCCTTTCGTACAGCGCCTGCATTTGGTCCTGCTCCAGTTTCTTCCTCCTCTCGTGGGTTTTGTAACCCCCTGCGTTCGGAAAACCAACCTTCCATGGAATGGAGCCTGGCGTGCCTCATGTCCGTCCAGGGTGCTCGGGATTCCCAAGGGCCATTGTGAGCTCGTCCTTCTCCCTGTTTGGAAGGAACGTCCCTCGCTGCGCTGCATCGATATAGTGTTGAAGGTTCTTGACTGGTATTTGTAGTTGCTCGTCCGTCCACTGGCACTTCCCTATTATAGGGTCCAAGGTTCCGCCAGCCTCGAAGAACCAAGTCCGCCAATGGTCTGGCCAGTACATTGTCTCTGGTTCGATCTCTTTTTCAAGAAGATCATTCTCAGCCTTGGACCACTTAGGCCGGGCTTTGAGGTAGCCACCTGACCCCGTGCGATGGTGAAGCTTCTTCTTCGTAGCATTTTTCTTGTTTGTCTCCGACATCTTCTTACTCTTTTCCAATGTCTTGTGGGCCACAAATGCGGGCCAGTGATCTTTGATCTTCTCATATTTGCCGATGAATTCTGGTGTCTTTTCTTTCTCGACAAGCTGGTTCAGCTCTTTCCTCCACCTCCTCATTAGGGTTCCCATCTTCTTAAGAGCACAAGACTTGATTAATTGCTCTTTAACTGGCTTCTCCGGATCCTCCTCTGGCGGTAGGGTGAAATTTGCCTTCAGCTCAGTCCAAAGATCTTCTTTTTGCATATCATTGACATAAGACACCTCAGGGTCTTCCTCCTTAGGCTTATACCATTGCTGGATGCTGATCGGGATCTTGTCCCTAACAAGAACCCCGCACTGAGTAGAAAATGCCTTCCTTGTCCGGATGGGTTCAATCGGTTCGCCGTCGGGCGCGATTTCTATGATCTTAAACTTTTCATCCGAGCTCAACTTTTTCTTCGGGCCTCGTCTCCTTACCGAAGTTGTGCTCGATCCGGAGGGCTAGAAATTATAAGGAAGAAAGACGAGAGTAATTAATATGTGTACATATACCAAAACAATGGATGCATCAATTTATAACTAGTCAGCACGGGCTTAACTAATATATATATACCTGGCCGGACTCGATTCGGTGACCGGAGCAGTCAGCACGGTCTCCTTCTTGTACCTCCATTGTGTCATCGGAGCCATGATGAACATAGTCCTCTTCTTGTACCGGCATTAATGGGTCGAAGCCATCATGAACATAGCCCTCTTCTTCACCCAGTCCTTCCTGACCATCGATCTCGTTGAGAAATGACGCAACTTCATCACTTCCTTGTGCGATTATGTCCCCCAACATCGCTTCTGTTTCTTCGTCTCGGGAGTGCTCCATAGTTTCTGCAAATATTTACAACATGTCAATTATTATTCAAACATGGTACAGATGGATATATATTAGTGGCAAACGTAGAACTAGCTAGCTAATCACAATAAGGAATCATGTTAGTGGCCTCGACGCTGCTTCTCTAGGGTTTGGGGTCGCCTGGACACAACGCATCAAGGGTTTGGGGTGGCCTTGACGACAACGCTCTTTTAACTTGATAAATTTGGGTGGCCTCGAGAGAGTTAATTTGTCGGGTAGGGGCGCGGCGGGAGGGGGTAGGAGACCAACATCGTTTTCTCTCTAGGGTTTGGGTGTCCTCGAGAGTTTTGTTCGAGCGAGAGGGCCAAGGGGGGTGCTGTAGTTGTATAAGTTATCACGGTCGAGAGGGGGTATATATATCGACCGCCCCTCATGTCGAAGTTATCTAGAGGGGGTTATATCGACAACGACGCGACATACATATACATGGGAAAATAATGTTATCGGGGAGGGGGTATCGGTACCACCCCCTAGCTTGTGTTGAAGTTTCTTCTTTCTCCTCTATTCCTTTCTTTCTTCTTCTCCTCTTCTTTTTCTTCTTCTCCCTCGAGAAAGGAAAATAATTAAGGAAAAGGAAGAAAAGAGGAAGAAGGAAGAAGGAAGAAGAAGAAGAAAAAAAAGAAGAAAAAAAAGAGGAGAAGAAGAAAGGAATAGAGGAGAAGAAGAAAAAATAGAATTTTTTTCTTCTATTTTTTCTTCTTTCTCCTCTATTCCTTTCTTCTTCTCCTCTTCTTTTCTTCTTTTTTCCTCTTCTTATTTATTTCTCCTCTTCTTCCTCTCCTCTTTTTCTCCTTTCTTCCTCTTCTTATTTTCCTTTTTCCTCTCATTCGTTTTCTTCTTCTTCTTCCTTCTTCCTTCTTCCTCTTTTCTTCCTTTACCTTATTTTACTTTCTCCTCTACACTAACCTAAAATGCACTAACCTAAAATCGATATCTACTAACAACCTAAATATAAAATTAATACCTATATGAAAAAACATATATAAACAAAAAAATGCTATGAACATTATATTCATACATACATATATAGCCACATCCATTCATCATATATATAGCTACCACATACATATATACATTATATATATGAAAAAAATGCAATGAACAAAAAAATACACTTATGAAAAAAAATACATATATACATGCATATATGTATAAATTTTTGCATATATAAACTTCTGCATATATAAAAAAGGAGGAAAGGGCGCCGGCGGCCGGATCGAAGGCGGCGACGTGTGGTCGGGGCGACGGCGACGGGGTTGGGGAAGGGGCGGCGCGCGCGGCGACGGCAACGGGGTCAGGGAAGGGGCAGTGCGCGCGGCGACGGCGACGGGGTCGGGGAAGGGGCGGCGCACGCGGCGACGGCGACGGGGTCGGGGAACGGCCGGTGGCGCGCGTGGCGACGACGATGGTGTCGGGGCCGGCAGGGGCGGCGGGCGCGGCGACGGTGTCGGGGCAGTGGCTCGGCGGCGGCGACGGCGAGCTGGACCAGCCTGACGGCGTCGGGGCAGGGCTCGGCGGCGACGGCGACGAGGAGCAGAGGCGTCGGGGCGAGAAGAAAGAGATGGGTTCTGGCGAAAACTGCTAAGTCCTGTATATTTAGCAATAGCATTGGTCCCGGTTCGTGGCACCAACCGGGACCAATGCCCCCTTCAGTCCCGGTTGGTGCCACCAACCGGGACCAAAGGCCTCTTTTTCGGCAGCCCAAAGGGCGGGAAGCGGCGACCTTTGGTACCAGTTGGTGGCACCAACCGGGACCAATGCCCCCCCTTTAGTCTCGGTTGGTTCCACCAACCGGGACCAAAGGTCCCTGTGCTGCCCGCGTCGGGGCCAAAGTTTAGTCCCACCTCGCTAGTTGAGAGGGGCGCGCAGTGGTTTATAAGCCCCACTGCCGCACCCCTCTCGAACTCCTCTCGACTGCAGGCTTTTTTAATTCTTTTTGGTTTTAGTTTTAGGAAAATTATAAACTTTCTGTTAGTGCCACTACTTATAACAAAATACTTATTGTTGCTATTTTTAATTATTACGAGGGCCGAACCATAAGACATTAAAGCATTTCAAATGAACTCTAGAAAAGTTGAAAGTTGGCATGGTATCATAAATTGACCCACACATAGCATATGCATGTACAAAATGGACAATGGTATCATACTCGTCAGTTACAAAGTTGGCATGGTATCATCATAATAGTTGTGGGAGAAAGTCTTCATTTTTTCTTCGCTTGTGTCATTTGCTGATTGCGCCGTAACCATGGATAATCTTCATCGTTTATCAGGATGCTGGGGTCAGCCTTGACTTTAAGGGAGGAATTTCATGAAACTTTTCATTATCTTCAGACATGTCTGTCTTGTCCTCCACTCCCACGATATCCCTTTTTCCTGAAAGAACTATGTGGCGCTTTGGCTCATCGTATGATGTATTCGCTTCCTTATCTTTTCTCTTTCTCGGTCTGGTAGACATGTCCTTCACATAGATAACCTGTGCCACATCATTGGCTAGGACGAACGGTTCGTCAGTGTACCCAAGATTTTTCAGATCCACTGTTGTCATTCCGTACTGTGGGTCTACCTGTACCCCGCCTCCTGACAGATTGACCCATTTGCACTTAAACAAAGGGACCTTAAAATCATGTCCGTAGTCAAGTTCCCATATGTCCACTATGTAACCATAATATGTGTCCTTTCCCCTCTCGGTTGTTGCATCAAAGAGGACACCGCTGTTTTGGTTGGTGCTCTTTTGATCTTGGTCAATCGTGTAAAATGTATTCCCATTTATCTCGTATCCTTTCCAAATCAATACAGTCAAAGATGGTCCCCTGGACAACAAGTACAGCTCATCACAAACAGTGTTGTCACCTCTAGTACGTGCTTCCAACCAACTGCTGAAAGTCCTGATGTGTTCACATGTAATCCAGTCGTCGCACTGCTCCGGGTGTTTGGAGCACAGACTGTTCTTGTGTTCATCGACATACGGGGTCACCAAGGTAGAGTTCTGTAGAACTGTGTAGTGTGCTTGAGACCAAGAATATCCGTCCCTGCATATTATTGAGTCCCTTCCAAGCGTGCCTTTTCCGGTCAGTCTTCCCTCATACCGCGATTTAGGGAGACCTATCTTCTTGAGGCCAGGAATGAAGTCAACACAAAACCCGATGACATCCTCTGTTTGATGGCCCATGGAGATGCTTCCTTCTGGCCTAGCACGGTTACGGACATATTTCTTTAGGACTCCCATGAACCTCTCAAAGGGGTACATATTGTGTAGAAATACGGGGCCCAGAATGACAATCTCGTCAACTAGATGAACTAGGACGTGCGTCATGATATTGAAGAAGGATGGTGGGAACACCAGCTCGAAACTGACAAGACATTGCACCACATCACTCCTTAGCCTTGGTATGATTTCTGGATCGATCACCTTCTGAGAGATTGCATTGAGGAATGCACATAGCTTCACAATGGCTAATCGGACGTTTTCCGGTAGAAGCCCCCTCAATGCAACCGGAAGCAGTTGCGTCATAATCACGTGGCAGTCATGAGACTTTAGGTTCTGAAACTTTTTCTCTGCCATATTTATTATTCATTTTATATTCGACGAGAAGCCAGTCGGGACCTCCACTGCAGCAATTCCAGTACGGTACCGAGCTTTGTGTTGCCATCTTTGCAATTGGGGTACAACCCTTTTTTGTGGTCCTCTAGCATGCGATCGAACTTCAGCTTCTCCTTTTGACTTTCGCATTGCGTCCTTGCATCAACAATGACCCGGAAGAGATCATCATCATCGGGCACATCGTCTGGTTCCTCTTGATCTTCAGCAGCTTCGCCCGTTGCAGCATCATCGTGCACATCGTCTGGTTCCTCTTGATCTTCAGGAGCATCACCGTATTCAGGGGGCACATAGTTATCATCGTACTCTTCTTCTTCGTCGTCTTTCATCATAACCCCTATTTCTCTGTGCCTCGTCCAAACATTATAGTGTGGCATGAAACCCTTGTAAAGCAGGTGGGTGTGGAGGATTTTCCGGTCAGAGTAAGACTTCGTATTCCCACATATAGGGCATGGACAACACATAAAACCATTCTGCTTGTTGCCTCAGCCACTTCGAGAAAATCATGCACACCCTTAATGTACTCGGAGGTGTGTCTTGAACCGTACATCCATTGGCGGTTCATCTGCGTGCATTATATATAATTAAGTGTGTCAAAAATCATTACAGAACATCATGAATAGATAATTAAGTGACCAAATTAATAGAAGTTCATCATCACATTAAAACCAAAGTACATACATAGTTCTCATCTAACAACATAAAGCTCTGCAGAGCATCTAAATTAATTAAACCATACACTGAAACTATGTAAAACATTTCAATGCGAAAACAAATGTGATCATAATCGCAACCAATGTAACAACTGATCCAACGGCATAATGATACCAAGCCTCGGTATGAATGGCATATTTTCTAATCTTTCTAATCTTCAAGCGCATTGCATCCATCTTGATCTTGTGATCATCGACGACATCCGCAACATGCAACTCCAATATCATCTTCTCCTCCTCAATTTTTCTAATTTTTCCTCCAACAAATTGTTTTCTTCTTCAACTAAATTGAACCTCTCGACAATAGGGTCGGTTGGAATTTCCGGTTCAACAACCTCCTAGATAAATAAAATCTATGTCACGTTGGTCAGCATAATTGTCATAAACAATAAATGAACCAATAGTTATGAAAAGATAATATATACCACATCCGAATCATAGACAGGACGAGGGCCGACGGGGGCAGATACCAAAACCATCGCACTATATAAGATGCAATAATAAAAGTAAGAAAATAATACAAGTATCTATCTAAACATACAAGTAAGAATATTTTTCCTTTCAGAAAGAAGATAAGAACAAGAGGCTCACCACGGTGGTGCCGGCGATGAGATCAGCGCAGGTTATCGACGACGGTGAAGACGGGGACGAGGCGTGACGGACCGCTAAACCTAGACAAATATTGAGGAAAATGGAGCTTGGCGGTCGAGCTTGGAGAGGAGAAACCTTAAGTAGTGTGGCTCGATCATTCCATCGAACACCTTGTGTGCATAGGAGGTGAGCTAGAGCACCACCAAGCCCTCTCCCCCTCGGCCAGAAAAAATAGAGCAGTGTGCTCTGCTCTTGCGCGAGGGGGTATATACAGGCACCACCATTGGTCCCGGTTGGTCGCATGAACCGGGACTAAAGGGCAGCCTTTGGTCCTGGTTCAAGCCACCAACCGGGACCAATGGTGGTGGGTCAGGAGCCAGGCCCATTGGTCCCGGTTCGTCCCACCAACCGGGACCAATAGGTCCAGTCGAACCGGGACCAATGGCCCACACGGCCCGGCCGGCCCCCGGGGCTCACGAACCGGGTCCAATGCCCCCATTGGTACCGGTTCTGGATTGAACCGGGACTAATGGGCTGGACCGGCCTGGACCGCCAAACATCCGCCCACTTCTCGCACTTGTCGATCCGCTTGAAGACATGGAGGTACTTGAACTCTTTGCCGCTGTTGTCATCGCGGAACATGGCGAACATGCGTAGCAGCTGCGCCAAGGATAGAACATCACTCGGCGCTAGCGCGCACATGGGCACGCACACGGCGAAAGCAATATGGTGAGGACGGCGTGCTATACCTGATCGTCGATGCTGGTGTCGCTCTCTGGGCGAGCCGCGACCTCCTCGACGATACCATGCCATTTGTTTCATGCCGTTTGGATGAGCCCCCAATGGTTTTCCATCGCCTTCGACCCACGCTTCATGTGGATGCCTTTGAAGTAGGGGTCGACGAGCTTGCGCTCGTCGAACTCGGCCTTGATGCGGTCCCAATATGTTTTGATGTTCTGATTCGTGCCGGTGATCGGGTCGAGGCAGACGACTTTCCATGCTTCGGCGAGGCACTCATCTTCCTTGGACGCCCACTTGATCCGCAGGTCGCCGGTCTTGGTCGCCCCTTTCTTCTTCTTCTTCTTCTTCTTCTTCTTCTTCTTCTTCTTGCCTTTCCTCGTCTGCGCCGGCTCCTCCTCCTCTTCATCCTCCTCCTCCTCCTCCTCTGGCTCTTCCTCGCCATAGTCGAGCTCGCCGTCCATATCGCCGAGATCAATCGAGCCGTCTTGGGTAGTGAACCCGGGGGAAGCGGCGCTGGCAGCCGAGCCAGCTGCAATGATGTCTTCCATGTCGGCCTCCGTCGCGTCGGTGTCGCCAAGATGCGACGAGGAGGCTTGTGAGTAGAGGCTGCGATGGAGAGGTGGCGTTGGGAAGTCTGCGTAGTTCGGTGGTAAGTACGTGTATGGAGAGTACTGCACGCTGGCGAACGCGGGCGAGGGCGTGCGCTGGACCGAGCGCCCATGGGGGACGGTGACGTTGGGGTTGAAATCGCCGTGGGCGTCCCCGTCGGCATAGCCCCGTGACGGCGTGCTCCATGGGTGAGGCGACGACGAGAAGCCGGCCGGAGATCCGACGCTTTGCTAGCTCCAGCCGCGTGCGGGCCATGGCCACCGGGTGGATTCATCATCCCCGTGCGAGCTACCTCGGCTTGTTCGGCCGCCGAGCGCTCTGCCTGCTCCGCCGCTGCCGCGGCCGCGAGCGCCACCCTCTCCCGGGCCTTCTTGGCCCTGTTGCGCCTATCGGCGGTGACGGCCTCCCAGCGCTGAACTTTCGCCTTTCAGTCGGCGTTGGTCATGCCCGGTGGCTTGGATGGCGGCACCCTCTGCTTCCTCTGCTTCGGCTGGGCAACGGCGGCGGCTGTGGTATCCGTCGCGGCGCGGGGGAACACATACTTCTTCGGCGGCATGGCAGCCGGCTTGGAAGGGAGGTGGTGGAGTTTGGCAGGAGGAATGGAGAATGAGAGGGAAGCTGAGGAGGGAAGCGGGAGGAAACGGCGGGAAAAGGGCCTCCTCTCGCCGACAGAGCGGCCCCACGCCCCTTTTCGTTTTCGCTCTCGCCGACAGGCGACACCCGGGCATTTGGGTTTGGGTCGGGATCGCAGGCTCCGGATTTGGCCCAAACCGGCGCTAAACAAGGTCCTGACGGCGCGACTGGGCCGATTTTTGGCCACCGGCACTAAAAATTCGCTTGGGGAAGCTTGTTGGGGGCGCGGCTGGAGATGCTCTAACAATCCTGCAGCAACCTACAAATCATAAATTTTACAACTATTACATAGGGACATCAAAACTTTTAACCGAGCACACCGCTGTTTTTCTCAGGTTCATCGTCTTCATTCAGCGATCTGTAGAACTCCAACAAGAGCAATAGTGTTGTTTTCATTATATTAAGAAAGACAGAGTAGTTACAGACTTACAGTGAAAAGCAAATCAAGGGAAGTGGCAAAGGCTAAACCTAGAAGAAAAAAGAAGACAAAAGATGTAAAACTTCCGCTTCGGTAGACCCCTTTAAACACATCAACGGCTATGATTATCCTATACCCTTCATAAGGACGGTGAAGAGGTTCGAGAAGTTGGTGTTACACCAACGACCACCGACCACTTCACGGAGGCAACTCCAGAGGAACAGGGCGGAGACACATGAGAAGAAGATGTGGTTGGAGTCTTCTACAGTCCCAGACAGAGGGCATGCAAGTCCCATCTCCCGGGCCATTCCATTTTAACACCTTCACACCGGAAGGGATACGTCCTTGGATCTGTTGCCATAAGAAGATCCTTATCTTCACAGGGAGTCCGATCAACCAGATCGTCTCCAGGGGCGCAGGTCCAGGAGTGGGAGCGATGGCCTGGTATTCAAGGACGTCCTTCATTAAACCCTTGGTCATGGGATCACACAAATCTGATTGGGATGTGGGGGTCCCAGTGCTAAGGAGGAAGCAGACACAAGTGGTGGAGGCAATGCCAAAAATACTAGAGGTGCTAACAAAATGGTGGGGGTGGCGGGGAAGCTTGGATGGCCACAACGCCAGAAGCAGGGAAATTAGGATGGCAACGACAGCGACAAATTTTTGTGGGCGATTCACTTCAATACCCGTTCGATCGGAAAATCAACCTCTTCCCCTGATTCTCCATTTGCCAGTGTATTGGAGTGGATGCCATGAGTTAATATATTTGGACCAATCCATATCAGTTAAGATTTGTGGCATCCGGATCATTACAACAAGCTCATAACAGAAGCACCAAAGATTTGTCCAAAGAACATATTAAATCAATAGTCCGATGCCTAACATTACAGGCAAAAGTTGAAAGATTTCAATAATTACAATAGCGCACGGCTCAAGCATTTCGTGTTCTAATTTTACAAGTTTAATAACCATGTTCAATTGCACACAATTTAAATAGCACCTGAATGAATATTGGAAGATGAATTAAACATTGATGGACTACTGGTAACTGTTCTCCGTTGAGGAAACACCACTCTGTCTTTTCTGGAACTGTTCATTGAATCTAAAATATTGGAACTCAATTGTGCCACATTGAAAAGGAGGTACTTTAATCCTTCGACGATGTTTTATTAGCAACTAAGATGCTTCCAAAAGATTTTGCTATGGATATTATCATAATGGGATGCTGGAATATTTGGGTACACAGAAATGATAAAATCTTCATATGCATCCAAATTCATGTTCAAGAATGGAGACATAATCTTCAAGAATCGCTCAGAATAGTGGCTTACAGATCAAACTGAGCAAAGTTTGCAGATGGAGCACGTCAGTGATTTGCATAAGTAAGTTCTTGGATGAACTGTTCAGCTGCGAGTTGTAGCTGAAGTGTTCAGGAAAAAGCAGGTTGGGTGCCACTGGTTTTGTGGATCGCTGAATGAAGCCCGCGATTTTAAGGAAAACAACAGCGTGCTTAGTTAAAAGTTTCAATGATCGCCATGTAATAGTTGTAAATTTTATGTTTTGTAGGTTGCTGTAGCATAATTTGTTTTGTTGCTATGATGAAGAGTTTTGGTGTGTAATATGGAGGTTGATTTAGATGTTTTGTGGTGATCTTTGCTTTTATGTAGTTGTGTAATAAGATGGAGCGCCGGATCGATTCCTGGAACTGTTTTGCCTGGAGGATGAAGATCCTATATATCAGCAATGAAAATTGGGTGGAAACCCCTTATTTCAATAAAAATCCTGTTTTTTTTTTGTCGTCTTATTATTCACGCACACGATCTGCCAATTTTCTTTACTGAACTAGAACTACCTTTACCCGCGAGTTGATAATAAATTGTTTAAAGGACGAGTTGGTGAGTTGGTGCCTTGGTGGTACGCTCCATTTGTTTTGCACTCTTGCTGTATCGTGTCTACATATATGTTTGTAAGCTCAACTGCCATGTTATCTGACCACGACATTTATTTTCTTGCATAGAAAAACAGCAAGAAGAAATAGCCAGTCTGATTTTTTTTACTGTCGAGAGAAGGAAACAATTTTCGCAACCGAATTAGTGCTCCGAGGAAACCTTGGATATTTTATGGAGTTGTGGAGGGTGAAGATCCAATTAATGTAGAAATTTTATTGTGAATTGTGATATCATAAATCCCGATATACATCACACTCAGAACTAAACACCTTGTACGCACTGGCTCACGGTTATGGTGATTATAAATTTTGTTGATAGTTGGCTACTCACATGGTATCTTTACCAATACTTCAGAGGTGGAGCTAAAAATATAGAAAAAGGGAGTCTGTCTCGAGATCTGCCATAAAAGCTCCAAGGCATAGCAAGTGAGAAGCCATACGGCATGTGTAGTTTGAACCAAGTTGTGAAGAAATTTTTTTGGGAGGGGACTGGGAGGCATTAGGAAAGACGTCATTCCATGATATCTTGTTGAGTGATGACCAGCCTGCAGCGGACGCCTACGACGATCAAGGAATAGAAGCAGTACGCCAACACGCCGTACGTAATGGCACGCTGGGTCTGTGGCCATCCCTCACGGTGTCGCGGCATGTGTCTCTCTGCCTTTCCCCAAAAACGAAGGTGACCTCAGCCCAGAGCTTGTGGCCTAGCGGGCGTACTAATGATAAGCGAGCCAGAGGAACAATTTGCAACAGAATGCGGTGGTAACTGACCTAGCCAACCACGAGCTGGGCTGAACCGGCTGGCGGATAGAGCAGCTGATTCGGCGACCTAAAGAAAGGCTGATGGGCAGATCACAGCGTGTTGTCACTGGTGGGTGCTAGAGCAGGGCACGACCCATACAGAGGTGTGTGTAAAACGATGAAAGAAAATCCAAACAAGTTACTAACATCAACATAAAAATATAGTCCCTCCATTTCAAAATAAGTGTCTCAACCTTAGTACAACTTTGTACTAAAGTTAGTATAAGGTTGAGACACTTATTTTGGGACGGAGGGAGTGGGACATTTAACAGTAAAGAAACGGTATAAATCCAATTTCACATAACTATTGTCTCGTGGAGATTCACAAGTGTGCTATAGGGCATTACCCACGCTCTTTTTTTCTATTGAAGCATCAGACATAACACTAAAATTGTACACACAAGTAAACAATGGTCAATCATGCAACATATTTGTCTCTAGTTATAGCATTATGTGGTCTAATTTTGTAATCACCCTTCAAATAGCCATGCTCTGTGAAAGTGCAACTAATCCCCGGGTGGTTTTGGTAATTAATAACAACATATATATCATTGAACTAATTGTTTCTTGAGAATCATTTCAGAAAGTTCAGTGATATGGGTATGGCAATGACTGAAGAAGTGGACCCCTCAAAATGCTAAGGAAAACATTGGCAAAAGCTCAAGACTCCATTTTTGGTTTAGTGATCCAAGATCACATTGAGTCTATAGGAAAGCCAATACTATTAAAAGGGGATGAGGTTATGATAATGATCTGGTTGCTCAAAGTGCTTAGTGATCTATCTCCCAAACTATCAGCAATCTTTCATTCCAACATACACTTATAAGTAATCTCGGTCTCACCGAGTTCCTAAACTCAGTCACACCGAGATGAACCACCTCAGCCATATAGCCAAACCCTAGAAATTTCGGATTTTCCGATTCCAAACTCGGTCTCACCGAAACTAGTGTTGCCAAGCTTCTGTAATCTTCTGTCATCATATCGGTGTCACCGAGATGATAAAGTCGGTCCCACCGAGATTGGCAAACCCTAGTCTTTAGAAGAATCGGACTCACCGAGATTGTATTTTCGGTCCCACCGAAAATCCCAACGTTCACAAGATTTGAACTTTCGGTCTCACCGAGTTGTCAACTTCGGTCTGACCGAGATTGGTCAAATGTGTGTAACGGTTGGATTTTGTGTGGAGGCTATAAATACCCCTCCACCTCCTCTTCGTTCGTGGAGAGAGCCATCAGAAAGAACTACCACTCCTACCTTACATTTCTGAGAAGAAAACTACCTACCCTTGTGTTGAGATCAAGTTGCTCCACTCCCACCATATGAAACTTGATCTCTAGCCTTCCCAAGTTGCTTTCCACTCAATCCTTTCTTCCACCACAGCCAAATCAGTGAGGAGAGTTGAGTGTTGGGGAGATTATCATTTGAAGCACAAGAGCAAGGAGTTCATCATCAACAACACCATCTATTACCTTTTGGAGGGTGGTGCCTCCTAGATTGGTTAGGTGTCGCTTGGGAGCCTCCGTCAAGATGTGGAGTTGAACCAAGAAGTTTGTAAGGGCGAGGAGATCGCCTACTTCGTGAAGATCTACCCCGAGTAAGGCTAGTCCTCCGTGGGCGTATGCCATGATGGCATAGACAAGGTTGCTTCTTCGTGGACCCTTCGTGGGTGGAGCCCTCCGTGGACTCTCGCAGCCGTTACCCTCCGTGGGTTGAAGTCTCCATCAACGTGGATTGACGATAGCACCACCTATCGGAACCACGAGAAAAAATCTCCGTGTCTCCAATTGCGTTTGCTCTTCTCCACCTCTCCTTTACTACATGTGCAATATACTTTCCGCTGCCAATACTCTAGAATTGCATGTGTAGGGTGATACTTGACTTGATCATCATTGTGAACTTGCTAAAAACTTGTCCTAATCAAAAGGCTAAACTTTTATATTGTCAAGTAGTCTAATCACCCCCCCTCTAGACATACTTTCGATCCTACAAGTGGTATCAGAGCTTTGGTCTCCATTGTATTGGTTTCCATTGCATTGGACTCCATAAGCTTGGTTTCACAACCTAGGAGAGTATGGCGTCTAGTGAGGGTAATTTTCGTAGAGGTCCTTACTTTGATGGTTCAAATTTTGCTAGTTGGAAGCATACAATGAAAATGCATATTCTTGGACATAACCCTGCCGCATGGGGCATTATTTGTGTTGGCTTGCAAGGTGAGTTCTTCGAGGAAGGAAAAGTTCCGGATCGTGAAGCTACAGTGGATGAATTACGGATGTTGCAAAACAATGCTCAAGCTTGTGACATTCTCTTCAATGCTTTGTGTCCCGAGGAGTTCAACAAGATCAGCCGTCTTGAGAATGCAAAAGAGATTTGGGATACTTTGGTCGAAATGCACGAAGGTACCGAGTCCGTGAAGGAATCAAAGCTAGATGTTCTTCAAGGTCAACTTGACAAGTTCAAGATGAAGGAAGGTGAAAGAGTCGCTGAAATGTACTCTAGGCTTGCTCTCATCACAAATGAGATTGCTGGCTTAGGAAGCGAAGAAATGACCGACCGATTCATCATCAAGAAGATTCTCAGAGCTTTGGATGGAAAGTATGACACCGTGTGCACTTTGATCCAAATGATGCCAAACTACAAGAATCTCAAGCCTACCGAAGTCATTGGAAGAATTGTTGCTCATGAGATGACACTTAAAGATAAGGAAGAGCTTCACAACAAATCAAGTGGTGCTTACAAAGCTACATGTGAAGCTCCCACAACCTCAAGTGACAAGCTAGTTTCCAATGAAGAGATAAGCCTAATGGTGAAGAACTTCAACAAATTCTACAAGAGTAGAAGCAAGGAAAGAAGCTCAAAGTCTAGATCATATGATGAAAAGAGATCTTCTAGTCGTGATCGAAACTACTACAATTGTGGAAGACCCGGACACTACTCAAACGAGTGTTCGGCTCCCCACAAGAGAAGAGAAGAATCTCCAAGAAGAAGAAGCTCAAGGGAAGAGTCACCTCGGAAAGAGAGAAGGAGTAGAGATGATCGTTATGAACGAAGATCCTCTCGGAGAAGCAAGGATTCGGAAAGGAAAGACAAGTCATCAAGGAGCTACACAAGAAGAAAACATCAAGCTCATGTAGGTGAATGGGTCTCTGGCTCCGACTCCGACAATCACTCCGAAAGAAGCTATCACTCCAACTCCGAATACAGTCAAGATGAAGGTGTTGCCGGTCTTGCTCTCGTATCCTCCAACTCCAACTCCTACGACTTATTTGATTCACCAAACGAGGGAATTGGAAGATGCTTCATGGCTAAAGGCCCCAAGGTATCACACCCTGAATTCATTGACTTTGATAGTGATGAGGATGACTTGCTTGGTGAAGATGAGCTTTTACATGATAAATCTAGTGAGCCTAGTAATGATGAACATGCTAGTAGTCTTTATAGTCGAGAAGAGTCGAATGACAATGCTATGAAGGAGATTGAGCGTTTAACTAAAGAACTAAACACTCTTAAGTTAGCTCATGAAACAACTCAAGAAGATCATAGAGAGCTCCTAAGATCTCATGAGAAGCTACGCTTCGAGAAGCTCAATCTAGAGCAAGAACATGAGTTTCTAAAAGCTATCAATGACGATCTTCGAAAGAAGAGTTCTTCATATCTTGCCAAACGACTTCTCTTGTCTAATTTCTTGCCACCTATTAAAACTAAGCATGACAAGCATAAGAAAAATTCTTCATCTAGTAGTAACAATAACCATGCTAAATCCAATGTTGTTACCTCTAGTAGTTCTCTTGATTCCACTAACAATGTTTCAAGCCAAGTTACACTTGAGCAAGAAAATAGTTTATTGAAAGGGATTATAGAGAAAGGTGTCTACAAGAGCCTTGCTGGAAGCAAGAACTTTGAGGAAATTGTCCGCAAGCAAGGAAGGCACCGGAAGAATCAAGGAATTGGTTTTGAGCGAAAGTTCAACGCTGAGGGTGTTGAATGGGAAGAAGGTCGATATCCCACTCCAAAGTTTGTTTCTCAAAAGGAGAAGTATGATCCTACTTCTTCCAATGTGGAACAAGCTCAAGATGATCTTCCACCACAAGACCACAAGCTAAAAGGCAAGGACAAGCTTCAAGAGGAGATTGATGCATTTATTGAAGCACCTAAGGCCATGGTCAAGTGGGTTCCCAAGGAAACGTCATGTTCTACTTCGTCAAGCTCAACTACCACCCCAAGGATTCCCATCAAGATGATGTGGATCCCGAAGAAGAAGAACTAGAGAGTTCTTGAGGGTGACTCCGCCAACATACTTCACTCACATTCATTTTGGCAAGAACTTGTGCAATCAACTTCCACATCTTGCACTAGTTCATGGAGTCACAAACCCTCTTGTTGGTAAGTCAAGGGACAAGGTAATCATTGTTTTCATGGACATCATCTTTTGTGTACTTCAATCTATGTCCATGGATATCCTTGTTTGTTCCTTGTGGGACTAACCCATGTAGGTATTGAAAGTGCCCGAATCCAAAAGGATTGCTCCCAACTCTTGATGATGTTCATCAACATTGAGCATCCACATCTTCAACATCTACATGAAGTCTTCTACGACAACCCAAGGTTAGTTTGACCCTTTAAAAGGGGTTATCACATCAAGGGGGAGCTTTGCTCTAAAGATTTGAGCTAAAGCATCTTCAAATGATGTGAACACATTAATGCTTTATGTAAAAGTGGTAACCCCACTTGTGCTTAAACGATGAGTATGACCTATGATCAAATGTTCTCATTTGACTCCTAAGTCAATATACTCATATATAGATGACCTAGTCATCGACAAATTGTGTGATAGTAGCTAGTGTTTTGTTTGTGCATGTTTGACACATATTTCATTTGCTATCTTATTGTGTGAGCATGTTGGATGCATAATTTTATCCATTCGAGGACATCCATTTGATGCTTTGGTCTTTTGGATTTCTTTTTGACCAAATGGATGGACAAGAATGCCTAAGTTCCTCCCCTAGCTATCTATGCTTTCTTGTCTCAAACTCTATTCATGCTTATATCACAAACTTTGGACAAGTCTTTTTCGGACCCACCGAGTGAGGAGCACTCGGAGCCACCGATCCGTCAAAAACTTAACTTCCAAAACCTTCTAAGTATTTTCGGTCAGACCAACCCACTCACACTCGGACAGACCGAAAGCACTTGGATTGATCTAGGTTTTCACCTCGGTGAAACCGAGTTGCAAATTTCGGCGTGACCGAAGTGTGTAACTGCTTGCAGTTATCCATCTCGGTGCCACCGAGTTTTACAACTCGGTCCCACCGACAGCTAAAGGGTATATATACCTGAGGGCAGCGCGCGTTGATTCTTTCTTCAAAACGCCTCGCCCCCAAACCCTTTGCTGCCGTCGCCGTGGTCTCCGGATCGTCTCCGTCGTCGTCTGTGCGCCCTCGCCGCAGGTTTCCGTCGCCGTCAACGGACAGTCTCTCCGCGCCGTTGCCGCCGTAGAGAAACTCCACCAAGTTAGGGTGAGTTTCGATCCCTCTCGTGCTTCAACCTCCGATTCTATGCACGATTGGTTTGCCTAGCTTCTTGCCACGTTTGAGATCTTCCTATCCAGCAGATTAGTTCTTAGAACGAAATTCGAGTAAAAGTTTTAGGGTTAGGTTTCCGCCGAACACATCTCGGTGTGACCGATTCTACATTCTCGGTATGACCGATTTGGCCTCTAGCCATTGCACTGCACTTTTCGGTCCAACCGAGTTGTGCAAATCGGTGTGACCGAAATGAGGATTTAGTGAAACCCTAGTGTTCTCGGCTAGACCGAAACCCATTTCGGTCCAACCGAAAGTGGTGTGAATGGTTCTGTTTAGACACTTCGGATTCACCGAATTTTAGACTCGGTCTGACCGAAATGCATTCTGTGAAAACCTAAAACTGAAATTTGAACTCATTTTTTTGCAAAATCTTCTGCCGTTTGTGATAACTCTTCTATTCTGCCTATACCTAATCTATTCACAAGTTGTCAGCCATGTCAGATGCCAGTGACAGCCAGAACAGGTCTGAATCACCAGTTGCTGAGATTCCAGAGGCAGGCACTAGTCCTGAAGCCAGCAGCTTTTCTGATGATGGTGAGAGGAGCACACCAAGTGGTTTGCCTCCTGCTGCCACCAGGGCCAGGAAGAAGAAGAATTCTGATGAAGAAGATTCTGACTTTATTGCTGAGGAAGAGATCACATCTAAGCCAAAGAGGAAAGTGGTTGCCAAAGAGCATCAAGGGCAACAAACCAAGAAAGGCACCAGTAAAGTGAAGAAGTCCACTGTTGCCAAGAAGCTGAGCATGGAAGAAGAAACATCCAGCAAGGTAAAGAAAACTTCCAAGAGAAACAGGATTGTGCATGATGAAGCAGCAGATTCTGATGATTCTGATGAGGAAGCACCCCAGCCTCCTCCTCAGAAGTCTAAGTTGATGGGTGATGCCATCAGGGCAGGAGCACCTTCAAAGTCTAAGCCTTCTGCTCCAGCAAAGGCAGCTCAAGCCAAGCCTGCTGCCAAGCCCAAGAAAACTGTGAGAAACATTCCTGCTTCAGAGAAGAAGAAAGACAATGTGCCACCAGCTGAGTCAGATGATGAGGCACCTGTGTTGCTGAAACTCCGTCAGAAACTGCCAATTCACAATGATGCTCATCCTCGAGCTGAAAACATGAAGGAAAGAAAGGACAAAGGTCTCAGGCTATGGAGACAAGCTGATCCATATGCTGTGAGAAGAAGGACTACTGTTGACCCAAGGTTCCACACCAGAGAACAGCAAGATTTCTATGAGACTGTGCTTATGGACAAGAAGCCCATTGTTGCTGACACTCGCTATGTTGACTGGGCATACATTGACAGTGAAGAGCACAGAGACTACTTTCCACATGTGCATGAGAGCTTCACTGCATGTGGTGTTGCAGATTTCGTTGGTCAGAAGCTGACAGCTTGGAATGATGAGATGATCATGCAATTCTATGCCACAGCTCATTTCTATCCAGATGGCAGGATTGTATGGATGACTGAAGGACAGAGATTCTCTTCAACTGTTGAAGTGGGCTGCACTGCTGAATGCTCTAGTGCAGAGAGAAGATGATGTTGATGTCTATGGAATTCCCAAGAAAAACCATGAGTCTATGAAAAATATGTACAATGAGGTACCAGCTAAGGATGTAGAGATCTGGAAGCTCGGCTCAGTGTATCATCTCCAGGAAGGTCTCCCTACCACGAACACAATTCTGAGGCATACCTTGATGCCCAAGTCTGGAGATCATCGCATGATAAGAGGCTATTCCATCAACATGCTGCATATACTAGATCAGAAGGCACCTTTCAAGGTGATGGACCTGATAGTTGAGACTATCAAGAGGACTGCAGCAGACCAGAAGTGGTCATGTGGGTTTGCCCCGCACATTCAGATGCTTATCAATGCCAAGTTTGGCACGGGCACCTACTTGTTGGAACGACCACACTTGCCACTGCAGCCTGAACATGAGGACAATGAAGTTGTGATGACTGAGGATGATCCCACGTCTGTTGAAGGTCAAGCAAAGTCTGAAGCTGCCAAACAAGCCAAAGCTGAGAAGGAAGCAGCAGCAGCAGCAGCTAAACCCAAGAGTGTTGGAGAACAGCTCCTTGAAGCTACCCAGAGGATTGAACAACGCCTGGCCAGCATTGTGCAGTCTCAGGAGAGTCTTGAGAGGATAGTTGAAGACAAGTTCCATGCTCTGGATGTCAAGCTGACTGAAGTGCAAGTCACTGTCAACAAGCTTGAGGCAGATATCGAGGAAGCTAAGAGGGACAAGGCAGAGCTCATGCAGGAGATGCAGGATGACCTTGTCCAGGATGACTATGAGCAGCCTGCTCCAGTTCCCACAAGACCCAGATCAGCTGCTATCCCAGTGACAGACACCAGGACTACAGCATCAGCACCTCCCACAGCTCCATCAGCTCCAGCTCCACAGACATCAGCAGAAGCCTTTGCAGATGCAGCTATCTCAACTCCATCAACCCAGACAGGAGCCGCCAGCAGAGTCCCTAGTGACGTTTAGCTCTATACCTTTCGAACTTTTTGGTAACTTGTTGCCAAAGGGGGAGAAATTGTATAGATCATAGGACTTCGAGAGAGAGAGTGCTCGCTTTTGCTCTTTTGTTTCATTTGCGGTCTTTTTGAGATACTTTTGAGTTTTTCGAGACATTTCGTGTGTTTGATACTACGTTTGCTCTACTTTGATGAGTGCTTGATCATACTATGCCTTAATGTGTGCTTAATGCTTATCATATGCTATTCATATCTTGTATGATCATTTACTCATGTCTTGGTGATTGGGTGCATGCTATTCATTCTTATCATTTTGTGCGCTCCACCAAGATGTATGTGACATGGAAGAGTGACCCATGATCCTAATCGATTGTGCATTTGCATTCAAACACAAATCTTGAATAATGCACAAATTTAGGGGGAGCTCTTGCTTATCACATACTTCTCAAAGCGACGATATTATTCATTGATTATATTATTTGTCGAAGCTTTGATCTATATGTTGTCATCAATTACCAAAAAGGGGGAGATTGAAAGTGCAACTAATCCCCGGGTGGTTTTGGTAATTAATAACAACATATATATCATTGAACTAATTGTTTCTTGAGAATCATTTCAGAAAGTTCAGTGATATGGGTATGGCAATGACTGAAGAAGTGGACCCCTCAAAATGCTAAGGAAAACATTGGCAAAAGCTCAAGACTCCATTTTTGGTTTAGTGATCCAAGATCACATTGAGTCTATAGGAAAGCCAATACTATTAAAAGGGGATGAGGTTATGATAATGATCTGGTTGCTCAAAGTGCTTAGTGATCTATCTCCCAAACTATCAGCAATCTTTCATTCCAACATACACTCATAAGTAATCTCGGTCTCACCGATTTCCTAAACTCAGTCACACCGAGATGAACCACCTCAGCCATATAGCCAAACCCTAGAAATTTCGGATTTTCCGATTCCAAACTCGGTCTCACCGAAACTAGTGTTGCCAAGCTTCTCTAATCTTCTGTCATCATATCGGTGTCACCGAGATGATAAAGTCGGTCCCACCGAGATTGGCAAACCCTAGTCTTTGGAAGAATCGGACTCACCGAGATTGTATTTTCGGTCCCACCGAAAATCCCAACGTTCACAAGATTTGAACTTTCGGTCTCACCGAGTTGTCAACTTCGGTCTGACCGAGATTGGTCAAATGTGTGTAACGGTTGGATTTTGTGTGGAGGCTATAAATACCCCTCCACCTCCTCTTCATTCGTGGAGAGAGCCATCAGAAAGAACTACCACTCCTACCTTACATTTCTGAGAAGAAAACTACCTACCCTTGTGTTGAGATCAAGTTGCTCCACTCCCACCATATGAAACTTGATCTCTAGCCTTCCCAAGTTGCTTTCCACTCAATCCTTTCTTCCACCACAGCCAAATCAGTGAGGAGAGTTGAGTGTTGGGGAGATTATCATTTGAAGCACAAGAGCAAGGAGTTCATCATCAACAACACCATCTATTACCTTTTGGAGGGTGGTGCCTCCTAGATTGGTTAGGTGTCGCTTGGGAGCCTCCGTCAAGATGTGGAGTTGAACCAAGAAGTTTGTAAGGGCAAGGAGATCGCCTACTTCGTGAAGATCTACCCCGAGTAAGGCTAGTCCTCCGTGGGCGTATGCCATGATGGCATAGACAAGGTTGCTTCTTCGTGGACCCTTCGTGGGTGGAGCCCTCCGTGGACTCTCGCAGCCCTTACCCTCCGTGGGTTGAAGTCTCCATCAACGTGGATTGACGATAGCACCACCTATCGAAACCACGAGAAAAAATCTCCGTGTCTCCAATTGCGTTTGCTCTTCTCCACCTCTCCTTTACTACATGTGCAATATACTTTCCGCTGCCAATACTCTAGAATTGCATGTGTAGGGTGATACTTGACTTGATCATCATTGTGAACTTGCTAAAAACTTGTCCTAATCAAAAGGCTAAACTTTTATATTGTCAAGTAGTCTAATCACCCCCCCTCTAGACATACTTTCGATCCTACACTCTGTTACACATTAAAACTGTAATTACCCTAACATGCCAGTCGGCTACCAAGCGCATCCTGCTCTAGACCCTCTGTCACTACACCGTGTGAAGCATCACTTGACATCTACTCCCTCCGTTCCAAATCACTTGACATCTACAAAGAATTTGGAACGGAGGGAGTACCATGCTTGGCACATGATGGTCTTTCTACATTGTGTCACCCTAGCTGGACCATCTTTCTTTGTCACTCGCATTTTACTCCGTCGCCTTTTTTTAGTAAACTTTAAATCTAGGTATTAGAGAATGTGCATTTGGCATTCGGGCGACCTTGATGACATGGAAGCTCCGACTCCTGCATGTCACTATGTTCTGTGTAGAAGAACTATGACACCAGGATATTTGCTTAGGGAATTAATTACATAGGATGAAAGTCTCCGAAATGGCTCTTCCTATTTCCATTCCATCAAAAGAGGGGTAGAGCCTATGATTTGCATATTTTTTCTTGTTTTTTATATGCGAAGATTGAATATGCTACTTCACTGTAGATGCATTTGTATCTGAGCTGGTAATCCACTATTGGGAGATTAATTTTGCGGTTGTATCCTCCATTTATTATGCACCTTTTGCACTATTCTGACTACATGCCAGTTTTGTAAATCCAATTGGGCTTGTTATTTTTATTATGGTATAACTTTTATATTTTGATGTTGATGATTAGGAAAATAAAAATGTCTCAACTTTCTCACGGTAGAGAAGAAATGAGATCTCACTAGTGAATAAATACCATCTGAAGCTACATTGAGAAGGAAACTGACAACGGGTTGAAGGGACTCTACGGAGAGAATATCAGGTCAAAAGTGAAGATTTTCCTGTAACGGCCCTTTAGGGTGTTGGAGATCAATTTTATAACCACTGGGACGTCGCAACATACCTTAATTGCTCTTTAACTACTACTCCCTCCGTTCACAAATATAAGATGTTCTTGTGAATTAGATGTGTTGGGGATATTACCACTAGGTGTAAACCGGCCAGCTTGGGCCGGATTAACTCCGTTAGTGGTATAAGCAGAGAAAGGCCCAAGGCCTATAGTCGGTTTAGAGCTTGTAGCCGTAAACCGGCCTGATGTATAACTTGTATTGTAAGTTAGGAATAGAGAGATACCAACCGGGATACGAGTATGAACCGGTTGGGACTCTATGAACCGACGGGCGTCACTCGTGTATATAAGGGGACGACCCGGCGACGGTTCAAAGACAGACAGCCACAACTCGAGCCTAGGCGAAGCTTGTTTGCTCCCTAGCCATCGAGACTACATCAATTCCATCACAACTAGACGTAGGCTTTTACCTTCATCGAAGGGGCCGAACTAGTATAAAACCTTGTGTCTTTGTGTCCTCTTTAACCCCTTCAAGTAAACCCGTAGCGATGGCTCCACGACTAAGTCCTTACGCTAGGACATCTGCCGTGACAAATCCACGATAGTTGGCGCCCACCGTGGGGCCATCGCACGATGGTTTGACGATCTTGGAGGGCGAGCTCAAAGGACTCGAAGGCTACGTCGTGGGCCGGATGACCAAGAGTCGTCGCGGCCGGATCTACATCGACGACGCCGGATGGGGTCCCGAGGCCGATTCAATCGAGTACGGATACCGGGTCCCCTTCAGCGGCATACACGTTTTCATCGGCAAGATCGGGGAACCTGGGCCTGAGCCGGACATCTGCACCGACCTAATCGAGACGGCTCAGCGTGCGCGACCTGCCCAGGTTAAACCGGCTGTGAAACATGTCTTCGTTGGAGTCATCCATGGAGGAGAGTACGACGCCGGTTCAGAACACGGTAGTGAGACCGTCGTTTATTCTGGCGATGAGTCTTCAACAGGAGAGACCGAGTCATTGTACCAGCTGTAGGGCGATATGATCAGGGGCTGTTCCGACGGCGACAGTATTCCGGACCCCCCAAGCCAGTTCAACCGGGTTGGAATATTCATGGCCGGTACGCAGGCAGCGAACCACTCTTCAACCGCAGCAGCGATGCTTTCCGGTTCAGCAGCAGCAGCGGCAGCAAGGGCGGGAGGCCCGGTGCGCCCGCCGGTTCAAGTTCTGTCAGATCTATTTGATGCACTAGCAGCGCTTATGGCAGAGGACAACCCGGCGGATCAGGAGGCTCATAATGCAGAAATTGCAAAGGTGAGAGAGCAGATCACGCAAGCCAAAGCGGATCTAGCGTCAGAGAAGGAGCGCATGGCCGCAGAGCGAGCCGCTTGGGACGCACAGGCTTACAAACTCATGCTTGACCAGAGTGCATCGCAGGAGGTGTTGAAGCGGAAGTATAGATCGCGCCTGCCATTAGGATTTGATCCTAGAAATCTCTTTCAGACCCCGGGAGCCGGACCCAGTAACCCACCCCAGCACAGGGAGGTAAACCGGATTGAGGCACCAAGAGCAGGAGCAACGGTCCAGCCACGCCTGATGGAGCCTCCGCAGCAGAACACGGTGGTTCCTCCGCCGGTACAGACACCCCCAGGTCATTATTCTAATCCTATGGACAACCTTGTTGCAGCCGCCGCACGATTGGAGGCGATCCCAATCGAAGGAGATTCCCCACAAGCAGTTGAGACACGCCGGGTTAAGGAGCTTCTCCGGACTGCGCTGATCTAGCAGGAGGCGTATTCATACAGCCGTGATCGGATTCACTCTACGCCCCGTCCAAGCCAGAGCTACAGCAGGCGTATGGATGAGCCAGCCATATCAAGCAACGCGCGGGACCGTGAAGCGGCCCGAGGCAATCACCAGACAGGTGGCATTCATGATGCTTAGGAGGTGGTGGATCGGGCCCGGGCACGCAGGGAGGCCGAGTTAGCAACTCAGGATGACGCGGGTCAACACACACCAATTCGCCCTACCACCTTCGCCGGGCCAGGAGTCACCTCCGCTTTAGGGGTGCCCTGTTTAATCCCCGCTTTACGCAATGTGCGTCTGCCTAAGGATTTTAAGGGCCCACGCAAGGTGCCGAGTTACACCGCAGATCTGTCCCCTGAAGCATGGGTTGAAAGTTATGAGATGGCCATGGAGATGCTAGATGTTGATGAGACCGCGTGTGCAAAGTACTTCACCATGATGTTGGAAGGCACGGCCCGTACTTGGCTGAAGAGCTTACCGCCCAATTCTATCAGCTCATGGGCCCAATTACGGGCCCGGTTTATTCAGAACTTCAAGGATACGTGTAAGCAGCCCAAGTCCATAGTAGACCTGGCGGCTTGTGTCCAGGAGGAAGGGGAGTCAACAACCCGTTGGGTACGCCGTGTTTCCGAGATTTTGCACTCCTCTGACCGGATCAACGCTGACTCTGCGATCTTAACATTAGAAGGCAACTGCCGGTTTGAGCCTTTAAAATTAAAATTGGGGCGTATGAAGCGGTTCTGTAATGACATGGGAACCCTCATGGCCGCTTTGGTGAAGTATGCTGATTCGGACAGTACCAAGGATCCTGAAGCTGATGATGATGAAGCAGGGAAGGGAAAGAAGAACGGCAACTCCAAGGGGCAGCAGTACAAACCGGCGGGTCATGGAAACGGAGGCAAGCGCAAGGCCGATGGCAACCCGGATTTCGTAGCCAACACTAATGCGCAGGACAGAGGCCCGCGGCGCAGAGGCAAGGCGAATCGGGGTCAAAATCCTAATACAAGCCGTTTGAATTACTTGTTGAATCAACCTTGCCCCAAGTACGGGACGAAGGAGTCCCCATCGAACCATCTCTGGAAAGACTGTTATATTATGCAGGAGTTCAAAAACTCCAATGCTTTCCGGTATGACCAGGGGTCAGGTGGCGGTTCAGGATCCGGTTTCCATGGGCCGGGTCAGGATGGAGCTTCTGGTTCAGGGCCTAATCAAGGCAATCACAATAGTCAGAATAATCAGGGTGGCCAGCAGCAGCAACAGCAGTCAGGTTATCAGAGCCAACCAAAGCAGTCGAATAACGGGCAGTATCATGTTTTCACAACCAGTTTGGACAAGCGAGATCGGAAGCTTCACAAACGGGCAGTAAACTCTGTTGAACCGGCCTTGCCGCGGTATTTACGCTGGTCAGAGCAGCCTATCGTGTGGAGCAGAGAGGACCATCCCCCCCGGGTTGATAATCCGGGTCAGCTGGCATTGGTGGTAGACCCTCAGGTGGGGGGCTATAAATTCACTAAGGTACTTATGGATGGAGGAAGCAGTATTAATATATTATACTATGAAACTTTCCGTCGCATGGGTCTCACAGACAAGGATCTCAGACCGTCCAATACTGTGTTCCATGGTGTAGTACCAGGCAAATCTGCTTATCCTGTTGGTAAGATAGCCCTGGATGTGGCTTTTGGAGACGAGCACGATTCCCGGTCTGAAAAGCTAACTTTTGAAGTGGTGAAAATCCGGAGTCCATATCATGCCTTGTTTGGGCGGCCGGCTTATGCTAAGTTCATGGCATGACCTTGTTATATCTACTTGCAGCTCAAAATGCCGGGTTACAAAGGAACGATAACGGTGCATGGAAGCCGCCGAGTTGCTTTGGAATGTGAGGAAGGTGATGCAGCCTATGCAGAGGCGGTCTGTGCCACGGAGGAGTTGAAGTTCTATAAGGACAACGTTGATCCGGCAGATATGACCCCTTTAAAGAAACCAACTACGGAGCATGAATCGGATCTGAAGTTCAAATCGGCAGCTGAGACCAAGCTTGTTGACTTCGTGCCAGGCGATTCGTCCAAGCAGTTCACTGTCAGTGCCAACCTGGATCCCAAATAGGAAAGCGCGCTCATCGAGTTCATCCGTGAGAACCGGGATATCTTTGCATGGAAGCCGTCTGACATGCCAGGTGTACCGAGGGAACTCGCTGAGCACACACTTAATGTGGATCCTAAGTATAAACCGGTGAAACAGTTCCTCCGCCGGTTTAACGAGGAAAGGCGCAAAGCCATTGGAGAGGAAGTAGCCAGGCTTTTGGCGGCTGGCTTTATCGTTGAGGTGTTTCATCCAGAGTGGCTTGCTAATCCGGTGCTGGTCCTTAAGAAAAATGGCACCTGGCGTATGTGTGTGGACTACACAGATCTTAACAAAGCTTGTCCAGCGGATCCTTTTGCCCTCCCCCGCATTGATCAGATTATTGATGCCACGACAGGATGTGAGCGTTTAAGTTTTTTGGATGCGTACTCTGGATATCATCAGATCAAAATGGCAGTTAAGGACCAGGAGAAGACAGCGTTTATAACTCCCTTTGGAGCCTTCTGCTATGTATCTATGCCTTTTGGGCTCAAAAGCGCCCAGGCTACTTATCAGCGGTGAGTACAGAATTGCCTGCATGCACAGATCGGCCGCAATGTACATGCTTATGTGGATGATATTGTGGTGAAATCAAGACAAAAGGAGACACTGGTGGAAGATTTGAAGGAAACCTTCGACAACTTGCGCATTTATAAGATGATGCTTAATCCGACCAAGTGTGTTTTTGGTGTTTCGGCAGGCAAGTTATTGGGGTTTCTGGTGTCTAACAGAGGAATTGAGGCTAATCCGGAGAAAATTAAAGCTATTACTTCCTTGGCTAAACCGAAGTGTATCAATGATGTTCAGCGTCTGGCGGGCAGAATCGCTGCGTTGAGCCGGTTTATCAGCCGCCTCGGAGAGAAGGCCATCCCCTTATACCAGATGCTGAGGAAGACAGATAATTTCGTCTGGAGTCCGGCTGCTGACGAAGCATTTGAGGATCTAAAGCGGCAATTGGCCAATCCGCCTGTTCTTGTGGCTCCGGTTGACAAGGAACCGCTGTTGTTATATGTGGCAGCCAATGCTCGAGCAGTAAGCGTGGCCATTGTGATAGAGCGCAAGGAGGCAGGCAAGGAGTATCCGGTTCAACGGCCGGTTTATTATATCAGTGAGATGCTTATTGAGTCCAAACAAAGGTATCCGCATTGGCAGAAGCTAGTCTATGGTGTTTTTATGGCCAGTCGGAAACTGAAGCAATATTTCCAAGGGCACCCTATCACCGTGGTTAGTTCAGCTCCTTTGGGTGATATCATACAGAACCGGGAGGCGACTGGCCGGATTGCAAAATGGGCCATCGAGCTTGGGCCGCATGGACTAAAGTATATACCGCGCACAGCAGTGAAGTCACAAGCACTTGTTGATTTCATTAATGACTGGACGGAGTTACAAGCGCCAGAGGAGAAGCCGGATCACACATACTGGACTATTCATTTCGACGGATCCAGGCAGTTGGAAGGCTCGGGGGCTGGAGTCATTTTAACTTCCCCACGAGGTGATAAGTTTTGTTACGTTCTCCGTTTAATGTTCCCTTGTACTAATAATGCAGCTGAGTACGAAGCCTTGCTCCATGGTCTCCGGATGGCTAAGGAGATGAACTTAAGCCGGGTTAAGTGCTTTGGTGACTCGGACCTGGTAGCTCAGCAAGTATCTGGCACTTGGGATTCTAAGGACCCGCTTATGGCCGCATATCGTCGAGAAGTGGATAATATCGCAGGTTGCTTCAAGGGTTATCAAGTGGATCATGTGGATCGCCGGAAGAACGAAGCGGCGGACGCTTTAAGCCGGTTGGGTTCTCAGCGTAAACCGGTCCCGCCTAATGTCTTTTTGGACGTCTTGCACAACCCGTCAGTCCAGCTCCCTGGTGAAGCGGATTTGGCTATTCCTGATCCGGAGGCTCAGTTGGTGGCAGCATTACATGCTATTCCGGATTGGACGATTCCTTTTCTTGCGTATATGACTCGAGGGGAGTTGCCAGAAGATGAGATTCTGGCCAGGCAGATAATCCGGCGCTCCAAATCTATGACGATTCTTAATGGTGAGTTGCATCATTGCAGTGTATCAGGGGCGTTTCAACGTTGTGTTTCCCCTGAGGAAGGCTGTGAAATCTTAAGAGAAATCCATGAAGGGGATTGTGGACATCACGCCGGTTCAAAGTCCCTGGTGGCAAAGGCGTTCCGTCACGGATTTTACTGGTTGACTGCACACGCTGATGCGGAGGACTTGGTTAAACGGTGTGATGGATGTCAGAAATTTTCCAGGCGTGCTCATGTACCGGCGCAAGAATTGAGAATGATCCCAATAACGTGGCCGTTTGCAACTTGGGGGCTAGATATGGTCGGACCATTTAAACGATCCAAGGATAAGAAGACCCACCTGTTGGTGGCAGTGGACAAATTCACCAAGTGGGTTGAAGCGGAACCTGTCAGCAAGTGTGATGCGGCAACAGCGGTGCAGTTCATCAAAAAGGTGATTTTCCGGTTTGGCTTTCCGCACAGTATCATTACTGATAATGGCACTAATTTATCCAAGGGTGCTATGAAAGAATTTTGTGAACGTGAGCACATCCGGCTTGACGTGTCATCAGTGGCTCACCCCCAGTCCAACGGGCAGGCAGAACGCGCTAATCAAGAGATCTTACGAGGCATCAAACCCCGACTTCTGGTTCCGTTACAGAGAACACCAGGGTGCTGGGTTGAAGAGCTACCATCGGTGCTATGGAGTATCAATACTACGCCAAACCGGTCCACCGGGTATACACCGTTTTTCATGGTCTACGGAGCGGAGGCCGTTCTCCCCAGTGATATCTGGCACGATTCGCCCCGTGTAGTAGCTTATGTTGAAGCGGACAACGAGACGGCACGGCAGGACGCTTTGGACCTATTGGATGAGGAGCGTGATATGGCAGCTGCTCGTTCGGCGATTTACTTGCAAGATCTTCGTCGTTATCACAGTCGCCGGGTTAAAACCAGAGCCTTTCAAGAAGGAGATTTGGTGCTTCGTCTCATCCAAGACCAGACAGATATGCACAAGTTATCCCCACCTTGGGAAGGACCTTTTGTGGTCAGCAAGAATCTACACAACGGATCATACTATCTGATTGATATTCGAGAGCGTCAAGACTCACGTACATCAGAGGAGGAGACCAACAGGCCGTGGAATATAGCTCATCTTCGGCCTTACTACACTTGAGTCATCGGCTCAGTTTATGTACACATCATGACAATGTATATATTATCTTCGATATAATAAAAACCGGAGCCTCAGCTAAAGCGGGGTCTCTGTCTTTCTTATCATGTGTGGTTACATGGAGTGTTTCTGTTTTTAAAGCGGCCTCCGGTTTACCCCTTGACATTTATATTTATCACTTGGGGGCTTGGTCGTGTCCGAACCAATGCAACACCTCTTGATAGGCGAAAGGCACCAGATCATTTGGGGACACGGTCACGTCTGAACCGGTCACGCCTCTTGGTCGGCCAATAGGGCCAGAGTCATTTGGGGGCTTGGTCGAACCCGAACCAATGTCATGCCACTTGGCCGGCGTACTCGCCAAGAGTCTTTTGGGGACCTGGCCGACTGGCACCATCGCTACGCCTTCGGGGGGCTTGGTTACGTCTGACCATGGTAATGCCATCTGACCAGCTCAATGAAGCTTTTCTTTTCCAAAGAGTTATTGCCTTTGTTGCCATATTTTCACATAATTGGTATTCGATTTTTTGTTGTTGCATTTTTAAACCGACAAACATTTCTATCCGGTTTAAACTGTCAGTTACAAACTGACAGAACACGGTTTAATATTAAGCCGGAGTTTTATCTGCCCGGTTTACCTTCTTCCTGATTAGTCATCATTGAATAACAAGGGGGCTTGTGCTGATTCAGCACGGTTTATATGGGAGTTATTTTCTCCCCGTTTTACAGACGGTCATGGTTTTTACAAGCCTCCGCTTCAAGTTTGGCTATGCCAGCTTCATGCCCAGACACGGCAGATATTTGTATCACATATTTATTGGAATTCTTATATATCTATTTGAATACCATAAACCGGCTGGTGGTATCACCGCCACCAAGGTTCGACTTTTTCTGGTTGCAGGAAATACGAATCATGCAAAAGTTTCACTACTTATGCACGAAGGCATATTCAAGCACAAAAGTTTTAACTAAAGTTATTACAAGGCAACACAGTGCCCAAATGAGATCATTGTTCTTTGGGCAAACCGCCCACAACAGATGTTTAACCCGGCTACCGGTTCAAGCCTGCTCTTCATCTTCTGCCGCTTCAGCCTCCTCATCTCTACCCATTGGCTGGAAATCCACAGTGGTCCAGTCGATTCCCATTAGCGCTTGGAAAACAGCCTCTTCGTGGATCAAAGAAGACGGTTCAATATCAGGAGCGTAAGTATGCTTACGGATTGGAGGGATCAGGTTTTCCGCTTCAAAGGTTGGGGCAGACACTCGCTTGTTTTGATCATTGTATTGTGCTTGGTAATGCTCCAAGTCGGCTTCTTCGGCCAACTGACAAGCCAGCGGGCGTACTGCACGGTTTATTGCCCGTAAATCCTCTTCACTGAAGTCAGAGCCATCTTCTTTCACACTGGGATAGCCTTGAGCTGCTTCCACGGGATCAAAGTCTGGTACCCATGCCTTGGCTCGGATCAAGGCGTTGATAGCTCCGGTTCGCGCAGCAGATTTCTTCACCTCTTCAATCCGGGCAGGAAGCATTGACAGCCGGTTCAGAGTATCTTGAATCAGGGAAGGTGCTGGATTGTTATGTGACATTGTGGTGATGATGCGCTGGGCTCCGGTATATAACTGTTCGACTAAAGTGTAGACAGCCTTCAGTTTCTTCCGCACATCATTTCCTAAGTGCCCAACGTGTGTACCTACAAACAGTAAATGGTTAGTTCTAAACCGGATTAATGATACAGCAGGTGCAACATATCACAACTGTTCAAAAGACGCTTACCAAAGATTGCTGCAGTCATAGAATGTACTTGCCGTTTTACGGCTGTCAGATCATCTACCACCGGTTTAAGGGCAGCTTCAGCATTTTCTGCCCGTTTGATCAAATTGGCCTTTTCAGTGGCCCAGACTGCCTGCTCTTTCTTCAAGCTTTCCTTCACTTGTTCAGCAGCGGTCAAGGCACTGGTTAACTCTTTCTTGGCCTTCTCTGTTTCGGCCTGCTGGGTTTTCAAAGCCGCTTGTAAATCGGCAATCCGATCATCTTTGATTTTCACCTCAGCCTGCGCATTGACAGTACGTTCAGCCAGAAATTCAAGGAAGTCAAAGTCCCAACCACACAACACAGTTATATGCTTGACACTTGGGGGCTAATGTACCTTCGATTTTTATACTGTTACTAGATGGCAAAGTCCCAAGCTCAATACAAGTATTCAACTTGGCACTTGGGGGCTAATGGCTATTTGATTCTACCAATGTTTCGTCAGGCAGTTTTTATTGAAGTACCGGTTTAAGTATGCAGAGTTAAACCGGCCCTTGTGGTTATGCAGGTAGATTTCAAAATGGATGAAGAAAATAATCAAGTCCCGGTTTGATCAAGATTACAAACCGGCCCTTGGGGGCTACAAGGACTAATATACTGGTGATAAGGAAAGGAGTGAGTTACCTCAAACTTGTCCCTCATTAATTTGACCAGGCCAGCTTCATGGTCTCGGCTAGTATAAAGCCGGTTTAAATAGCCAGAATGAAGGTCTTGGGCGCTTAAAGCAGCATATGTTTCCAGTTCGACATCCCATTTTCCTTTATTCAACATGGAAAAATCCTCCTTCACAGTGTGCCGGGTTAAGGTTGCAGGATTCCCCGGCTCAGAGCGGCCCATACCAGTAATCACAACGTCATCATCTTTCGACTCGACGGATTGTGTGGGCACGGCTGTTTTAGTAGGACTGCGAGGTTTCTCAAACCGGACGGTGCTGGCAGGTGGATCAGCAGAGGTTGAAGTATTGACAGGCCTCTCTTCAGGAATAACCTCCTCTTGAACCGGAGGGTCATTGGGAATATCTTCAGAGGCAAAATTTTCAAGATCCGGCGCTCTCTCATGATCTGAAGCGGCAGCCTCTTCAACTGTTTTGTCCAAGCGGGCCTTCTTGCTGGGTTTCGGTTTGGTTCTGAAGAGACAAAGAGTCAGGAAAAAGGCATATCCATTACAGAAGATATCAGAAAGCATATGGCCGGTTTGACTTACCCGACGGCTATTTTCAACGGTGGTAGCTGAGTGGCTGAGGATTCGCAAGAGGATGAATGGGAAGTAACCTGATAATCGGAGTCGGACGGATTAAGAGGTTGACGGAAGAAACCCGCTTTGGAATTTAAAGCAATAAAAAGGTAGGAAACCTCGGTGTGGCGCTTTTGAACCGGGCTGTTTGGTAAACCGGCAGAGGTAACTACCTGACCACTGTGCCGGGTTGTGCGGCGAGCTTCATGTGCCAGAACGCCACTCTCCACAAACGGGCTCTTTACAAGGTTTTACGGAGCCTTCCTTGCAGTCACCCTTTGCCATGTCACCATGTAATCAATCCCAGCTCATAATTTCTTGTATGTGTAGCATTACTGCTATGTCCCAAGTACCACATTATAAGACGTTTTTGAAGGTAGTATTATGTTAGCGCACCATTTGTATTTGGATATGAGCTAGCAATCCACTGTCGCCAATAGATGAATTGGTGGCTTCTCCATTTGTTTTGCACTTTTTGTCGATATCCAATGTAGACGGATGTTGGTTCGCAACCCACGGTCGAGTTCGGAAAAGATTGCGCTCCACTAGTAGAAAACAGAGCTACCGTTCGGGCCTGGCCAGCCCATTAGTCCTGGTTCTTCAAGAACCGAGACCCATGGGTGGTATTAGACCCGGTTCGTGAGCCCAGGGGGCCGGCCGGGGCCTCGTGGGCATTGGTCCCGGTTCGTGTGGAACCATTTGTCCCGGTTCAAGCCACGAACCGGGACCAATGGTCCTCGCTCCTGGCCCACAATCATTGGTCCCGATTCGTGGCATGTACCGGGATAGAAGGGGGTGCTTTAGTCCCGGTTCATGCCACGAACCGGAACAAATAACTTGCCTATATATACCCACCACCGCGGCAGAGCATTCCAGTGCTCTGTTTTTTGAATCCGGCGAGGAGAGAGCATTTGGGTGCTCTAGTTCACCTCCTATGCACATGATGTGTTCGATGAAATGCCCGAGCCACACTAGTTAAGCTTTCTCCTCTCGAAGCTCGACCTCGGAGCTCCATTTTTTTGAGATTTGTCTAGATTTAGCGGTCCGTCACGCCCCGTCCCCGTTTTCACCGCCGTTGATCGCCCGCGCCGATCTCATCGCCGACACCACCGTGGTGAGCCTCTTGTTCTTATCTTCTTTCTGATACTTGTCTGATTTTCTTACTTTAGGTAGATATTTGTCTGATTTTCTTACTTTTGACACACATAATTATATATAATGCACGAAGATGAACCAATAATGGATGTATGGTGACAGACACACCTCCGAGTACATTAAGGGCGTGCAGAATTTTCTCGAAGTTGTTGAGGCAAACAAGCAGAATGGTTTTATGTGTTGTCCATGCACTAAATGTGGGAATACGAAGTCTTACTCTGACTAGAAAATGTTGGAAATATGCCCTAGAGGCAATAGTAAAATGGTTATTATTGTATTTCCTTGTTCATGATAATTTTCTATTATTCATGCTATAATTGTATTGACCGGAAACCGCAATACATGTGTGAATACATAGACCACAACATGTCCCTAGTGAGCCTCTAGTTGACTAGCTCGTTGATCAACAGATGGTCATGGTTTCCTGACCATGGATATTGGATGTCATTGATAACGGGATCACATCATTAGGAGAATGATGTGATGGACAAGACCCAATCCTAAGCATAGCACAAGATCGTGTAATTCGTTTGCTAAAGCTTTTCTAATGTCAAGTATCATTTCCTTAGACCATGAGATTGTGCAACTTCCGGATACCGTAGGAATCACTACAAGAAATATGTCAACTTGTGACCACCACTATTGGTCACTGAAAGGTCACAAATTTCCATTTAAGACCTTTTTGTGACCAAAAACAGAAGGTCAAAAGCTGGCGGTCGTAAACTGACTATAGCGACCTTTCTTCTGGAATGGTCAAAGACGTTTACGACCAAAATATTCCTACTGTGGCGTTTTGGTCACTAGCAACCTCCCCCAGGCCACGTAGGCATCCAGCGTGGCAAGATGATGTGGCACAAGATTCAGCCCGGTCCAATTCGATTTTCTACATGGGCCGAGCCCATTAATTCGGCCTTTTTACTGTATATTTTCTCTATTAATTTTCTCTGGCTACATGGGCCTGGCCCAACAATTTGGCCTTTTTATTTCTAGATGCGGCCTTTTTGTGATCTATTTCGTTTTTGGGCCTCAGCCTTTTTATTTACTTGGCCATCGCCTTTTCACAATTGATTATTTTAGTAATTTTGTTCATTTTTGCTGAATTGTTTGATTTGTGGCCTTTTTAGGGCCCAAATAGTATATGTTTCATTTCTGACATATCAACAATAAAGTATCAACAATAAAGTAACCAGTATTTTTGTCCAGAGAGCCCCAATCACACAAATTTTCATAAGTGGCGACCAAAATGAGTATATTATATATATTAAAATCATGCCATAGTTCACTTCATCCAGTAACTTAGAACAACTACAAAATTGCTGCTATGAAATACTATAACAGCCATTCACATCATCCAGGAACATATAATTAGCTACAAAGATGAAGCGTTCCCTTTTTCCAACTTCTTGAGCCTGGAGCTCCTGTAAAAGATAGGAAACGATCATTATCATGGCCGTGAATTCAGAATGAAAGCAATATCCTCAAACATACAACAGCTAGGAAAAGAATATTGAACAGAATAATAAACAAATACACAAGCAACTAGGGGTCGATCCTAATGCATGAGGGCACGGATAACAGTACCAAATGTGAAATGCTTGATGTACATGAATTCACATTTAGAAGGAAAGAAATGTATTGTAAAATGTTCCATATCAGAAACATATTCACTCAACTAAAAGAAGGTCGAGTTTTACTTGCAAATGAAAACATGCTACAACCTTTCTGTCAATTTATGAGAAGTAGAACCACTGTGCCACTTGGTTGTTCTTAAATAAAAAAATGAGTTGTAACGCAGGCTAACAGAAACGCTATGAGCATCGTTTGGGCAGACCATCTAGAATTTAGCATCAGGCAAGCCAAAAATTGCTGTCAGACACCCTGACACGACAAGCGATTTTAACTGTACAACTCAAGTCAAACAGACACAATAATACAGCATCACCAATCATGTCAACCCTCACCAAACTGAATCCTACTGAGACGAGCCAACAGAACAACACCAGGAAATTAAAAAAATATGCGATACGCTGACGACAACGGCAGAATCTGATGGCCTCACCTGTTCCCCCATGGGCACGACGAGCCTGGCGTCGCACTCGCGGCTGCGCGTGCTGCAGTGCAGCCACCAGCGGGCGCGCAGGGTGATGAAGTGCTTTTCAGGAGATGTGAGGCACCAGACAGCAATCTTGAGCATCCTTGTAAACTGGCTACTGCTGCACTGCTTCATGTCCTGCAACAACAGCAGCATCAACAAGAACAAGCGCTTCAGTTCACCAGTTGGTCCGTGAATCGGATACTTGACAGATATACTGTATATTGCTACTCTTAGTTAAGACACCAAAAGAGGTGATAATTAATAAAATATATGTATGCACTATGTTAAACCATTAAATGGATGATTAGTAAGGGATGGTAAAATATTTGCAGATTTCACATTACTGGACTGCTTGCATGCTGACAAGAGCAACTGTATTCCTAGTGAAAATTGAACTTGGGGTTTGACAAATCAAACAACAGACAGCAATGACAACTGAAGCACTTGAGCTCTTTTATATTCTCAAAGACAGCAGAAAACACACGAATTAGTACAAATATATTATGCGTCATCCTGACAAGCATCATCATCAATAAGGCGTGTAAAAAGCAAGCCAAGAGAATCAAGTTCCGGATTACCCACATCATCGTCAATGGCCGGGTCAGATGAAGCAGTGGTCTTTCTCTTGTGGGCTGATTTCTTGACAACTTTTGTTTTGGGCCGGCTTGGCCGCCCAGCTTTATCCGCTTTGTCTTGGGAAAGTTTCTTGCTCCAAAACGGATTATCACCCTGGATCAGAAATAATTAAATGTTGGATACATGAAGCAATAACAGGTTTAATGATGAAGCAGTTAGAGACTTACCGCAGGTGGTTTGTTGGTGGTGCAGTAAGGAGCCAAACCGGTTTGAGCACAGAGATGCTCCGGTTCATTCAGCATTCTTCTTACTGAGTCTGTAACTTCATCATCAGAAAGTTCAAGTTTTGTGTGTCGGAGTGGGTCGTCGACGCTGCCAGTATACTGACACATCAAACCGGAACGCCAGCTCAAAGGCAGTATGCCCCAAGATAACCAGCAGCGTGCAAGATCAATTCCAGTCAAACCGTTGGCCATAAAGGCTCGGAGCTTGGACAGTTGCGGGGCATATTTGCTTCTCTCTTTGGCGCTTAATCTTTGAGGAAAGGGATGAGTATTGCTTAGCCGCTCTGGACGAAAGCCAGGTAAAGGATTTTCACCTTCAGGAGAAGTATCCTTGCAGTAAAACCAAGTCGCATTCCACTCTTTGGGGTGAGTATGGAGTTTGACGTGGGGATAGGTGATTTCCTTCCTTTTCTGAATAGCCATACCGCCCAATTCTGTATTGGGGCCGTCGGTGAATTCAGTGCGACGGTTTAGATGGAAGAGATCTCTAAACAGTTCAACAGAAGGTTCCTCTTGCAGATATGCTTCAGATAGCACTTGAAAGTGGCATAGGTTGGTGACGGAGTTGGGGCCAATGTCTTGGGGACGGAGCTGAAAATTGGCCAACACGTCCCGGTAAAATTTTGAACCGGGCGGTTTGAAGCCCCGGGCCAGGTGATCCGCAAAAACCACAACTTCCCCTTCCTGAGGTGTGGGAGGACATTCCTCTCCAGGAACCCTCCAGTGGACTGTGTCTTTGTCATCTAAAGCGCCAATCGATACCAGTTCATTCAGCTGTGACTCGGAGACGCGGGAAGGAACCCAGTTGCATTCATACACTTGTTTGGCCATGATAAGATCTACAAAAGTAACGGATCCGGTTCAAGAGCGTGCTTGTTACAAAGAGATTGATCTAAGTTATGATAAACCGGAGGCAGTGTCTATAAATCGGTTCATTGTGATATGATGTCAGATGAGCTCTGGCGGTTCAACAAGGGGACTAATGGTGTACCTGTGCCGGTTTAGCAGCTTTTTCTTATGGTGAGTTAAACCGCATAATCTAGGCCTTGGAAATAATTGAAGATATGGACAGTTTACAGAAACAAGTTTCACAAGATCCCATGATTACTACGGATCAAACGCGGGTTTTCAGAAAGCAGGAAATATTTCGCGGAGGTAAAAAAGAAACAGAAGTGGACCATGAGGCAGATATATATGCAGAAGATCCATGGGATTAAGATGAGAAAGTACAGCGGATGCGCAGGAATCACTATTAGTACAGAACAGATTCACCGCGTGGTTCAAAGTTAAAAGGATAAACGGGAACGCACGAAGAACACAGTATGAAGCTGGAACCCTAAAAACAGATCTAAGTACAGAACAGATTTAAGAAGGGGAAGAAGCTTACCGGGAATGGAGAAGATGCGGAAAGAGGCAGCAGTGTTCTGGTACGTTCAGGTCGATGCAGCGGCCTAGGACGAAGCAGAGGTCGATGACAATGGCGGAGCTCCAAGAGCAGCGGCGCGAGGAAGACGAAGAAGAGGAAGCGAAGGAAGGAAAGAAATGACCCTTCGGTCCTATTTATAAGGCAGTCAAGCTAGGTCAAGCGCGTGGATCCAGGGACTGCTGTTAAAGAAGGCGTTATAAAGGATCAAATTTCAGGATGACGTCATGCCGGTTTACAGTGACCAGAAGCAACGACGTCATGCCGGTTTACAGTGACCAGAAGCAACGACGACATGGCGGTTTACCAAACAACAGAAGATGTCCAAGATGCAAGCTTTGTGAAGGATTGACATGAACCAGTTCAAATCAATCTGGGGCCTAATGTTGGGGATATTACCACTAGGTGTAAACCGGCCAGCTTGGGCCGGATTAACTCCGTTAGTGGTATAAGCAGAGAAAGGCCCAAGGCCTATAGTCGGTTTAGAGCTTGTAGCCGTAAACCGGCCTGATGTATAACTTGTATTGTAAGTTAGGAATAGAGAGATAACCGGGATACGAGTATGAACCGGTTGGGACTCTATGAACCGACGGGCGTCACTCGTGTATATAAGGGGACGACCCGGCGACGGTTCAAAGACAGACAACCACAACTCGAGCCTAGGCGAAGCTTGTTTGCTCCCTAGCCATCGAGACTACATCAATTCCATCACAACTAGACGTAGGCTTTTACCTTCATCGAAGGGGCCGAACTAGTATAAAACCTTGTGTCTTTGTGTCCGCTTTAACCCCTTCAAGTAAACCCGTAGCGATGGCTCCACGACTAAGTCCTTACGCTAGGACATCTGCCGTGACAAATCCACGACAAGATGTATATAGACATGTTTTAGTGTGCTTGTCCACTCATTTCAGTTCGTATGTAGTTTATATTGAAATATTCAAAACATCTTATATTAGTGAACGAAGGGAATATTTAGCTATTATATACACACTGCGCTACTTCAGATTTGATTAAACTAAGCAGCAACAGTCCACACGTGAGATCCTCTGCAGAACCGTATGGTGCTGTAGTGTCGATGACATGTGGGGCCAGGTCCCACATGGCAGTGACTGTACAGCACCGTACAGTACTGCAGAAGATCCTAACCCGTCTATATTTAGATGGAAGGACCACACCCATTTGGAGAGTGTGTGTTAAAATTCTGGTGGCTCCTAAGTCAAGCTGGGGTTGGGAGATACTAGGAAGAACACTGGCTCGTTAAATTAGTAAGTAAGCATAAGCCTTATTTGTTTCTTAGCTCTCAACAGTTAACAACCACACTTCAATTGCATGGTTTAGAACCGCAATATTCTTTGACATGAGGACTGCACGTGGCAGGTCCATTTGCCTTTTTTTTATCTAGTAGCAGTTTCCTTCTTCGTTACTTTGTCGATATCTTCATCATCAGGATCAAACCAAAAGGTACTATGTTGTGGTCATGTAATGGTACTTATTGTAACTAGGTTACAATGATGACACATTTGAGCATTTTTGTAAAAGTTGGTAAAATTATGTAGAAAGAAGAGGAAGAGAAAACAAACTCCGAAAGAACTCTTATAATATGAAAGGCATATGATTAAGTTGTTATGGCTTGATGCATCTAACAGAAAAGTAAATGATTGAAACTTGGAAACACCACTTTTGGGAGATCGAACTTTCAACTAGGTCTAAGCTCGTGTTACTAAAACATTGATGGATAGAGTAATTCCATAAATTATATGTCCAAAAGTCTATTTCTAAAGAACACATTAGTTGGAAAGAATGTTGAGTGGCTTTCACAGCTAGAGTGTCTACCAACATTACCCATTAGTGAATCTTCATTGCCACTGGCGCTGCCTAAGGCGCCCCTCCTCCACTTTGGATCCTTGGGCCTACTCCTGGAGTCATGGGGTGGCCGGTGCTACTGGTGATGCCTCCTCCGCCTGCAGGTCCGCCATCGTCTCGACCCGCCACCTACCTTCCTCGACTTTGCGAACCTCACACCACCTCATGATCAATGTGCCCATGTATCGTTCTCGTTGACTATGTTATGCTTAACACTTTCCAGGGTTGTCTTCTTTTCCAATTTCTTCTCACAACCATTTTGCATTACTCATGTTTACCTAGAATTTAGTATTAACCAATTTTTTGTCCTTATCAGGTTAAATTATTCTCTAATGGTCACACCATATCATTTCAATGTTGTAACGGAAACTCATCTCGTCTTCCTATCAATCGTGGTCTGGACCCTCGTTGCGCATTATCTAGTTGTCTGCATCCCTTTATGTATGGAAAAATTTCACCTTTTGCTTCATTCATCTCACGTGCCTCGGTCATGCCTGTTGCGGCTAAGCACGTTTGTGGTTCCACCATTCCCCCATATATGTCACCTTGGCAAGTTGGGATTAGGTACCTTTTATGTATCTACCAGCTCATGGTTATGGTGATTATAAATGCTGTGGAGTGGTTGGGCTCTCACATGGTATCTTTACCAAGACTTCTATATTAATTACTCCTGTAGCTTCCATATAATTCATTTCGGATCTGTTTCATTCAAAGAACAAGAGACCACATGTTTTCTCCATCCAAATAGTGATGACGCTTAGCTATACTTCCGTACACGTTGAGAAGTGAGTGTGAGTTTCGTTAGTTGATCATCCGTTTGAGCTTAGGCCTGGGAGGCATTAGGAGAGGCATTTGCCGGTGCAACTCTACTGGAAGGTGACCGGGCAGCAAAGGAGCTCCACCACGATTGACAGGAGAGAAAAGAAATAGGATTTACAGCTTCAAAATGGCATTAACGGTACACTGCAGCCGGCATGATTCGCAGCTCAGCGGGTTTGTCTGCCCGTCCGCGAGAAAGAACCTGGCAACAAAGCGCATTGCCTAGCGGGCCGGCTAATCACAAGCTAGGACCAGAGGGGCGATTTGCTGAAGGCCAAGAGTAGGTGGCATGCCTAGTTAGCCATAATCAGGCTGAACCGGATACAGAGTAACAAAACCCGAAGATATGTGGTAAAACAACTGTTTGCAACCTGTGACTTGACCAGTGGGTGGGTTCAAGAGCACATAATCCACAAGATGCTATTGGGCATAATAAATTCTTTATTATCTCATGTAATGTCTAAGAATTCAGGAAGATACGCATCCACAGGCTGTTTGTAAAAGCCCCATAGGCTGCACTACAACTTCTTAGATTCAGCGTACAAACTTCTTAGATTCTGGAACCATAAGCCTTGTCGTGGATTTTTTTCCATCAATTGATAGAAATGTATGTGGTCTAAGTGTGTCTGAGACTGAGTGTCTTCCCCTGCTACTACCTCCCATTGAGTATTAGAGAAGAAAGACAAAGAAAACCTCCACCAAAGGGGTTACAACCAACACCCAGACCACCAAGACAATCCATGTCCATGCCATGGCAGGTCATACTCCACCTTGATGCCATGGTCTCTTAAAAAACTCTGACTCCGTATTCTTCACTGAGGGGATTAATTTTCCTCCCTTCGAAGAAGAGGCTGCAAACATGTAGTCAGTTCGTCCCGAATTGATGCTTCCCCTCGTGTGACATGTCCCAGAGTCATGGTGTGGCCGGTGCTCATGTTGATGCCTCTGACTGCGCAGACCCGCCATCTTGTCCACCAGCAACTTGGCATCCTAATATCCTATACTTCGAAAACCTCACACCACTGCACTATCAGTGTGCCCATGTATTGTCAGCTTTAACTCTATTACACTTCAGGTCTAGTCCATGGTTGTCCTCCTTTTTCCAAATTTTGCTCAGAATCATTTTTTATTACTCCTCTTTGGTTAGAACATAGAATCAGCTGATTTTTTGTGCTTACCACCGGTTAAATTAGTCTCTGACGTTTGCACCAAATCGTCTCAGTGTTGTAATGGAAGTTCCCCTCATGTTGCTATAGTAGGTCATGGTCTGGACCCTCATTGCACATTATTTACTTTTTTTTAGCAAATGCACATTATTTACTTGCTTGCATCCCCTTTGTGTTTGGGAAATTCCACTTTCTGCTTCATTCATCACATCCTTCGGCCATGCCTGCCGTGGCTAAGCTCGCGGGTGGCCCCTATATACATCACCTTCACAGTTAGATAGTACAATACCATTTATATATGTACCAGCTCATCATGGTTATGGTCTTTATAAATGTTTTGCAGTGGTTGGGAGCTCACATGCTATCTTTAGCGTCCCTTCACTAGTAGTAGCTTCTATATATAACTCTATTTCCGATTCGTTTTATTAATGGAACAAGAGACCACATATTTTCTCCATTCAAATTATGATGGCACTTGGCTACACATCCCTATATGTTGAGAACTAAGTGTGAGTTTTATTAGTGGATCGCCTGTTTGAGCTTAGACCTGGGAGGCATTGGGAAAGATATTCGCCGGTGCTGACCGGGCAGAGAAGGACATCCAGCACGATCGAACGGGTATAGAAGCAATAAGACATAGCACATCGACTACTATTAGTGGTACGGTGCACCCAGAACGATGTTGGGACAGAGCGCACTTGTTTGTCCGCCCATCCACATGAAAGAAGCTAAGTTCTACCGAGCAACTTGTAGCTGGCCACCAAGAGGTAACATGCATAGTTAGCCAGAAGTGGGCTGAACCAGCTCCGGGAGCAACAGCCCAAGAAAACATTGATGGTCATGCTATGTTGCAGCCTCTGACACGACCGGTGGGTTCCACAGAGGTGAGTGTAGCATGGCCATGAGATGATAATTGTACTTAATAAATTGTTATTTATCACTGTGATAGTAAACACTAAAAAAACGCTATAGCATTTTTGCGAAAAAAATCACCATGATAGCTAGCTCGGCGGCCTCGGCCAGTTTCTCCATGAAATGATTGATTTGCCCAGTTTCTTTGCAGCATTGCAGTCAGGTTTTGAACTTCCGCTTCAGGTCAATTTCTAAATTTCGGCGTGGGTAGAGGAATAACCTGGTGCGCAGGAGGTGCCAACTCATCTGTGCGGACATGATGTTGATTCTTCAGCCAGGCAGGGGAAGGACTCCCCACAGGCTAAGTGGGCTGCGGTGCGGCGCCGTCTTCATGACCTCTCTAGGGGCTGGTCGGCGACGCGGACAGAAGAGGAGAAGTTTGAGCCATTTGGGTTTGAGTGTGAGTGGAGTCGGTCGCTGCCGTTTGGGTTTTGACTGACCAATGAGAGCCATTAGAGTGCTTTTAGTGGATCCAAGGTGAGGCGCAGCAACGCGTGCGGCAGCGGCCATCGGGGCTTATACGCTATAAATGACCATTTTCTGTCAGGCAATCAGAACTCTTCTATATAAAGAATACTGATACAAGACTCAAGGCAGGAATCAGTGGCAGACTGGAAAGATAGAACACCTGGACTAATCCTTAGTATGATTTCTTACACTTCAAGAACATCTCGAGCAAACTGGGACAGTTATGTGCCATGTAGTGAAGACTCCAATGTTGATGGCAACTTAAAATTTAAAACTTGGGTTTGTTAGCTGTTGTCAGCAAACCAAAGGATAACGAGTAACCTAACAGTTTTGCTCTCTTCAGTCATACTTTATTGTCGTTTAACCCGATGCACTTAGAGCAAAAAATAATTGTCAAGCTAATTTTTTCTTGGGGTAAATCACGAGGAAAACTATTTTCTATCTAGTAATCTTTGCTAGATGATTCTTTATTAGAAACACCCAAAATCTATGAGAAATGAGAAAGTGCAGTCAGTTGCATCTACAAGCTATATCTAAACCATTTATTGTGCATTGTGATTTGTGTTGTGTACTGTGATTTCAGTTGTGTATTCAATTTTTAGCTGATTTATTTTGGTGAATTTGCTACTAGATAATTTGGCATGGTTGCATGGTGATTTGACTTGTATGCATGTGGATGAGGAGGAAGCGTTTGTGGGGCATGTCATACAGTGTGATCTCTCTAAAAGAAAATACATTTGATTTCTGGATGCCTTCTTGAGAAGAAAAGGAAAGGCAAGTCAACTTTTGGTCTTGATTATTGTGGGGAGATTGTACTTACATGTTGTCGTAAAACTGGGTAACATATCTTTAAAATCATGAATATCAGTTTGTGTGAAAACCTATTTCACAAACAGTTACATCATTCATATCATTTGCAGGCATGTCGCAGAACAAAATAGTTTACATTTGTATCTTTTAACTTCTAACAAAAATCACAAGCCATTTCTTTCCCTTTCCTGATAAACATTCGGCTTGATAACTTAAATAGTCGGGTTCTTCTTGAAACTTCAAGCCGTCAATCTTTTCCCCTTTCAAAAGGAAACGCTTAAGTAGGACCAAGAAGCATGCCACATAAAAAACATCATGTTGAATAATTATCATAATATCACGGCAACCGAAACCAACAAGGCTTCTTCATATGTTAAAAAACAAGAGAATAGACAAAATAAGACCTTATAACATAGCATGCTATTAACATGTATAAGAAGTATGAAAGAGAACCAAAAAAAGAAGTATGAATGGATGATTTATATAGTTTTTTACGAGATATAGGCTTTTTGAAGACTGCATGCTGCTTCTTCACTAAAACATTGTTATGAAGTGGTACATGCAAAAAATGGGATCAAAAACTTCTACTTAGAACACTCAAATATTCCACTTTTCCAACATAATCACTTTGCCGCTACAGTGTAACTACAAAAATACCTCTTATTTCTTAAAATCCAAGGTCTTCTCACTTCCTTACTTTTTAAAGGACCCTAACCTTATGGCTTGTTTAGGTTTTGTCCGACCATCCCATCACCAAATAATTAATGTAACTAGATGAAATGAAGCATTAGAAGTACTGACCTATGAGCTATTCGATAAACCTAGCACTATGTTGGTAGTGTTTTGTCAACCCATCACATTACCAGCTTTCGTCCTAACATAATTGTAGTTTCTGACAGAGCAGATGCTGAGAAACACTTGAATAGATCTCTGAGTTTCCAGTCCATCATTCGTGGGCAGTGCTGTAACACGTCACAACATCTTCTTGATTGTCGGATTCACTGGAGCTAGTGCTTCCTTACATAGATTACATAATTTGCATGCCCTGCAATGCCAACACCTGATGGAACATTTCACGTTTGTCACTGCGACATGAGGAGTTGAGCATGGATTTCTCAAAGGACTTTTGTTACACAAGCAGCTCACGACCTACTGGAATTCAGCCGACGTCCTTAACACAAACTCAGCCTAGATCCATCTCGGATATCTGGTCCGAGTCTGAGTGTTCTCTGTCTTCCACTGAACTCATGGAATGCTTCATCAAGTTCAATCCAACTTGACCCTCAGATGACTTGCTTTTGAGACCCAGTTCCCTTCATTTGCATCCTTCCTTTTGCCATATCCCTACACTGCCCAGCCTCAACAATTCAGCATAGATGTCCTAGCCTACCATCTCCTCTGGGATCTCTTCAAACATCTCCCTCTCACCGGCCACCTCCCCCTGCCGCAACATGGCAGCCATGGCCGAGTTCCACCGTTCCAGGATAGGATGTCCTGTTTTGGCATTTCCTCAAACACCTCGGTGGCGTCCAAGAACACGCCTCGTTCTTGGAGTTGATGAAGCCTGTCTGGCTGGGGCATGGACTCATGGCGGAGAAGACACCAACCGCGGCGTGGGGCATGTCGGTGAGCGCGTACGAGGAGATAACCTTGGAAGCGGCGAGCGGGTCGATGTGGAAATCATGCTCAAGGAGCTACGTGTGGTGGAGGTGCGGTAGACCGTGGGGGCAGTGACGCAAGGTGCTGGTCCACGAGCCGATGCTTGGACGGTGCACCCTACGATGGCGGCGGGGGACATTGGAAGTCGGTTTGGCGGTGGTGTCACCATGGTTGCCGTCGGAGAAGGGTCGGTCGTTGGCATGCCGGAGAGGGGAGGGAGAGCCGCTCAAATGAGGAGAAGGCCCCGACCCCCGAGTGAGTATGTGGCCCCCTCTTCGTGACATGTGGGGCCACCGACCCACCCTTCTACGGTTTCCATGGGTTGTTTTTTGTTTTTTGTTTGGAAAACATTGGCGATCGGCGCGCCGGCCGAAGATTACGCCGGTCTCATGCTGACTGTTCGATTAAACCCAATCGAACAGACCACGCGCGACCCAGCCCGTGCAAGGCTTCTCCACGCGTCCTTGCTGGCCCACGTACCATGGGCCCCACGCACACACGCGCGACGGTGGGGAACAAATAAGGTTTCGCTGTGGCTGCCTTCTCTCGTTCATCTTATCTTCTTTATCTCTCCAACCACTCTCTATCTTGCTCGTTTCCGGTGGTCGCCGTCGATGTGGCGAGCTCGTCGCCATGGCCGCTGGCAACTCGATGCGCCTCGTGTCGATCGACGGCGCGGGATGCACCCCCTCTCCATGGCCGCTCGCAGCCACGGGCGCACTTGTCGCCTTGTCCGCCTCCGCCAGCAGCTGGATGTGCGCCCACTCCATGGCCACCGCAGCCAGGGTGCACCAGTCGCCATGGCCAAGATGCAACTGGCCACGGCGGCGGCGAGTTCGTGCTGGAACCGAGGGAGTTTGCTGGAACCAGGTATTTTTTTGCTGGATCCACCTTTTTATTTTGCTACAACCCCTTTCATCTTTTGCTACCATTCCCATTTGATTTTTATGAACATCTTTGTTTTTTTGCTGGAACCGGTGCCCTGATTTGCTACAACCAGCTGTTGTATGTGCTACAAGGTCGAAGCCTTGTCAGAGGAAGCTACATCCAGCGGTGAAGAGTGCTGCATCCAACGCCGTTCGATGTCGGGAGCTGCAAGCGTGCACGTCGGAGCTGCGACCGGCTACTTGGGGAGCTGCAAGAGGGGAGGCCATTTTTTGCGGATGTGTTTTCGTTTTGCCAAACCAATTTTTTTTGCTGGAACCGATGTATTTTTTTGCTGGAACCGAGATATTTTTTTGCTTCAATGATTGCAGAGCTCTCAAATGCTCATGTCGTTTTTGCTGGAACCTAAGTTTGTTTGTGCTGGAAACGTATTTGATTTTGCTTCAACCGACCACTGGACTTTGACCCGCAGAGAAGACTTTTGCTGGAAGATTTTTGCTGCTTCTGATTTTTTTTTGCTTGGCACTCTGACCCCGGCGAGCGGGAGACACAGAGATGCTACAACTAGCCACCCAAGCGCTATCATCACTGGAAGCTGAATCTAGCAAATTGTGCTACCATCATCTTTTTTTAACTGAAAACAGCTCCAATTTTTTGCCTCCACCATGTTCTGTTTTTTGTTGGATCCAGCTGTATTTTTACTTCCACCATGACGACAACTAGCAGCGACACTGCGGCCGGCACTGATGACGGCGACCGGCGACCGGCGGGGAGGGCAGCAACAGGCGAGTGTGCCGGGCGGTGCTTCAAGGCCGGGCGCATAGCTCATCCATGGAGGCGCGATGGAATTTTTTTTAAAGAAGAGGCCTGACGAAAGAAGATGAGGGAATCGTACGGCTACGCGTTATTCTATCGAACGATGCTGGTACGACCGGCCCAAAGTTAGGCCGGTGCGCCGGCGCCTAGTAGTGCCCTTTTTGTTTGTCCATCTGAATTAGATAGGTTATTACTTGCTATGTCCTCAACAATCCTACAAATAGCTTTCAAAAAAAAAAACAATCCTACAAGTACAGCGGGAATCCGTTGGTACTCCCGAGAACACGTGCTCCTGCACGCGAAATAAATATTTCAAAGTATGAAAACATTCCGAACAAAAATTTGACGCACACATCTCGACATTATATGTGTGCACGTCAAGTTTCGAAGAAAACCAACATTTTTGTGACTTCTGTAAAAAAGACAAAAGGATGTCTTGTGAAAAGCATTTTTTAACATCCGATTTTGTCTTTTTCATGACACATAAGTTGATGGTTTTTCGCGAACGGCTTTGTGAGCATGTACAGTATCGAAATGTACGCGCGAAGTTTTTGTTTGAATTTTTTTGACAATTCAAAATATGTATAAAACACATTTGAAGAACCAGGAGCACACGCCCCCATGTGCCAGAACGCCACTCTCCACAAACGGGCTCTTTACAAGGTTTTACGGAGCCTTCCTTGCAGTCACCCTTTGCCATGTCACCATGTAATCAATCCCAGCTCATAATTTCTTGTATGTGTAGCATTACTGCTATGTCCCAAGTACCACATTATAAGACGTTTTTGAAGGTAGTATTATGTTAGCGCACCATTTGTATTTGGATATGAGCTAGCAATCCACTGTCGCCAACAGATGAATTGGTGGCTTCTCCATTTGTTTTGCACTTTTTGTCGATATCCAATGTAGACGGATGTTGGTTCGCAACCCACGGTCGAGTTCGGAAAAGATTGCGCTCCACTAGTAGAAAACAGGGCTACCGTTCGGGCCTGGCCAGCCCATTAGTCCTGGTTCTTCAAGAACCGAGACCCATGGGTGGTATTAGACCCGGTTCGTGAGCCCAGGGGGCCGGCCGGGGCCTCGTGGGCATTGGTCCCGGTTCGTGTGGAACCATTTGTCCCGGTTCAAGCCACGAACCGGGACCAATGGTCCTCGCTCCTGGCCCACAATCATTGGTCCGGATTCGTGGCATGAACCGGGATAGAAGGGGGTGCTTTAGTCCCGGTTCATGCCACGAACCGGAACAAATAACTTGCCTATATATACCCACCACCGCGGCAGAGCATTCCAGTGCTCTGTTTTTTGAATCCGGCGAGGAGAGAGCATTTGGGTGCTCTAGTTCACCTCCTATGCACATGATGTGTTCGATGAAATGCCCGAGCCACACTAGTTAAGCTTTCTCCTCTCGAAGCTCGACCTCGGAGCTCCATTTTTTTGAGATTTGTCTAGATTTAGCGGTCCGTCACGCCCCGTCCCCGTTTTCACCGCCGTTGATCGCCCGCGCCGATCTCGTCGCCGACACCACCGTGGTGAGCCTCTTGTTCTTATCTTCTTTCTGATACTTGTCTGATTTTCTTACTTTAGGTAGATATTTGTCTGATTTTCTTACTTTTGACACACATAATTATATATAATGCACGAAGATGAACCAATAATGGATGTATGGTGACAGACACACCTCCGAGTACATTAAGGGCGTGCAGAATTTTCTCGAAGTTGTTGAGGCAAACAAGCAGAATGGTTTTATGTGTTGTCCATGCACTAAATGTGGGAATACGAAGTCTTACTCTGACTAGAAAATGTTGGAAATATGCCCTAGAGGCAATAGTAAAATGGTTATTATTGTATTTCCTTGTTCATGATAATTTTCTATTATTCATGCTATAATTGTATTGACCGGAAACCGCAATACATGTGTGAATACATAGACCACAACATGTCCCTAGTGAGCCTCTAGTTGACTAGCTCGTTGATCAACAGATGGTCATGGTTTCCTGACCATGGATATTGGATGTCATTGATAACGGGATCACATCATTAGGAGAATGATGTGATGGACAAGACCCAATCCTAAGCATAGCACAAGATCGTGTAATTCGTTTGCTAAAGCTTTTCTAATGTCAAGTATCATTTCCTTAGACCATGAGATTGTGCAACTTCCGGATACCGTAGGAATCACTACAAGAAATATGTCAACTTGTGACCACCACTATTGGTCACTGAAAGGTCACAAATTTCCATTTAAGACCTTTTTGTGACCAAAAACAGAAGGTCAAAAGCTGGCGGTCGTAAACTGACTATAGCGACCTTTCTTCTGGAATGGTCAAAGACGTTTACGACCAAAATATTCCTACTGTGGCGTTTTGGTCACTAGCAACCTCCCCCAGGCCACGTAGGCATCCAGCGTGGCAAGATGATGTGGCACAAGATTCAGCCCGGTCCAATTCGATTTTCTACATGGGCCGAGCCCATTAATTCGGCCTTTTTACTGTATATTTTCTCTATTAATTTTCTCTGGCTACATGGGCCTGGCCCAACAATTTGGCCTTTTTATTTCTAGATGCGGCCTTTTTGTGATCTATTTCGTTTTTGGGCCTCAGCCTTTTTATTTACTTGGCCATCGCCTTTTCACAATTGATTATTTTAGTAATTTTGTTCATTTTTGCTGAATTGTTTGATTTGTGGCCTTTTTAGGGCCCAAATAGTATATGTTTCATTTCTGACATATCAACAATAAAGTATCAACAATAAAGTAACCAGTATTTTTGTCCAGAGAGCCCCAATCACACAAATTTTCATAAGTGGCGACCAAAATGAGTATATTATATATATTAAAATCATGCCATAGTTCACTTCATCCAGTAACTTAGAACAACTACAAAATTGCTGCTATGAAATACTATAACAGCCATTCACATCATCCAGGAACATATAATTAGCTACAAAGATGAAGCGTTCCCTTTTTCCAACTTCTTGAGCCTGGAGCTCCTGTAAAAGATAGGAAACGATCATTATCATGGCCGTGAATTCAGAATGAAAGCAATATCCTCAAACATACAACAGCTAGGAAAAGAATATTGAACAGAATAATAAACAAATACACAAGCAGCTAGGGGTCGATCCTAATGCATGAGGGCACGGATAACAGTACCAAATATGAAATGCTTGATGTACATGAATTCACATTTAGAAGGAAAGAAATGTATTGTAAAATGTTCCATATCAGAAACATATTCACTCAACTAAAAGAAGGTCGAGTTTTACTTGCAAATGAAAACATGCTACAACCTTTCTGTCAATTTATGAGAAGTAGAACCACTGTGCCACTTGGTTGTTCTTAAATAAAAAAATGAGTTGTAACGCAGGCTAACAGAAACGCTATGAGCATCGTTTGGGCAGACCATCTAGAATTTAGCATCAGGCAAGCCAAAAATTGCAGTCAGACACCCTGACACGACAAGCAATTTTAACTGTACAACTCAAGTCAAACAGACACAATAATACAGCATCACCAATCATGTCAACCCTCACCAAACTGAATCCTACTGAGACGAGCCAACAGAACAACACCAGGAAATTAAAAAAATATGCGATACGCTGACGACAACGGCAGAATCTGATGGCCTCACATGTTCCCCCATGGGCACGACGAGCCTGGCGTCGCACTCGCGGCTGCGCGTGCTGCAGTGCAGCCACCAGCGGGCGCGCAGGGTGATGAAGTGCTTTTCAGGAGATGTGAGGCACCAGACAGCAATCTTGAGCATCCTTGTAAACTGGCTACTGCTGCACTGCTTCATGTCCTGCAACAACAGCAGCATCAACAAGAACAAGCGCTTCAGTTCACCAGTTGGTCCGTGAATCGGATACTTGACAGATATACTGTATATTGCTACTCTTAGTTAAGACACCAAAAGAGGTGATAATTAATAAAATATATGTATGCACCATGTTAAACCATTAAATGGATGATTAGTAAGGGATGGTAAAATATTTGCAGATTTCACATTAGTGGACTGCTTGCATGCTGACAAGAGCAACTGTATTCCTAGTGAAAATTGAACTTGGGGTTTGACAAATCAAACAACAGACAGCAATGACAACTGAAGCACTTGAGCTCTTTTATATTCTCAAAGACAGCAGAAAACACACGAATTAGTACAAATATATTATGCTTGGCCAGTGCTAAGAATTCAAGTGTTGCACAGTAATAGACCCACCCCTCCCCTAATAAGTAATGCTTTTTAAATGACTGATTTGTCAGAGATGGTTAAGTAATTGCGTTCCCTGCTATTGAATTGCTTGCACTGTAATGACAGCAAAAGTATTCTACTAGTAATGTACAGTATATTAGTATATTATGCTTGTCAAGTGTTACAGGCTTCACATTTTAAGCATTTTAAAGTAATTTATCGCCCTACTGTCCCTCAAATAACTAGTTAACCAGAGACGGCTAATAACCAGCAGATTTGCCATTATTGAATAGCTTGCACTGCTGTACTTACGACCAGCAGTATTTCTAGTGAAAACTGAACTTGGAACATTTGACAAATCCCAAGGCTAGAATCCAGAAATCACGATCGAAGCAAAAAAGGCCTAAAAGTGTACCCCCCCACACACACACCCCTAAAATAAATCTGGAACTCAACTGTGCTAATAATCATTTGCTAGCAGGATATCAAAAAAGTATACTAATTTACTATGCTAAGCCACTTGCACACACAAAAACCATCTAGTAATTTCGGATGAACATGCTAGCAGGATATTCAAGTGTTGAACAAAAAAGTATACTAATAATAGGATTAAGTCAATAGAACCCCAGAAACCCATAAAATCACTTCACATCTTGATTCAGCGTTTTGTGTTGAAATATTGGCCATCAAGTAATTTTGTGCAAGTCTCAAAACAAGGCAATAATGATATAATTATGGAAGCCGCTGATATGGTTAGATTATTTGCAAGTGACTTCAAACAGAACATATGGCATGCCTTAGTCATGCCCTAAGGCTAAGCAGAACATATTTAGGCCAAGTCTCTTAACATGCTTCTACTACAGAAATCATAACAATAGCAGAGTCAAGTTGAGTTAGCTGCAGACCTAGTTGAGTTGTCCCCTTCGCTTGGAGAGGACGACGATCTGGTCGTTGCCCACGTCCCCCGACAGTGGTCGACTCTGCTTCCCCATGGTCTGGAGGGTCAGGCAGAAATCATATTGCCACAGTTTGCCCCTGGTTAACCCGAATCAGCAGCTCGCCATCCTAATCCAACAGACTGAACCTCTGCTTGCTATCTCGCCTGACCGCCTACACGCGAGAAGGCAAAAAAAACATTTACTCAAAGCATCTTACAATTCACAACAAATTAGAGATTGACCCAATTAATTATACAGCATATAGAGATTTCATAATCAAAGTTCATGCTGCTAGGCTGCTAGCTATCAAGATGAAAAGAACATGTAGCAGATACAAGCATACCAGGCAAGGTGGGCTAGGTGTTTAGTCCAATCGTATTACAGGGATCGGAAATGACAATGCCACAACCCACAACCCTTTGCATGTACCAGACCCCATAAACTTGTCCAAATTGCTATATGCACGACCCTTTACAGTCCACAATTACAGGATATGCTCAGAAATGAACAAATGCCAAAGCCCTTTTACTTGTACTAGACCCCAACCACATGTAGCTAGCAAATTAATCACTTCACGTGTCTGATCCTCTCAGATGCTAGACTTAAAGAACATCAACAAGGCCAACTAAAATCGGACCCTCCCAATCATGGATTTGGCTCCCAGGTAAGTAATAAATCACGCATCTGATCAGGTAAAGAGGAATCAAGAATAGGAGAACGTTACCAATCCCAGCTTCCGGAGGTGTTCTCCACCAGGTTAGGTTGGGTCGTGCGCAGACGTCGTAGATGATCGGCTTCTCGAACCACCAGATGACGATTTGGGTCCCCTCGTTGTACACCTGCACGGAGCAAACGCCCAAGGGCGACCGGAAATCAACCGCGGACCAAACACGCAGAGAACAACAGGGAGCAAGGGACCAACCGCGGATCAAGCCGCTGGCGCCGCCGTGGCCGCAGATCCTTGGTGGTCGCTCATGGATCCGTCGGTGTCGAAGATGGAAGGCTGGTCTTGGTGTTGGCTGATGAAGACGTCGGGGTCCTTCTTCTCCTCCAACTCCGTCCGTCAGGTACCCATCCCATCAGCGCCGCGCCGCGCCGCTTCGCTCCAACCGCGAACCCTAACCCTAACAGAGAAGGATGAGGGAGTTTGTGTGCGGTCAGACACGAAGATGGAGGCGGACGACTAAGGTAGGGAAGGAAGGGAAGGGGAGGTTGGTGCACGGCGGCAACAGGCAAGGTCGGTGGTGGCGGCGGGGAGGGGATGGGGAGGGAGGTGGCGGCGGGGAGGGGATGGGAAGGGGAGGAAGCGACGAGTGGTTGGGTAGGGTTCGCGAGGACGAGGAGTGGGTGCGGTGGGTTTTTTCTCCTTTCTTCAGATGGATGGATGGATGGACGTGGGATTGCTAGCAATGGATGGTAGGATGTCTGCCATGTCATCGATCCGTGTCATACATGGTTCCACCAATCAAAATCCAGCTTATGTAATTGTGTTTCTTTCTTTTGTCTCTTATATATTTTTTAACCTTTTATTTCGGGTAAACATTCAACATATTAGCCTCATGTTGTATGTTTAAATGACCCAATATTGTGCACATATGTGTATCTTAGGATTTCAAACAATGATGATTTTGTGGTCTTCATTTGCATTGCACATAAAAAAATTCATTTTTCGAGTGCCCCAAATGACTTTTTTTGTGAAGAACCTACCAAATAATTGTTGCATAATTGGACCAAATCATTTTTCTAAAATACTAGGTCATATATAATTCACAATTGACCAAATGTTTGGGTGTAAAAAGTTTTGACCCACCTCTCTTGAAAAAGACAAATTTCCGCCGATTCAGTTGGAAGCGGGTCAAATTTGAACTACGGCTGCCTCATAGTTTGCTATTTATTTTTCTCAAAAATCATTTCTTGGTACAGAAGTATATATTTAATTAGAGAAACACAAAAAAAAATCCAAGATTCAACCACTATCTAGGAACGGTCATGCCCGCCGTTTCGACTGCATTTTGAAACGGGCATAACAAATTCAAAAAAAATCAAAAAAATGCAAAACCTTCGCGTTGTGTCATCATATGTGACCAAGTTACCAGAAAAAATAATAAACTTGTAATACGGAAATTATTTTTAAAAAGTGTTCTCAGAAACGAGCTATCACGTGTGGAGATCATTGGCTTTCAAGCCAAATGATCAATCTTATGGCCACATCCATGGCATAGTTTGTTCAAAGGATCTCATATTGTGCACAAGGGTGCATTTTGGAATGGCAAACAATGTTGCCTAAGGAAGTTTTCATTTTCTTTGGACGAAAAAACCATTTTCCATTTTTCGAGTGCCCGAAAGGAGGTTTTTTTGTGAAGGACCTCCCAAATAATTGTTGCAAAATTGGACCAAATCATTTTTATAAAATACTAGGCCATATTTAATGCACAATTGACAAAATGGTTGGGTGTCAAAAGATTTGATCCACCTCTGGTGAAAAAGACAAATTCCCGCTGATTCAGTTGGAAGCGGGTCAAATTTGAACTGTAGCTACCTCATAGTTTGCTCTTCATTTTTTATAAAAATCATTTCTAGGTACATAAGTATCTATTTAATCAGAGAAACACGAAAAAAAATTCCAAGATTCAACCACTAGCTAGAAACGGTCATTCCCGCCGTTTTGACCTCATTTTGAAAGGGGCATAAAAAATTCAAAACAAAAAATAAAAAAAATTGGGAAACCTTCGCATTGTGTCATTATATGTGGCCAAGTTCCTAGGAAAAATAACAAACTTGTAATACGACAATTATTTTAAAAAAGTGTTCTCAGAAATGAGCTATCATGCGTGAAGATTCATGGCTTTCAAGCCAAATGATCAATCTTATGGCCACATTCTTGGCATAGTTTGTTCAAATCATCTCATATTATGCACAAGGTTGCATCTTGGAATTCCAAACAATGTTGCCTAAGGGAGTTTTCAATTTCTTTGCACGGAAAATACATTTTCCATTTTCCGAGTGCTCGAAATGAGGTTTTTTTGTGAAGGAACTACCAAATAATTGTTGCAAAATTGGACCAAATAATTTTATAAATTACTAGGATATATTTAATGCACAATTGACAAAATGGTTGGGTGTAAATTTTTTTGATCCACCTCCCGTGAAAAAGACAAATTCCCGCCGATTCAGTTGGAAGCGGGTCAAATTTGAACTGCAGTTGCCTCATAGTTTGCTATTTATTTTTTCCAAAAATCATTTCAAGGTACATAAGTATCTATTTAATCAGAGAAACACCCAAAAAAATCCAATATTCAACCACTAGCTAGGAACGGTCAAGCCCGCCGTTTTGACCGCATTTTGAAATGGGCATAAAAAATTCAAAAAAAATCAAAAAATTGGAAAACTTTCGCATTGTGTCATTATATGTGAAAAAATTTCCAGGAAAAATAATAAAATTGTAATACAATAATTATTTTTAAAAAGTGTTCTCAGAAATGAGCTATGAAGTGTGAAAATTCATGGCTTTCAAGCCAAATGATCAATCTTATGGCCACATTCATGGCATAGTTTGTTCAAGTGATCTCATATTGTGAACAAGTGTGCATATTGGAATGGCAAACAATGTTGCCTAAGGAAGTTCTCATTTTCGTTGGACGAAAAAACCATTTTCCATTTTTCGAGTGCTCGAAAGGAGGTTTTTTTTGTGAAGGAACTACCAAATAATTGTTGCAAAATTGGACCAAATCATTTTTATAAAATACTAGGCCATATTTAATGCACAATTGACAAAATGGTTGGGTGTAAAATTTTTTGATCCACCCATCGTGAAAAAGACAAATTTCCGCCGATTCAGTTGGAAGCGGGTCAAATTTGAACTGCAGCTGCCTCATAGTTTGCTATTTATTTTTTCCAAAAATCATTTCGAGTTACATATGGACCTATTTAATCATAAATACATGGTTTGGTGGCGATACGTCGAGGTTTGGGCGGTGGCCGAGGGCCCCAACTCTAGAGCGCGTAAACTCGCATGCCCGCCGCGTGGTCACCGCGTGACCGTGGCGTTGCCATGTGTTCTGGGTGGCCTAGGCATGTCTAGTGGGTTGGGCACTCCCCAGGTTGGTGCTAGGAAGAAAATTACAACATAAGATTCTCACGAGGAGACCAATCGATGCTCAAACATGAATTAGCAGCCAAGTGTTTGATTAGCGGTACGGGAAATGTACATGGCTAATGTGCGTGAGTTTTGGCTGAGGATGATCAGATACTAAGAAGACCGTTTTCACAAATTTTCAGCTCAAAAGGAGGAGCCTAGGTGGTACTTGCTTTGCAAACTACCACACTGGACATAACTACGAATGTTGAAGCTCGACTCAAAATAATGAATGGATTGAGCTGGCATTTGGTGGAGGATGGTTATTTGGGCATAGGAAAAGACTGTAGAAAATGGATGCTATTTGGACATGCCAAAGTGGTACTTCCTTCACAAACTGTTGTTCTGAACAGAATAGGAAAATGAATATTTTTGAATTATTTTTGAACTAGGCAAGGAAGGTTTTTACATATTTGACGAAGATACGACCCAAAGAATTTATGAGATTTGTTTGGGAATTTTGGCCATGACAGAAATATAGGTTGCTTCACAACCTAGGGCAAAAACTGCCACATGGACATGACACATAGGCAAAACTGATGAGATGGCGCCTAGTCATCGCAACCCACCACAATTTACAAGGCTATGACCATCTATATTGGTCGTTAACAACTAGAAATAAGGCAGCGGACTAGCGTTGTTTGCTTTATGACCATTTCGTGTAAGGAAATTATGACCTTTCTGACCAAAATGGTCGCAATGGTTTAGGGTTTGGAGCCCCCCAGACAGCTTTTGACCAATTGGTCTAAAATGGTCATAAATTTATGACCAATTCTTTGAGGGTCACCGACATAAGGTCATAAGTTGACATATTTCTTGTAGTGAATGCTTTGGGTGTACCAAACGTCACAACGTAACTGGGTGGCTATAAAGGTGCACTACGGGTATTTCCGAAAGTGTCTGTTGGGTTGGCACGAATAGAGACTGGGATTTGTCACTCCGTGAGACGGAGAGGTATCTTTGGGCCCACTTGGTAATGCATCATCATAATGAGCTCAATGTGACTAAGTAGTTAGTCATGGGATCATGCATTACGGAACGAGTAAAGTGACTTGCCGGTAACGAGATTGAATGAGGTATTGGGATACCGACGATCGAATCTCGGGCAAGTAACATACCGATTGACAAAGGGAATTGCATACAAGATTGCTTGAATCCTTGACATCGTGGTTCATCCGATAAGATCATCGTGGAACATGAGGGAGCTAACATGGGTATCCAGATCCCACTGTTGGTTATTGACCGGAGAACGTCTCGGTCATGTCTGCATGGTTCCCGAACCCGTAGGGTCTACACACTTTAGGTTCGGTGACGCTAGAGTTGTTATGGGAAATAGTATGTGGTTACCGAAGGTTGTTCGGAGTCCCGGATGAGATCCCGGACATGACGAGGAGCTCCGGAATGGTCCGGAGGTGAAGATCGGTCTATTGGACGAAGGGCAGTGGAGTCCGGAATTGTTCCGGGGGTACCAGGTGATGACCAGCGTGTCCGAAAGGGGTTTCGGAGGCCCCGACAAGCGTTGGGGGGCCTTATGGGCCAAGGGGAGAGGGCACATCAGCCCACTAAGGGGATGAGAGCCCCTCCCACCCCATCTCACGTAACCACGAGATGTGGGGGCGCCACCCCTAGGGCAGCCGCCCCTCCCGGCTTGGGGGGCAAGTTTCCTAGGGGGTGGGGGCGCCAAAACCCATCTAGGGTTTCCCCTATGGCTGCCGCCCCTCCCCTAGGGAACCCTAGGGCGCCTCCCCCTCCTCCCTTCCCCCTATATATAGTGAGGGGGAGAGAGGGCAGCCGCACCCTTCCCCTGGCGCAGCCCTCTCCCTCCCCAACACCTCCTCCTCCTCCGTAGTGCTTGGCGAAGCTCTGCCGGAGAACTGCAAGCTCCACAACCACGCCGTCGTGCTACCGGAGCTCTCCCTCAACTTCTCCTCTCCCCTTGATGGATCAAGAAGGAGGAGACGTCCCCGGGCTGTACGTGTGTTGAACATGGAGGCACCGTTGTTCGGTGCTTAGATCGGATTTGGCCGCGATCTAAACCGCTTAGTGAACGACTCCACCGACCGCGTTCTTGTAACGCTTCCGCTTAGCGATCTTCAAGGGTATGAAGATGCACTCCCTCTCTCTCTCTCTTGTTGCTAGAATCTCCATATATTGATCTTGGTGATGCGTAGAAAATTTTGAATTTCTGCTACGTTCCCCAACAATGGCATCATGAGCTAGGTCTATTGTGTAGATTATATGCACGAGTAGAACACAAGTAGTTGTGGGTGTTGGTTTGTTCAATTTGCTTATCGTTACTAGTCCTATCTTGATTCAGCGGCATCATGGGATGAAGCGGCCCAGACCGACCTTACACGTACGCTTACGTGAGACAGGTTCCACCGACTGACATGCACTTGTTGCATAAAGGTGGCTAGCGGGTGCCAGTCTCTCCCACTTTAGTCGGATCGGATTCGATGAAATGGGTCCTTATGAAGGGTAAATAGCAATTGGCATATCACCGTTGTGGCTTTTGTGCAGGTAAGAAACGTTCTTGCTAGAAACCCATAGCAGCCACGTAAAACATGCAACAACAATTAGAGGACGTCTAACTTGTTTTTGCAGGGTATGCTATCTGATTTGATATGGCCAAAAGAATGTGATGAATTATATATGTGATGTATGAGATTGATCATGTTCTTGTAATAGGAATCACGACTTGCATGTCGATGAGTATGACAACCGGCAGGAGCCATAGGAGTTGTCTTAATTTATTGTATGACCTGCGTGTCATTGAAAACGCCATGTAATTACTTTACTTTATTGCTAAACCGTTAGCCATAGTAGTAGAAGTAATAGTTGGCGAGACAACTTCATGAAGACACGATGATGGAGATCATGATGATGGAGATCATGGTGTCATGCCGGTGACGAAGGTGATCATGTCGTGCCTCAAGATGGAGATCAAAGGCGCAAGATGATATTGGCCATATCATGTCACTTTATGATTTGCATGTGATGTTTGTCATGTTTACATCTTATTTTCTTAGAACGACGGTAGCATAAATAAGATGACCCCTCATTAAAATTTCAAGAAAGTGTTCCCCCTAACTGTGCACCGTTGCGAAAGTTCGTTGTTTTGAAGCACCACGTGATGATCGGGTGTGATAGATTCTAATGTTCGCATACAACGGGTGTAAGCCAGATTTACACATGCAAAACACTCAGGTTGACTTGACGAGACTAGCATGTACAGATAGGGCCTCGGAACACAAGAGACCGAAAGGTCGAACATGAGTCGTATAGTAGATACGATCAACATGGAGATGTTCACCGATGATGACTAGTCCGTCTCACGTGATGATCGGACACGGCCTAGTTGACTCGGATCGTGTATCACTTAGATGACTAGAGGGATGTCTATCTGAGTGAGAGTTCATTAGATGAACTTAATTAACATGAACATAGTCAAAAGGACTTTGCAAATTATGTCGTAGCTTGCGCTTTAGTTCTACTGTTTAAGATATGTTCCTAGAGAAAATTTTAGTTGAAAGTTGATAGTAGCAATTATGTGGACTGGGTCCGTATACTGAGGATTGTCCTCATTGCTGCACAGAAGGATTATGTCCTTAATGCACCACTCGGCATGCCGAACCTCGAGCGTTGTCTGTGGATGTTGCAAACATCTGACATACATGTTTTGATGACTACATGATAGTTCAGTGCGTAATGTTAAACGGTTTAGAATTGAGGCACCAAAGAGATTTTTGAAACGTCGCGGAACATATGAGATGTTCCAAGAGCTGAAATTGGGATTTCAGGCTCGTGCCCACGTCAAGAGGTGTGAGACCTCCGACAAGTTTCTTAGCCTGCAATCTAAGGGAGAAGAGCTCAATTGTTGAGCATGTGCTCAGATTGTCTGAGTACTACAATCGCTTGAATTGAGTGGGAGTTAATCTTCCAGATAAGATAGTGATGGTTCTGCAAAGTCACTGCCACCAAGCTACTAGGGCTTCGTGATGAACTATAACATATCAGGGATAGATATGATGATCCTTGAGCTATTCGCGATGTTTGACACCGCGAAAGTAGAAATCAAGAAGGAGCATCAATTGTTGATGGTTAGTGAAACCACTAGTTTCAAGAAGGGCAAGGGAAAGAAGGGATACTTCATGAAACGGCAAATAAGTTGCTGCTCTAGTGAAGAAACCCAAGGTTGAACCCAAACGCGAGAATAAGTGCTTCTGTAATGAGGGGAACGGTCACTGAAGCAGAACTACCCTAGATACTTGGTAGATGAGAAGGCTGGCAAGGTCGACAGAAGTATATTGGATATACATTATATTAATGTGTACTTTACTAGTACTCCTAGTAGCACCAGGGTATTAGATACCGGTTTGGTTGCTAAGTGTTAGTAACTCGAAATAAAAGCTACGGAATAAACGGAGACTAGCTAAAGGTGATATGATGATGTGTGTTGGAAGTGTTTCCAAGGTTGATGTGATCAAGCGTCGCCTGCTCCCTCTACCATCGAGATTGGTCTTAAACCTAAATAATTGTTATTTGGTGTTTGTGTTGAGCATAGACATGATTGGATTATGTCTATCGCAATACGGTTATTCATTTAAGGAGAATAATGGTTACTCTGTTTATTTGAATAATACCTTCAATGGTCTTGCACCTAAAATGAATGGTTTATTGAATCTCGATCGTAGTGATACACATGTTCATGCCAAAAGATATAAGATAGTAATGATAGTACCACCTACTTGTGGCACTGCCATGTAATTCACATTGGTATAAAACACATGAAGAAGCTCCATGTTGATGGATCTTTGGACTCACTCGTTTTTTGAAAAGTTTGCGACATGCGAACCATGTCTATTGGTATGTACGCATGAAGAAACTCCATGCAGATGGATCGTTTGGACTCACTTGATTTTGAATCACTTGAGACATGCAAATCATACCACATGGGCAAGATGACAGAAAAGCCTTGTTTTTCAGTAAGATGGAACAAGAAAGCAACTTGTTGGAAGTAACACATTTTGATGTGTGCAGTCCAATGAGTGCTGAGGCACGCAGTGAATATCGTTATGCTCTTACTTCACAGATGATTTGAGTAGATTCTTAGTATATTTACTTGATGAAACACAAATCTGAATTATTGAAAGGTTCAAGTAATTTCAGAGTGAAGTTGAAGATCGTCGTGACAAGAGGATAAAATGTCTATGATATGATCATAGAGATAAATATCTAATTTACGAGTTTGGCACACAATTAAGACATTGTGGAAATTGTTTCACAACTAATACCGCCTGGAACACCATAGTGTGATGGTGTGTCCGAACATTGTAACTGCACCCTATTGGATATGGTGTATACCATGATGTCTCTTATCGAATTCACACTATCGTTTATGGGTTAGGCATTAGAGACAACCGCATTCACTTTAAATAGGCCACCACATAATTCGTTGAGATGACACCGTATGAACTATGGTTTAGAGAAACCTAAGCTGTCGTTTCTTGAAAGTTTGGGGCTGCGACGCTTATGTGAAAAAGTTTCATCCTGATAAGCTCGAACCCAAAGCGGATAAATACATCTTCGTAGGACACCCAAAACAGTTGGGTATACCTCCTATTTCAGATCCGGAAGCAAAAGTGATTGTTTCTAGAAACGGTTCCTTTCTCGAGGAAAGGTTTCTCTTGAAAGAATTGAGTGGGAGGATGGTGGAGACATGATGAGGTTGTTGAACCATCACTTCAACTACTGTGTAGCAGGGCACATGAAGTTGTTCATGTGGCACCTACACCAATTGAAGTAGAAGCTTATGATAGTGATCATGAAACTTCGGATCAAGTCACTACCAAACCTCGTAGGTCGACAAGGATGCGTACCGCTTCAAAGTGGTACGTAATCCTGTCTTGGAGGTCATGTTGCTAGACAACAATGAACCTACGAGCTATGGAGAAGCGACGGTGGGCCCGGATTCCGATGAATGGATCGAGGCCATAAAATCCGAGAGAGGATCCATGTATGAAAACAAAGTGTAGACTTTGGCAGAACTACTCGATGGTCGTAAGGCTGTTGAGTACATATGGATTTTAAAAGGAAGACGGACAATGATGGTAAGTGTCACCATTAAGAAAGCTCGACTTGTCGTTAAGATGTTTTCCGACAAGTTCAAGGAGTTGACTGCGATGAGACTTTCTCACTCGTAACGATGCTAAAGAGTCTGTTTGAATTATATTAGCAGTTACTGCATGATTTATGAAATCTTGCAGATAGGATGTAAAAAACATTGTTTCCTCGATGATATTCTTGAGGAAAGGTTGTGTGTGATACAACCAAAAGGTTTTGTCAATCCTAAAAGATGCTAACAAGTACGCAAAGCTCCAGCAATCCTTCTAAGGACTGGAGTAAGCATCTCGGAGTTGGAATATACGCTTTGATGAGATAATCAAAGATTTTGGGTTTATACAAGGTTTATGAGAAACTTGTATTTCCAAAGAAGTGAGTGGGAGCACTTTAGAATTTCTGATGAGTATATGTTGATCAGAAATGATGTAGAATTTCTGGACAGCATATAGGGTTATTTGAAAAGTGTTTTTCAATGGAAAACCTGGATTAAGCTACTTGAACATTGAGAATCAAGATCTATAAGGATAGACAAAAAACGCTTAATAGTACTTTCAAATAAATACATATTGTGACAAGATTTTGAAGGAGTTCAAAATAGATCGTCAAAGAAAGAGTTTTGGGCTGTGTTATAAGGTGTGAATATTGAGTAAGACTCAAGATATGACCACATCAGAAGAGAGAGAAAGGACAAAGATCGTCCCCTATGCTTCACACGTAGGCTCTATAGTATGCTATGCTGTGTACCACACCTGAAGTGTGCCTTGCCATGAGTCAGTCAAGGGGTACAAGAGTGATCCAGGAATAGATCACAGGACAGAGGTCAAACTTATCCTTAGTAACTAGTGGACTAAGGAATTTTTCTCGGTTATGGAGGTGGTAAAAGAGTTCGTCGGAAAGGGTTACACCGATGCAAACTTTGACACTAATCCGGATTATTCTGAGTAGTAAACCGGATTCGTATAGTAGAACATTTATTTGGAATAGCTCCAAATAGAGCGTGGTAGCTGCATCTAGGAGATGACATAGAGATTTGCAAAGCACACACAGATCTGAAAGGTTCAGATCCGTTGACTAATAACCTCTCTCACAAGCGAGATATGATCAAACCCCATGGGTGTCGATTCATTACAATCACATAGTGATGTGAACTAGATTATTGAGTCTAGTGCAAGTGGGAGACTGTTGGAAATATGCCCTAGAGGCAATAATAAAATGGTTATTATTGTATTTCCTTGTTCATGATAATTGTCTATTATTCATGCTATAATTGTATTGACCGGAAACTACAATACATGTGTGAATACATAGACAACAACATGTCCCTAGTGAGCCTCTAGTTGACTAGCTCGTTGATCAACAGATGGTCATGGTTTCCTGACCATGGACATTGGATGTCATTGATAACGGGATCACATCATTAGGAGAATGATGTGATGGACAAGACCCAATCCTAAGCATAGCACAAGATCATGTAGTTCGTTTGCTAAAGCTTTTCTAATGTCAAGTATCATTTCCTTAGACCATGAGATTGTGCAACTCCCGGATACCGTAGGAATGCTTTGGGTGTACCAAACGTCACAACGTAACTGGGTGGCTATAAAGGTGCACTACGGGTATCTCCGAAAGTGTCTGTGAGACGAAGAGGTATCTCTAGGCCCACTTGGTAATGCATCATCATAATGAGCTCAATGTGACCAAATAGTTAGTCACGGGATCATGCATTACGGAATGAGTAAAGTGACTTGCCGGTAACGAGATTGAACGAGGTATTGGGATACCGCCGATCAAATCTCGGGCAAGTAACATACCGATTGACAAAGGGAATTGCATACGGGATTGCTTGAATCCTTGACATCGTGGTTCATCCGATGAGATCATCGTGGATCATGTGGGAGACAACATGGGTATCCAGATCCCGTTGTTGGTTATTGACCGGAGAACGTCTCGGTCATGTCTGCATGGTTCTCGAACCCGTAGGGTCTACACACTTAAGGTTCGGTGATGCTGGAGTTGTTATGGGAAATAGTATGTGGTTACCGAAGGTTGTTTGGAGTCCCGGATGAGATCCCGGACATGACGAGGAGCTCCGGAATGGTCCAAAGGTGAAGATCGGTATATTGGACGAAGGGTATTGGAGTCCGGAATTGTTCCGGGGGTACCAGGTGATGACCAGCGTGTCCGAAAGGGGTTTCGGAGGCCCCGACAAGCGTTGGGGGGCCTTATGGGCCAAGGGGAGAGGGCCCATCAGCCCACTAAGGGGCTGAGCGCCCCTCCCACCCCATCTCACATAATCAGGAGATGTGGGGGCGCCACCCCTAGGGCAGCCGCCCCTCCCGGCTTGGGGGGCAAGTTTCCTAGGGGATGGGGCGCCAAAACCCATCTAGGGTTTCCCCTATGGCCGCCGCCCCTCCCCTAGGGAACCCTAGGGCGCCTCCCCCTCCTCCCTTCCCCCTATATATAGTGAGGGAGAGAGAGGGCAGCTGCACCCTTCCCCTGGTGCAGCCCTCTCCCTCCCCAACACCTCCTCCGTAGTAGTAGTGCTTGGCGAAGCTCTGCCGGAGAACTGCAAGCTCCACCACCACACCGTCGTGCTGCCGGAGCTCTCCCTCAACTTCTCCTCTCCCCTTGCTAGATCAAGAAGGAGGAGACGTCCCCGGGCTGTACGTGTGTTGAACGCGATGGCACCGTTGTTCGGTGCTTAGATCCGATTCGGCCGCGATCTGAATCGCTTAGTGAACGACTCCACCGACCGCGTTCTTGCAACGCTTCCGCTTAGCGATCTTCAAGGGTATGAAGATGCACTCCCTCTCTCCCTCTCTTGTTGCTAGAATCTTCATAGATTGATCTTGGTGATGCGTAGAAAATTTTGAATTTCTGCTACGTTCCCCAACAGAAAGTCCTTCACACCCACCTGCTTTACAAGGGTTTCATGCCACACTATAATGTTTGGACGAGGCACGGAGAAATAGGGGTTATGATGGAAGACGGCGAAGAAGAAGAGGACAATGACAACTATGTGCCCCCTGAATAAGGTTATGCTGCAACGGGGGGAGCAGCTGAAGATCAAGAGGAACCAGACGATGTGCTCGATGATGCTGCAACGGGGGAAGCTGCTGAAGATCAAGAGGAACCAGACGATGTGCCCGATGATGATCTCCGCCGGGTCATTGTCGATGCAAGGATGCAATGTGAAAGTCAAAAGGAGAAGCTGAAGTTCGATCGCATGTTAGAGGATCACAAAAAAGGGTTGTACCCCAATTGCGAAGATGGCAACACAAAGCTGGGATTGCTTCAGTGGAAGGCAGAGAATGCTGTGCCTGACAAAGGATTTGAGAAGCTACTGAAAATATTGAAGAAGAAGCTTCCAAAGGATAATGAATTGCCCGACAGTACGTACGCAACAAAGAAGGTCGTATGCCCTCTAGGATTGGAGGTGCAGAAGATACGTGCATGCCCTAATGACTGCATCCTCTACCGCCGTGCGTACGAGGATTTGAACGCATGCCCGGTATGTGGTGCATTGCGGTATAAGATCAGACAAGATGACCCTGGTGATGTTGACGGCGAGCCCCGAAGGAAGAGAGTTACTGCGAAGGTGATGTGGTATGCTCCTATAATACCACGGTTGAAACGACTGTTCAGAAACAAAGAGCATGCCAAGTTGATGCGATGGCACAGTGAGGACCGTAAGAAAGACGGGAAGTTGAGAGCACCCACTGACGGGTCGCAGTGGAGAAAAATTGAGAGAGAGTACTGGGCTGAGTTTGCACATGACCCAAGGAACGTATGGTTTGGTTTAAGCGCGGATGGCATTAATCCTTTCGGGGAGCAGAGCAGCAATCACAGCACCTGGCCCGTGACTCTATGTATGTATAACCTTCCTCCTTGGATGTGCATGAAGCGGAAGTTCATTATGATGCCAGTTCTCATCCAAGGCCCTAAGCAACCCGGCAACGACATTGATGTGTACCTAAGGCCATTAGTTGAAGAACTTTTACTGCTGTGGAATGGAAACGGTGTACGTGAGTGGGATGAGCACAGACAGGAGGAATTTAACCTGCACGCATTGCTATTTGTAACCATCAACGATTAGTCCGCTCTCAGTAACCTTTCAGGACAGACAAACAAGGGATACCACGCATGCACGCACTGTTTAGTTGACACCGAAAGTATATACCTGGGAAGCTGCAGGAAGAATGTGTACCTGGGCCATCTTCGATTTCTTCCAACCAACCATCAATGTCGAAAGAAAGGCAAGCATTTCAAAGGCGAGGCAGATCACCGGAAGAAGCCCGCCATGTGTACCTGTGATTACGTACTTGCTATGGTCAATGATTTACACGTAATCTTTGGAAAGGGTCCCAGCAGACTAGTTGTTCCGAGTGACGCTGAGGGACACGCACCCATGTGGAAGAAGAAATCTATATTTTGGGTCCTACCCTACTGGAAAGACCTAGAGGTCCGCTCTTCGATTGACGTGATGCACGTGACGAAGAACCTTTGCGTGAACCTGCTAGGCTTCTTGGGCGTGTATGGGAAGACAAAAGATACAGCTGAGGCACGGGTGGACCTGCAACGTTTGCACGAAAAAGACGGCATGCCTCCAAAGCAGTATGAAGGCCTGCCAGCTACGCTCTTACCAAAGAAGAGAAGGAAATCTTCTTTGAATGCTTGCTTAGTATGAAGGTCCCGACTGGCTTCTCGTCGAATATAAAGGGAATAATAAATATGACAGAGAAAAGTTTCAGAACTTAAAGTCTCATGACTGCCACGTTATTATGATGCAACTGCTTCCGGTTGCATTGAGGGGGCTTCTACCGGAAAATGTCCGATTAGGCATTGTGAAGCTATGTGCATTCCTCAATGCAATCTCTCAGAAGGTGATCGATCCAGAAATCATACCAAGGCTAAGGAGTGATGTGGTGCAATGTCTTGTCAGTTTCGAGCTGGTGTTCCCACCATCCTTCTTCAATATCATGACGCACGTCCTAGTTCATCTAGTTGACGAGATTGTCATTATGGGCCCCGTATCTCTACACAATATGTACCCCTTTGAGAGGTTCATGGGAGTCCTAAAGAAATATGTTCGTAACCGCGCTAGGCCAGAAGGAAGCATCTCCATGGGCCATCAAACAGAGGATGTCATTGGGTTTTGTGTTGACTTCATTCCTGGCCTTAAGAACATAGGTCTATCTAAATCGCGGTATGAGGGGAGACTGACTGGAAAAGGCACGCTTGGAGGGGAGACAATAATATGCTGGGACGGATATTCTTGGTCTCAAGCACACTACACAGTTCTACAGAACTCTACCTTGGTGACCCCTTATCTCGATGAACACAAGAACAGTCTGCGCTCCAAACACCCGGAGCAGTGCGACAACTGGATTACATGTGAACACATCAGGACTTTCAGCAGTTGGTTGGAAACACGTCTCAGAGGTGAAAACACTGTTTGTGAGGAGTTGTACTCGTTGTCCAGGGGACCATCTTCGACTGTAATGATTTGGAAAGGATACGAGATAAATGGGAATACATTTTACACGATCGCCCAAGATCAAAAGAGCACCAACCAAAACAGCAGTGTCTGCTTTGATGCAGCCACCGAGAGGGGAAAGGACACATATTATGGTTACATAGTGGACATATGGGAACTTGACTACTGAGTAGATTTTAAGGTCCCTTTGTTTAAATGCAACTGGGTCAATCTGTCAGGAGGCGGGGTACAGGTAGACCCACAGTACGGAATGACAACAGTGGATCTGAACAATCTTGGGTACACTGATGAACCATTTGTCCTAGCCAATGATGTGGCATAGGTTATCTATGTGAAGGACATGTCTACCAAACTGACAAAAAGAAAAAAATAAGGAAGCGAATACATCATACGATGAGCCAAAGCGCCACATAGTTCTTTCAGGAAAAAGGGACATCGTGGGAGTGGAGGGCAAGACAGACATGTCCGAAGATTATGAAAAGTTTCGTGAAATTCCTCCCTTCAAAGTCAAGGCTGACCCAACCATCCTGATAAATGATGAAGATTATCCATGGTTACGGCGCAATAAGGAAAGGACACAAGCGAAAAAAAAGTGAATACTTTCTCCACAACTATTATGATGATACCATGCCAACTTTCAACCTTTTCGTAGTTCATTTGAAATGACTGTTGTAACAGATAAGTTTCCGTATGAAATCCTGATACTTCGAAACAGATTGTCCGTTTTGTACATGAAGTGCATCCAATTTTTGCCGTAACCCTCTCAACTTTCTTGCACATGCTATGTGGATGAAATTATGATACCATGCCAACTTCCAACCTTTTTCAGAGTTCATTTGAAATGCTTTTAAATTTTAGTGTCTTATAGCTCAAAATAATCAGTAAATGCATGAAAAATAACAAATGAAGTCAGAAAGGGTTGAAAATTGATGATGTGGCTTTGAATGGTGCATTTTGAACACAAAAAAAGTCAGCAGTTCAAATAATTTTAAAAAAATGAAATCCCTGTTTAACAGATGAGTTTCCGTATGAAACCCTGATACTTCGAAAGAGATTGTCGATTTTGTACATGAAGTGTATCCAGTTTTTCCCATAACCCTCTCAACTTTTTAGCACATGCTACGTGGGTTAAATGATGATACCATGCCAACTTTCAACCTTTTCAGAGTTCATTTGAAATGCTTTTCAATTTCAAGGTCTTATAGCTCAAAAAAAATACTAGTAAATGCTTTTATAAAACTCTAATAGCAAAAGGAATCAACTAAAAAGCTTTTATAAACCTCTAGTATTTTTTAAACTAAAATTATTAAAATTTATGCAACTAAAATTATCAAAGTATTTTCTGTTCAAAACATGAAAAGCAGAAATAATTATCATAAAGATTTTTTTGTTTGAAACTTTAGTAGCAAAAAGAATTGTCATAAAGTTTTTTTTGATAGAAACCAAAATAACAAAATCTGTTTTTTAATATAATGTTAAAACACAGTAATATTAATTAGCAGGAAAAAGAATCACTCAAAATAAATTTTTAGTTGCATAAAGTTTATAATTCTTCAAATTTGGAAACTAATGGAGTAACAGAAAGATTATAATTATTCTGAGCTAAAAGAAAAAAGAATAAAAGAAATAAAGCAAAAATCAAAAGAAAATAAATAATTCAAAGAAAAAAATAAAACAAAAAAAATAAAAAAAGTGCCACCTAAAGGGCCACCATGGCCTGAATACGACTACAAACCCAACAATGGGCCAGGATTCAAGCCCCCAGTAGGCCCAATAGGCCCACAAGCACATATAGTGAGTTTAGGCCCGTAAGCCTGCATTTGAGAGGAGCTCGAGAGGGCAGCAGGACTAGGGCTTATAAACCACTCTCGAGCTCCCTCAGCTAGCGAGGTCGGACTAAACTTTCGTGCCGCGACGCGGGCAGCACAAGGCCTTTAGTCCCGGTTGGTGGCACCAACCGGGACCAAATACCCCCCTTTAGTCCTGGTTGGTGCCACCAACCAGGACCAAAGGCCTCTGCTTCCCGCCCTTTAGGCTGCTGAAAAGAGGTCTTTGGTCCCGGTTGGTGGCACTAGCCGGGACTAAAGGGGGGCATTGGTCTCGGCTGGTCTCACGAACCGGGACCAATGCTTTGCCTATATAAGCAACACTCATGAAATTTGGTTCAGTCATTCATCCCCGCCCGCCCGACGCCACAAGGCTGCCCACCGTCTCCGCTTCGCTGTCGCCCCGCGCCGTCCCGCGCCGCCCCGCGCCGACCGAACACCGCCCCGATGCCGTCGCCGCCCCTCGTCCCGCGACGCCGCCGGCCCCTCCCGTCACCGCCCCGCCCCGCGCCGCCCCTCTCACCGTTGACCGTCGCCGTGCCGCCCCTCTCGCACTGTCGCCATCGCCGTCCCCTGCCCGTTGACCTCGCCGTGCCCCTCACGTCGTCGCCATCCCGTGAGCAAAGGCCTTGCTAATCTAATTTGATGTAGTAGTTAATTTAGATGTGTAGTATAATTTAGATATGTAGTTAATTGATTTTGATTTTGTTAGATTTTTTGTTATATTTTTATGTAGTTCATAGATTTTTTTGTTAGATGTGTAGTAATTTAGATGTGTAGTTCATAGATTTTTCGGTTAGATTTTCTTTCATATTGTGTAATTTGTTCATATTTTGTTAGATTTTTTTTCTGTTAATAGATTTTTTTGGAGATATTATTGTTTAATATGCATGTTTGTATGTTCATATATATGCAAAGATCGAATATGTCAATTTTTTATGATTTTTTTCTGTTCATAGAATTTTTATGATTTTTTTATGTTATAATTTTGTTCATAGAATTTTAATGATTTTTTTGTTCATAGAATTTTCTTTGTCAATTTATGTATATGTTCATTTTGTGTATGTATAGGAAAATTGTGCATGATCAAAGTCATTTATGAATATGTTCATATTTAGAATAGAGGAAAAAGGAAAATAAGAAGAGAAAGTGTTTAATATAATTAGTTAGAAAAATAATAAAACTATAGTTAAACTAGTTTATTTTTAGTAAGTACTACTTTATTTTATTTATAGTAAGTGCTTAATATATAGTTGAACTAGCTAGTTGATTTAATAAACTACTTTATTTTACTATATATAGAAGTAGTTTATTTTTAGTAAATACTACTTTATTTATTTAAAGTAAGTGCTTTAGTATATAGTTGAACTAGTTGATTTAATTAATAAAACTAATTTATTTTACTATATATAGAAGTAGTTCCCGCATCGACATCGACGATGCCTATCCCGCATCCTCGTCGTCGACTCGGCGGTGGAGACCTGCTTGATTAGGGTCATGTCCGGGAATGGGCTCCGCCGGGCTGGTATTGGGAGGTGCTACCTTCCGGGGGACGTAGGTTGGTGAGGAGGCAGCCCGCACTACTAGGAAAAGGGCTATAGATAGGACTGATTCTAATGGCGCACCAGTTAAGTAGTGCGCCACTACTATATACTAATGGCGCACCGGTTGCTCGTGCGCCATTAGAGTGGAAGACACTAATGGTGCACCGTGCTCACGGTGCGCCACTACTATTGATTTTTTCCTCTTTTTCCGTACAAACTAATGGCGCAGGGATGGCAAAGTGCGCCATTACTAGTTAGAACTAGTTATGGCGCACGACTAAGACAGTGCGCCATTAGTATATAATTTTTTTTTACTTTTTTGCAAACCTACTAATGGCGCACTATGCCAAAGCCCAGTCGTGTTTATACCGAAGCCAAATCCAAGACCGCGGGCGCAAACGTCACCGCGAAAAATGAGCCATGGGTACTGGCTTCCCAAGTGGACCAATGCTTCTTCATTACCGACCCGCCAAAGCCCAGTCGTGTTGTCGTGAGGAGAGGCAAAAGGAAGATCATCGGAATGGATGGAGTAGCCAATGAGCAAGACTTCGACAAGTACGGCGACCCGAAGATCGAACATGACGACGACGATGAAGTAGCAGCACACACCACAAGAAGAAGCAGGACCACCCTACCTAAAGGACGTCCGTTCCACAGAAGAACTCCATTTGCGAAAAAGAAGGGCAAGAAGATTGTGAACAGATAGCTAGCTAAGATCGATTGTCTTCATTTCTCAATTGTATTTCATGGGCACTTTTTGAAATCATGAATATTTTTAAATTTCATGGGAACTTTTTAAATTCATGAGGACACTTGATCTCGATTCCCCTCCATCTCGATCTCGATTCCCCCTCCATCTCGATCTCGATCCCCGCAACCTCCCCCGCTCCACCGCCGCCGCCAATGATATTTTCAAGTAAGAAATTTGAACATATTTTTTGAAAAATTATTACTGTTTTTATAAAAAATATTACTGTTATGATTTAAACAAGTTTGAACATATTTAAACACAAAAAAAATATAAAAAACAACATTTAAAATGCATAAAAAAAATATTGGGGAGCCTGGGAATCGAACCCAGGACCTCCTGGTGTGTGTGCTGCATGCTAACCAGTCGGGCTAGTGGGTGGGTTCTGTTGTAGATAGGGTTAGGTTGTAGATATGGTTAGTGGGCTCGATTAAAACAAAATTCTAATGGCGCACCGCGGGGTGGTGCGCCATTAGAATAGTCATACTTATGGCGCACGACTGGAAGGTGCGCCATTAGAACCCTCCCCCTAGCTATACTCTCTCCCTCTCGCCAGATCCCCTTCGTCACTCTCTCCCTCGCCACCAGATGCACCCGCGCGCTGCCCCGACCCATGCCGCCGCCGCCCCCGCGCCTCCGTCTCCGTCGCCGCCCCCAGTCAGCCCCTGCCCTGCCCCCCATCGCCGTCCACTCCCAATCCACCCCCTCCCTCGCCTTCCCAGCCCTCGAGCTCCACCGTGCGAGGCGACAGGCAAGGTGGCGGGCAGAATCTGCTTCAGCACCGGGCCGGCGAGCCGCGGAACCAGGGCGCGACGGCGCTCGACCCCTCCACCTCTTCTTCCTCAGGTCGCCGCTGTCTTCCTAAACTTCAGCCACCTCTGTTGCTACTAAGCTGTCGCAGGGCCTCCTTGAGCCTCCCCGGTGAGCTCCGCCTCCTCTCCCCTCTTCCTTCTCGCGTGCCAAGAAATGCATAGCAATTATTTGCTTCACTTAGTCATTGATGGTCATTCAGTATGAAATTACAACCTGCAGGTATTGGTTGGAATGTGTAACTACAATTTACAAGGGAAATGTTTGCAGTTAAGTTATGTGGTTGGAAAGATCATGTGTCATTAGAAACTTGGAAGCTAAAAACATTGCGATCCTCACCATGAGGATGATTATATCTTCCATGCCTGAATAGCTCTGCCTAAATAATAAATAGATAAAGGTAAAACTAAACCATGCTCATCGATGAGTGATGTCAACTGACAACCAAAGCAAACTTGTTCATCATTACAAAAGCAAACTTGTTCAACATAACAAAAGAAAACTTGTTCAACATAACAAAAGCAAACTTGTTCAACCACATAACTACAAACTCAGACACAGTAGGGGTCATCCCAATACCACAAACAACTCAATATCCCCAGTAGTAGGGGTCATCCCAATGATCCTCCGCCTCTTGCCAGAGCTCCAAACCTTCTTTAGTGATTTCGATTTTCTTCCATGCCTCGTAGGTGACGTACGCATCTTTCGCGGCGTACTCGATGAGGTTGTTTGGCAGTGGGCTGTCCCCCCATAGTAGGTGGTCCGATTTCCTGTCGATCTTCTACTTCATTTCCTTGTAGGATGGGTGGATGAGGCTGCCTACAAACTCAGCCAAAGACTGCCACTTCTTTCCATTGTTTGGAACTCTCCATTTGCGCTGCAAGTCGACGTACTTGTCGGGGTTGATCTCTAAACCAGACAACTTCAGCTTCTCCTTGTCGCCTCCAATGCAGAAGCCAACAAAGGTGTACAACTTCTTCTCCTGCAGGAGCGGGCGGAGTTCCTTGGGCCTGCATCAAATTAATCTGGTGCATCAAATTCATCTACTTCAAAAACTTTAGAAACTACAGAATTAAAATGGGTTCAGTTGAAGCAAAATTCAGTTAAAATAGCATCTTCAGTTCTGACCAAAATTCAGTTAAAACAATATGATCACAACAACTACAAGACAACATTCTGTATGATCAAAACAGCAAGCATAACATCTCAATGATGTATTTTTTTTGCAATCTTTTGCATTAGAAGACAACATTCATAACAGCTACTAAATGATCACAAAAACTTCTAGACCACATTCTGTATGATCACCAAAAAACTACTAATTAAACAGAAACTTCCGAACTTCAGAACTAGTATTGCATCTACTTCAGAACTTCATAACTATTGCATCTACTTCAGAAACTACTAATTAGACAGAAACTTCAGAACTGGATGTTTTTACCATTTGGTTGCCGCGGTGATGTGGTATACCAGGACGAGATCCTCCATGCATAACTGCAGAACTGTAGCAATTTGCGGAGGTTTGTCTTCCCTGGTATACTCGACATTAACACCGATATTCCGATGAAGCATGCCGCGGAGCCTCCTCCTCATCTTGCGGATCATCTTGTCGGCTTCGTCTGGATTGCTGGTGCATACGACATCCAGCGGCTCCTTCAGGTGGATATCAACCTTGAGCGGCACGGTGTAGTCCCGCTTCTGCCCGGGACCAGAACGTCATCGTCGACCACCAGCGGCTCCACTACTAGGGAAAAGCCTAGCAGCAGCGCGGGTTTTAGGCCTATCAGCAGCGCGGGTACCCGCGCTACTAATAAGGCGCTACAGCTAACTTATAGCAGTACCCGCGCTACAGCTAACGTATAGCAGTAGCGTGGGTAAAAACCCGCGCTACTACTAATCTGTAATCTCCGAATTTTTTTTTGAATTTTTTCGATTTTTTTTTGATTTTTTTGGAAATTTTCAAATTTCTGAATTATTTTAACTCAAATCTCTAATCACCCCTCATCGCTGCTCAATTTAATCTCTAATCACCCCTCATCATTCCAAATCATCTAACTTCCCGGACGGTCACCCATCCTCTCACTACTCCAGCCTGAGCACGCTTAACTTCCGGGTTCTATTCTCCCTCGTTTCCAATTCTGCACTTGTTGTTTTCGTGACAATAGTGAGATGTCAATCCTATTAACCTCAGGAATTTAGCTTGAGCATGAAGTCACACATTTCACTGTTTGAGTTTGAAACTATTGTTCTAAAAAATTAGTAACACTAATATTTCTTGAATAATTAGTTTGACCAGATTTGACCATAGTTTGACCATAGTTTGACCAGATTTGACCACAGTTTGACCATAGTTTGACCAGATTTGACCAAAATTCAAAAAAACTAAAATAATTATTTATTAACACTAATATTCTAGAATAATTAGTTTGACCATAGTTTGACCAGATTTAACAAAAATTAAACTTTTTTTTGAATTTTTTTGCCTCCAGATCTTAAAAGCCCCGTAACTTTTTTTCTGTTAGGCTTTTGAGGATTTTAAAAATGTTTAACAAGTTACCCCGATTAAATTCGGATGTAAATTTTCGAGTAGATGCTTTTTCATATAAAAAACTTTTTCATCCGAGTTCGTATGCAAAAGTTATGGCCATTTTACAAATTTCCAGAGAGATTTTGCAAATAAAGTCGAAATTCATATTTGTAAATTTTCCCAACAACTAGACCACATATCACATGGGAAACTTATTTTCTTTTATTTTTTTGACATTTTTATCATTTTCTTTTATTTTTTTTAAAACTGAAAAGGCGGTCCAGGGGGGGGGGGGGGTAGACTTTGACAAATAGGCCATACCCCGCGCTACTACTATGATAGACGATTAGCAGTAGCGCGGGTTTTTAACCCACGCTACTACTAACACTACTAGGGAAAAGGCTAGCAGCAGCGCGGGTTTTTAGGCTAGCAGCAGCGCGGGTGGCCGCGCTACTAATAAGGCGCTACAGCTAACTCATAGTAGTAGCGCGGCCCGAACCAACGCTACTACTGTTGAACGATATCAGCAGCGCTTTTTAGGAACGCGCTACTATTAGCTAGCAGTAGCGATTTCCTCATCCAACGCTACTGCTATCTCTTTCATCATTTTCCATTTCAATTCTCCCTTCAGATGCTAGAAACTAGGTACTATCTTTCATCAAATTCATAAACCATTACTAGGTACGGTAGTACTCCCTTCGTTCCAAATTACTCGTCGTGGTTTTAGTTCAAACCACGACGAGTAATTTGGAACGAAGGGAGTACTAAGATAACAATTTCATGCACAACCAAAATGTATCCTCAAGCAGTACATGCATGGTCATATCAACGGCCATCATCATATGTAGTTTTAGATGATATCGACGACGATCATCATATGTAGTTCTAGATGATATAGCCACACACACATATGTAGTTCTAGATGATATAGCCACACACACATGTAGTTCTAGATGATATCGAAGACAATCATCATCCTCAAGCCTGGGCGGTTGGTGTTCCTGATAGTAATTAGGATAGCCTGTCCAACTCGAAGATTCTTGCCATCGAGGAATTTTTTCCACCCAACCGAGCTTAAGTGTGTGCGACCGTCCGTGTCCACGCGGTAAGTACAGGTTGTGACGGAGCCCCTTGCAGTAAGGCGTAGTCCAGCTGAGCCTTCTTCATCAGGCTCGATACCATAACTCACAGATATGCTCTTTGCCAATTTCTGAATAAGAAAAACATATCAATTAATAAGCATGTGATCGAACTCTACACTAAAACATATATATCATCGACTAGATTCCACACAACATATACCATATCATTGGATTGTACACTAAGTAATTCACACTATTAATTTGTATTTGTAAGTATAACATACCATATCATGTCGATCAACCATGGTATTTGTCAAGCGGGTCACGAATGGCACCCCGACAAAGTCAGCACGTGGCGGAATTATGTCCCACAGGTTGGACACCTCCTCCTCACTCAGCCTTGTTCTTTGAGCTACGATGGCTTCATGAAGTGGGTCCTCATCATCTTCATCATCTTCATCATCTTCATCATCTTCGTCATCTTCATCATCTTCCACCAGGTTGAGATAAATGACAGCTAGTTTGGGTCTTTCTACTCGGAAGTTGAAGCTGATCAACTCACCACCAGTAAGATGCATGCGAGCGACGAAACGGGCCCATCCATCTCCTCCAATCTGCGACATATTGCGTCCTTTCTCGACCTCCATAGTGTACGGCCCCCCAGGAGCCTCAAATGTCACAGTGTCTCCTGTCAGCTTGTTGAATTTCAACCTCACATTGCATGTGACGATCTGTGTAAACTAAGCAAAATGACACAATGCAGTAATGGCAACACTAAAAATAAAATAGTTATTACATTTCATCTAATTTCTTACCGCCGCATGACGAAAACTCGGCCGGAAGTAGATGCCGAACAGCTTGCCAGTTGCAAGGCTGCTGGCGCATCTTGACTTGCACAGTTGACATAGTGGTGGTGGTGGCGCCATTCTTCCTAAAGCAATATGAGCAAAGGATTACTAAATCAACTAAATCAAAATGTTCTAAGTCAACTAAATCAACTAGCCTACTAAATCAACTAAATCAAAATGTTCTAAGTCAACTAAATAAACTAACCTACTAAATAAACTAAAGCAATATGTTCTAAGTCAACTAAATCAACTAAATCAAAATGTTATAAGTCAACTAAATCAACCAGCCTACTAAATCAACTAAATCAAAATGTTCTAAGTCAACTAAATCAACTAGCCTACTACATCAACTAAATCAAAATGTTCTAAGTCAACTAAATCAACTAGCCTACTAAGTCAACTAAAGCAATATGTTCTAAGTCAACTAAATCAACTAAATCAAAATGTTCTAAGTCAACTAAATTAACTAAATGAATTAGCCTACTAAATCAACTAAATCAAAATGTTCTAAGTCAACTAAATAAACTAACCTACTAAGTCAACTAAATCAAAATATTCTAAGGCAACTAAATCAACTAGCCTACTAAATCAACTAAATCAAAATGTTCTACTAAGTCAACTAAATCAACTAAATCAAATGTTGCATATGAGCAGGAGGGAGAAGGAGGGCGACTCGAGGAGGGAGAAGAGAGTAGGATGGAGGAGGAAGGCGGAGCGCAGAGGGGCCGGCCGGCGCGGCCAGTTAAGGGAGAACGGAGGAGGAAGGCGGAGCGAGGAGGGGCCGGCCAGCAGCGAGTGGAGAGGGAGGACGGAGGAGGAGGCCGGTACCGACTCCAGCAAGGAGGAGGAGGTGACGGCGCGCGGCGCAGACGGAGGAGCGGCGACGGGGGCGCGCGGCGCAGACGCGCGGAGGAGAGGGGCGACGGCCGGCGGCGCGCGGCGTAGATAGAATTTGTGGCTGTCTGTGTGAGTGGATCCGATCGGATCGAGGGAGGAGATAGATGGCTTAGCAGTAGCGCTCTTCGGAAAAACGTGCTACTGTTAGGCTATCTAGCAGCAGCGCTTTTCAAGATAAAGCGCTACTGATATATGTCAGCATGCAAAAATACACATTGATCATCAACGATCTTTTTGTGTACAATCTGATTCGACAATATGAGTCCTCACCGGTTTAGGAACAGGTGAAGACTTATATTGCAGCCACAAATTCTACACATAGAGTTCAATGAAGATCAAGTGCTTGTCAAAGTGTGGGAAGTAACATATTTAAGGTGGTATAAACTCTCTTCACGGAGCGAGGTGGGACTAAATTTTTGTAGGAAACTTAGCAGTAGCGCTTGTCAGGGAAAGGCGCTGCTACTATGCTAGGTAGCAGTAGCGCGCGTCGTGCTAACGCGTTGCTGCTATAACTAGCCTCGCGGCGGCCTCGTAGGAATTATAGCAGCAGCGCGTCTTTTGCTGGACGCGCTACTGCTATATTTTTACCAGCAGCGGGTTGCTGTGGACCGCGCTACTGGTAGTTAGCAGCAGCGAGTTATTTTGAGGCGCGCTGCTGATAAGATTCTGTGTATAGGCTTTTCCCTAGTAGTGTAAGTTGATAGCAGTAGCGCGGGTTAGTAGTAGCGAGGGTTAAAAACCCGCGCTACTGCTATGAACTTAGTAGTAGCGAGGGTTAAATACCCTCGCTACTACTATGGCATATCCCGGGGGGCACGGTAGAGACCGCTTAGTAGTAGCGAGGGTTACAAACCTGCGCTGCTGCTATCATCTTAGTAGTAGCGAGGTTTAAAAACCTGCGCTGCTAGTAAGTAGCAGGAGCGAGGGTTTTTAACCCTCGCTGCTGCTAAGATTCTGTGTATAGCCTTTTCCCTAGTAGTGCTCCTTGCCAGACGCCGCACCACGGTGATGCTTGGCAGACGGAGGGGAGTTGCTCCATGATGCCTCCGCCATTCTCTTGGCAGACGGAGGGGAGTTGCTCCACGATTCCTCCGCCATTGCCCTCCTGGCCAGCGATGGTGGAGGCAGAGGGGAGTTGCTTGATGCTGGAGGCAGAGGGAGGTAGAGGGAGGAATATGGAGCAGCAATGGAATGAGGAGGGAGGCAGAGGGAGGAAGATGGAGCGGCAATGGAATGAGGAGGGAGGCAGAGGGAGGAAGATGGAGCGGCAATGGAATAGGAGGGGAGTTACCTGGACGTGGGAAGAAAACCCCCTCTGCATCGTGGGGAGTTGCCAGTGGAGGGGAGACGTGGGGTGTTGCCTCGAAAACTCAAACGTCCTGCCCTTTGGAGGGGAGACGTGGGCCCTCGAAAACTCTGGAGGGGAGACGTGGGCCCTCCTGTTTCTGAAACGTCCAGGAGGGGAGACGTGGTAAAATTCAGTTATAATGTGTTTGTCCCGCGTTTAACTCCGCAGCTTTTCTGCTCTCTATTTCTCTTCTTATTCAGCGATTACACAGCTAACAGAAAACGAGAAACCTAACAAACTACAACCGAGGCGCAGCTCGGATTATTTGAAACTGAAAGCAAACTTCTCTAATGAAACTGACAGAGACTGAAAACTACACCTATATCTGACGAAACTGAAGGTGTTCTTCAGCAGCTGATTAAAATTCAGTTAATAACAACATAAGTAAAATTCAGTTAATTAACTGAAGAAGAGAAGAGAGAAAGTAGAGAGCAAGAGGAGTACTTGCATTAACTGAAACGTTTTACTTTAAACTTGCATGCATTCTTTGCTTGTTTATATTCATTCTTGTAAACTGAACCTGCTCATCTATTTATCTATCTATCTATCTACCTGCTTAAGTATGTATGTATGCATTGTATTTTTATTTCCTTTGGAAAGTAAAGTTTATTTCCTGGCTTGCTGGCATGATGGCTCATGGATCCCTCAGCTGCAGCTACAGTTGGAGCTCAATCTGATCTCATCTGAAATGAATCTATAAATACAGAGTGTAGTTAGTTACAGAGTAGCAGAAAGAGTTGCTGGATGCAGTTACTTGCATGGGCCTGGCTGATGAAGAAAAACTTTATATATATTCATACTGATGTTGACTCTATAAATCATACTTATTGGACATGTTTTATGTGTTGATCCATCAATTGATCACATTGAGAAAGACCATCGTGTCTCTGACCATTTTGCAAAGGTCATGTCTCCGACCATCGTGTCATGATGAATTTGCAGGTACCCCGAGAGGCCCTTGAGTTTGTTGGAATGTTGATTAATTTCCGTTCCGGCAAATTCGGGTAATCCATATGTCCTATTTTCAGCAAAGGTCATGCTGAAATTTTCCGTGAATTTTAGCATGACTTTGCTAAAAATAGGACATATGGGGTACTTGTGACTTATGCATGGGCCGGGGTATCTTAGTACTTAGTTAAGTAGGATCAACTGCCCCACCATTCTTGCTGCATTAAACCATAGGTGGCAATAGAGCCAAGTGATTAGGCCCAACTTAGAATTCTCCTTAGCATCGATAAACCCTAGATGATAAACCCAACATAGGTGGCAATAGAGCCAAGTGATTAGTGCCAAGTGATTAGGCCCAACCTAGGGTGCCTCGGCATCGATAAACCCTAAATGATGAAAACTTAACTTGGCTGCCCCGGATGCCTCAGTGTCGATGAGAACCTAAATGATGTACGCTTAGGCTTTTAGGGTGCCTCGGCGTCGACAAACCCTAAATGATGAAAGCTTAGGCTTTTAGGGTGCCTCGGTGTCGACAAACCCTAAATGATGAGACCATGATCTTGTTCCTTGACAATAACCAAATTTTTGACCAAACTTTTTTCCTATTTAGAGCGAAACATGGCCCAGAACGATGAGGCCGGTGGTTCGGGAGGCAAGCAATTCTGGGAGCTGTCCCAGGAGATGGAGGAACAACCTCACCGCTATGAGGACGCCGCGGAAGACAACGATCCTAATTACACAACCCCTAGTGGCGTCGGGGATGACACCACTGATGGTGCCGCCGAGGATGCCACCACTGATGATGGCGGCGCACACACAGATGGCAGCCAATCGAAGAAGCAAAGGAAGGACCGGCGTCCGAATGCGCTCCGCACCGTCAAGGAAAAATTCACTCAAGTATAAGGGTAAGGGGCCGGAGTCTACGACGACTGGTAGGAGTGTCAGAGACAGGTTCACGGTTTCAGCGGTAACAGTTACAAAGGGTACACCACTAGGGCGGAGGCCGAATCTAGATATGCCCGCTATCTAGCGGGAGAGAGGAGGGAGCGTTGGAGGAACCAGATGAGGACCAGTTTGATCGCGATGATGCTCATCGTGATGACCACAACTCTCTTTTATGTGATGGTAGTTTAGATGATCGATATCGACTTGTAATGTGAAGACAAACTCGATACTCGCGGTCTTGAGACTTGTAATGTTTTATCTTTGTTCGGTCTTTTGAATTCGGAGACTAATATGATGAACTGTATTCGGAGACTAATATTCTATTGTATTCGATGAATCTGATGTTGCTGTGTGCTACTGTCTATATTCTGTCCAATAATATATTTTGTAACCTGTGCAAAAATCAGAAAAGCAAAAAAACCAAAAATTCATACTAATGGCGCATCAAGGCAGAGTGCGCCATTAGTTTGCCAAAGGATACTAATGGCGCATCAAGGCAGAGTGCGCCATTAGTGTGACAAAGCACATGGTTACATATGGCCCCACGGGAGGCATACTAATGGCGCATGGAGTTACATACTAATTGCGCACTGCCAGGTGCGCCATTAGTATACCAGATACTAATGGCCACCAGTGGTGCGCCATTAGTAAAAAATTCTAATGGCGTGCTACTAATGGCGCACCAGTAGTGCGCCATTAGTAGGCAAAACCGGTGCGCCATTAGTAGGCCTTTTCCTAGTAGTGCCGTTGTTGACCCGATCCTTGTTTGGTGGCGGTCGCGTGGGCCAGTGATGGTGTCGAGGCTTCCGGACACCGCGGAGGTGGTACGTCACTGTGTCGGCGAGGAGGACGAGCACGTCCGTCGTTACATGGTTGCGTTGGCGGGCAGGTTCGACAATACATGGCAGTTTCTTCAGGGATATCACTGGAGCTATGACCCTGTGATGGTTCCTTATCTTTGGGTGTCCACCGCCCGCGACGATACCCGTCGGGCGCTACGGTTCTAGCTGTATTAGCGATGCTATATGTATGATAGTATTCGAGGAGTATTAATTAGTGATAATATTCGACGATGTACGGACACAAGAGATGATGTACTTTTGGTTATAATTGAATGCATGCTAATTTGAATACTACTTTATTTTACATTTGGTTTTGCTTATTGAATGCTCATATTGGAAAAGTACTCCTACTTTGAATGTTAAATTGAAGAGCACTCTATGCAGAAATCTAGGAGCCCCCTCCATCATCCACGCCGTCGTGGGGGTAGCTTCTCATTCATTCCCATGTGCTAGACAATTTGGTGTAATAATTCACTCAGGAATGAAAGGAAGAGCTACCATCACAAATAGTCAACCCGTGATTAATAATAATGATCTAATTTAGGTTTTTAGTACATATATTTAATTGTACAAGTTTAATATTTGAATTATGAACATAGGCCGGAAATGTCATACTCGGACGATGAAAACCGCCCGGGGGAGTGCGACTGGTGCCACGACGACCGAGGTATGTGCGACAGGTTCCTTGAGCTGGACGAAGATTGGCGCTTCAGCATTAAGCTCGAGGAGACCTTCGATGTTCATATGGTACGCAACGACGAAAATAGTTTTTTCGTAATTAAGCACGACTTCAACTATTTTAACATGTATTTTTCATCTTTTCCAATTCGACTAGCTTATCCCATGGTATGCAAGACGCTATGTCTTGGAGAGGATGGGTTTTGAAGACCATGAAAGTATGTAAACCAAAAAAATGTTGAGAGTGTAACCCATTTTGGTTGCAAAAATTGGGAAGCACTTTGCAAGATGTATGGTTTTGATGAGGGCATGCTTGTCATCATGGATCTTGGTGATCCTACAATCGAGCAAGACAATATGGACATTTGGGTCCTTGTGGATACACTTCCAATTCTTCCCACATGTGAGCTTCTCAAACATATATAGTTATTAAGTAATTTATATTGTTTATTTCAAAATAGTTGACAGCTTATTTCCATTGATAGCTTATTTTCATTCTTTAAAGAATGTGCGGAAGATGGTAGACGAAACCCACTACACCGATGGCTCCGAATTAACTTATAAGGAGAAAAATCATCTGATCGCATTTTGTACTGATCTTGAGAATTACAATATCTACAATCGAACTCCTCAACATTATGGTCAATACGTGCCACTAGTGCACGTGTTGAACTACGGTAACTTCTATGGAGATACCCTGGTAAGATTTTTTACTATTACGACATCCGTGCATCTTTTTGCATACTTCTAAAACTAGTACATCATTGCCAACTACGAAGTTATTACTATATTTTTCAACAGATAATCCCGAATGATTGTGTGCCTCATCTGATGTATACGCACGGTCGCCTTGATGTTTTGAACATACAACCAGGTCGTCCTACGAATCTCAACTGTCCATACCGGATTTCTAAAAGAAGTGGAGACATGACAATCAAAGAATGGAAAAAATGTATGGACAGTCGCAAGGAGCTTCTTGGAAGCAAAAAGAAGCGAAGCGCAAGAATTGGTGACAGGATGATCTCCATTCTTCATAATGGAGAGTCAGGGTCTATATTGTTTTACGCTATTTTACCTTAAGGGTGTTTAGGTCCTACCTGATACTGATGATCATGAGCTAAGAACAATTATGTAGGGTTGGGTTCGATGACTATGAGGATGATGATCGTATGACTTGTTATTAATAACGAGTAGAAGTTGTATGATGATGCATGATTAGTAGGACTTGTTATTATATATGATGATGTATGATGCGAGCATGAGTTATTATATATCATCGGGTGAAATGAACATAGCAGTAGCGTTGGTAAACCAAGGACGAAGATATAAGAGAGGACACTTCTCTCTATTAGCTAGCTAATAACAACCTAAATTAACCCCCAAAACCCCAAAATCGGCCATTTTTTAAAAAAAAGAAAAACTTTAGCTCCAGTCAACTGCTGACGCGTGGAGGCCTTTTGGTCCCGGTTCATGTCACCAACCGGGACCAAAGGCCCCCTTGCCTGGGCTGCCCGCAGTGGCCACGTGGAGGCACATCTGTCCCGGTTCGTGTAAAAACCAGGACTAACAGGGGAGGGCATTACTACCGACCTTTTTGTCCCGGTTCTTAAACCGGGACAAAAGGCCCTCACGAACCGGAACAAATGCCCTGTTTTCTACTAGTGCTCTATTGTACGGGCTCGGAGATGGCATCATCGAGGCGGAGATGGGGTGGTAAAGTTAAAGAGAGGACGAGAGAGTGTGGAGATGGATCATCCTAAATATAGTTAAAGTTTGAGAGAGAACCGGACTGGAATTTCTTAACACGGCAGTTTAGTTTTAGCAATGGTCCAGACATCTGACGGGTCAAAATCAAAGCCGTCTGAGATCAAAAAGAGTTAATCTCTTCCTAATAATAAAGCACGGATTGGGTCTCCGGGTTCACCGTCACAATGCGCTTTCTTCTTTCCATGAATTTATGCTTTCAGTTTTTCTCGCCTAATATTATTTTCTACATCCAAGGTGGTACTATTTTAACTTCGTATACTAAATTCAACATGCAGTCCGTTCGTAGAGCCTCGCTAGATCTTTTCGCACACAGCCTGGTCCTCGCTTTAGTCGGCCCAGTGGGCTTCCACGATCAGCCTAATAAAAATAAAAATAAAAAAAGTGCTCATGTGTGATTCGAAGACAGGACCTTCAGTTCCATCAAAAAGAATGCAACCAGCCGAACTCCGTCCTGTTTAAGTTAAAAACCAAGGTTTCTTATCAAATAGTTAGTCCCACCTCGCTTCTTTGCGCTAATCCTCACCAATTTAAATATGGACGAGTTAAACAAATCAACAAGTAGCCTCGAGACTTGATACAGAGAGATAATGTCGAAGAAGAAGGGCCCTGCGGAGGGAGAGGACAAGGAGGGCTGGGTGATGAAAGCACGGGGAACAAACACATGGCTAGCGACCATGTTCATGGAGACGCCGAGGAGGACCATGTCACCCTACAAGCACAACAATATACATAGAGCAATGGAAGCTACCTCCTAGCTGGAAGAGACACCCTGGGCAGAGGCAACAGGAGCTGCGTGGCCGGGAAGAGAATGAGAGGAGGAGCATGGAAGGAGAGTGGAGGTCGGGACGCGCGAAGCGAGGGGCACTAGGCACTGCCCGCCCTCTGTGCGTGTGGGTGACGTACGGCGCTGGGGTGGAGATGGGGGGGATCGAGAGGCTGGAGGGGATCGGACCAGGGTGGCTGGGCCTTAGGTAGGGGTGGGCTTTCCTGCGAGGGGTTAGTCAGGCCGGTATTCAAATTTTGTGGTTTGGATTTCTAGAGTATGCACATGGTATTCCTTCTCAAAAAAAAGTTAACATGACTGAAGTTTGATTAGTAAAAGAATCTAAATCTAAAAATTGTCAGTGGATTAAAATTTAACAACTTAAATTTATGTTTCAGAGTAAATAATAATGGTACGAGTAATAAAACATTAATTTAATTATCTATTATATAAATATAATTTTTAAGTCGTGCAAACATTAATTCTTTATTTTAAAAATGTCCATAAGTTCTTAAGATTTTCAATTGTATACATCCGTAGACCAAAAGGATGTAGTTTTAAAAATAATATCAAAGTGATTTTGTTAGCCACACAAAAAAGTTACATAATATTGAAGGTTGCAAAATTTGATGGTATGCACTATGAATTACTTGTGAGCTATTTATTATTTTTGGAATGAAGTTATGTGGAAAAACACACTCTACTTAGTTTTATCAGTATCTGTGTTGCTCGCGTGCATTGTCTTGGACACGGCGACCACTGTCGATGATAGGGGAAGGGAGGTTAAAAGGTGACATAGGTGGGCATCATGTTAAAAAAGAGATGTGGACCTACCAAGTTCTTGAGACATACATTTTGGAATACACACATGTGATTTTTGTCTCCCGTTGCAACGCACGGGCATTTTTTTGCTAGTACATAGTCAGACGTGCATCGTTTGAGATGCAAAATTTTGTTGTGACCTATCTAGGGCATATGCTTGTGCAATCTTATATTTACTAATTGGAGGCACCAAACGAGGCTCCACGTTAATCCTCAAAAATCATCTGATACTTACCATAGGATCTAATATATGCGGTTAGGATAAAATAGCAATAGATGAAGGAGTTGTGTGTTTGTACGTTCAGATTCAATACAAGACACGCATGTTGTAGGCCCAATACATCACGTACCCTCCAGGTCTCCAAAAGAAAGCAAATCATCCATCCAATCTCAGTAATGATAGTTTACAGCCGTTGGATCAAATACATAGAGTCCACGCCTGTTGTCTTTCACGCACAGATTTTACATACCCTTTACGTCTTCCCTTTGAGGATTAGGACGCTCAGCCTTTACTGCTGCACCAAGGTACCGAATCGTCCTCAAGAGAACCCTAGCGCTGTTCTTCTTTCTTCTCCATGCTCTCCAGGACACCGGCCTCAGACTGGACATGGAGTTACACCTTGGACTGAGACGGTGTGCCCTCAAGGAACTGCACGCAGGCGACTCCCATCTAGAGCACACACGGTGACGTGGGCGTTGGACTGAACAACTTTGTGAGCGTAGGCGGTCAAGGTAATCGCTTCATATTAACTGTCCTAAACCATCGCTGGAAAAATTTATCTACAGGAGCACAGATTGATGCTAGATGGAAGTATGATTGGAAGCTATAGAGAGATTCAAAGCTTGCAGAACAAAAAGGAGATTAGGGGAGCTGCACCCTTTTCTTAGATGAAATTTAAAGATTGAAATAGCAGACGGAATAGCGGACGCAGGAAGGCAAAATGGCCGCCTCAGACGGCTGCTCGCCGGTCTGCATAAATAGGCCTCAAACACGGCCGGACGGTCGGATGTGATGTCGCACTGAACCCGCACCACAGCCAAGGACACTTGAAAGGTCAAGACGCCAGACTGGACGCCCGCCTCTATCCTCGGACATGCTTGCTTTTCACTCATCCTGCCGGCTGCCATGAAATCTACTCATGAACATATATAGCTGCGGCCGATAAGTTGGATACAACCTCTAATCACCTGTATACTCCATGATACCGCTGCTCCAATTAGTTTTGTCCTTCTCCACCCCAAGCTTTTGTTTTTTTAAATCATAATTAAACGACATCATATAATATATAACGAGATATCATCTTTGTTCCTGAAAAACACCTCTGCTTTCTTTTTCGTGTGAGACATTAGGGATAAGCCAAAGCTGCAAGGATTAATATGCAATATAGGACAAAATATTTTGTTACAGCTTAGAGTAAATATGGCTGCTGGAAATTGACTCTCTGATTCTCCTTTCAGAGTGTTGTAGCACGATCGATCTTCCCTTTATTGAGCAGCACGGTTGGAGTAATGGAGGTGAGTCAGATTTCTTACTCACATTGAAGGTTCTACTCATTATAATAGTTACATATTTACCTCCTTCATAAAACATCTGCCGAGCCCTTCTTAGCCCACCTCTTCTTTAGTTCTCCATCAGTGAGAGGACAAGATTACATATTTTACAGCATTAACAACAATCTCATTACCCGGCGCCATTCATTTGCAAGTATGTATTTCTTAGATGCCCAACCATTATTGTTAAATGCAATTATGTTCCTCATTGGCGGACATTTGCATTGTTTGGAACAAAATAGACCACCGGACAGATTTTAGAAGAATATTCTTTCCTTCATTTGGCTGTAAGACAACATAACTAAATAGTTTAGTTATTCCTATGATGTGACTATATAGTACACGTGAAAGAACTTCTACTGTTTTTTCGGCATTAACAACGGAATATTCACCTTTTAGTTCTCGAGTAAGAAGGTTCATATTAAAACAAAATGATTAAACACAAAGATGTCTACGAAACTTTCATGTTGATTTGTTGAGAGATTGTTGTCACTGAATCTGCAGTTGGGAAAGTGTTCGCTACCAGCTGGAGGCTTCACACATATACTAGAGGATTCATATGTATGTAAGGAATGAGGTGGTTGGTTAATTTATTCAAAACGAGCTAACCATGTAAGATCGCTAAATTGTTCGCCCATCTAGCCATAGTTTGTTCACTCTTTGAATTTATAGTTCTTTTTCCATATATACAGTGAAAATTGTACCCCAAAATTCAGGCGCAAACATGTGGGTGCATGAGTACGAAAACTGATATACTTCGGTCCTCCCATCTAGGAGTCATAATTATTCATCAATCCGTGCTTTCTACCACAGTACTAACCATCTCTTCATTATTTTAGGATGTCTATCTTTTCTTGCGTATATTTTTTATACTAATTTCAAGAACATTTCAAGGTCTCACGTTAGGACTTAGGAGAAAGAAAAAGTATTTCGTCATATATATCTTAGATTAAGTGAAGCAATTCAAATCATTGCAGCCGAGTTAAGAGGCGACGACCAGTACCTGACAAGCTTTCGAGGTCTCACATTAAGCCTTAGGAGAAATAAAACGTATTTCGTCATATATATCTTAGATTAAGTGAAGCAATTCAAATCATTGCAGCCGAGTTAAGAGGCGACGACCAGTACCTGACAAGCTCCTCCTATACCTTACATGGCCCAGTGCATACGATGTCCCAGTTGCAAAGAAATCATCATGCAGGTTTGGTTCGTGCATGTATTAGACAAAAAAAAATCTTATGCATGCACTGCGGTTTTGGGAGGTACGATCTCTTCAATTTTCCATGATACTCCATGAGTAGGAATTCTTGATTGTTTGCAAGTGTGGGGTTGCTGATAATTACCGGCATCTATAGGTTATTCGCTATTTGTGGACTTATAACTAGGTGAAAATAACTACTAAAAATATCATCAAATAAGGAAAATTAACTGCAGCAAACTCCGCGTGTATCCGAAGTCACAACTGTCATAAAAAAATCTAAGAGTATACCCATCAACCTTGAAAAGCATAAATCTAGAAGTTTCATGGTATAGAATATATAGCATGTAAAGCACAGTTAAATGTTTCCACTTACACTAACAAAAGTAGTAAAATAAACGTCTCAGGATGTAATGTGTGGATAGAATATGAACCGCTAGAACACTGTGCATGGATCCACTATTTTCAATATAATTTTTCAATCAAACCAAACTGGATAATTTGTATTGTTCCCAGCAGAGCATTTCTGCTTAACCATGTTGGGAATGTCAATATTAACCTAAAAAAATATTGTATCGATGTATTTGCATATTTTAAGATCAAATTAACTCAATCAGGCTCCATCGTGTTGTTGTCCCAAAAATGAAAGCAACGCTGCAATAGAGCATTTCATTTTGGGGGCGACAATTTTTTATCACAGAAATCAGTCGTTGAGTTCTTCATTTCCAACTATTTTTCTCCATGGATGAACTAATTATTTGACCCTAATATCGCATGCTCATATTTTTCAAATCCGGTCTAAATCTAAGGGTATGCTATCCTATGACACAACGAAAGATGCACACATTGTGACACAATTGATCTAATTACAAATTGGAAAAAGATATGTGAAAGAATTTATGTGCATATTTAAATACAAATACTAAAACAATATGACTTACTCTTTTATACTTCTAATTCATAGAAACTTAGTCATATAATAAATACTGAAAGTGCTAGCCCGTGCAGTTGCATGGGTTGATGACTAGTGCGTATTAACCAGTGTGGTGTGGGTCGGACTGTGTCACGCCTTTCTCAGGCCTTTCTCAGGTACAACAATGAACATTTAATCCTAGAGGTGGTTATCTTATGGAGGCCCATTGAAATTATTTCTTGCTGGACTTTGAGCGATTTGTTCCCTGAAAAGAGAGTTAAAACCTCAACAATTGATGCACATGACCTTCTATTATTGCAAAGTTTTAAGATACAAGCATTTATCACACTGGTACAAAGGGCTGAAACGCTGAAACAACCATAATGTAATTATAGTATGTGACGCCTTATGATTCCCTATTACTACAAAACAGTAAAACTGAGAGACCTACGGGGCTCCACAGCGCTTTGGCGTTCAGATTCAATACAAGACACGCATGTTGTAGGCCCAATACATCACATACCCTCCACGTCTCCAAAAGAAAGCAAATCATCCATCCAATCTCAGTAATGATAGTTTACAGCCGTTGGATCAAATACATAGAGTCCACGCCTGTTGTCTTTCACGCACAGATTTTACATACCCTTTACGTCTTCTCTTTGAGGATTAGGACGCTCAGCCTTTACTGCTGCACCAAGGTACCGAATCGTCCTCAAGAGAACCCTAGCGCTGTTCTTCTTTCTTCTCCATGCTCTCCAGGACACCGGCCTCAGACTGGACATGGAGTTACACCTTGGACTGAGACGGTGTGCCCTCAAGGAACTGCACGCAGGCGACTCCCATCTAGAGCACACACGGTGACGTGGGCGTTGGACTGAACAACTTTGTGAGCGTAGGCGGTCAAGGTAATCGCTTCATATTAACTGTCCTAAACCATCGCTGGAAAAATTTATCTACAGGAGCACAGATTGATGCTAGATGGAAGTATGATTGGAAGCTATAGAGAGATTCAAAGCTTGCAGAACAAAAAGGAGATTAGGGGAGCTGCACCCTTTTCTTAGATGAAATTTAAAGATTGAAATAGCAGACGGAATAGCGGACGCAGGAAGGCAGAATGGCCGCCTCAGACGGCTGCTCGCCGGTCTGCATAAATAGGCCTCAAACACGGCCGGACGGTCGGATGTGATGTCGCACTGAACCCGCACCACAGCCAAGGACACTTGAAAGGTCAAGACGCCAGACTGGACGCCCGCCTCTATCCTCGGACATGCTTGCTTTTCACTCATCCTTCCGGCTGCCATGAAATCTACTCATGAACATATATAGCTGCGGCCGATAAGTTGGATACAACCTCTAATCACCTGTATACTCCATGATACCGCTGCTCCAATTAGTTTTGTCCTTCTCCACCCCAAGCTTTTGTTTTTTTAAATCATAATTAAACGACATCATATAATATATAACGAGATATCATCTTTGTTCCTGAAAAACACCTCTGCTTTCTTTTTCGTGTGAGACATTAGGGATAAGCCAAAGCTGCAAGGATTAATATGCAATATAGGACAAAATATTTTGTTACAGCTTAGAGTAAATATGGCTGCTGGAAATTGACTCTCTGATTCTCCTTTCAGAGTGTTGTAGCACGATCGATCTTCCCTTTATTGAGCAGCACGGTTGGAGTAATGGAGGTGAGTCAGATTTCTTACTCGCATTGAAGGTTCTACTCATTATAATAGTTACATATTTACCTCCTTCATAAAACATCTGCCGAGCCCTGCTTAGCCCACCTCTTCTTTAGTTCTCCATCAGTGAGAGGACAAGATTACATATTTTACAGCATTAACAACAATCTCATTACCCGGCGCCATTCATTTGCAAGTATGGATTTCTTAGATGCCCAACCATTATTGTTAAATGCAATTATGTTCCTCATTGGCGGACATTTGCATTGTTTGGAACAAAATAGATCACCGGACAGATTTTAGAAGAATATTCTTTCCTTCATTTGGCTGTAAGACAACATAACGAAATAGTTTAGTTATTCCTATGATGTGACTATATAGTACACGTGAAAGAACTTCTACTGTTTTTTCGGCATTAACAACGGAATATTCACCTTTTAGTTCTCGAGTAAGAAGGTTCATATTAAAACAAAATGATTAAACACAAAGATGTCTACGAAACTTTCGTGTTGATTTGTTGAGAGATTGTTGTCACTGAATCTGCAGTTGGGAAAGTGTTCGCTACCAGCTGGAGGCTTCACACATATACTAGAGGATTCATATGTATGTAAGGAATGAGGTGGTTGGTTAATTTATTCAAAACGAGCTAACCATGTAAGATCGCTAAATTGTTCGCCCATCTAGCCATAGTTTGTTCACTCTTTGAATTTACAGTTCTTTTTCCATATATACAGTGAAAATTGTACCCCAAAATTCAGGCGCAAACATGTGGGTGCATGAGTAGGAAAACTGATATACTTCGGTCCTCCCATCTAGGAGTCATAATTATTCATCAATCCGTGCTTTCTACCACAGTACTAACCATCTCTTCATTATTTTAGGATGTCTATCTTTTCTTGCGTATATTTTTTATACTAATTTCAAGAACATTTCAAGGTCTCACGTTAGGACTTAGGAGAAAGAAAAGTATTTCGTCATATATATCTTAGATTAAGTGAAGTAATTCGAATCATTGCAGCCGAGTTTAGAGGCGACGACCAGTACCTGACAAGCTTTCGAGGTCTCACATTAAGCCTTAGGAGAAATAAAAAGTATTTCGTCATATATATCTTAGATTAAGTGAAGCAATTCAAATCATTGCAGCCGAGTTAAGAGGCGACGACCAGTACCTGACAAGCTCCTCCTATACCTTACATGGCCCAGTGCATACGATGTCCCAGTTGCAAAGAAATCATCATGCAGGTTTGGTTCGTGCATGTATTAGACAAAAAAAATCTTATGCATGCACTGTGGTTTTGGGAGGTACGGTCTCTTCAATTTTCCATGATACTCCATGGGTAGGAATTCTTGATTGTTTGCAAGTGTGGGGTTGCTCATAATTACCGGCATCTATAGGTTATTCGCTATTTGTGGACTTATAACTAGGTGAAAATAACTACTGAAAATATCATCAAATAAGGAAAATTAACTGCAGCAAACTCCGCGTGTATCCGAAGTCACAACTGTCATAAAAAAATCTAAGAGTATACCCATCAACCTTGAAAAGCATAAATCTAGAAGTTTCATGGTATAGAATATATAGCATGTAAAGCACAGTTAAATGTTTCCACTTACACTAACAAAAGTAGTAAAATAAACGTCTCAGGATGTAATGTGTGGATAGAATATGAACCGCTAGAACACTGTGCATGGATGCACTATTTTCAACATAATTTTTCAATCAAACCAAAGTGGATAATTTGTATTGTTCCCAGCAGAGCATTTCTGCTTAACCATGTTGGGAATGTCAATATTAACCTAAAAAAATATTGTATCGATGTATTTGCATATTTTAAGATCAAATTAACTCAATCAGGCTCCATCGTGTTGTTGTCCCAAAAATGAAAGCAACGCTGCAATAGAGCATTTCATTTTGGGGGCGACAATTTTTTATCACAGAAATCAATCATTGAGTTCTTCATTTCCAACTATTTTTCTCCATGGATGAACTAATTATTTGACCCTAATATCGCATGCTCATATTTTTCAAATCCGGTCTAAATCTAAGGGTATGCTATCCTATGACACAACGAAAGATGCACACATTGTGACACAATTGATCTAATTACAAATTGGAAAAAGATTTGTGAAAGAATTTATGTGCATATTTAAATACAAAGACTAAAACAATATGACTTACTCTTTTATACTTCTAATTCATAGAAACTTAGTCATATAATAAATACTGAAAGTGCTAGCCCGTGCAGTTGCACGGGTTGATGACTAGTGCGTATTAACAAGTGTGGTGTGGGTCGGACTGTGTCACACCTTTCTCAGGCCTTTCTCAGGTACAACAACGAACATTTAATCCTAGAGGTGGTTATCTTATGGAGGCCCATTGAAATTATTTCTTGCTGGACTTTGAGCGATTTGTTCCCTGAAAAGAGAGTTAAAACCTCAACAGTTGATGCACATGACCTTCTATTATTGGAAAGTTTTAAGATACAAGCATTTATCACACTGGTACAAAGGGCTGAAACGCTGAACCAACCATATGGTAATTATAGTATGTGACGCCTTATGATTCCCTATTACTACAAAACAGTAAAACTGAGAGACCTACGGGGCTCCACAGCGCTTTGGCGTTCAGATTCAATACAAGACATGCATGTTGTAGGCCCAATACATCACGTACCCTCCACGTCTCCAAAAGAAAGCAAATCATCCATCCAATCTCAGTAATGATAGTTTACAGCCGTTGCATCAAATACATAGAGTCCATGCCTGTTGTCTTCCACGCACAGATTTTACATACCCTTTACGTCTTCCCTTTGAGGATTAGGACGCTCAGCCTTTACTGCTTGTCGGTGTACTAAAGTAGGGGTACCTTAGTACCCCGAACTTGTGCACGGGCAGTCGCAGCACTCCCCGGCAAGGCTTGCCGGACGCCCGCCAAGGCCCTTCACCGTCCCTCATTACTGCCATTCAAGAACAAAGTACTAACCAAGAGAACGAAGGCCCCGGCAAGAGGAGCTTGCCGGGAAGGCCAACCGAGGCATCACCAGAAGACTTGCCGCGGCGCCCCACGCGCCCCGGCAAGGCCCGACGGCCGGCAAGCTTGCCGGCACAACAAGAGAAGGGCCGCGGCAAGGCACTTGCCGCGGCAAGGCTGCCACCCACACTCCAGCGCGCCCAGCGACGTGTCATCACAAGGCCATCCCAAGGGCACGTGGCGGACGCTCCGCAGCCATGCGGAGCGAGGTGGCGAACGGAGCTGACAGAGAGGCCATCGTGGCAACCGGTGGCTCACTTAACGGTCACTCCTCCTGCACTGTTGGGGCGACCGGACGGGCATTTAATGCCCTTGTCCCCTGCCGTCAGAGTTAGGTAGGGGCACTATTGTGCACTGTTGTACCAACCCGCAATTTTACCTTTCTACCCCCTCTTCCTACGCTGCCACCTGTGGATGCCCCCTTCAGAGTATAAAAGGGAGGCCCATGCGCACGTAGGGGGGGTTCGATCCATTCGATACCCAGAGCACCATATACGCTCGCACGCTCGAGCTAGATCAAATATAACCACCAAAGCAGCAGTAGGGGTTTTATCTCTCCGGAGAGCCCCGAAGCTGGGTAAAAATCGCCCGTCTCCCCCGCGCGCTCGACCTCGATTTGCTCTGCGCACAACCCCCGCTCCCTTGCCGAACCAGAAGGGGCCCCCAGTGCCCCATAGGTGCTCGAGGCCACAGAGATACGCCCCGACATCTTTGGCGCGCCAGGTAGGGGGGCGTCGAGGTCGTGAGCATCTGATCCGGTCTCCACGCGTGCTACATCAGCGTCATCGTCAACATGCCACCGAAGAAGAAGCCTTCGGAGATGGCCGCTCCGTCTACATCAATTCCACCACCACCGCCGGAGCAGGCAGGCGGTGAAGTGGACGCCGGCGGAAGAGCGGGTGCCGCCGGTGGGTCTCGCGTCGTCACCAGATCCAAGAACAAGGCCCCGCAAGCGTCGGCGACGGTGCAGACGCCGCACCCTTCCCAGGAGGTGCAATGTCAACAACGCCCCGGTGCTCCTAGCACCGTGGTCGCGTTAGAACAAGGCCAAGCTGGTGGGTCGCGGGACGCTCGAGGTCAGCATGCACGCCCGCATGCTGGCGCGAGTGAGGTACGGTCGCCCGGACGAGGTGTTGCTCCTCCCAATCCGGTTGGGAGTCCGAGCACATCCCGCTCCTCGCGCCGCTCGTCGCCACCGCCACCCAAGACAGCAGAGGAAGCGCTGGCCCGAGCCCAGCTGCTTCTAGACTACCCTCCGGCGCCGCACAAGATCGACGACTGGAGGATGACCATATATAGCCTCATCGGCTTCGCCAATGGCGACAAGCCCCGGCAACCGAGCGCGTCGAGGCCCCGGCAAGATGCCCCGGCGCAGGCCGGCGCCGACAGGACCGCTGGGGGTGCCGCTTCCGTGCACTCCCAACCCCAAAGGCCAAGATCGCCAGCTCGCCGGACCAACCTTGACGCCGACTCCACCACGTCGTCGGACCCGCGAACTCGCCGTGATCAGCGCCACGTTCTCCAAGAACGGCAACACGAAGACGCTCGCACTCGCATCGAGCGCCGGAGAGAAGCACGACGTCAATCTGACCAGCGCGCTGGGCCCGCCGTCGACGTGCATGCACCCGGGGAACCAGGCGACTTGCCGTACGCGGCAGGTTGCCCTGCGTTCACCCGCGAACTGCGGCAAGTCCAGTGGCCCAAAACCAAGAACTTCAAGCCAGACGTGCCCGAGAAGTACGACGGCAGGATACACCCGTCGGAGTTCCTCAGCATCTACACCATCGCGGTGCAGGCTGCCGGAGGACGCGACGAGAAGATCCTCGCCAACTACTTCCCACTGGTACTCAAGCCTAACGTCAGATCTTGGCTCATGCACTTGCCGAACGGCTCCATCTCTTCATGGGCGGACCTGTGTCATCAGTTTGTCGGCGCCTTCACGGGTGGCCACAAGCCTCATGGCCAGGAGAGTGACCTCCACTTGCTCGTCCAGAAGGAGGGGGAGCCCCTGCGCAAGTATATACAAAGATTCAGCCAGGTGCAGCGCAACATCCCAGACGTCCACCCTGCCGCGGTTATTAGCGCGTTTCATCAGAACGTGCGTAACCGCAGGATGAGGGAGGAGATGGCGATGTGCAAAATCAGAGATGTCAGCGAGCTCTACGCTCTGGCCGACAAGTGTGCACGGGCTAAGGAGGGGAGGAAGATCCCCGGAGAGGTTGCCGGAGCAGAAGGATCTGACAGTGAGGATGCCGCCCCGGCAAGGAAGAACCGGAGGCGGAACAATAGGAAGAGAAAGGCTAAGGATGTGCTAGCTGTTGAGCATTCCGGCAACGGAGGCGGCTCCGACAAGGCCAAGACCGACGACTCCGGCGAGGCTGTGGTAGCCGCCGACAAGCAGGATAGCCCCGGCAAGCGGTATTGCAAGATCCACCATACCAAGGGCCATGATCTCCAAACCTGCAAGAAAGTGGAGCAGATGGCGGAGCTGCAGAAAGCTGAATACGAGCGCCGTGATAAGGAGAGAGCCCAAGGAGGTGGCGGAGGATCCGGCAAGAAGCTTCCCGCCCAGGGAGGGCTCCGCGGCAAGGCCAAGGCGCGGCAAGGAGACAGGCCTCCCCGCGGCCGCGACAAAGACGAAGATAAAGATGAAGATAATGAGATGGAGGAAGATGAGACTGATGACCAAGAGTTTCAGAAGGCAACAGAGGTGTTGTGCATCGACGGCGGCGCCTCTCTGCAAACCTCGCACCGCCAACTCAAGCAATGGGTGCGAGAAGTGAACGCCGCAGAGCCGTCTGTCGAGGCGCGCACGCCTCTCAAGTGGTCCAGCACGCCCATCATCTTCGACGTTGAGGACCACCCTGATCGCGTCACGGCGGTCGGGTGCTTGCTGATGTTGGTTTCACCAACGATCCGCAACCTCAAGGTCACGAAGATGCTGGTTGACGGCGGGGCCGGCCTGAATCTGATTTCCTCCGCAGTACTCAAGAAGCTCCAGATCCCCGACAACGAGCTTGCAGAGACTGGCACCTTTCAAGGGATAAATCCGGGAAGGAGCCAGCCAAAGGGGAAGATCACGTTGCCGGTGACGTTCGGCAGCGAATTGAACTTCAGGACCGAGAGGGTCACGTTTGACGTGGCTGATATCCCCTTACCCTACAACGGGATACTCGGCCGACCCGCACTCGCCAAGTTCATGGCGGCCTCTCACCATGCATACAATGTGCTCAAGATGCCTGCCCGATGAGCGTCATTTCTGTCCAAGGCGACAAGAGGGATGCACTCATCTTCGCCGACAAGATCTACCGGGAAGCAGCAGCCGGAGCAGAGCGTGAGCCACTTGCCGCTGAAGCTCCCCGGGGGAAGAAGAAGGCCAAGTCCGGCAAGGACAGCTCTGGTGCCCACTCCGGCAAGCGCACCTCCCCGGAGCGCTGCGCTGCCGTCGAGGATGCGCCATCGAGCTCCGCCGGCAAGTGCGAGAAGGCAAAGGCAGACCAACCAAAGACTGAGCCCGGCAAGAACGGCTCTGGTGTTCGCTCCGGCAAGCCCGCCTCTCCGGAGGGCCGCGCTGCTGTCGAGGACGCGCCATCGAGCTCTGCTAGCCAGTAAGACAAAGAAAGTTGACAAGCTTCGATCTTTTGAGTTGTGCTCTCCTAAAGCCCGCACCTTGTATGAAGAACCCGCGCAGAGGGGTCGAGTCGTGGTTAGGTTGCGCCGATGATCCGTTTCGAGTCCGCTCGACGGTATAAAAAAAAGTACACCGCAACCAACCCGGCGAGTTCATCCCACCGGAGGCAACACCGCCAGCGGGCTGCTGATGTCCTGCACTCAGCAAGTGTGTTTGCGCCGGGGGGAGGGGGGGGGGGTTCCTCGAAAGCGTGAGGATGAAAACATACAAGGGGGGGATCGGGGAAGAAGCACGGCCTCGACGGATTGCTGAAGACGGAAAAGCTAAGTCACCCGAGTTTTTGTACAGAACACTTCTTAGTCCCATGCTTTTTTATGTTATGTTCCTCGTGCGTTCGTCCTTTGTACGCAAGACCTGTGCGCGGAGGAGCCAACTCGTGGTTAAGTTGCGTCCTTGTTTTGTTTCCGAGTCCGCTCAACGATACAAGTGCACTGCAACTGGCCCGAGAAGGTTTCTTGCCGGAAACAACACCGCCAGCGGGCTGCTGATGTCCCGTACTCAGCAAGTGTGTTAGCGCCGGCAAGTTTCCTAGAAGCGTAGGGTAAAAGCGTACAAAGGATATAACGAAGTGGAGGGCGTAACGTAGCAAGCCTTGCCGTAGGGCACCCTTCGTATGAGAAACTTGTGCGCGGAGGAACTAACTCGCGGCTGAGTTGCGTCCTTGATTTGTTTCCGAGTCTGCTCAACAATTCAAGTGCGCTGCAACTAGCCCGAGAAGGTTTCTTGCCGGAAACAACACCGCCAGCGGGCTGCTGATGTCCCGTACTCAGCAAGTGTGTTAGCGCCGGCAAGTTCCCTAGCAGCGTAGAGTGTAAACATACGAAGGGCAAAGCATGGCATCGCATTGCAGAGTCGCACCATGAAAGAATAGCTTATTACAGCGCTGTCTCAGTTGTTTTCGTGGCTATAATCACAGTGACAAGGAGAAGCCGGAAGGGCGCGCTGGCGCATGGGCCCCGGCAAGCCAGCTTTGCTGGGGGCTGCAAGTGCCAAAGCGTCGGCGACAAGGGCAAAAGAAGGCACACCAGCACCTGGATCTTGGCGGAGCCAGAGTTGCCGGGGGGCTGCGAAGGCCAAGATTCCTCCCCGACAAGCTAATGTCGCCGGGGGGCTGCAGAGTCAGATAAGTTTTTCATCCCTCGTCATGCATCCTCTTATGGACCGGGGAAGGCGGGGCCACGTCCTTGAACGAGCGTGTCTTGTAAAACCCGTGCGCGGAGGAGCCGAGTCGCGGCCAAGTTGCGCCCTTGGTTTGTTTCTGAGTCCGCTCAACAAATACAAGCGCGCCGCAACTGGCCCGGCAAGGTTGCTTGCCGGAGACAACACCGCCAGCGGGCTGCTGATGTCCCGCACTCAGCAAGTGTGTTCGCTCCGGCAATTCCCCTAGAAGCGTAGGGTGGGAGCGTACAAGGCACCAAATCAAGTAAAGGACTTAGTCCGGCAAGCGTTCTCCTCTTTTCATTAAAAACATCCCAGTTTAGTAAAAGTCCATAGAGGATGAAAAACATGATAGAGAGGATTACAGATTTTAAATACAGCTAAGGCCCGAAGGCTTACAAATTGAAAGTTAAGATGCCCGTAATCCCTCTCCTCTTTCTCAGTTCAGGAGGTAGGTCAAGGAGGCCCCGGCAAGAGAAGCTTGCCGGGAAGGACAGAAGGGTCGCCTAGGAGAGCTACGGGCGCCAGAAGGCACCAAGAGAACTTCCCGGGGGCCGGCCAGGAGCTTGGCGGAGACGGAGGTGCCAGAAGCAGAGCTCGAAGACGGGGTGGTGGAACGTCAGCACACTGTCGAGGGCGCCTCGCCCTCGTACTCCGACTTGACGGCCTTGCCGCCACCCCTCTTCCTCTTCCGCAGCCTCCCTACGCCAGCCGCCCAAGGAGACGGCCCCGGGGAGTTCAGAAGGCCGGCGACCCAGATGATGGGGTCGCCGGTGGCGCGCGAGGCAGCATCTGATGCCTAGTCGGACCCGCCATCCTCGTCGTCGTCGCTGTCGCTCCCCTCCTCGTCACTCTCGCTCGAGGAGGGGCCTTCGCTATCGGAGGAGCTGTCCACACAGCATCTCGCCCGGGTGCCGGAGTCCCCGAAGACCTTGACGGCGAGAAGGTCGCCCTCCATTAACTTAAAATGGAGGGTAAACCCCGCCGTCAAGCTGTGGATGCGGGCGAACGTCTTCCACCCTCGATCGAAGTACATCACGCCGGGGGCTGGGGATACGACACTGACTCGAGTGTCGCTGATCCCGCAGCCCCTCATGCGCAACTCCAACATCTCGGGCGGATCCGGTTCCATCGCGGTCGCGAACGGGGCCGGCAGCCGGAGACGGCGACGAGGTGCTCGGCGCAGTTTGATGAAGAACTCCCAGGGGTCGTCCCCTGTGTGGACCGCCTCGAGGAAAGGAGCCGCCGGCGGAGACGAGGGAGGCGCATCGCCCCGGCCGCCTCTCCCCCGAGCGCCTCGACCACGTCCTCGACCTCGTCCGCGGCCTCGCCCCCTCCCTCTCCCCCTCGTGGCCGGCTCCGCCACCACAGGTGCGGGATAGGGAGAGGCGCGCTGCCTGGAGGCGACCCTCGCTGCCACAGTTGAAGGACCAGGATTCCCTCCCTCCATGGCAGATGGGAGGAAGAGCAACGGAAGTTAAAGACGGAGGAAGAAGAGGAAGTGCGAGACTATTGTGCTCCCCTTCCGTCCCTTTTAAAGGGCGAGGTGGGGGGCTCAGCCGCCCCGCTCAGCCAATCAAGGAGCAAGGAGGGCAGAGGAGCGGGGCCAACTCGCCATCTTCGCCCGTGACGGCTCGGTCTCCCACCTTCGCCGCCCACGACCCCCCACGCATGGGGGCCGCGTGGCGAAAAAGCGAAGCCGGAGCGACGGGTGAAATGACCTCGCCCTGCACTGTATTCACGGGGGTGGATGCCTTAAAGATCGCACGCACCGCCCACGTCTCCCACGACGCCGCAATCGACGCGTGCCGTTGCGGGGGAGCGCGGTGGACACGAAGCCCGATTCCGTGCGGACCCAGGCCACGCGTGCCCGTGCACTGTTTTGGGCCTGGCCCAACAACGCTCGACACCGTGTATGGCCCAGGCCTGGGGGCTCCTGTCGGTGTACTAAAGTAGGGGTACCTTAGTACCCCGAACTTGTGCACGGGCAGTCGCAGCACTCCCCGGCAAGGCTTGCCGGATGCCCGCCAAGGCCCTTCACCGTCTCTCATTACTGCCATTCAAGAACAAAGTACTAACCAAGAGAACGAAGGCCCCGGCAAGAGGAGCTTGCCGGGAAGGCCAACCGAGGCACCACCAAAAGACTTGCCGCGGCGCCCCGCGCGCCCCGGCAAGGCCCGACGGCCGGCAAGCTTGCCGGCACAACAAGAGAAGGGCCGCGGCAAGGCACTTGCCGCGGCAAGGCTGCCACCCACACTCCAGCGCGCCCAGCGACATGTCATCACAAGGCCATCCCAAGGGCACGTGGCGGAGCGCTACGCAGCCATGCGGAGCGAGGTGGCGAACGGAGCTGACAGAGACGCCATCGTGGCAACCGGTGGCTCACTTAACGGTCACTCCTCCTGCACTGTTGGGGCGACCAGACGGGCATTTAATGCCCTTGTCCCCTGCCGTCAGAGTTAGGTAGGGGTACTGTTGTGCACTGTTGTACCAACCCGCAATATTACCTTTCTACCCCCTCTTCCTATGCTGCCACCTGTGGATGCCCCCTTCAGAGTATAAAAGGGAGGCCCATGCGCACGTAGGGGGGGTTCGATCCATTCGATACCCAGAGCACCATATACGCTCGCACGCTCGAGCTAGATCAAATATAACCACCAAAGCAGCAGTAGGGGTTTTATCTCTCCGGAGAGCCCCGAAGCTGGGTAAAAATCGCCCGTCTCCCCCGCGCGCTCGACCTCGATCTGCTCTGCGCACAACCCCCGCTCCCTTGCCGAACCAGAAGGGCCCCCCAGTGCCCCATAGGTGCTCGAGGCCACAGAGATACGCCCCGACACTGCTGCACCAAGGTATCGAATCGTCCTCAAGAGAACCCTAGCGCTGTTCTTCTTTCTTCTCCATGCTCTCCAGGACACCGGCCTCAGACTGGACATGGAGTTACACCTTGGACTGAGACGGTGTGCCCTCAAGGAACTGCACGCAGGCGACTCCCATCTAGAGCACACACGGTGACGTGGGCGTTGGACTGAACAACTTTGTGAGCGTAGGCGGTCAAGGTAATCACTTCATATTAACTGTCCTAAACCATCGCTGGAAAAATTTATCTACAGGAGCACAGATTGATGCTAGATGGAAGTATGATTGGAAGCTATAGAGAGATTCAAAGCTTGCAGAACAAAAAGGAGATTAGGGGAGCTGCATCCTTTTCTTAGATGAAATTTAAAGATTGAAATAGCAGATGGAATAGCGGACGCAGGAAGGCAGAATGGCCGCCTCAGACGGCTGCTCGCCGGTCTGCATAAATAGGCCTCAAACACGGCCGGACGGTTGGATGTGATGTCGCACTGAACCCGCACCACAGCCAAGGACACTTGAAAGGTCAAGACGCCAGACTGGACGCCCGCCTCTATCCTCGGACATGCTTGCTTTTCACTCATCCTTCCGGCTGCCATGAAATCTACTCATGAACATATATAGCTGCGGCCGATAAGTTGGATACAACCTCTAATCACCTGTATACTCCATGATACCGCTGCTCCAATTAGTTTTGTCCTTCTCCACCCCAAGCTTTTGTTTTTTTAAATCATAATTAAACGACATCATATAATATATAACGAGATATCATCTTTGTTCCTGAAAAACACCTCTGCTTTCTTTTTCGTGTGAGACATTAGGGATAAGCCAAAGCTGCAAGGATTAATATGCAATATAGGACAAAATATTTTGTTACAGCTTAGAGTAAATATGGCTGCTGGAAATTGACTCTCTGATTCTCCTTTCAGAGTGTTTTAGCACGATCGATCTTCCCTTTATTGAGCAGCACGGTTGGAGTAATGGAGGTGAGTCAGATTTCTTACTCACATTGAAGGTTCTACTCATTATAATAGTTACATATTTACCTCCATAAAACATCTGCCGAGCCCTTCTTAGCACACCTCTTCTTTAGTTCTCCATCAGTGAGAGGACAAGATTACATATTTTACAGCATTAACAACAATCTCATTACCCGGCGCCATTCATTTGCAAGTATGGATTTCTTAGATGCCCAACTATTATTGTTAAATGCAATTATGTTCCTCACTGGCGGACATTTGCATTGTTTGGAACAAAATAGACCACCGGACAGATTTTAGAAGAATATTCTTTCCTTCATTTGGCTGTAAGACAACATAACTAAATAGTTTAGTTATTCCTATGATGTGACTATATAGTACACGTGAAAGAACTTCTACTGGTTTTTCGGCATTAACAACGGAATATTCATCTTTTAGATCACGAGTAAGAAGGTTCATATTAAAACAAAATGATTAAACACAAAGATGTCTACGAAACTTTCATCTTGATTTGTTGAGAGATTGTTGTCACTGAATCTGTAGTTGGGAAAGTGTTCGCTACCAGCTGGAGGCTTCACACATATACTAGAGGATTCATATGTATGTAAGGAATGAGGTGGTTGGTTAATTTATTCAAAACGAGCTAACCATGTAAGATCGCTAAATTGTTCGCCCATCTAGCCATAGTTTGTTCACTCTTTGAATTTATAGTTCTTTTTCCATATATACAGTGAAAATTGTACCCCAAAATTCAGGCGCAAACATGTGGGTGCATGAGTAGGAAAACTGATATACTTCGGTCCTCCCATCTAGGAGTCATAATTATTCATCAATCCGTGCTTTCTACCACAGTACTAACCATCTCTTCATTATTTTAGGATGTCTATCTTTTCTTGCGTATATTTTTTATACTAATTTCAAGAACATTTCAAGGTCTCACGTTAGGACTTAGGAGAAAGAAAAAGTATTTCGTCATATATATCTTAGATTAAGTGAAGTAATTCGAATCATTGCAGCCGAGTTAAGAGGCGACGACCAGTACCTGACAAGCTTTCGAGGTCTCACATTAAGCCTTAGGAGAAATAAAAAGTATTTCGTCATATATATCTTAGATTAAGTGAAGCAATTCAAATCATTGCAGCCGAGTTAAGAGGCGACGACCAGTACCTGACAAGCTCCTCCTATACCTTACATGGCCCAGTGCATACGATGTCCCAGTTGCAAAGAAATCATCATGCAGGTTTGGTTCGTGCATGTATTAGACAAAAAAAATCTTATGCATGCACTGTGGTTTTGGGAGGTACGGTCTCTTCAATTTTCCATGATACTCCATGAGTAGGAATTCTTGATTGTTTGCAAGTGTCGGGTTGCTGATAATTACCGGCATCTATAGGTTATTCGCTATTTGTGGACTTATAACTAGGTGAAAATAACTACTAAAAATATCATCAAATAAGGAAAATTAACCGCAGCAAACTCCGCGTGTATCCGAATTCACAACTGTCTAAAAAAATCTAAGAGTATACCCATCAACCTTGAAAAGCATAAATCTAGAAGTTTCATGGTATAGAATATATAGCATGTAAAGCACAGTTAAATGTTTCCACTTACACTAACAAAAGTAGTAAAATAAACGTCTCAGGATGTAATGTGTGGATAGAATATGAACCGCTAGAACACTGTGCATGGATCCACTATTTTCAACATAATTTTTCAATCAAACCAAACTGGATAATTTGTATTGTCCCCAGCAGAGCATTTCTGCTTAACCATGTTGGGAATGTCAATATTAACCTAAAAAAATATTGTATGGATGTATTTGCATATTTTAAGATCAAATTAACTCAATCAGGCTCCATCGTGTTGTTGTCCCAAAAATGAAAGCAACGCTGCAATAGAGCATTTCATTTTGGGGGCGACAATTTTTTATCACAGAAATCAATCATTGAGTTCTTCATTTCCAACTATTTTTCTCCATGGATGAACTATTTTTCAAATCCGGTCTAAATCTAAGGGTATGCTATCCTATGACACAACGAAAGATGCACACATTGTGACACAATTGATCTAATTACAAATTGGAAAAACATATGTGAAAGAATTTATGTGCATATTTAAATACAAATACTAAAACAATATGACTTACTCTTTTATACTTCTAATTCATAGAAACTTAGTCATATAATAAATACTGAAAGTGCTAGCCCGTGCAGTTGCACGGGTTGACGACTAGTGCGTATTAACCAGTGTGGTGTGGGTCAGACTGTGTCACACCTTTCTCAGGCCTTTCTCAGGTACAACAACGAACATTTAATCCTAGAGGTGGTTATCTTATGGAGGCCCATTGAAATTATTTCTTGCTGGACTTTGAGCGATTTGTTCCCTGAAAAGAGAGTTAAAACCTCAACAGTTGATGCACATGACCTTCTATTATTGCAAAGTTTTAAGATACAAGCATTTATCACACTGGTACAAAGGGCTGAAACGCTGAAACAACCACATGGTAATTATAGTATGTGACGCCTTATGATTCCCTATTACTACAAAATAGTAAAACTGAGAGACCTACGGGGCTCCACAGCGCTTTGGCGTTGCTAGCTGTAAGATCGCGATCACGTCGCCTGCACGTTTGTTTGGGCTGCTGCTCCGCAGAACCATCTATGCCACATGTGGTTGATTGGGCCTCGATTGTTTATTGGGCCTGTGAACTGGTTTCGGCGAATGAAGTGTAAAACACAGACGTACGTAGCGGCGTGTGTCAGCGCCACCCAACTATTCTTGTATTTTTTGTTACTAAAAAAAAGCTATTCTTGTATTTGTTTCGTCCTAGACATCTTTCATATGCAGAATTTATTTTAAAAACCTGAGCAGTCACCTAGCTAATTCTATTCCGGATGACATCATTACTATGTCATATGAAATATGCGTGTTAGGTCATGTAAATTTAATTCATATATTTTACATTTTCAAATTTTTACATGATATTTTATCATTCTAAAGTAACAAGGGCGGGCGCAGCAATGCGCGTCATCATGGTCTAGTTCATATTACAACACCACCATCCATTTCATTTTAATATAGCTTGTGCTACCACGCATCCGCATGCCATAGATAATCGCCAGATATGGGAGTGCATCTCAGACGGTGCCTTCCTTTGCCCACAAGAGATGTGCCACGAATTGGTGGCTGGTTCCCTACTAGTGTGGGTTTAAGGAGAATTGTGTGTCATTCATTTCAGGTTGTCAGAGATATGTATCGTGGAGTGGTTGAGACTACATAACTTGACTACACTTTCACTACTAGCGAACTATTATATGTAGTTTGTTGTACCTCAAATATATTTACTTTTGAGAAATATGGTCAAGTCTAGCGCATCGACACAAACATAAGACTACCCACAATTGGAGTAACATAGGTAGTAACATCACACATATCTAGATAAAATAGATAATGTGGCAAGCAATAAATGAAGAAAAAGAGCAAAGTGGTAACATAGCTAGTTACTAGTAGTATGAGTAACATCACACATATCAAGGCAAGATGTGTCTATAGCCTAATAAATAGAGTGTTGCATGTTACCACACATATGTTACTCCTCACTATAAAGGTAGTAACATAGACTAATAACATATGCATGTTACTAGTCTATGTTACTACCCATTGTGGCTAATCTAACGGGCAAGTGTAAAAGTTTTACCGCTCATTGGTTCCAGCTTGGGATTGGGAGATGTTAGCTGACAAATGATAGAATCAAAGCACATAGTATGGTTTATTTCCTAGCTCATAAATAATAAGAAGCATGTATTTGCCTGCATCATCTAGTGTGCCGATTTTCTTGGACAAGTGCAGGTGCAGCTCACACAACTGGTCTTTTTGCTTGTTCGATCCAGTACCAATGGTCGTTCCCGTTATACATTTTAGAGATACCATCCTAAATACCATAGCAAATGGTAGATGTTGATACCTAATTTCTGGTACTAAGTCTGATAGTAAGAGTAGGGGGTACGTATGAGGAGGCAAGGACCTAGCTACGGTGAGGTTGTACACACGAGTTTACGAGTTTAGGTCCCTCTTGGAGGAGGTAAAAGCCCTACGTCTCGGTGCCCTGAGGCGGTCGACTGGAATATGAGTGTGTTTGTTACAGAGGGTGCGAACCCTTGTGCCAGAGGAGGGGGGTGGATTATATAGAGTGCGCCAGGACCCCAGGCATCCCCTGTTATAGGGTTCGATGTACATTAAGACAGGGCGTTATTGGTAACGCCAGCTATAAAGACCTATCCATGATCTTTAAGACTACGGAGTGAACGCCTCACCGTTGCCATCCTGGGTGACTCTAGGTCTTCTGCACTCCGAGTGGTTTCTTGCATGGTCGAGTGACTTCATCTTGGTCAAATGGAATTAGGGTATCTGAGTGAGATAATTGGTCGAGTGGATCGCACTCCAAGGTTACTTCAGTCGGTATCTCTTGTTATACCTTGAATGTTCTTGATTCTAGGGTAGTGACCTTGGGTAGGGCATCTAGGTCAGGCCTAAGACCCTATCCTAGGTCCATGGCATCGTCATTAGCCCCCGAATGGATTGAGGTCTGAATAAAAAGAGAGTTGAAGTTGATCCCGATCTGATTCTTATACTTCGTAGGCATTTTTCCTGAGTCTGGGAATCATGCTGAAACTTCAACTTTATTTCAGCCGCCTTGATCGATTCAGAGGTCGTCGAGTGAACTATACTGACAATCTTCGAGTGTTGATATTGTACGAAATCTTCGGCGCGATTGGTTACTCTGCGGTTCTCGGATCTCACGGGATTCGAAACATTGGGGAAGCGCGCGGGACGGAACGCGCCGCAATAAATGGGGTGGATAGACAAGGGCGCCTCGATTCTCGCGCCACCTTTTTCGCCATGTATCGGTCGTGCGACTGTTACGGAATTTGACAGGACTGCTTGGGCCCATGAGCCAGCCATTCGGAAGCAGGCCCATAAAAGGCGTCGAGGCCGATGCATTTGCACAGTGTGCCTTATTCCCCTTCTTCTTCCTCTGCTTCCCCACCGCGTCTTCCTCCACTCTTGTCGCCCCCACCCCGCCCGCGCGCAGTCCGCCGCAATGGGAAAGGACAAGACGGCGGCCCCGTGGCGCGTGAAGAAGGCGACGACAACGGGGAAGGGAAAGAAGACGTGTCGGGGGTCATCGTCGAGGTCTCGATTGCCGCCTGGTTGGATCCAGGAGGACTGGATTCGATCCATGATCTAGAAAGAAGATTTGGAGGATCTGGCCGGCGCGGGCTTGATTGCTGACGGGTCTTGGAGGTTGCCGGGGAACGAGACTGAGCCTCAGCCGCAGGAGGGTGAGTGCGTCCTCCTGCAACTCATGTCGACCGTGGTTTCACTCTGCCTCCGCATCCTTTTTTCCGGGGTTTCCTGAACTTTTTTGGTGCCCAACTTCATCATTTCTCTCCCAACACTATCACATATCTCGCCGCGTATGTCTCTCTGTGTGAGAACTTCTTGGGTTGTCGACCGCATTGGGGTTTATTCAAACACATCTTTACCTGCCGTTCCCAAACTGTGAAGAAGGCAAATCCGACTGACGAAAGGACACACATGATCCAAATGTGTGGGAGTTTAGGGATTCAGATGTGGGCCAGGAGTACTTTTCCTCCTATGACTCTCCCTGAGTCGGTTAGGGGGTGGCAGTCAACCTGGTTCTATTGTCGAGATGTTCCGACCACTGGTCAGTCGACTGGTCTTCCCCCCGTCACCATGGATCGAGTCCGCCAACCCTCTTCATTGACTGTAACATCAGCAGAGAAAGTAGAGGTGTCCATGCTAGTCGACCGGGTAGTTCAATTGGTCCGTGACGGTGTGACTAGCATGGATTTGTTGGAGGTATTTCTCAGTCGACGGATCCAGCCCCTCCAAGCTCGTGATCATCCAATGTGGATATACTCAGGCACCAATGACACCGCTCGGGTCCACCCAGAGGATGTCGCCGAGGAGATGGTGGCACAGTGGCTGCGGGGCACCACTGGAAACAAAGACAACCCCAGGGGGTCTAGAAGAGTCATACAATTCGACGCCGAAAATGAGCCGGACAAGGTCTGACCTTTGTTACCGAGTGTCTTTTCATTTTGATTTGCAACTATCCTTGAATATGAGTGATGCTTGTTTAACTCCCTGCCTTGCAGATTTATACTGAGATGTACTCGATGCCAATTGGGAGCAAGTTCAGGAGGGAATGGAGAGCGTAGATGAGAGTGGCGACTGGCAATCCCCCGACGACGATGAGGAGGACAGTGATGACTCAGACGACAGTGAAGAAGTTGACTCACCACCTCTCTCAGAACACCGATCCAAATAGTCTCAAGAGCCTGCAGGTGGGCGTAGCAAGGCAGCTCCTCCAAGCACACAAGTGCAAAAACGCACTCGGACTTCGTCTCCAGAATCGTCTGAAAAGGCCGCCAAGCAGCCCAAGGTCGCCCCCTCAAAGCCTCGGAAGGCCTTGCCCAAGATCAAGATGGACGTTCCCGTCGCTTCTGCGTAAGTTTTTTGCTTTTTCCCTTTGTTTTTGCGTTGTTTGGGATTCTCTATGTTATCGTTGACTCATTCTCCTGCTGTCCAACCAAAACCTACCCGAAGCGCAAACTGTTACCACAGTTCGATGACGAGGTTCTGGAGCCCGTCCTACCAAGGTACAATACGGCTGACCAACCACCACGTGGCCGGGACAAAGTGGCACCTCATGCCGAATACCAGCCCGCACTACCTTGCCGAGCAAACAGATATACAATAGCTCGAGGATATACACATGACTTGTGACGCGATTTGGAAAAGAGAGCAGGTCAGACAAGATCAATCTATGGATCACGGGGGCGCGCCTCGATGTGCGACGACGGCCATCTGGCTGGACGTGACAAACGTAAACACATCCAGGCCAAAAACCACAAACGAGCTCCATCCGACCTACGTCACGACTTGGACCAATATAGAGGCGCCGCACACCCCCTCTACTTCACTGACGAAGTAATGGGACATGATTTTCTAGAAGGGTTTAAACCCGTAAACATCGAATCATATGACGGCACAACAAACCCCGCGGTGTGGATCGAGGATTTTCTTCTCCACATTCATATGGCCCGCAGCAATGATCTTCACGCCATCAAATACCTCCCGCTCAAACTCAAGGGACCAGCTAGATACTGGTTAAACTGTCTGCCCGAAAACTCCATTGGCACCTGGGAAGAACTGGATGACGCCTTCCTCGACAACTTCCAAGGCATATATGTCCGACCTCCGGATGCCGATGACCTAAGTCATATAATCCAATAGCCCGGAAAGTCAGCTAGGAAATTCGGGACTCGGTTCCTAACTAAAAAAAAACAGATCATCGACTGTCCGGACGCCGAAGGATTAGCGGCCTTTAAGCACAGCATCCGCGATGAATGGCTGGCCAGACACCTCAGCCAGGAAAACCGAAGTCCATGTCAGCCCTCACGGCACTCATGACCCGCTTCTGTGCAGGCAAAGATAGTTGGCTAGCCCGTAGCAACAACAATACAAGCGAACCTGGCACCTCTGAAGCCAGAAACAGCAACGGCAAGCCCCGACGCAATAGACATAAGCGTCGAAACAACGGTGATAGTACCTAAGACATGACGGTCAACGCCTGATTTAGTGGCTCTAAGTCCGGTCAGCGGAAGAAGCCATTTAAAAGGAACAATCCGGGCCCGTCTAGTCTGGATCGCATACTAGATCGACCATGCCAAATCTGTGGCACTCCGGATAAACCAGCCAATCATACCAACAGGGAATGTTGGGTTTCCAAATAGGCCGGCAAGTTAAATGCCGATAATAAGGAGAAAGGGTCGCAAAGCGAGGACGATGATGAGGAACCCCGACCACCGAACACAGGGGGACAGAAAAAATTTCTCCCCCAAGTCAAAACGGTGAACATGATATACGCCACCCATATACCCAAGAGGGAGCGCAAGCGCGCACTCAGGGACGTCTACGTGATGGAGCCAGTCGCCCCAAAGTTCAACCCATGGTCCTCCTTTCCGATCACCTTCGATCGTAGGGACCATCCGACCAGTATCCGTCATGGCGGTTCAGCCGCACTGGTCCTTGACCCAATTATTGATGGATTCCATCTCACGCGAGCCCTCATGGATGGTGGCAGCAGCCTGAACCTGCTCTATCAGGATATAGTGCGCAAAATGAGCATTGATCCCTCAAGGATCAAGCCCACAATAACCACATTTAAAGGTGTCATACCAGGTGTAGAGGCCTGTTGTACGGGCTCAATCACACTGGAAGTGGTATTCGGATCCCCGGATAATTTCCGAAGCGAGGAGTTAATCTTCGATATCGTCCCTTTCCACAGTGGTTATCATGCACTGCTCAGACGAACCGCATTCGCTACATTCAATGCGGTGCTGCACTACGCCTACCTCAAGCTCAAGATGCCCGGACCACGTGGTGTAATAACGGTCAACGGAAATACGGAGCACTCCCTCTGTACTGTGGAGCACACCGCGGCCCTTGCAGCAGAAGTACAGAATAGCCTTTTTAGGCAGAACCTCAATTTGGCAGTAAGGCCCCCGGACACCGTCGAGCGAGTCCGAACTACTTTGCGGCAGGACGGTCCAGCTCGTCCAGAGTTTGACTAGCAATTCAACCTCCGTCCCAGTCCAAATCAAGCCGCAACATTTGTCCCGCGCGTACATAACTACACACTTCAAATACCATGGGCACGGACGGAGGCATAGCTAGACCGCGGTCCACAATGCGGCTCAACCGCCCCTGGATCCGCATACCTTTACTTTTTCTCTTTCTTTTAGGGTTTTCTCTTCTTGAGGCTTTTTTGATAACCAGATCATCGGACCCATCACGGGACGGATACACCAAGGAGGCAAGGAGATTTAACGTACAAGGGAATACCCAGGTGGTCTCTACTAACGATCGCTAAACCTGTTTTACATACCCGCACGCAGCTCGCTCTTGGTCATGGCATGTTAAATAGCCTTACTTGCTTATCGCGTTACTTGTATAAGTACGCATGGACGTATTAATCAAATTACAATGGAAAATAATTCGCAGCATTAGCTTATTACTTGATCTTTTCCTTGTCTTTGTATTTTTTTATCAATTGCATCTGTACACTCTGGTACGCATTACTTTGCCAGGGGCTTCATCGCGCCCCGCAATACGGCAATAAAGTCCAAACACTTTTACAGTACAGTTCGGCACCCCGAACTTATAGCATTATATGCATCGGTTCCGAATCATGTCTTTCGTCAATAGTTGGGTTGCCTGGTTCCTGTGCTTACTACCTTACGTTCCTCTATATCGGCTAGGGTAGTAAAGGGAGAACTACTGCGATTGTGTCCCGGTTCTTCCAGACGAGCACCTCAGTAGAGAAAGCCGAAAACTGACTGTCATGATGCGGCGAGAGTTGGTCAGCTGTTCGAGAGGTTTTCAAATCCTTAGATAATTTTTCTGCTTTATGCAAGGAATCGGTTTTTATCCTATCAGGCGTCTATAGCGCCCCAACTTCGGTCTTCCGAATACCAGGGGCTTCGCAAAAAAAAAATCATCGTCAAACTCCTATGGCTAAGTGAGGGTGATAAAGTCGTATAGTCCGATTGCCTTGTTCGTTGCGTTAAACACCTCCTTGAAGGAACAAACTTTGGAGTAAAGACTGTTTATATTTATCCCAAACACCCCTGGACTGTCTACGTGGGGGCAGAAGCCGACGACTGGCCAACTCTCAGATTTTCATAAACGGCCGCACAGGAGGTAAATTTTTTAAAGTAACAAGCATTATATTACAAAGATCTTGTTTCATCTTACAGGACAAGATAACATGAATGTATTCATGGGAATATAATATCCTTGGCACATTGCTCCGCCGCAAGGCGGGATCCCTCCAGGACACTATCGAAATATAGCTCGGGTCAGTGGTGCTCCTTGCCCTCAGGTGGCCCCTCGGTCATCAGCTTCTTGGCATCCATCTTCGCCCAGTGCATCTTGGCGCGGGCAAAGGCCATCTGCGCACCTTCAACGCAGACTAATCGCTCGATGACTTCAAGCCGCGGGCAGGCACTGACAAGCCGCTTCACGAGCCCGAAGTAGCTGCTGGGCATGGGTGTCGGTGTCAAAACTGGCGGATCACGGGTAGGGGGTCCCGATATGTGTGTCTAAGGCTGATGGTAACAGGAGGCAAGGGACACGATGTTTTACCCAGGTTCGGGCCCTCTCGATGGAGGTAAAACCCTACTTCCTGCTTGATTGATGGGTTAATTATCCTTTTGCCCTCAGTGGTGTCTCTGTGCTCAGTTTTGCCCTCAGATGCAAATTGTGCTCAGTTTTGCCCCCCTAGTCCATGCACAACTACTATGACGAGGCCAAACGGCCATATTTGAGTCCATTCCGTCCGCCAGCGTTAAGTTGTGGGTCCGGAGCTTACACGTGGGACCGCGTGGACGTGGGTCCGGAGCTGACATGTAGGCCCGTGCAACTAAATCCCCAAATCATTCGTAGCTCACTCTGCCCATCCGCTTCCCCGCCGGCCGGCTGACCTGCGCCGCCGCCGGCACTTGCACCGCGGCCAGGACCTGCCCCACCACCAGCTGCACACCTACTCCACCGCTACCTTTCTGCACCTATGCTCCACGGCTGCCTGCGACGCCACGGGTGGGGCGCCCGCCACCTGCTCGACCCGCGGCGCGGCCTCCTTCCATGCGCCCGGCCGGAGCGCTCAAAGTTGGGGGCTGCTGGAGCTATTTGAACTAGGAGGAAGAACACTAGGGCCAAATGGAGAGCAGCGGCGACCCCAGAGTATTTGGCGAGGCAGGCATCGGGCCAGAGATCCGCCGCGTCCACGACTAGGTTCCCGAGGGGTAAGTCTCACCTCCTGTTTAGATTGAGCTTACTTGTGCATTTGAACACTCGATTCGAGTAGGTTTGCCCAATTAGTGTGCTGATTGCGTCTCTGTTTTTCGCCGGTTAGGATGGAGTTGCGGTTTGCTTTCTTGATGCACATTAGAAGGGACCGGTACACATTCGATGCAAAGGATCAGAAGAAATACCAAGGAGGTTTTGATTATCGGTTGCCAATGGCTAGTAATTGGAGTATCAGACAATTTGGGGAGGTAATTTGTAGCCAATATCCTTGGGGTTTGCTTGATGAAGTGGTATACGAATACTATGATGGGGAAAAGAAATGGGTTACAGTTAGTAATGATGAAGAGCTAGCTACCATGTTTGTTAGGCATAAAGAGAAAGATAATTTTCATGTGAGGCTGCAAGTTGATGTGCTTGAGCAGGCATTTGGACCTAGGATGACGGGTGCAACATCTCGGGGAGAACCAAGTCCTCGTAATGGCATCTCTAGCCAGAATAGTTCAGTTGGTGCACGACGACGTGGTGGCTCGACAAGTGTGGGCAACAGCAGTAGGGTCCCCCTTGATGTGGAGCATGATGACTACAATTCTGGGGTTGATGAAGAGAAGCTATATTCCGATGTTATTCGGAATTTACGACGGGCACCTCGGGCTGATAACCAAGATGAGGCTCACAATGCAGTCCGTGTGGATGATGTGGGGACAAATTCTCCGGGTGTTAATTTCCAGAAAATGGCCCTTGTGCTCAGCAGCCCCAGGATAACTGTTAGCTGATGAGGCACCAACTTGATACAGAAATTCCTAGCAAAATGCAAAATATGTAGTACAAGACCATTTTGGCCTATGAGTACAACAAATGGTTTCTAATTATTGATGACGGAAGCGGTTTATGGATCATCAGTGTCTATGGGACTCCAATTTCCACAGGAACAGCTGACCAGGTTAACTCCTATCTTCGCGATGCTGCTATCACTGCTGCTTAGGTTCCGGGACTGTCGCCACGGTCGCTCCTCTCCGCGCAAGAAAATCTAGCCAAGACAATAGCCAGGGACAAGCCAGTGAGTACTTTGAATGTACTCGCAAACATTGTGAACACAGATGTAAATATACCAATGATGTGCTAAAAATATTTTATGCTCATGACGTCAGTCACAAAAGGTAAATAAAACTCTGGTGCGTGCAAGCAGGTTATTTATGAAAATGCAATAACATAGTAGTATTAAAATTTATGAAAATAAATAACAAGCATGCCGCAGTCGGGCGTCTTAGCGACACCACATAAAGGGCTTAAAAGAAATGCCATAGTCGGGCGTCTTAGTGACACCACATAAAGGGCTTCAAAAGAAATGCCACAGTCGGGCGTCTTAGCGACACCACATAAAGGGCTTTAAAAGAAATGCCACAGTCGGGCGTCTTAGCGACACCACAAAAAGGTCTTTAAAAGAAATGCCACAGTCTGGCGTCTTAGTGACACCACATAAAGGGCTTTAAAAGAAATGCCACAGTCGGGCGTCTTAGCGACACCACATAAAGGGCTTTAAAAGAAATGCCACAGTCGGGCGTCTTAGCGACACCACATAAAGGGCTTTAAAAGAAATGCCACAGTCGGGCATCTTAGGGACACCACATAAAGGGCTTTTTAAAGAAATGCCACAGTCGGGCGTCTTAGCGACACCACATAAAGGGCTTTAAAAGAAAACACAGTGAATATCCAGGAGGTAGAACCATCCCAGGGATATTCGATAATACCAATAATATCACGGGTTAGTCAACAATAATAATAATCTTAATCATCACAAGTCACAAGTTGCGATTCCAGTTCTGGTTTAACAGTTTCACCTTCGAAGACCGACACTAAGACCGACACTTGACCCATCCCAGACTGTAATCCTTAACCATGGACACGGCTATTCGAATAGGTTTAATCTCTGCAGAGGGTGTACTCTTTACACACGAGTAACAGATTCCTTTAGTCCATCGGGACTAATTCCGTCTATGGCCTTTTTGTTGCAAACACACCTAACTTGCACACACCGGCTTAACTCACATGTGTCTGGAATCACCCACGACACCTGTCAAGCAAAACTCTAAGTGGGGAAGCTACAACCTCGACGTAACATGGGATCACAAAATTTATACCGCGCGCAAAACTGGGGAAGCTACCCCCTTCGGCTACAACTGAAACACCCATGCTCCCGGACCTGGTGGCATGGCTACCGGATGCCTCCAGTATCTTCCACCATGGCCTCTCTGTACGGTGTGTGCTAGGAAAGGGGTTGACAACTTATTGAACCGTACCCTACTTATTGTAGAGACGAGTGGTAGTACGAAGCAAGTATGGGGGTTACTGGCACAAGACTCGATCTACGGTCGACTCAGGAGGTAGTAATATTTCCTGCAACATTAACATAACAATGCATATTCTTCAACCAACAGATAGAAACACCACGTGACATACCCCATCATGCCCTACCGGACACGACCGTCTCGACGGAGGACTAGGGACAAGACCACGTCTACCCAAGACAGAGGCCTTCCCGGCATTCCTTCCAGTATGCATCAAAGGCGTATGACGATGATTTCCATCACAAATCATGTCAACTCCATTTGCATGAAATTCATTAATATGCACTTATGAGTAGGATCACATCCTCACATAAAACAACGTATGCTTGTGTCGGGGTGGTGTTGTCACCGAGTCAACCAACACAAACAAAAAATTACTCCAGGGTTCAAAATGCTTGCCTTCAGGTCATGGGAAAGCAGGGTGCATTCCAAAATATCTTGAAATCTTCAAAAATCCTATTAAAAGAATATATTTGAATTAACACACAAAATCAAAACAGCACAAAAGTTGTTTCATGAAAAAATTTCAAATAAATCCTAAAATAAACTTGACAATATTTGAAAGAGGTAGGAGAAAGAATTAATTTATTTGGAGTTGTATTTAAAAAGATACAGTTGGTCAAAGTTTGGTCAAAAAATCTATTCTTTAAATAAAAACAGAAAAGAAAACATTTTGAAATATACGTACACGTCGAAGGCGTAATCTGGAATTGCGCTTCCGCTTATCCAGCGTGGACTGCACCTGAGTCACTGATAGTGGGCCCGCCTGGCCCACTGGTCAGGTTTGACTAGTCCACTTCCCTCGTCTACCTCCATCCGAGAGGGAGGGGCGGGACTCCGGCGACGCTCGCCGGCGAACGGCGGCACCGCTCCATAAACAGAGGTCACCCGCGGGCTCAGGGGGTCGAGGCGGTCACTCCGGTGGTTGTTTTGTTCTGTGGGGTGGACGGAGCTGCCGGCGGCGAGCTCCGCGGCGGACGGTGGTCGTCGGGAAAAAGTGAGATTTCGCCTGCGGCGAGTCCCGATCAAGATTGAGTAGGGGGACGGACTCACGACAGGGTGAGGGGGTTCCTGGTGGAGAGAGTGGAGAGGGGGAGGCCTTGGTTGCACCGAACGGAGCCGGGAGGCGGCGGTGGCCAGACTGGCCGGAGTGGGGGAAGACGGCCTCTTTCTCTCCAATTGACGGCAACGGGGGCACCAGGAGCACGGTGTGAGGCTGCTAGTTTGCTCGGAGGGCTCGAGGGGCTTCCTTATATAGGCGAGTCGAGGCGGTTCGACGGCGGCCGCGGATAAGGGCGTCGGCGACCGTCTTCTGTAGTTGCAGGGCAACATGGTGCGGCTGGGGATGGCGGCAGGAGCTAGCGGACGAGCGGCTACTGCTCCAAGGGCGCGCTGGCGAGCAGAGATGGCTTGGGCAGCGCTGGCTAGCGCAGGAGCTGTCGGGCGGCGGTGGCGGCTAGCGGCTGGCCTGCCAGAGACGTGGCGTGAGCTGCGGGCTCGTGGGGTGCAGAAGGGGACACGGCGTGCTGGCTGCGGTCGGTCACGGACCGGAGTGAGCGCGGGGCGGGACACGGCGACTCGGGCGCACGTGCGTGCCAAACGCACGCTCTGGGCGCGCCCAGAGCATGCACGGGATGTGCTCGACGAAATGCTATGGTATGCTAGGGGGTTTCAAACCACAAGAGAGTTAGTAGAGTGGGGTTATAAGCTAGGGCAAATCCATGGGACAAGCATGATAGGTCAGGGGCTCAAGTTCACAAAGTAAACTTGAAATCATGCCAAATCTGGCTATGCACTCAGGGTGTTTGAGAAAATGCCAAAGGCACCTAGGCAAATCTTGGGGTGGCCAAATCTCCCAGAGTGAGGCCTCTTTAGAAGAAAGAGGGGATGGTGAAGTTAGTTTGCAACATGGAGAAACTTGCTAGTGCAAGTTTTGCAAAACTGCACTTCTGGACAGGGGGTAAATGGCCTCATTACATGAACCAAAAGTGTTCCAAAGAGTGCATGCTCCTAGACTTAGAGGTTTTGCAGGGTTGACTACAAGCATGAGAAAACACAAGGTCAATAGAGCAAGAATGAATGGGGTTGCAGTAGAAAACACAAGTCTGGTCCAGAATGAAAAAGAGGTTGATGCATTTAATTTTTTCAAGGAACAACACTATGTTTTTGCATAAAGTTGGATGGCATGCTACCACTGACATCCCAAAATTTTGGTGGAGGCTCTAGGGAAATATTTAATTAGGCTATAATGCAAAAGTGCCCACTAGACCAGATTTGAAAAACAGGTGCAACATTCAAAATATGCAATGAAATAATTATATTATTACACAAAAGTGATTTAGAGACATCAAATGACATCTCCAATTTTTGGTTGGATTTTTAGATAAATATATCAAATGGTTGCAGTTCAAAAAGAGCTCCAAAACTTAAAGAAAGTCATTTTAATGAATAAAGCTCAGGGTGAAATAATTTAATAAATAAATCTACTGAATAAGAAAATGATATATAGAGAGCATAGAAGTCCAATATATTTTGGAAAGCTCCACTTGGGAAAATAAAACTCCTTAACAATAAAAGAAGAGTTCTGAATTCAACAGAAAAATCCAGAATGAAAAATTTTAAAACTCCTGGCAAAATTTTAATGTATAAAACTTGGTTAAAATTTTTGGGGTGTTACAATTACTACCCCCCTTAAGAAAAATCTCGTCCTTGAGATTTGCTAAGGGTTGCAAACAAAATACTTGGTCAAAAGATCATTTTACTAAAGCAGTAAAAAGGTGGCTACAGTGAGGGGGCAATAAGTGGTGAGTAACTATAGTGTGGGCTACTGGCGTTGTGTGGAGAAGTTCCACGCTTAGGAAAAACGAGCGATTTCTATGCTGGACGCCATGAATTTAGAATAAATTCTAATTCAACAATACGCTGGTCGTACCCGAGAGCACAGTGCTCCCTCTGGCTGACAGGTGGGACCAGGGCCCGCTGTCAGTCTCTCCTCCTTCCTCTGGCTCTCTCTTCTTCCTCTCTCCCGCGCGCTTTCCCGGCTTTCTCCACTGGCGACGTCTAGCACGTAGGGCATCTAGGCCGTACTGCGGTAGTGCGCGGCGTGCTTGCTGCCGGTGCAGTGTGCACTCACCTCGCGGGCTAGTGCGCTGTCGGCACTGCTCGCGGATTCACCTCCGAACACCGACGATCGGGCGACGAGGGGCGCTGGTGGACTTCACCCACCGTACTCCGATCTTGAGCTATAAAACGACCGCGGTGCTCCTTCTTCATCGTCGCACTTGGCCTCGTTTCTCCTCCTCCTTCTCCTCCATTACTGCTTACCGGAGCTCGAGACGAGGCTCCAATGGCGGAGATGGTGCCGGACTGGTACGTGATCCTGGTGTGTGGAGGGCTGGCGGTAGTGCTGGTGCTCTCTGTGCTCCTGTCACTAGTAGAAAAGGGGGCAATGGTCCAGGCCGGTCCAGCCCATTAGTCCCGGTTCAATCCAGAACCGGGACCAATGGGAGCATTTGACCCGGTTTGTGAGCCCCGGGGGCCGGCTGGGCCACGTGGGCCATTGGTCCCGGTTCGTCTGGACCTTTTGGTCCCGGTTGGTGGGGCGAACCGGGACCAATGGGCCCACTCCTGGCCCACCACAATTGGTCCCGGTTGGTGGCATGAACCGGGACCGAAGGCAAACCTTTAGTAACGGTTCGTGCGACTAACCGGGACCAATGGTGGTGCCTATATATACCCCCCTCGCGCAAGAGCAGAGCACATTGCTCTGTTTTTTCTGGCCGAGGGGGAGAGGGCTTGGTGGTGCTCTAGCTCACCTCCTATGCACACAAGGTGTTCGATGGAATGCCCGAGCCACACTACTTAAGGTTTCTCCTCTCCAAGCTCGACCGCCAAGCTCCATTTTCCTCCATATTTGTCTAGGTTTAGCGGTCCGTCACGCCCCGCCCCGTCTTCAACGTCGTCGATCGCCCGCACCGATCTCATCGCCGGCACCACCGTGGTGAGCCTCTTGTTCTTATCTTCTTTCTGAAAAGAAAAATATTCTTATTTGTAGGTTTAGATAGATATATACTTGTATAATTTTCTTACTTTTATTATTGCATCTTATATAGTGTGATGGTTTTGGTATCTGCCCCCGTCGGCCCTCGTCCTGTCTATGATTCGGATGTGGTATATATTATCTTTTCATAACTATTGGTTCATTTATTGTTTATGACAATTATGCCGACCAACGTGACATAGATTTTATTCATCTAGGAGGTTGTTGAACCGGAAATTCCAACCGATCCTATTGTCGAGAGGTTAAATTAAGTTGAAGAAGAAAACAATTTGTTAAAGGAAAAATTAGAAAAATTGAGGAGGAGAAGATGATATTGGAGTTGCATGTTGCGGATGTCGTCGATGATCACAAGATCAAGATGGATGCAATGCGCTTGAAGATTAGAAAGATTAGAAAATATGCCATTCATACCGAGGCTTGGTATCATTATGCCGTTGGATCAGTTGTTACATTGGTTGCGATTATGATCGCATTTGTTTTCGCATTGAAATGTTTTACATAGTTTCAGTGTATGGTTTAATTAATTTAGATGCTCTGCAGAGCTTTATGTTGTTAGATGAGAACTATGTATGTACTTTGGTTTTAATGTGATGATGAACTTCTATTAATTTGGTCACTTAATTATCTATTCATGATGTTCTGTAATGATTTTTGACACACTTAATTATATATAATGCACACAGATGAACCGGCAATGGATGTACGGTTCAAGACACACCTCCGAGTACATTAAGGGCGTGCATAATTTTCTCGAAGTGGCTGAGGCAAACAAGCAGAATGGTTTTATGTGTTGTCCATGCCCTATATGTGGGAATACGAAGTCTTACTCTGACCGAAAAATCCTCCACACCCACCTGCTTTACAAGGGTTTCATGCCACACTATAATGTTTGGACGAGGCACGGAGAAATAGGGGTTATGATGGAAGACGGCGAAGAAGAAGAGTAGGATGACAACTATGTGCCCCCTGAATACGGTGATGCTCTAGAAGATCAAGAGGAACCAGACGATGTGCACGATGATGCTGCAACGGGCGAAGCTGCTGAAGATGAAGAGGAACCAGACGATGTGCCCGATGATGATGATCTCCGTCGGGTCATTGTCGATGCAAGGACGCAATATAAAAGTCAAAAGGAGAAGCTGAAGTTCGATCGCATGCTAGAGGACCACAAAAAAGGGTTGTACCCCAATTGCGAAGATGGTAACACAAAGCTCGGTACCGTACTGGATTTGCTGAAGTGGAAGGCAGAGAATGCTGTGCCTGACAAAGGATTTGAGAATCTACTTAAAATATTGAAGAAGAAGCTTCCAAAGGATAACGAATTGCCCGACAGTACATACGCAGCAAAGAAGGCCGTATGCCCTCTAGGATTGGAGGTGCAGAAGATACATGCATGCCCTAATGACTGCATCCTCTACCGCGGTGCGTACAAGGATCTGAACGCATGCCCGGTATGTGGTGCATTACGGTATAAGATCAGACGAGATGACCCTGGTGATGTTGACGGCGAGCCCCCCGGGAAGAGGGTTCCTGCGAAGGTGATGTGGTATGCTCCTATAATACCACGGTTGAAACGTCTGTTCAGAAACGGAGAGCATGCCAAGTTGATGCGATGGCATACGGAGGACCGTAAGAAAGACGGGAAGTTGAGAGCACCCGCTGACGGGTCGCAGTGGAGAAAAATCAAGAGAAAGTACTGGGATGAGTTTGCAAGTGAGCCAAGGAACGTATGGTTTGCTTTAAGCGCGGATGGCATTAATCCTTTCGGGGAGCAGAGCAGCAATCATAGCACCTGGCCCGTGACTCTATGTATCTATAACCTTCCTCCTTGGATGTGCATGAAGCAGAAGTTCATTATGATGCCAGTTCTCATCCAAGGCCCTAAGCAACCCGGCAATGACATTGATGTGTACCTAAGGCCATTAGTTGAAGAACTTTTACAGCTGTGGAATGGAAACGGTGTACGTACGTGGGATGAGCACAAACAGGAGGAATTTAACCTAAAGGCGTTGCTGTTCGTGACCATCAACGATTGGCCCGCTCTCAGTAACCTTTCAGGACAGACAAACAAGGGATACCACGCATGCACGCACTGTTTACTTGACACCGATAGTATATACCTGGCAAGCTGCAGGAAGAATGTGTACCTGGGCCATCGTCGATTTCTTCCGACCAACCATCAATGTCGAAAGAAAGGCAAGCATTTCAAAGGCGATGCAGATCACCGGAAGAAGCCCGCCATGCGTACCGGTGATCACGTACTTGCTATGGTCAATGATTTACACGTAATCTTTGGAAAGGGTCCCGGCGGACTAGCTGTTCCGAGTGACGCTGGGGGACACGCACCCATGTGGAAGAAGAAATCTATATTTTGGGAACTACCCTACTGGAAAGACCTAGAGGTCCGCTCTTCGATCGACGTGATGCACGTGACGAAGAACCTTTGCGTGAACCTGCTAGGCTTCTTGGGCGTGTATGGGAAGACAAAAGATACAGCTGAGGCACGGGAGGACCTGCAACGTTTGCACGAAAAAGACGGCATGCCTCCAAAGCAGTATGAAGGTCCTGCCAGCTATGCTCTTACGAAAGAAGAGAAGGAAATCTTCTTTGAATGCCTGCTTAGTATGAAGGTCCCGACTGGCTTCTCGTCGAATATAAAAGGAATAATAAATATGGCAGATTAAAAGTTTCAGAACCTAAAGTCTCATGACTGCCACGTGATTATGACGCAACTGCTTCCGGTTGCATTGAGGGGGCTTCTACCGGAAAACGTCCGATTAGCCACTATGAAGCTATGTGCATTCCTCAATGCAATATCTCAGAAGGTGATCGATCCAGAAATCATACCAAGGCTAAGGAGTGATGTGGTGCAATGTCTTGTCAGTTTCGAGCTGGTGTTCCCACCATCCTTTTTCAATATCATGACGCACATCCTAGTTCATCTAGTTGACGAGATTGTCATTCTGGGCCCCGTATTTCTACACAATATGTACCCCTTTGAGAGGTTCATGGGAGTCCTAAAGAAATATGTCTGTAACCGCGCTAGGCCAGAAGGAAGCATCTCCATGGGCCATCAAACAGAGGATGTCATCGGGTTTTGTGTTGACTTCATTCCTGGCCTTAAGAAGATAGGTCTCCCTAAATCGCGGTATGAGGGGAGACTGACTGGAAAAGGCACGCCTGGAAAGGACTCAATAATATGCAGGAACGGATATTCTTGGTCTCAAGCCCACTACACAGTTCTGCAGAACTCTACCTTGGTGACCCCGTATGTCGATGAACACAAGAAGAGTCTGCGCTTCAAACACCCGGAGCAGTGCGACGACTAGATTACATGTGAACACATCAGGACTTTCAGCAGTTGGTTGGAAGCACGTATCAGAGGTGACAACACTGTTTGTGACGAGCTGTACTTGTTATCCAGGGGACCATCTTTGACTGTATTGATTTGGAAAGGATACGAGATAAATGGGAATACATTTTACACGATTGACCAAGATCAAAAGAGCACCAACCAAAACAGCGGTGTCCGCTTTGATGCAACAACCGAGAGGGGAAAGGACACATCTTATGGTTACATAGTGGACATATGGGAACTTGACTACGGACATGATTTTAAGGTCCCTTTGTTTAAGTGCAAATGGGTCAATCTGTCAGGAGGCGGGGTACAGGTAGACCCACAGTACGGAATGACAACAGTGGATCTGAAAAATCTTGGGTATACTGACGAACCGTTCGTCCTAGCCAATGATGTGGCACAGGTTATCTATGTGAAGGACATGTCCAGCAGACCGAGAAAGAGAAAAGATAAGGAAGCAAATACATCATACGATGAGCCAAAGCGCCACATAGTTCTTTCAGGAAAAAGGGACATCGTGGGAGTGGAGGACAAGACAGACATGTCTGAAGATTATGAAAAGTTTCATGAAATCCTCCCTTTAAAGTCAAGGCTGACCCCAGCATCCTGATAAACGATGAAGATTATCCATGGTTACGGCGCAATAAGCAAATGACACAAGCGAAGAAAAAGTGAAGACTTTCTCCCGCAACTATTATGATGATACCATGCCAACTTTGTAACTGACGAGTATGATACCATTGTTCGTTTTGTACATGCACATGCTATGTGTGGGTCAATTTATGATACCATCCCAACTTTCAACTTTTTCAGAGTTCATTTGAAATGCTTTACTGTCTTATGGTTCGGCCCTCGTAATAATTAAAAATAGCAACAATAAGTATTTTGTTGTAAGTAGAAACAAAATAAAATAAATAAAGTAAGAAAGAAAACAAAAAAAGAAAAAAAATGGAAATTTATAATTTTCCTAAAACTAAAAGCAAAAAGAATTAAAAAATAAAGCAAAAAACAAAAGAAAATAAATAATGCAGAAAACAAAAAAAAACAACAATAAGTATTTTGTTGTAAGTAGAAACAAAATAAAATAAATAAAGCAAGAAAGAAAACAAAAAACAAGTGTTTTCAAATTTGAAAAGTAATGGCACTAACAGAAAGTTTATAATTTTCCTAAAACTAAAAGCAAAAAGAATTAAAAAATAAAGCAAAAAACAAAAGAAAATAAATAATGCAGAAAACAAAACAAAAAAACAACAATAAGTATTTTGTTGTAAGTAGAAACAAAATAAAATAAATAAAGCAAGAAAGAAAACAAAAAAAAAGTGTTTTCAAATTTGAAAAGTAATGGCACTAACAGAAAGTTTATAATTTTCCTAAAACTAAAAGCAAAAAGAATTAAAAAATAAAGCAAAAAACAAAAGAAAATAAATAATGCAGAAAAAAAAACAAAAAAACAACAATAAGTATTTTGTTGTAAGTAGAAACAAAATAAAATAAATAAAGCAAGAAAGAAAACAAAAAAAAGTGTTTTCAAATTTGAAAAGTAATGGCACTAACAGAAAGTTTATAATTTTCCTAAAACTAAAAGCAAAAAGAATTAAAAAATAAAGCAAAAAACAAAAGAAAATAAATAATCCAGAAAACAAAACAAAAAATGGAAAAAAAATAAAAATAGCAACAATAAGTAAAGAAAACAAAAAACAAAAAAAGTGCCCCCTACTGGGCCCCCACAGCCTGAATATGACTTGAATCCCTACTTTGGGCCAGGATTCAGGCCCGCAGAAGGCCCAGAAGGCCCATCGGGCAAAGCAGTAGCAAGTAGGCCCATAAGCCTGCATTTGAGAGGAGTTCAAGAGGGGAGCGGCAGTGGGTCTTATAAACCACTGCGCTCCCCTCTCAACTAGCGAGGTGGGACTAAACTTTGGCCCCGATGCGGGCAGCACAGGGGCCTTTGGTCCCGGTTGGTGGCACCAACCGGGACTAAAGGGGGGGGCATTGGTCCGGGTTGGTGCCACCAACCGGGACCAAAGGCCTCTTTTTCGGCAGCCCAAAGGGCGGGAAGCTGCGGCCTTTAGTCCCGGTTGGTGGCACCAACCGGGACTAAAGGCGGCATTAGTCCCGGTTGGAGCCACCAACCGGGACCAATGCTCCTTGTATATAAGTAGCACTTCGCAGTTTTGCAGAGTTCATCGCCACCAGTTGCCCCCCGACGACGCCGAGCACATTGACGCCGCCAGGCTGCCCCGACACCGCCCGCCGTCCCCGCCGTCGCCGTCGCCGTCGCCCGTGCCCGTCGTCGTCGCCGGCCTCCCCGAGCCCGCGCCGTCCTCCCCGAGCCCGCGCCCGCCGTCGTCGCCGCCAGGCTCCCCCGTGTCGCCGTCACCCGCCCCCGCGCCCCGCGCCCCGAGCCCCTGCCCGTCGCCGTCGCCCGCCCCCGCGCGCCGCCACCGCTGTGAGCCGCCGCGCCGCACTGGCTCTATTTTTTCATTTTTATTAGTTTAGTTTTTTTGTTCATATATATATATATATATAATGTATATGTGTTTGTATGTGTCTATCTGTATGTAATGTTCAAAAATTGTTCAGATTATATTTTTGTTGATATATGTATTTATTGTTCATATGTACTGTATTAATGTTTTCATATATGCAAAAGATAGATTTTTAGAAAAGTTAGGTTTTTTTTCTGTTCATAGATTTTTGTTGTTGATATTAATTATTGTAGAATATGCAAATGTTTGTATATTCATATGAACAATGCATTAGGCAAAACCTTTGTTTTTTTTGAAATTTTCTATTTGAATTTTTTTTCAAAACAAGCAATACTAAAAGAATGAGAGGAAAAAGGAAAATAAGAAGAGGAAGAAAGGAGAAAAAGAGGAGAGGAAGAAGAGGAGAAATAAATAAGCAGAGGAAAAAAGAAGAAAAAGAAGAGGAGAAGAAGAAAGGAATAGAGGAGAAAGAAGAAATTCTATTTTTTCTTCTTCTCCTCTATTCCTTTCTTCTTCTCCTCTTTTTTTTCTTCTTTTACTTCTTCTTCTTCCTTCTTCCTTCTTCCTCTTTTCTTCCTTTTCCTTAATTATTTTCCTTTCTCGAGGGAGAAGAAGAAAAAGAAGAGGAGAAGAAGAAAGAAAGGAAAGGAGAAAGAAGAAACTTCAACACGAGGGGGTGGTACCGATACCCCCTCCCCGATAACATTATTTTCCCATGTATATGTATGTCGCGTCGTTGTCGATATAACCCCCTCTAGATACAACTGCAGCAACCCCCCTCGGCCCTCTCGCTCGACCAAAACACTCGAGGACACCCAAACCCTAGAGAGAAAATGATGTTGCAGGTCTCCTACGTACCCCCTACCGCCGCGCCCATACCCGACAAATTAACTCTCTCGAGGCCACCCAAATTTATCAAGTTAAAAGAGCGTTATCGTCGAGGCCACCCCAAACCCTTGAAGCTTTGTGTTGAGGCGACCCCAAACCCTAGAGAAGCAGCGTCGAGGCCACTAACATGATTCCTTATTGTGATTAACTAGCTAGTTCTACGTTTTCCACTATGTACCATGTTTGAATAATAATTGACATGTTGTCAATATTTGCAGAAACTATGGAGCACTCCCGAGACGAAGAAACAGAAGCGATGTTGGGGGAAATAATCGCAAATGGAAGTGATGATGTTGCGTCATTTCTCATCGACACCGTTGGTCAGCTGGATGAAGAAGAGGGCTATGATTATGATGGCTTCGACCCATTAATGCCGGTACAAGAGGAGGGCTATGTTCATGATGGCTCCGGTGACACAATGGAGGTACAAGACGAAGGAGACCGTGCTGACTGATCCGGTCACCGAACCGAGTCCGTCCAGGTATATATATATTAGTTAAGCCCATGCTGACAAGTTAATTGATGCATCCATTGTTTTGGTATATGTACACATATTAATTACTATCGTCTTTCTTCCTTATAATTTGTAGCCCTCCGGATCGAGCACAACTTCGGTAAGTAGACGAGGCCCGAAGAAAAAGTTGAGCTCGGATAAAAAGTTTGAGATCATAGAAATCGCGCCCGACGGCGAACCGATTGAACCCATCTGGACAAAGAAGGCATTTTCTGCTCAGTGCGGGGTTCTTGTTAGGGACAGGATCCCGATCATCATCCAGCAATGGTATAAGCCTGCTGAGGATGAAGATGCTGAGGTGTCTTATGTCAATGATATGCAGAAAGAAGATCTTTGGACTGAGCTAAAGGCAAATTTCACCCTACCGCCAGAGGAGGATCCGGAGAAGCCAGTTAAATAGCAATTAATCAAGTCTTGTGCTCTTAAGAAGATGGCAGGCCTAATGAGGAGGTGGAGGAAAGAGCTGAACCAGTTTGTCAGGAAAAAAGAGACACCAGAATTCATCGGCAAATATGAGAAGATCAAAGATCACTGGCCCGCATTTGTGGCCCACAAGACATCGGAAAAGAGTAAGAAGATGTCGGAGACAAACAAGAAAAATGCTGCGAAGAAGACGCTTCACCATCGCATGGGGTCAGGTGGCTACCTCAAAGCCCGGCCTAACTGGTCCAAGGCTGAGCATGATTTGCTTGAAAAAGGGATCGAACCAGAGACAATGCGTTGGCCAGACCGTTGCCGGACTTGGTTCTTCGGGGCTGGTGGAACCTTGGACCCTGTAACAGGGCAGTGTCAGTGGACGGACGAGCAACTGCAAACACCAGTCAAGAACCTTCGACATTATATCGATGCAGCGCAGCGAGGGACGTTGCTTCCAAACAGGGAGAAGGACGAGCTCACAATGGCCCTTGGGAATCCCGAGCACCCTGGACGGACACGAGGCACGCCAGGCTCCCTTCCGTGGAAGGTTGGTTTTCCGGACGCAGGGGGTTACAAAACCCACAAGAGGAGGAAGAAACTGGAGCAGGACCAAATGCAGGCGCTGCTTGGAAGGGTAATGGGGCTAGAGGATCGAGAAGAGGAACGAGAAGCAGCAGATCGCAACAAACGACATGCCGAAGCTTCCCCCGAAGCTACCCCGCCATCTCAGTAGAGAAGCAGCATTGCTTCCACCGAGCTGCTTCAGCCGGAGCATGTCTTGACGGCTCCTGCCAGCTATCCCGTGGATGGTATCACAGAGTCTCAAAATTGCCACATTATGGCGCGATGCATGAATTTGAAGGTCAAGGCGGCTGTTGGCCAAGTTTATCCTAGTGGACCCGGCACAACTTATCACTGCCAGCCAATTCCAAAAGGATTTGCTAAGGTGATGGTGGATGAAATAACGGAGGGATTTGAGGACCTCGCGCTTGAGCACCCTACCGATGAAGGGGAGACTAGGCTGGGTTCTGCTCTGAAGACTCCATGCCTATGGCGGAAGGAGCTCATCGACCTTCTGAACTGGACGCCTCCGCCTCCTCCTCCTCCTCCGGTGAGTCAGGGCACTCCGCCTCCTCCACCGCCTCCTCCTCCGGCGAGTGACGACCAGGGCACGCGTGGCGGCACTCCGCCTCCTCCACCGCCTCCTCCTCCAGCGAGTGACGATCAGGGCACGCGTGGCGGCACTCCGCCTCCTTCTCCGGCGCGTGGCGGCACTCCGCCTCCTCCTTCTCCGCCTCGCCAGCAAGGGCGGAAGAGACCCGCCGCCGCCCCGGCTGCTCCGACGCGTCGTAGTCCTTCTCCTCCGCCTCGTAAGCAAGCACGAAAGAAGACAGACGCCGCAGCCGCTCCGTCTGCTCCGGCGTCTAGCAGCACAAGAAGAGAGAGGCAATACAGATACGGTCCACCTCTAAAGCCTGTAGAGAAGTTACTGTACGAGAGGACCAAGGAGGAAAACAATACGATCGTGCAGGCCCAAGTGAAGGAGTTCTTTGAAGGGGTGAAAGCAAAGATACATCCACCTCCGGAGGAGAAGGTAGATCCGGTGAAAGCAAAGCGCACTCTCGATGCCCTGAGGAAACCACCAAAGTCTCCGCTGAGAACCAACTATGAGCGCATTACTGAACAGACATATCTCCAAGCCAAGCGGTCGGGAACTACTGTCAGTGATAAAAGGTCAAAAGAACAACGAGCAAAGGGGAAATAAATTGCCCATCTCGGCGAACAAGCACAGCAATAGTGCCCCCCGATCAATGTGTCTAATCCTCCGGGGACGGTGGCCGGTTATGGCAATCTTGAAGATTACCTGCCTGACGATGTACTTCCTGATTTCATGGAGGTGGACTTATTCAGATACGAGTATGGGAAGCCTCTCGTCAAAGATGAAAAGTCTCTGACAACAATGATGCGAAGATTCCATAGTTGGTACATGAAAACCTGCAGAGAGTCTGAGGGGACGAACACTTTGTATCTGAAAATTAAAGAGGAGCACGACCTCGTTTCAAATGATGTGTTGGCTATTCCATTTGAGGAGTTCTTCGAGTTCTTCAATCAAAAGGCCCTCGATAAATTAATGGTCTTTTGCTACTGCCTGTAAGTACTATTTCTGTCATTAGTCTGTATATATAGCTCGGCTCTTTCATTGCATGTATTTTTAATTAATTATCCTCAATATATTATGCAGATTGAAGATCGTCGAGTGCAAAAAAAATGAAGTTTATGATATTGGGTTCATTAACACAAATATCATAGATGTATTTCTAGTTGAAAAGAACGTCCAAGAGGCCGAGGACAACTTGCTACAATCGTTAATCAAAAATCAAAACAAAGATACCATACTCTTTCCTTACAACGGCCCATGAGTGTTACTGTCGTGTGCATATTCGGTTTCCCTTATTACTCGAGCAAGGTTAATGTAACTGATGAGTTATGCATGCGTGTGCATGTACCACTATATTCTTCAGGAGATTAAGCTTGAGTGTGGACTAGTAACCGTCTTAGACTCGAGACGGAAAGATCCCAGCACCTATGCGGACATGACTGAAATGCTCAGCAAGTAAGTTCAATCGATCATTATCGCACCATATCGGCAACTTTTTGTTCGTTTCCTGATATCTCAAGTAATAATAATTATTTCTTTGTCTTGCCGGGTTTGGAAACAGTTCACCGCACAAGCTCCGGGACTGCCGAAGGAGCTGCAATATGTATACCCGAAAGTAAGTACTACTGGCGCGCATCTCCCGTTGATTCTATAGCTATACTTTCATCAATGCCATTTATATAATGCTTCATTATCAGTTTGATTGACCACTATTTCTCGTAAAGTGCTTGTGGCAAGAGGAAGGGAATGATTTCTGTGGATACTACGTGTGCGAGTTCATCCACAACGCGACTTTGAAAAACAAGCGGGGCTACTCTTGAAGACAATATGAAGTGCGTAAGCAATAATATTCACAAATTCATTTTATTACACCATCATTTTTGTTGAGTTTCATTCATATATATGTATTAATTAACCCCCTTCTTCAAATTAATTAGACGTGGCAGATGCGGGATGAACTCCTACCACCAGATCGCATGAAAGCAATTTAAGAGGAGTTGGCGGGATTCTTTCTTGAACACGTCATCAGTAAAGCCAGAGAATACCATGTGGAACTTCATTTCAAATGCTAGTGGTTTGTAATTAAGATATCTTATATAGATTGTACATGTATGTAGCCAGTAAAACTTGTTGTTCGACCAATCTCTCGGAGAAGGAGAGGTCGATCGATCACTTCTCTCGGTATGCATGACGAACTTCTGTACTGAATGGTTCTCTCGATCACTTATGTATATATACTACGTAGCATCGACCAAGCACGGACATAAGAGAGGACACTTCTCTCTATTAATTAGCTAGCTAACACAATATACGAAACACCTAAATTAACCCCCCAAAACCCCCAACCCCCCTCCTTAAAAAAAACAAAAACCCCAGCCACTGGAATGCAGACACGTGGATGCCTTTTGGTCACGGTTGGAGCCACCAACCGGGACCAAAGGCCCCCTGACTGGGCTCGGCACACAGGGCCACGTGGAGGCACATTGGTTCCGGTTCGTGTTTGAACCGGGACTAATGGGTTGAGGTATTAGTAACGACCCATTAGTCTCGGTTCCCGAACCGGGACTAAAGGCCCTTACGAACCGGGACTAATGGGTGGTTTTCTACTAGTGTGTGCGCGATGATCTATGATGATCGTCGTGATGCTGCCCCTCGGGTGCTGGCTCTCCGCGGTGGCGGTGATCACGGGGATTAGGTGTAATGCCAGGTGTTAACTGTTATCGGTGTGCCGGAGGTGATTAGTGTCCGGATGATTATCCGCTAATCTCTCCCTTGGAGGCATATGGAGTACTTAGAGGGGTGGTTGGTGAGATGCAACATGGTTGCGTGTCTTTGCAAGCAGTGTAAGGGTCCGAGTGGTTGTGGGTCTGTTGCCGTGGTGCTGCGTGAATAAAAATAATCCATGCCATGAGAGGATAAAAGATGCAGCAATTCTGGAAAAAGAAATCTCATTCCAGGATTTTCGCGGTTACACAGGTTATTCACGAAGAAAAACCACTCACATAAGTAGAAACTAAAAATTCGACTCGCCACACAAATTCGAGGTACCATGCATAAGATACAACGTAACAATAAATGCTGAAATAACAAACACAGCAGTGACATCTAAAATGAGAAAGGTTCGAGAAAAAGTCTCTGGCAATGGAATACACTCCTCTCCTATCAGAGGAAGTGGATTGACCATTCGATGTATGAGTCTCTCCGGGTCGGGCCTCAGTGGTCTGCCGATGGCAATCTGAGGATTCAAATCAGCGAGACTCTGGAGATAATCCATCACTCGCTGGTTCAAATGCTCTTGACCGATGATGTACTGGATAAGGTTGGCTAGCACTGGGTCTCTCTCAATCCGCCCACCGGGAAAAGACGTCACTCCTCCGGGAGCTGCACGGCTCGGAAAATAATAATATCCTCGTTCGCGGGCATAGGGTACCGCGAATCGAAGACGAGCAATTGCTTTGTTCGCAGCAGCTTCTATGGCCAAGCGTCGGGTTGGCATAGATTTCCCCACGAAGGAAACCTCCGTTGGATCTTGGTTGGGGTCTACAGGAGGGATGTGTACTGCTGCCCAATATTCCGAGGTGGAAGGGATGATTCTCGATTTGAATAGCTCGTATTGGGGTGGCTGGGTAGAACCCATGGTACTGCAGGTAAAGTCCCACAATATTTTGACAAAGCTACCTAGGGTTGCGTCTGGGGTTCTCCGATAAATACTAGGGCTTGGCATGGCAAGAAATGGTTGTGAGAGTGGTACACGAGGTGAGGGTTGCCGGGTAAGGTCACAAGGTGGCCTTCTTATATAGCATCTGGGCTGGTTTATTTACCGTGGTGAAAGGTAATAAATCTGCCAGATCACCTCCAAAGTCGGGGTCAGTGCCAGAGATACACATATCTCATAAAGAGACGTGTTACTGTAGGTGTCGTCGGGGTTGGTTTTGGTAGCTGTGCCCGGAAACTGTGCAACTATGCGCTGACAAAAATACGCAAGGCTACCATTAAAGCAGAGGCACAACGACAGGATGTGCTAATATACAAGGTCGCACGATTACAAAGCGAGGATACACTGAGACTCGGTACTACTCGTACGTCTTAGTCTACCTCATTTATGTCTAAATGGGCGTGCCTGGTGGATACACTGAGACTCGGTACTACTCGTACGCTTCTCCACGTGTCTCACTGCCGGGATTAGTTGGAGATGGAGGAGCGACTGCAGGGTCGGGGTAGCGATGATGACCATCGCGGGGATTATTGGCCACAATCCCGTTGGAGTGTGCTCCCAAAAGGTGACGAAGCACTTCTGGGGTCATCAAGACACCTGGGTTGATAGCTGGGGCTGACCTCAGGGTCTCGATCGGGTGTCTGAATAGCACGACTGGGTTGTCAGCGTCAGGCTCGGCTTCCCTGCTTGCCGGGGCTCGGCGAACCAGCTCTCCTCGAGCTGCGATCAGATCAATGGTGATCTGGTCCAACAGTGCCTCTAGTGCACTTACATAGCGCACTAGGTGCAACAATGCGGGATCCGTCTCGTGATCTCCGTTGGCAACTTGGGGTGGTCTGCCATACCCTTCACGCATGGGGTAGTAGTAGAACGAGCGACAGTTAACTCTGGGCGACAACTGCCAGAGTTGAACTATAGCCTCTCGAGCAGCTAGCTGGATGGCTTGTGGCTCGAAGGAAGTTGTTCTTCTGGTGAACCTGTAGGGGCGTTCTGGCGACAGACCCCTACCGTAGATGTGCACAGTGGCCCAGAATTGGCGGTCTTCACCGCTCATGGGTCCTTGGTACACAACATATTCTGGGGGCTCTTCTAACGCATGGGCACGACGGGTGAGGTTTGCGAGTATGGTCACGAAACCTCCAATGTTGGTTGCTGTGGTCTCATTGTGCACTATGGGACCAGGCATTGTGGCTAGGTTGGGGAAGAGGCTGTGTTGTGCTGGGTTGAGGCTAGCGTGCCCTTTTTATAGAAAAGGTGACGGAGTCTTCCTTCGCATGCTTGCGAATGAGACATTTTTGCCATCGGTCATTGGTGTGCGATCGACAGGCTTGGCTGATAGGTTGGGCACCGACTGCCAGAAGTGTCGGGATCACTGTGTGGCTATCGGGAAGCTTGGCTGGGGTTTTGGTTTGGGTCTGGTAGGTTGGTTTGCCTAAGTTTATTGAACTGGCTAAGATAGGATTAGCCAATGGTCAGCCTAGCTCTGGTACCAAGTTTGTGGGGACCGATTCTCTGGGTGTTAATTTCCAGAAAATGGCCCTTGTGCTCACCAGCCCCAGGATAACTGTTAGCCGATGAGGCACCAACTTGATACAGAAATTCCAAGCAAAATACAAAATATGTAGTACAAGACCATTCTGTCCTGTGAGTACAACAAATGGTTTCTAATGATTTATGGCGGATGCGGTTTATGGATCATCAGTGTCTATGGGACTCCAATTTCCACAGGAACAGCTGACCAGGTTAACTCCTATCTTTGCGATGCTGCTATCACTACTGCTTAGGTTCCGGGACTGTCGCCACGGTCGCTCCTCTCCGCGCAAGAAAATCTGGCCAAGACAATAGCCAGGGACATGCCAGTGAGTACTTTGAATGTACTCGCAAACATTGTGAGCACAGATGTAAATATAACAATGATGTGCTAAAAACATTTTATGCTCATGACGTCAGTCACAAAAGGTAAATAAAACTCTGGTGCGTGCAAGCAGGTTATTTATGAAAATGCAATAACATAGTAGTATTAAAATTTATGAAAATAAATAACAAGCATGCCGCAGTCGGGCGTCTTAGCGACACCACATAAAGGGCTTAAAAGAAATGCCACAGTCGGGCGTCTTAGCGACACCACATAAAGGGCTTTAAAAGAAATGCCACAGTCGGGCGTCTTAGCGACACCACATAAAGGGCTTTAAAAGAAATGCCAAAGTCGGGCGTCTTAGCGACACCACAAAAAGGGCTTTAAAAGAAATGCCACAGTCGGGCGTCTTAGCGACACCACATAAAGGGCTTTAAAAGAAATGCCACAGTCGGGCGTCTTAGCGACACCACATAAAGGGCTTTAAAAGAAATGCCACAGTCGGGCGTCTTAGCGACACCACATAAAGGGCTTTAAAAGAAATGCCACAGTCGGGCGTCTTAGCGACACCACATAAAGGGCTTTAAAAGAAATGCCACAGTCAGACATCTTAGCGACACCACATAAAGGGCTTTAAAAGAAAACACATGAGGTAGACCCATCCCAGGGATATTCGATAATACCAATAATATCACGGGTTAGTCAACAATAATAATAATCATAATCATCACAAGTCACAAGTTGTGATTCCAGTTCTGGTTTAACAGTTTCACCTTCGAAGAATGACACTAAGACCGACACTTGACCCATCCCAGACTGTAATCCTTAACCATGGACACGGCTATTCAAATAGGTTTAATCTCTGCAGAGGGTGTACTCTTTACCCACGAGTAACGGATTCCTTTAGTCCATCGGGACTAATTCCGTCTACGGTCTTTTTTTTACAAACACACCTAACTTGCACACACCAGCTTAACTCACATGTGTCTGGAATCACCCACGACACCTGTCAAGCAAAACTCTAAGTGGGGAAGCTACAACCTCGACGTAACATGGGATCACAAAATTTATACCGCGCGCAAAACTGGGGAAGCTACCCCCTTCGGCTACAACCGAAGCACTCATGCTCCCGGACCTGGTGGCATGGCTACCGGATGCCTCCAGTATCTTCCACCATGGCCTCTCTGTACGGTGTGTGCTAGGAAAGGGGTTGACAACTTATTGAACCGTACCCTACTTATTGTAGAGACGAGTGGTAGTACGAAGCAAGTATGGGGGTTACTGTCACAAGACTCGATCTACGGTCGACTCAGGAGGTAGTAATATTTCCTGCAACATTAGCATAACAACGCATATTCTTCAACCAACAGATAGAAACACCACGTGACATACCCCATCATGCCCTACCGGACACGACCGTCTCGACGGAGGACTAGGGACAAGACCACGTCTACCCAAGACAGAGGCCTTCCCGGCATTCCTTCCAGTATGCATGAAAGGCGTATGACGGTGATTTCCATCACAAATCATGTTAACTACATTTGCATGAAATTCATTAATATGCACTTATGAGTAGGATCACAACCTCACATAAAATGACGTATGCTCGTGTCGGGGTGGTGTTGTCACCAAGTGAACCAACACACAGAAAAAATTACACCAGGGTTCAGAATGCTTGCCTTCAGGTCATGGGAAAGCAGGGTGCATTCCAAAATATCTTGAAATCTTCAAAAATCCTATTAAAAGAATATATTTGAATTAACACACAAAATCAAAACAGCACAAAAGTTGTTTTTTCAAATTTTTTCAAATAAATCCTAAAATAAACTAGACAATATTTGAAAGAGGTAGGAGAAAGAATTAATTTATTTGGAGCTGTATTTAAAAAGATACAGCTGGTCAAAGTTTGGTCAAAAAATCTGTTATTTAAATAAAAACAGAAAAGAAAACGTTTCGAAATATACGCACACGTCGAAGGCGTAATCTGGAAATGCGCTTCCACTTATCCAGCGTGGACTACGCCTGAGTCACTGACAGTGGGCCCGCCTGGCCCACTGGTCAGGTTTGACTAGTCCACTTCCCCCCTCTTCCTCCACCCGAGAGGGAGGGGCGGGACTCCGGCGACGCTCGCCGGCGAACGGCGGCACCGCTCGATAAACAGAGGTCACCCGCGGGCTCAGGGGGTCGAGGTGGTCACTCCGGTGGTTGTTTTGTTCTCTGAGGTGGACGGAGCTGCCGGCGGCGAGCTCCGCGGCGGACGGTGGTCGTCGGGAAAAAGTGAGATTTCGCCCGCGGCGAGTCCCGATCAAGATTGAGTAGGGGGACGGACTCACGAGAGGGTGAGGGGGTTCCTGGTGGAGAGAGTGGAGAAGGGGAGGCCTTGGTTGCACCGAACGGAGCCGGGAGGCGGCGGTGGCCAGACTGGCCGGAGTGGGGGAAGACGGCCTCTTTCTCTCCAATTGACGGCAACGGGGGCACCAGGAGCACGGTGTGAGGCTGCTAGTGTGCTCGGAGGGCTCGAGGGGCTTCCTTATATAGGCGAGTCGAGGCGATTCGGCGGCGGCCACGGATAAGGGCGTCGGCGACCGTCTTCTGTAGTTGCAGGGCAACGTGGCGCGGCTGGGGATGGCGGCAGGAGCTAGCGGACGAGCGGCTACTGGTCCAAGGGCGCGCTGGCGAGCGGAGATGGCTTGGGCAGCGCTGGCTAGCGCAGGAGCTGTCGGGCGGCGGTGGCGGCTAGCGGCTGGCCTGCCAGAGACGTGGCGAGAGCTGCGGGCTCGTGGGGTGCAGAAGGGGACACGGCGTGCTGGCTGCGGTCGGTCACGGACCAGAGTGAGTGCGGGACGGGACATGGCGACTCGGGCGCACGTGCGTGCCAAACGCACGCTCTGGGCGCGCCCAGAGCACGCACGGGACGTGCTCGACGAAATGCTATGGTATGCTAGGGGGTTTCAAACCACAAGAGAGTTAGTAGAGTGGGGTTATAAGCTAGGGCAAATCCATGGGACAAGCATGATAGGTCAGGGGCTCAAGTTCACAAAGTAAACTTGAAATCATGCCAAATCTGGCTATGCACTCAGGGTGTTTGAGAAAATGCCAAAGGCACCTAGGCAAATCTTGGGGTGGCCAAATCTCCCAGAGTGAGGCCTCTTTAGAAGAAAGAGGGGATGGTGAAGTTAGTTTGCAAAAAGGAGAAACTTGCAAGTGCAAGTTTTGCAAAACTGCACTTCTGGACAGGGAGTAAATGGCCTCATTACATGAACCAAAAGTGTTCCAAAGAGTGCATGCTCCTGGACTTAGAGGTTTTGCAGGGTTGACTACAAGCATGAGAAAACACAAGGTCAATAGAGCAAAAATGAATGGGGTTGCAGCAGAAAACACAAGTCTGGTCCATAATGAAAAAGAGGTTGATGCATTTAATTTTTTCAAGGAACAACACTATGTTTTTTCATAAAGTTGGATGGCATGCTACCACTGACATCCCAAAATTTTGGTGGAGGCTCTAGGGAAATATTTAATTAGGCTATAGTGCAAAAGTGCCCACTGGACCAGATTTGAAAAACAGGTGCAACATTCAAAATATGAAATGAAATAATTATATTATTGCACAAAAGTGATTTAGAGACATCAAATGACATCTCCAATTTTTGGTTGGATTTTTAGATAAATATATCAAATGGTTGCAGTTCAAAAAAGAGCTCCAAAACTTAAAGAAAGTCATTTAGTGAATAAAGCTCAGGGTGAAATAATTTAATAAATAAATCTACTGAATAAGAAAATGATATATAGAGAGCATAGAAGTCCAATATATTTTGGAAAGCTCCACTTGGGAAAATAAAACTCCTTAACAATAAAAGAAGAGTTCTGAATTCAACAGAAAAATCCAGAATGAAAATTTTTAAAACTCATGGCAAAATTTTAATGTATAAAACTTGGTTAAAATTTTTGGGGTGTTACAGATGATGACGCGGTGGGTGAGGACGAAGACCTTGCAGCTGTTGAATGGGACCCTTTGAACCCTAATTTGGAAGAAGCTATAGTTTTTGCATCCATGAATGAGTGTAGAAATGCACTTGTGACATACTGCATCAAGGTAGAACGTACTTTCAAAGTTGACAAGAGCGATCAAGTACGTTACAGAGTGCACTGTCTGACTGAGGGTTGTCCATGGAGGCTGCTCGCATCTAAAATGCGAAATAGCACTAATGTTCAGGTCTAAGTGAACCCTTTTAAGCACACATGCCAGGAATCAACCCTTAGGAAGGATACAATCAGTAGAGCCAAGTAAAGATGGGTGGCAGAAGAAGTAAAGAAGTGGGTGAAAGAAAACCAGCAAGTGGGTCCAAAGGAATTGCAGAAGAACATCAAAGATAAATTCAAGATAGATTTACCAGACATGAGGTTGTTCAATGGTAAACAACATGTTATGGATTCTATTTATGGTAACTGGCAGGAAAGTTTTCAATTGTTGTATTCATTCAAAGGTGAAGTGGAGAGGACAAGCCCAGGTAGTATTGTAGATATTGATCACCACAATGTGGAGTACACATTCAGGGGAGTGAGACAAAGACCAAGGAATGCTTTAGGAGGGTTTTTGTCTGCTTTGAGGCTTGTCATCGGGGTTTTTTGGCAGGTTGCAGGCCCTATTTGTCTATTGATGCCACTTTTCTCACAGGGAGGTTTAAAGGACAGTTAGTAGCTGCTTGTGCAGTTGATGCACACAGTTTTGTATTTCCAGTTGCCTACGATGTGCTGGAGACAGAGTCTGAGGAGAGCTGGACTTGGTTTTTGCATAATCTGCGCCGGGCTATTGCACATCCCAATGGGTTGGTCATTCATATAGATGCCTGCAAAGGTTTAGAAGTGGTCGTGGACAATGTGTTCCCTGGAGTAGAGCATAGGGAATGCATGCGTCACCTTGCTGCAAATTTCATGAAGAAATTCAAAGGAAAGGTGTATACCAACAATTTATGGCCAGCATCTTTGACTTGCAGTGTGAAGAAGCACAACTACCACTTGAGGCAGTTATACATGAATCCCAAAGTGAAAGAATACTTGGAAACACACCACTCCAAGTTATGGACCAGAAGCCAATTCAGTGAACTAAGCAAAGTTGACTATGTGCACAATAATCTAGCAGAGTCTTTCAACTCAACGATCCGAAAACTAAAGGGTCATTATGTGGTGGATTTGCTGGATAGGATAAGGATAGAATACATGCAGAAATTTCATTATTGTGCAGGAATAGCCGAGGCAAAATTCATGGGCCACATTATCATCCCTGCCGTGATGAATGAACCGATGCAGAAAACAACAGGCTTGGAAATGAACATGACTCTTTGCTCGGGTACCACAACAGAGATATCATATTTGGATAAAGAGAAGAGGGAATGGAGATATCCAGTGGATTTAGAAGCTAGAACTTGCAGTTGTAGGCAATGGAAGATAACTGGGTTGCCATGCATCCATGCCTTGTTTTTCATCACTTCTCTCCCTGGTCCAGCAGGGAACATTCAGCAGTATGTGCATGATTACTACTCTGTTGCAAGGTTCAAAGCCACATATGCTTATGCCTTGCCTGCTATGGAGGGAAAACAACAATGGGACATGGTGGACCCTGGATTCAAGCTTTGCGCTCCAGTTCTGAAGAGAGCAGCAGGTAGACCAAGGAAGAGTCAAATCAGACCTCGCAGCGAAGGAGCTGGACTTGGAGCGAGGAAGCGTAAGTGCACAAGATGTGGTGGGTCTGGTCATTTCGGTAAGTATTATGATAACACAGCAGATCCAGCGTTCGAAGAGAGTTTCGATGGAGGCTTCGATGAAATGATGGACAGCAGCCGGTTGCATCAGATGAGGATTTTGACGAGGTTCGAAATGATGATGGTCAATAGACGCATGATTTTGACGATGATCCAAGTGAGGCACCAAATAGTGATCATGGTGATCCAAGTGAGGCTCCAAATAGTGATCATGATGATCCAAGTGAGGCTCCAAATGATGATCATGGTGATCCAAGTGAGGCTCCAAATGATGATCTTGGTGATCCAAGTGAGGCTCCAAACGATGATCCAAGTGAGGCTCTAAATGGTGACCAACCTTCTGTTGTTGTGAGTTCTGCTAGGTATGTAAATCTTGCAAGGGTCAAATACTACTGTACATTTATGGGTCACTTGACATGATCTCATTACCCTTTATGTTTTGCACAGCTCTATGATAGGTTTGAAGAAGACGCACAAGGTACCGCAACCAAGAGGAGAAGAGAAGAAGCAATGAGCACAAGGTGCACGAGGAGCAAAGTGATGGGAAGAAGCTCAAGGAACAGACAGAAGCCCGAACGCTATACGTGAATAATTATGAAAAATTATGAATAATGTTGTGTTTCTGTTGGATGATGTTAGAACTATGTTTGGCATGATGTTTAAATCTGTTGGATGATGTTTGAATGAGCACATGGTTTTTCCTTTTTTTTATTTTTTTGAATTTTGTTTTGCTCATTTGAATTATGGTCAAACCTAACTTTGACCAAGATTTAAACAAGTCTAAAACATCAAAATGAAGAACTAAGCCGGGATCCTTCTTAGTCAATCCAAAATGAAGCTGTGGTGAGGTTTTTGAAATTTTCATGAAAAATGTGCTAAAATGAGGGGGTCCAAAGGTAGGGTAAACGGCCTCATCTCTAAGCAAGGTTTTTTTCGACCTTGTCTAAATCAGCCAAATAACTTTCCTAAACATATATTCTATATATACGGACTATGTGCGCTGGTTTTTCCATTTTTTGATTTTTTAAAATTTGTTTTGCTCATTTGAATTCTGGTCAAACTTAACTTTGACCAAGATTTAAATAAGTGTAAAACATCAAAATGAAAAACTAAGCCTGGATCCTTCTTAGTCACTGTAAAATGAAGTTGTGGTGAGTTTTTTGAAATTTTCATGTTTATTTCCCCAAAACACTTCTCTTCACTCATACAAAAGAGTTTGAGATACTCGAGATATCATACAATACACATGAACTTATTGTTTAAATGTATGTAAACCTTGTTTATCAACTTAAATCGTTAGTATATGACATAAGAAGACTATGTGCGCAGGTTTTTTATTTTTCTGATTTTTATTTAATTTATGATGCTCATTTGAAATCTGGTCAAACATAGCTTTGACTGCTCCAAACCCCTCCCAAAGCCCGCTAACCCTAGCGCTGAACGAGGACCGTTCATCTAACCCTAGCGCTGAACAAGGGTCGTCGATCTAACCCTTCTAGAAGGAATCTGTGGGGAGGGGGGGGGGCGATCCGCGAGGTCCAATCTGATTGGCTGGGAGATTCTTTTTTTTAAAACAAATATCGGGCGCGCTGGATGGACCGTTGGGCCGTCTCGTTGTCTGGGCCTGAGACCGCAGTAAATAGCCCGTCTCAGCCTTTCCAGGCCTTGCATGCATGAATGGGAGGCGGCGACGTGCATAGGCTGCGACGTGGGTTTGCATGCGCGGGAGGCTGCGACGTGCATGCATGCGAGCGAGGCAAGCGAGGCGTGCTAGGCGCGCTAGGCTCGCGAGGCCAGCTAGGTGGTTCAACGAGTCAGATGCACCGTCCGGTCAAAGAGCTATGCAGTGATTCAAATGCACACACGCGCCCCATGCATGCATTGTTTTTGTGCAAAAATTTAAGAGTGCAAAGCGTAACGGATACACACACGCGTTCGGATTCACACACGCACCGTTCTCACCCTTTCTCTCTTCCTCTCCCACCCACAGGCCTATAAATGGGGTGCCTATCTTCCTCTCCCACCCATAAGCCAGATCCGATCCATTCTCTCCAACTTCAAACACCCAATCGACCGAGCCCTCCCCAAGCGAGACCATGCAGTTCAACGGGCCGACCTTCAGCCGTCCGGCTGTCGTGCCGGAGCGGCGCTACCCACCGGGCGTGCTCGTGCAGAGGGAGCTCCGCGTGTGGGATTTTTCAAGGTGGAGGGGTTCCGTTGAACTCACCTGCGCCTTCCTCAGAGCCGGCTATGCCCACCTCCAACGGGGCTCGCCGAGGATGTTCACCCTCAACGAGGTTCGTGACCGCGGCGGCATCCTCCTACTGCTCACGGTCACCTTCACCATCCCGATTGATGCGCGCGAGCTCCTCGGCCAAGTCTTTTGGTGCGGCTGCGAGGCCATCTTCTTCACCGTCTACAACATCTACACCAACTACAAGAACATCTACCCCACTCCAGCCGGGATGCACTCCCTTCCCTACGACGAGGAGGAGGAGGTGTGAAGATGAAGACGGTGTTGAAGGGGCGCGCATGGCCAAAGTGGAAGGAGGAGATCAAGATGAAGACTGTTTCATTTTTTATTTGTTGCTTTTCTATGTCGTGTCGTGTCGTGTCATGTTTCGTCATGTGTCCGTGAACTGTCCGTGAACTTATTATTGTAATGGTACTTGTGTTGCATCTTATCTAAGTTATTTATTAGGGTTTATTATGTGTGTTAAAAAATGTCCATGCCCAAGCATATAATTTCTTCCCTAAACCAAGTCATGAAGCTCGAGAACTTGTGGTTGTCATTCTAAAGAGGGGGTGAGAAGCCCTCCGTTTTATTCAAAAAAAATAACTCATGAACTAACATGCAAATTTATTCCGTTTAAATCCTAAACCAAGTGCCACTCTAACAATAAACCAAGTGCCACTCTAACCAAAACCACGTGGCTGTGCAAACATACGTTTTCAACCTTCCAACCCTCCAAAATTTCAGTGCAAAACAAAGGAAAACCACTCTCACGCGTGTGCAAACATTCATGGTCTCACATTTTTTTTGACAAATTTCACAGTCTCACTATGTATACATTCCTTCTCTACCCATGTCAAACTCTTGCCATCTGTCCTAGCGGTTACCAGCGCAGCCCTAAACACCACAAACCCATGCGGTCTTGGGTTCGAGTCCCCAGCTGCACCAATTTTTTGTGCATTTTCCACCCTTCATTTTTTTGACAAATTTCACAGTCTCACTAGGTGTAAACATCTACCAAAGCTGAGGCACATTTTCCATGACATTTTGGTCTTTCATTTAAATCACGGTGTATTTGAATTGGATTACTTAAATTGCTATTAAATATTTAATAGCTCCAAAAAATTTCTAACCTTATTTGTTTGGCTCTGGAATAATTCATTAGCTGCATTTCATTGATCAAAAGTTTCTGAATTCCTCATTTCTTCTCCTTTTTTCAACATATTTAAATGTTGGTCACTTCTTCTCTTTTTTTTAACATTTAAACAACTTTGACCAACATTTAAACTAGGTGAATTTCTCATACAATTTCAAGATTACAAATTCCTCCATAATTCATGCCTTTCCATACATTTTCAACATTACAACCAGTGCGATTACCATACCTACAAATGCCCAAAAGTATTTGCAAATGGGTATTGGTAGTGCTTGATCTTCAAGCTTCCTAACCTTCTTCTTCAACATCCTAAGCTCAACAGCTAGCTCTCTGTTAGTGCGTGCTTCGCCCTCCATCTCTTCTTCCGGAGCTCATGCTGCGGCCACTATGGTTTGGGGCAGCATGCGCAACCATTCGTCATGTTCTTCTTGCAGTTCACTTATCAGAGGTCTTGGCCAGAGCATCGACCCAAAGAAAGAAGCATGTCACCTGCATGAACACGGAACAGATCAACCGATTGCTCAAAGATCCCGACCACGAAAATGGTGCAATTGCCCCGATTCTTACCCAATTCTCGCTACACACGTAGAACGGACGATTGTGGTTCCTCGGTGTGTGAGAAACCCTCCGATCAACGCTCGCTCGGCACCGCGGACAGACGAAGACAGGCATCTCCACACCCGCCCGGCTCTGCATCCGCGAGGTGGCGCGGGAGCTTGCAGAAGACATGGAGCTCGGAGCCGAATGGGATCTCAACGCCGCTGCGCCCTCCACAGCTAGCTTCCCACCGCTGTCGTGCTCTCGCTCTCTCGCCGTGGTCAGCGCCGTGCTCTCTGTCACCATGGTCACCGCCGCTGTCGCCCGCTAATATAGCACACCCGCAACGGCTCTATGCTCAACGGCTCTCTGCTGGGTCCCGCAAGCCACGCGTGCAACGGTTTGAATAAAATTGGTCGCCTCTGCCTCCTGGTCCCACCTCTAAGGGCCGAGTCAAAACGTTGACCTGACGGAGACGCCAAAGTTCACAGAACGAGTTGGTGCGCACGGAGTAGGGGCAAAACTGAGCACAATTTGCATCTGAGGGCAAAACTGAGCAGATGGACACCACTAAGGGCAAAAGGATAATTAACCCTTGATTGATCTAGATGATATGAGTATTACAAGAGTTGATCTACCACGAGATCGTAGAGGCTAAACCCTAGAAGCTAGCCTATGATGATTATGATTGTCCCTATACAGATCAAACCCTCTGGTTTATATAGACACCGGAGGGGGCTATGGTTTACACAGAGTCGGTTACAAAGAAGGAAATCTAATATCCGGATCGCCAAGCTTGTCTTCCACGCACAGGAGAGTCCCATCTCGACACGGGACGAAGTCTTGAATCTTGTATCTTCACAGTCCAACAGTCCGACCAAAGTATATAGTCCGGCTGTCCGGATACCCCTAATCCAAGACTCCCTCAATGAGCTCGGCAGGCCACAGCCGGACTATTAGCTCCTTCATGGCTAGTTCGGTCGCCTTATACAGCTCGACCAGTTGTTTCAGTTGGTCGCTAAAGGGCACCGAAAGTTTTGGTCCAAGGTATTGAGACCAAAACAGCTTCTCCGTAGAGCTCCCTTCTTCGGCTCGGTAAAATTCTGCAGCATCTGATATACTGCACGGCAGATCCGTAAATGCCCCTAGAGAGCTCCAAATCCGGGTAAGTAACAGGAATGTTTCCTTCACATATCTGCTTTGCATAATGAAAGCCTTACCCATTGTAATCTTCTTGGCCGCCTTGATTTCCTGGAGGGCACTCTGGGCTTCGGCCCGGGCATCTTGTGCGCTCTGGCGGGCCTTGGCAAGTAAGGACTCTTGAGTCTTCGAATCACGCTCCAGGGACTCGTACTTCTAGACGGCGTCCTGGAGCTCTTGCTAGACCTCACAGACCTGGGACTCCTGCTTCTCACGCACGGCCCGTTCCTTGGACGCTTTGTCCTGGGCCTCGGCCAACGCTTTCTTGAGGGCCGCTACTTCAGTCGTGGCCCCTAATAAAGTTCATTGACACTTTCGTCGGCATGAACTATTAATCATTCCCAAATATACGCGCAGGTTAAATACATACCTTTGCTTTCCTCAGGCTGCTTCTTCACGAGGCCGAGTTCCTCCTCGGCCCGCTCTAGATTCTGCTTTAGTCTGGAGACTTCCGCAATGTGAGTAGTGGCAGCCAGCAACGACGCCAGTTTGTTCACATAGACATATTATGTTAGACTCCTGCGAAAGTTATTTTGATCCTCTGTTCGGTTTTTCTTCCCGAACACCGAACGGAGCATCAGGGGCTACTGTCTATACTGTGACATTATTTGGCAATTACATTACTTACCTCGAAGCTTGTTAGAAGGCTAGCGCAGACTTCGGTCAGTCTGCTTTTGGCTGACTGGACCTTCTCAATCACCGCACTCATAAGAGTATGGTGTTCTTCCGCAATGGAAGCGCCTTGCAGCGTTTCCAGTAATCTATCCGGTGCATGTGGATGGACAGAGGTCACCGGTGGAGTTGGCTTGCCCCCCTCGTTCGAAAGAGGCGGCCTGCCTGAATCCGGAGCCACTTGGGTCTCCGGATCTGTATGCGGCTAGGGGCCGAATTGGATACGGCCCCCATCGTTGGTGTCCATGGGGGTTTGCTCCCCCATGTGTCCGGAAGCCTGGGCTTCACCCTCCGGCCCCACCAGGACAGCCTCCTGATCCTCTCCCTGGTCGGGGATCCTTCGAGACAACACCTCGGTGTTGTCCGCGACCTTGGGGGAGGAGGTCGTCGGAAGGGACTCGCTGTTCATCGCCAACGGGTCCAGCGATCCCTCCAAAGAGGAGGACAGTGCGATGTTGGACTGGGCCGGGCTTCAAGTGCGTAATCCAGCACATTAAAAACAATAAGTAAAAATGCCAGATATATTACTGTGTCTGGATGCTTACGAGTTGGCTATGGGCTTGACCCTGGGATCCCACTCCCCGCCACTGTTAGTGGCCACTGTGGAGTTGTCCGGAAGGGAAGTTTTCCCCTTCTTCGACGCCTCGGCCTCCCCATGTGTGGAGGCCTTCCTCTTTTTTCTCTCCCCAGCAGGGGGAAGGTGGATTTCTTATTCCTCTTCCTTTTCCTTGCAGTCTTCAGTAGAGGAGTGCGTCTCGGAGTCTTTGGACGTTACATCCGAAGTGCCCTTGCGACGGAGACCACTTCTGGTCCCCGGGGCCTTCTTTTTGGCCTTCTTCTCCGGCACCACATAAGGTGCTGGAAACAGCATCTTCGTCAGAAGAGGCGTTTTTGGATCTTCGGGCAGTGGAGCCGGATAGTTAATCTGCTCCGCTACCTCTATCCACGCCTGAAAAACTGGAAGAGAGGCTTAGATTCCTCCCTCAGATATGACAGTAAAGGATATACATTGAAAACATGAAAGAACTTACCGGATTAGCCCGGCGTTTTGAGCTGAGCCCACGATCCTCGGTCGTGGGCGGTGGTACCTCACCGGCCTTAAAGAGAACCTTCCAGATGTCTTCGTGCATTCTGCTGAAGAGCTCTAGCAGCATCTGGTGCTTGGCTGGGTCAAACTCCCACAAATTGCAAGTCCGGCGCTGGCACGGAAGGATCCGGTGGAAGAGCATGATCTGGACCATGTTGAAAAACTTGATTCTCTTGCTTATAATGTTCTGGACACACATCTGGAGCCCTTTGAGCTCGTCCGAAGAGCCCTAGGCCAGGCCCTTCTCTTGCCAGGAGGTGAGCCGCATTGGGACTCCTGATCAGAATTCGGGGGCCGCAACCTAGTTGGTGTCGCGTGGCTCGGTGATGTAGAACCACCCCGATTTCCACCCCTTTACAGTCTCCACAAAGGAGCCTTCGGGCCAGGTGACATTTGGCATCTTGCCCACCATGGTGCCTCCGCACTCCGCTTGTTGGCCGCTCACCACCTTTGGCTTCACGTTGAAGGTCTTCAGCCATAGGCCGAAGTGAGGTGGGATGCGGAGGAAGGCCTCGCACACGACAATAAATGCCGAGATGTTGAGGATTGGAGTTGGGGGCCAAGTCATGGAAGCCTAGACCGTAGTAAAACATCCGTCCGCGGACGAACGGGTGAAGGGGGAATCCCAGCCCGCGGACAAAATGGGTGAGAAACACCACCCTCTCCTGGGGCTCTGGGGTGGGGACGGTCTGTCCCTTGGCTGGAAGTCGATGAGCGATGTCCTTGGCCAGGTACCCGGCCTTCCGAAGCTTCTTGATGTCCTCCTTGACGGAGGAGGTCATCACTTGCCTCCAACACCGGATCCAGACATGATTGGAGTGCTTTTTTGGTGGAGTAGGCGAGAGCTTGGGCGCTGTATCTCGAGAATGGATTGGCAGAGGAAGGGGAAGGTGTGGGTGAATGAGGATGAATCCTTATCCCCTTATAACGGCAGTAAAAGTTATGTGCCTCCCTGCTCGCCTTAAAATCCGCCTATTCCCCGTGTATATGGCACGGTGGGGCTACCCATGCCCGTATTGATGAGAATACCGTGATAAGGGGACACGATCTCTTCTTTGACAAGATGTGTGCCAGTGGAACCGCACCTCGGAATACGGAGCGGCGGGCTAAAAAATAGTTTGAATAATAACCGGGCAGTGGCATAATGTCATGCTACAAAAAGTTGTCAGCAGATTGGACTCGTGAAATATTATATTCTCTACGGTTGTGTGTGGTATTTGTTTTGCAAAGCCGGACATGATTCTTGTGTTCGGAATTTAGTTTGAAGTATTCAGAGAATGAAACCGCCTTGCAATGCCGAAGACAATCTGCGCGCCGGACTCGTCGTCATTGAAGCCTGGTTCAGGGGCTACTGAGGGAGTCCTGGACTAAGGGGTCCTCGGATAGCCGGACTATATACTTTGGCTGGACTGTTGGACTATGAAGATACAAGATAGAAGACTTCGTCCCGTGTCCGGATGGGACTCTCGTTTGCGTGGAAGGCAAGCTTGGCGATTCAGATATGTAGATTCCTTTCTCCGTAACCGACTTAGTACAACCCTAGTTCGTGCTGGTGTCTATATAAACTGGAGGGTTTAGACTTCTAGGGTTTAGCCACAACAATCATAACCTCATAGGCTAGACTTCTAAGGTTTAGCCATTACGATCTCGTGGTAGATCAACTCTTGTAATACTCATATTCATCAAGATCAATCAAGCAGGAAGTAGGGTATTACCTCCATAGAGAGGGCCCGAACCTGGGTAAACATTGTGTCCCCCGCTTCCTATTACCATCAGCCTTAGATGCACAGTTCGGGAACCCCTACCCAAGATCCTCCTGTTTTGACACCGACACTAATCCCTCAAATTTCTTCTCTAGCTTTCTTACTACATTGCAATAACCGGTCATTATTGCTGGACTCCTGATATCCCATTCCTTCAACACTTGATTGACCACCAAGTCTGAGTCACCGTAGAACATCAAGTGTCGGACGCCGAGTGAAATGGCCATACGTAACCCATACAAAAGTGCCTCATACTCAGCTTCATTGTTTGAAGAATCGAAGTGAATCTAGAAGACATAACTAAGCTTGTCACCTCTTGGGGATACCAAAAGCTCTCCTGCACTAGAGCCATTCAACATCTTGGACCCATCAAAGAACATAGTCCAATGCTCCGAGTGAACCTGGGTCGGTTGCTGCTGTTCAATCCACTCGGCGAGGAAATCTGCTATTGCTTGGGACTTGATTGCTCTATTTGCCTCAAACTTCATATCCAAAGGAAGGAGTTTAACCGCCCAATTTGCCACTCGACCATTGCATCCCTATTGTTCAGAACTTTGGTAATGGAGCATCGCTAATGACTGAAATCGAGTGGTCTGAGAAGTAGTGCGCAACTTTCTTCGTGGTCAAATAAATTCCGTAAACAAGCTTCTGATAATGTGGATATCTTTGCTTGGATGGAGTCAAGACTTCATAAATATAATACACTGGGCGCTGAACTTTGTAGGCTTTGCCTTCTTCTTCCCGCTCGACCGTGAGCACTGTGATGACAACTTGTCGAGTGGCTCTGATGTAAAGCAGGAAAGGATCTTTGCTGATTGGAGCGGCGAGCACCAGCTGGGTGGAAAGCAGGGCTTTGAGCTCTTCAAACGCATCTTCAGCTTCAGCATTTCACTTGAACTTGTCAGACTTCTTCATCAGTTGGTAAAGAGGTAATGCCTTTTCACCGAGGCGTGAGATGAATCGACTCAATGTAGCCAAACAACCAGTAAGCTTCTGAACATCGTGCCCATGCACAAGGAGTTTCATTCGGAGGATTGTGCCAACCTTCTCTAGGTTTGCGTCGATTCATCGTTCAGAAACAAGGAAACCGAGTAACTTTCCACCTGGGACTCCGAATGTGCACTTTGATGGATCGAGCTTGATATCATATCTTCTTAAGTTGGCAAAGTTTTCGGCGAGGTCAGCCAGTAGGTCAGAACCTTTGCATGACTTGACCATGATGTCATCCATGTATGCTTCCACATTTCGACTGATTTGAGTGAGCAGGCACTTCTGAATCATGCGCATGAACGTGGCACCAGAATTCTTGAGGCCAAAGGGCATAGTGACATAGCAAAAACACCCGAATGGGGTAATGAAAGCTGTTTTTTATTTCGTTGGGTCCATACAGTCGGATCTGATGGTACTTGGAATATGCATCCAAAAAGGACAAGCGCTCACATCCCAAAGTTGAATCGACTATCTGGTCGATGCGGGGTAGAGGGAAATGATCATTCGGGCATGCCCGATCAATATATTTGAAATCGATATACATTTGAAGTGATCTATCTTTCTTGGGGACCATGACAACATTGGCGATCCACTTGGAGTGGTATATCTCGCGGATGAACTCAGCTGCTAGAAGCCGAGCCACCTCCTCGCCAATTGCCTTCCTCTTCTCCACGGCGGACCAACGGAGATGCTCTTTAACGGGTTTTGTTTTCGGGTTGACTCACAAATGGTGCTCAGCCAGTCCCCTAGGTACACCCGGCATGTCTGATGGTTTCCATGTGAAGATGTCCCATTTCTCACGGAGGAACTGGATGAGCGCTTCTTCCTATTTGCTGTCGGGTGTTGTTGAGATACGAGTCGGAGCAGCATTGGGATCGGTCAGGTGGATGTGAACTGGTTTTGTTCACCAGAGGACTGAAATGCATACTCTGAAGCAGGCTTCTTGGCACGCAACAACTCACTCGGATCTATATTCTTCTGGTATTCTTCCATCTCTACTGCTGCCATCTGTTCATCGGCGATCTTTGGCCCTTCTGGAGGCACTCTTCTGCTCTCGGCCGATTTCCACCGAGTATGATCACGCCTCTTGGGCCAGGCATCTTTAACTTGAGGTACACATAACACGGTTGTGATAACCCACAAGTATAGGGGATCGCAACAGTTTTCGAGGATAGAGTATTTGAACCAAATTTATTGATTCGACACAAGGGGAGCCAAAGAATATTCTCAAGTATTAGAAGTTGAGTTGTCAATTCCACCACACCTAGATAACTTAGTATCTGCAGCAAAGTATTTCGTAGCAGAGTAGTATGATAGTGATGGTAACAGTGGCGAAAGTAGTGATAGCAGTTTTGTAGTAATTGTAACAGTAGAAACGGTAAAGTAAATGAGCAAAGCACAATATGTGAAAAGCTCGTAGGCATTGGATCAGTGATGGATAATTATGTCGGATGTGATTCCTCATGTAATAGTTATAACCTAGGGTGACACAAAACTAGCTCCAGCTCATCAATGGAATGTAGGCATGTATTCCGAATATAGTCATACGTGCTTATGAAAAAGAACTTGCGTGACATCTTTTGTCCTACCCTCCCGTGGCAGCGGGGTCCTAATGGAAACTAAGGGATATTAAGGCCTCCTTTTAATAGAGTACCGGACTAAAGCATTAGCACTTAGTGAATACATGAACTCCTCAAACTACGGTCATCACCGAGAAGTATCCCGATTATTGTCACTTCAGGGTTGTCGGATCATAATACATAATAGGTGACTATAGACTTGCAAGATAGGATCAAGAACTCACATATATTCATGAAAGCATAATAGGTTCAGATCTGGAATCATGGACTCGGGCCCTAGTGACAAGCATTAAGCATAGCAAAGTCAGAGCAACATCAATCTCAGAACATAGTGGATACTAGGGATCAAACCCTAACAAAACTAACTTGATTACATGGTAAATCTCATCCAACCCATCACCGTCCAGCAAGCCTATGATGGAATTACTCACGCACGGCGGTGAGCATCATGAAATTGGTTATGGAGGATGGTTGATGATGACGACGGCGATGAATCCCCCTCTCCGGAGCCCCGAACGGACTCCAGATCAGCCCTCCCGAGAGAGATTAGGGCTTGGCGGCGGCTCCATATTGTAAAACGCGATGAAACTTTCTCTTTGATTTTTTCTCCGCAAAACGGAATATATAGAGTTGGGGTTGAGGTCGGTGGAGCACCAGGGGGCCCACGAGGCAGGGGGCGCGCCCAAGGGGAGGGGGCGTGCCCCCACCCTCGTGGGCAGGATGTGGTCCCCCGGGCCTTGATTCTTTCGCCAGTATTTTTTATATTTTCCAAAAGTAATCTCTGTGGATTTTCAGGTCGTTCTGAGAACTTTTGTTTTCTGCACAATAAATAACTCCATGGCAGTTCTGCTGAAAACAGCGTCAGTCTGGGTTTGTTTTATTCAAATCATGCAAATTAGAGTCCAAAACAAGGGCAAAAGTGTTTCGAAAAGTAGATACGTTGGAGACGTATCAACTCCCCCAAGCTTAAACATTTGCTTGTCCTCAAGCAATTCAGTTGATAAACTGAAAGTGATAAAGAAAAACTTTTACAAACTCTGTTTACTCTTGTTGTTGTAAATATGTAAAGCCACCATTCAAGTTTTCAGCAAAGATTATGAACTAACCATATTCACAATAACACTTAGGTCTCATGTTTACTCATATCAATGGCATAATCAACTAGCGAGCAATAATATTAAATCTCGGATGACAACACTTTCTCAAAACAATCATAATATGACATAACAAGATGGTATCTCGCTAGCCCTTTCTGAGACCGCAGAACATAAATGCAGAGCACCTTTAAAGATCAAGGACTGACTACACATTCTAATTCATGGTAAAAGAGATCCAGTCAAGTCATGCCCAATATAAACTAATAGTAATGCATGCAAATGATAGTGTGCTCTCCAGTGGGTGCTTTTTAATAAGAGGGTGATGAATCAACATAAAAGTAAATAGATAGGCCCTTCGCAAAGGGAAGCAGGTATTTGTAGAGGTGCCAGAGCTCGATTTTGAAATAGAGACGAATAACATTTTGAACGGTATACTTTCACTGTCAACGCAACAACTATGAGATCTCGATATCTTCCATGCTACATACATTATAGGCGGTTCCCAAACAAAATGGTAAAGTTTATACTCCCCCACCACCAACAAGCATCAACCCATGGCTTGCTTGAAACAACGAGTGCCTCCAACTAGCAACAACCCTAGGGGAGTTTTGTTTAATTATTTCGATTTTCTTTGATCTTTTTGATCATGGGACTGGGCATCCCGGTTACCATCCATTTTCTCGTGAATGAGGAGCGGAGTCCACTCCCCTTGACAATAACCCACCTAGCATGGAAGATACAGACAGCCCTGGTTGAAACATGAGCTGCTCGAGCATACAAGACAGAATTTCATTTGAAGGTTTGGAGTTCGGCACATACAAATTTACTTGGAACGGCAAGTAAATACCGCATATAGGAAGGTATGGTGGACTCATATGGAATAACTATGGAGTTTATGGAGTTTGGATGCACAACCAGTATTCCTTCTTAGTACAAGTGAAGACTAGCAAAAGACTGGGAAGCGACCAACTGAGAGAGCAACAACAGTCATGAACATGCATTAAAATTAATCAACACTGAATGCAAGCATGAGTAGGATATAATCCACCATGAACATAAATATCGTGAAGGCTATGTTGATTTGTTTCAACTACATGCGTGAACATGTGCCAAGTCGAGTCACTCAATTCATTCAAAGGAGGATATCACCCTATTATACCACATCACAACCATTTTAATAGCATGTTGGCACACAAGGTAAACCATTATAAACTCATAGCTAATTAAGCATGGCATAAGCAACTATAATCTCTAAATATCATTGCAAACATGTTTATTCATAATAGGCTGAATCAGGAACGATGAACTCATCATATTTACAAAAAACAAGAGAGGTCGAGTTCATACCAGCTTCTCTCATCTCAATCAGTCCATCGTATATCATCATTATTGCCTTTCACTTGCACGACTAAATGGTGTACATAATAATAACAGTGCACGTGCATTGGACTAAGCTGGAATCTGCAAGCATTCAATTCAAGGGAGAAGACAAGGTAATATGGGCTCTAGGTTAATTCAACAATCATGCATATTTGAGCCACTAAACATTTTCATTATGGTCTTCTCCTCTTCGACCCCAAAGGAAAGAAAAGAAAATAAAACTATTTACACGAGAAAGCTCCCAACAAGCAAAAGAAGAGCAAGAAATCTTTTTGGGTTTTCCTTTTAATTACTACTACAAGCATGGAAAGTAAACTAACTAATTTTTTGGTTTTATTAAGGTTTATCAAACACACAAGAAGAAAGCTAGAAAAATAAATTAAACTACCATGGATAATACAATGAAAGAGTATGAGCACCGACAACTAGAATAGTGTGTGAACATGAATGTAAAGTCGATGGGAAACACATACTCCCCCAAGCTTAGGCTTTTGGCCTAAATTGGTCTATGCCCAAGGATCGCGGCTACTCTCCCCAGTGTACTGTGGAGTGTCATCTGGATACCACTGGCTAGCGATCTCCTCCGGATCCCACTGATAACAGGATGGACGATAAGGGTCCAATGGTGGTTCTGGCTCAGGCTCTGGAGCTGATGTCTGGCCTCGGTGCACGTACATGGCCTTCGGCAAGACGAGGTAGAGGCCTGCAGTTAAATCAAACAAAGAAGGCGAGGCAAGGTAATAATCTCATTGTGTTTCTTATTAAATCTCAGGTTATACAGAAGCATCTTATCATCATTGTCAACAATAAATTCATGCGCTACCATGCTCATGTAATCTAAAAAGGTAAAAAGGCAGGGGGCAGCAGTGTCTCCTCTTTCTCATAATGCCTAATATGTATCTCAAAATGTTTAGCAAGGCGTGCAGCATAGATACCTCCAAAGATGGGGCCCTTTGTACGGTTTAGGCTTAACCATTTAGCAATAACGGCACCCATACTAAAAGTGTTATCACCGAATAAGGCATGGAGCAGAATAATAATATCAGGAACACTGATGTTTCCACTATTTCCACGACCAATTAAGTATCGGCTAGCAAATATGGCAAATTAGCGTAAAACAGGAAAATGTATGCTAGTGATTCTCGCATCGGAACCCTTCCTCGATTCCCCTACAGTAATAGTGTCAATAAACCTTCCACATCTTTACGATGTGGTTCATCTAATCTGCCCTCAAAGGGTATTCTACAAGCCGTGCAAAAATTACGTAATGACATTTCCTTAGCCTCATTATATAAATGAAAAGATACTGAAGGAGGTGAATTCTTAGGATAATAGTAAAAGTTTTGCACGAAAATATTGGTAAGTAAGAGATACTGTTCGATCCGGTCGTGGAGGAAGTCAGCGAGGCCCGCATTTTCAGCCAAAGAATAAAAGTCTTCATAAATCTTGGCTGCTCTCAAGAAATTATCACAAGGCCACTCACACGGCCTTACTTTTTCTACGCGAGGAAGATTATACTTGGCCTTTTCTTTCTCCTTAGCTTGTTTATCCTTGGAGCTTTGGCTAGAGGAGCCCCTCAAGAACAATCTCTTCATCTTTCTCTGAAAATTTCTGAAATTTTTAGTAACTTCAAAATAAAAGTGAATCAAACTAAACAAGATTGATAGCAACTACCACTACAAAAAAAGACACATCCGTGACATTTTGGGCCGAACGAAAAAAAATTCTGTCATACATATGACACTTCTATGACAATAATTGTGACAAAACCTGGTATCATCATAGATGTGGTGGGCTCCTACTTCTATGACAAAAAATCATGATAGAAAATGGGCTTTTCGTCCTGGGCGGGCCGGAGACGCAGCTGCATGACATTCTTTGGGCCGTCCATGACAGAAAAAACCGTGGTAAAAGCGAGGGAGAGGAAAATTTCGGGGAGTTGCCGGTTACGATGGGAGGTCGGGGGCCGAGCGATGCGCGTTTCTCTCGTACATGTACGCGCGTGTGTGCGAGGCGTTGGCTCTAACTTAACCCGAGCGAGGCATTGGGCTCTAACTGAACCCGAGCGATTGCACTGCAGGCTACGCGTTACTGCACCCGAGCGATCGATCGATGCCCTTTAACTGAACCCGATCGAGCGATTCCTTCGCTACTGCTGCTAACTAAAGCCGATCGATTGGATGAACAGTGAGCGTTTTGGGGGGGTGGATGAACAGTGAGCGGTGGCGTTGCCTCTGGATGAATAGGACCCCGTGGTGTGGAGGGCTGGATGAACAGTAGATGGCGAAGGGGTGTCCCTAGAGGGGTGGTTGAACAGGACCCCGTGGTGTGGAGGGCTGGATGAACAGTAGACGGTGGAGGGGTGGTTGAACAGTCGTCGGTGGAGTAGTGCGCGGTGGAGGCTGGATGAACAGGAGCCCGTGGAGGCTGGAGGAGGTCGACGGTAGCCCGTGGTGGTTGGAGGAGGTCGACGGTGGAGATTAACAGTATCCCGTGGAGTCCCATTTTGCGGTACGCCACACCCCTCCCGATGAACAGGACCCCCGTTTCGACCGTACAAGGTCCGTTTCGTCCATTTTGCGGTACGCCACACCCCTCCCGATCAACAGGACCCCCGTTTCGACCACAGTGCTCCAACACAAGTCCGTTTCGTCCGTTTTGCGGCCACACCCCTCCCGATCAACAGGACCCCCATTTCAACCGTAGGAGGTCCGTTTCCTCCGTTTTGCGGTATGCCACACCCCTCCTGATCAACAGGACCCCGTTCTGAACGTACGAGGTCTGTTTCCTCCGTTCTGCGGTACGCTAGGCCTCGTTTCCATCGCCTGTTCCGTCCAAGCCCTCCCAATGAACACGACCACGCATTCCGTTCCGACCCAGCCAGTTGGCTCCCCATGAACACGATGACGACGCTGTTTTTCTGTTCCGACCCAGCCATGTACACGAGCCCTGGCCGTACGTATGCGCGAGTAGGGTTTCGAGACCCCGCCCGTATGTACACATACGTGGCCGTATTTTCTTTCTTGCACCCTAGCCGCTGTACGTACGTGTACATGCTACGTGCGCGCCTCTACTACGACACGTGCGCGCCTCTACATCGACCAGTATGTATGTACACATTCACAACTAGGATGATAACGCTATGTATACTTCGACCAGGTGGGTCCCGACTGCCAGGCACTTCCTTGCCTGCAAAGATGTAGCTGGTGGGTCCCAGCAGTCAGGGGGGCGAATCATTTTTTTTTTGCCGGATGCACTTCCTTGCGTGCAAAGGTGTAGCTGGTGGGTCCCAGCAGTCGGGGGCGAATCATTTTTTTTGCCCCGACGCACTTCCTTGCGTGCGAAGATGAAGCTGGTGGGTCCCAGTAGTCAGGGGAAACATTTTTTTCATCAAATACAGTGCCCGTCCGGTGGGTCCCAGCAGTCAGGTGGAGTAATCATTATTTTCCGCGTAATAAGGAGGCACTTCCTTGCTACGGCCGTGGACCCAGCTGTCAGCCTCTCCACGTACAGTCCACGTCCGATGGAAGGCGTTCCTTGACCACGCTGACCAGGCCGCCTCGAGAGAACCACGGTGGTGGACGACGGCGAGGCCTAGGAAGGGGACGACGCGGAGCTGGGAAACACGTAGCAGTGGAAGCCCGCGCGGAGAGGAGTACGATGGTTCACTAGTTTGGCTGCGGTGTCAGGCTGCCGTCGCCGCAGGGCCTGGCCAGCGGTGGGAATAGTAGGGAGTGGTGAGGCCTCCGCGGCAGCACAGCCGCCCTCGGGAGGCAGGAGCATGCGGCACGACCGGCGCTGCTTTGGGAGGCTGGAGCAAGAAGACCATAAGTTGAAGAAGCACTACGGCCGTTGGATGGACATCGTACGGTCACTGGAGCTAGAATCATTCATATTGACTAAGTTGACAAAGCCCTCCGTCCCCGTCAACTTAGTTGGCCCACAAGTCATCCTCCCACTATGGTGGGTCCCAGCTAGCAGGGGGTATTAACTTTTTTGTGCGTAATAAGGAGGCACTTCCTTGCGTGCGAAGATATAGCTGGTGGGTCCGACATGTCAGCGGGGGGAACATTTTTTTCACGAAATACAGAGGCCCTTCCGGTGGGTCCCAGCTGTCAGGTGGAGGAATCATTATTTTGCGCGTATAGTCCATGGCCGATGGATGTCATTCGTTGACCACGTTGACCAGGCCGTGCTGAGAGCACCATGGCGGTGGACGACGGCGAGGCCTAGGAAGGGAACGACACGGAGCCGAGGAAGACTCGGCAATGGTTGCCCACGCGATGGGGACTACGAGGGTTTACTGGTCCGGCTGCCGTTGCCGGAAAATAACAGGAGGTGTGGGTAAGTAGAGGAATGGCCTGGCCAGCAATGAAGTAGGGTGGGGCGGTGCGGCCTGTGCGGCAGCACAGCAGGCCACGGGAGGCGGGAGCAGGCAGTCCCAATGGCGCTGGTTTGGGCGGCTGGAGCAAGAAGATCAGATATTGAAGAAGCAGCACGGCCGTTGGATTAACATCCAACAGTCACTGCTTCTAGAATTGTTTGTGGACTAAGTTGACAAAGCCAAAGTACACGTCAACCTAGTAGACCCACAAGTCAGCCTCCAAATCTATCCCAAACAGCATACAGCCCGAAATTTCTAGCCAGATTCAAATTAATTTTAAATCTAAATATACCTTAATTTAAATTCAATGAAATTTTACCTGCACAAAAACAATGAAATTTAAAATATCAAAATCCGAAAGAAAACAATATTTTGGAATTAATTGCCTTTTTGCTGTATTTTTTCATTTTACAGCCCATTTATTATTACTTATAGCCCATTTCTTATTACTTATAGCCCATTTCTTATATATTACTTATAGCCCATTTTCTGGGCAAAATGCATCCATCCTCGTCTTGAAAGATTTCCGGCCCTGCAGGGCATAGAAAAGCAAGTAGGACTATGTTGGTTATTCTGCAAAAAACAAAATAGCTGGCTAGCCATTTTTCAGAAAGGAAAAAAACAAACTTGGTTGGTCATGTGCTAAACATATGAAATAAAAGCCTGGGCTAGATGGGCCACGGGTCCCGCACAACCCAGTTGATACCCTTCTCCGTCTGCAAAAAACAAAATTACTGCGCGCTGCTGGGTCCCTACTGTCATCCTCACCATGTACAGTCATCTCCTTATTCCTCTCGGTTGTTGACCATGTTGACAACACCGGAGGGCGGCGCCGCGGCGAGCGAACCAAGGCGGAGGACGATGGTGAGGCCTCGGATGGGAACGAATAGGAGCTGGGGAAGATCACAGCCAGCCGTGGGAGGCGGGAGCAGGCGGTCCTACCGGCGCTGGTTTGGTTTTGGCGGCTCAAGGAAGAAGAGACTAAAGAAACACGACAGACGTTGAATGTCAATCCAACGGTCAAGGTTGGCACAATCGTTTGTTGACTAAGCGGACACCAAGTAGCATACTTTTTTATATATAGGAAGAAAACTGCGAGGAAAATGCGTTCGTCTACCGTCCTCCTCACAGGGAATGTTCGCCACATAAGTGACTAGCACCCTTGGTTTTCAACCGAGAGGTCTTGGGTTCGAGTCCGAGGAACTCTCAATTTTGTCCTCCTTCCATCCTTGCAAAAAAAGGGAAAGAAAATCAAAGACTTGGGAAGGCGTACAGAACAAGCTAGTGTACCAGTAAAGAGAGGTTGCCGAGTTTTAGAAAAAAGAAAGACATGCTCCTGTAGCTGGTTCGAATCCAAACCTAGACTATGACTATATATGGTGCCCTGCTACTCTGCAAGTAATGAAACTGACATATCCAACTTTCGCTTCTCCTCTTCTCTACTTACTCTGCCTAGCATTAGAAGCTCTGGCCACAGCAACCATGTCCGCTGGCTGCTCGTCCACCTGCTCTTCAACAGGCAACAACCAGATATGCGCCAAGTCGCCACCCGTACCATCACCTGTGGGTCTCCTCACACCCCCCGCCGGCACGCACACCGCAGCCGATTGCTCATCACAACCCGCTGCCGTTGGTGTGGTGCCACTGTTGCAAATCACGCAGAGTCATCCGTCGCGTCTCAACCACAATCCACAACCCTGACCGAGTCTTCTACAAATGCCCGAATCATGGGGTAATAATATGTTTAAGTGTTGTTCTGCTGCTTTCAGTTGCTGATTTTTTAATAGTTAGGTTGATGATCTTCCAATTTGATTCGTGCAGAAAAGGGAAGATTCGTGTGATTTGTATTTCTGGGAAGTTGCTGATGTGGGGGAATGCAACTATGCTCATTATTTGGTTAGCCGAGGAATCCCAATACCAGCAGGTTGGGGTGTTGGACAAGTAACTGAAGGAACGGCAGAAGAGGAAGATGCAGAGCAGAAGGTTAAACATGCAGTTCCTCTGATCATGGCGAAGCAACAGCTGTTGAACGGCCTTGACAGCAATGAGGAGATGAAAGAGCTTGTGAAGATAATGGGCAAAATCGATGTGCTCTGTAGGATGATTGTCTCTTTATTTGCAGTGTATGTAGCACTCGTGATGTATTCAGTGGCTCCGACATGAGCTCTTTGCTGAAACTAGTAATGAATGAAACCTGTGTAGCAGGCTGGGCGTAGTGTTGTGAACATCTAATGATTTCTATTAACGGAAATCAGGGGGTATCCCATTTTGCTCATATAAATAAATAAATAAATAAATAACAGAGGCCCTGTCGGGTCAGCTTTGTTCTCATTCGAAGACGTCGAGCAAATTGCAGTCCAACAGCAAACTATGTCATCAAATTCAAGTTTCACAGCCAAATATGAGTACAACTAAACAACAATGTCATCATGTTTTAGTTGTCATACAATCACTAAACACAAATTAGCATACATAACAAGTGATGTTCTCACAGCAAAATACTAAACAACATGTTCATCAGGTTGCAGTTGTCATAGCAAACACAATTTCACATAGTAGATAAAAAAACGTCTTCTGACAGGCAAATACCACAAAAGCAATGTAATCATCATCCACAGTAGCAGCGTCAACATCTTCGCCATGTGTATCAGTCTGAATCGTAATTCCCCACAGTTTCATCTTCTTCTTCGTCCTCAACAACCTCAAACGTTGGCTTCTTCTTGATCAACTCTTGTATGTACAAAGCATGGCAGGCAATCTTTTCGCCGGCGTCATTGATGTGATGGTTCTCAAAGATATTAGGAACATCTATGTTATCTTGTACATCAGGAGCAGTGTAAGCATCATCTTGTTGTGCAACTTCATTAAATGAATTCCTCTGCTCAAACCTTTGCAATACTCTCCAGTCATCGCTACGTGCAAATGTGTCTTCCAAGAAAAATATCTATGTTGCTTGATTTGCCAAAATAAAAGGCTCATTGGTCTGGTACGCCGCCTTGACATTGATGGATTTGAAATAATCATCAGCTCTGGGTTTTGCGATCCTGGAAAACAGGTTATATCAACGACAGCACGACAGAACAACACACCGATGATCATCGAAACTGGAGATATACTGCAACTGAACAATGTCTGTTATGTCAGCATACATTTCAGTTGTCTCTTTGTCATACATATCCGTGCTCATGATGGAACTATTTTGTGTCTTCCTGCCTTCGTCTCGTGCAACGGTGTTGTAGCGCACATCTCCAACAACGCAAGATTCATAATGTCTTACCCGACTATCAGGACCCATTGCTAGTGAGTAAAGGGCATCATCAACTGCCTGCCCATCCTCCCGCATCTTCTTAACCTATGGTTAGAAAATAGACAAGCTGATCATCTTATGTAGTCAAATATATTAAAAAAATTGACAGTGCACTTCAAAAGCTTACATGGTTCTTGGACCATTTCGCAAATCCTCCATTACCAGTTTGTCCATGTTTCTTGGATTTTGCTGCAGTAACTCCTCTTTGTAGATGTTGCACAACATAGTGATCGCGTCAAACATCTAAATATATAAGAATGTGCTGCAAGTTTAGTAGATTGTGATGTATAAGCTGCAGTACTGCACTTACTTGATATAAGGTAGTATCTCAGGACAGTTATTCAACACATACCAAACCATTTTGTCCAAATCTTTAGGTTTGTCCTCTTGTCGACTCTTCCCTGTAACTCGAACAGAATAATCGAAAACATTGAGCCCAGGATTGTCTTCACCCACCTCTTTGCTAAGCTGATCAGCTGTTTCAATGTATTTTGAGCAGAATGGCAACGCTTCTGTAGCAATGTAGGCCTCTACAATGGAACCCTTGGGTCTAGCTCTGTTCCTAACCTAGCCCTTGAAAGTGCCTAGTTGCCTTTCAATAGGGTACGTCCAGCCATACTGTATTGGACCTCTAAGTAGTGCCTCATCAGGTAGATGAACAGCCAAATGCACCATCACATCAAAGAAGGCTGGAGGATATATCTTCTCAACGTCGCATAGGATAGTTGGTATCTTGTCTCTAAGACGCTCCAAAGCATCTATCCTGATATTTCTACTGCAGAATTCCCTAAAGAATTGTCCCAACTCTGCAACTGCTCTGTATAAGTCAGGGCGGCCCAATCCTCTAAGGATAACATATAAAACCCTTTGAAGTAGGACGTGGCAGTCATGAGTTTTCAACCCTTGTACCTTGTTTCCATCTGCACTGACTCTCCTTTCAGGGTTGGAAGCAAATCCATGTGGGAATCTCACACGTGACAGGACCTCGCAGAATTCTTTTCTTTTTACCTTGTCCAAGACATACACAGCTGGTGCCATATCCCGTGGTTTACCTTCATCTTGCACCTGCAAATCCTTTCTGATACCCAGGTATGTCAAATCAATCCTAGATTTTAAGGTATGTTTCGTCTTGCCTTCAATGTTAAGAAGTGTGCCAATAATGCTGTCACATATATTTTTCTCGATGTGCATCACATCAAGATTATGCCGCAGATTCAAATCTTTCCAATACTCCAAGTCCCACAAAGTGGAGCTGCGGGTAAACAATAATCTTTCTTCTACCGTGCCATGCTTCCTTTTCCCGCTACCATTACCAGGATGGTTTCCTGGTGTAATATGCCTTACCTTCTCTAATTCCACTTGCAACTCATCGGCGATGAGCCTCTTTGGCGCATCACGATTTTCATGTTTTGCATTGAACACATGTCTTCGGTATTTTCAAGGGTGTGGCTTGTCCTTGGCAAGGAAACGGCGGTGTCCAATGTAACAGATCTTGCTAAGTATTGCGTATGATAGCGGATTCCTATCACAGCGAACACATGCATTGTAACCATGTGTCGTTCGCCCTGACATAGTGCCCAAAGCTGGATAATCATGGATGCACCAAATTACAACAGCACACAGAAAGAAATTAGCTGGTGGGCTGCTATATAGGTCTCGAGTGAGAACACCCTTCCATAGTTGTTGAAGTTCCTCCACAAGAGGCTCCATGAACAAATCAAAATCCTTTCTAGGACTTTTTGGACCTGGGATTAGCAAGGCCATCATGTAGTTTGATTCTTTGGTGCAGACATTTGGAGGAACGTTGTAAGGGATAAGAAGCACTGTCCACATGCTATATGTGGCGCTCTGGTGGCCAAATGGGTTAAATCCATCTGAAGCTAAGCCAAGTCTAATGTTTCTCGGGTTAGCAGCAAACTCTTTGTGTTTATCATTGAAGCTTTTCCACTCACTACCATGAGATGGATGGCTCATTACATTCTGATCTCTATACTCCTGGTTCCTAGAATTCCACAGTACATCCTCTCTTGTTTCAGCATCATGAAACAACATCTGCAATCTTGGTGTAATTGGAAAATGTCTCAGAACATTATGAGGAATCGTCTTCACAGCATCGTCATCTTTCCATCTTGATGATTTGCATGTCGGGCATTCACTTAAGTTGGCATAATCCTTCCGGAACAGAACACAATTATTCTTACAAACATGGATCATATCATATCCAATTCCAACTGCACAAAGGAAATTCTTCATTTTACTGTAGGTGTGTGGCAGCTCAGACACATCTGGGAAAGATTTGCGGAAAGCAGCCAACATCGCATCGAATGATTTGTTGGTCATCCGCTCAGATGTCTTCACCTGAAGAAAGGTGACCATAGCTGAGAATACTGACAGCTTATTTCCTGGGGTGACAGCAATGTTGCAATGTTCCAACATGCAGGCCCACCATTTTTCTTCTGCAGGTGAAAGTTCACGGAATGCACGAGCATTTTGTATCGTTGTTTCAATGTTGGTCAAACTCACTGGCTCCGCCACCACCACCTCTTCCTCCTCTTCCACCTGAGCATCAGGCAGATCAAGATGGTGATCTGCTGCTTCCACTTAGTCAATAACATTGACGTTCACAGCTTCACCATGATGAACCCACCTAGTATATGTGACCGACATCCCATACAAGTGTAGATGATTTTGCACAGTTGACTGGGGTCTTGTAACTGAATTCATACAACTGCTACACGGGTAGAGCACATCTGATTTCGGACCACCGTACTCAGCTCTGATAAAGTTCATGAAGTTTTCAACCCCCTCGACATATGCAGCGGAGAATCTTCGAGCAGAAGTAAACCAAGTCCTATCCATCTGTTAGACATACAAATTAGTTCTTCTACTAGATATTACAGGAAAAACATATATGCCTTTTTATGAAGTCCAGAAAAAAAATACCTAGGTCGATGTCTAAAGCTATGGCAAGATATTTGGACGAGCAGATCTAAGTAACGAAATATATGTAAAGCTAATTCAGCAAACAGATTTGAGTGCTAAATTATGGCACGCTGTTTCAGCAGACAATGAGGCCGAGCACACAGCCATCGAACTATCGAAGGCCATCGCAGCAACAAAGATCGAGTATAAAACGGTCTAGAGCTATTTCACCTAACAGATTGGCTACTAGACCATGGCAATCTATGTCACAATAAATATATGGCAGGATATTTTAGCAACTAATTGGCCTTGGCAACAGGGAAAGGAAGCTTCATAAGCAGAGCATATTGACAGTAAACTACTTCGGCAAACAGTGAGATTAACAGCGTCTATCAGCTAACATTCAGCGCTACACCGACATGAACGGGGCCTCAGTCTAGAATGTGCGTACCGTGGGAGAAGCGGACCGCCTTGTGTCTCCACACGAACGTCGCCAGCGGTGGCAGCGCTGACCGCCGTGCGCCTCCACAAGAACGTAGCCAGAGGTGGCAGCGCGGCTAGAGGATGGCAGTCTACGAGAGCGTACTGTGGGAGTGAGAGGATCGCCGTGCGTCCCCTCAACGAACCACGGCGCCGACGTATCGGCGCGGCGGGGAGGGCGGCTTTGGTGGAGCGAATGGAGTGGAGGGGGACGGGGGGAGGGGGTTTGGGGAATATTATTGCATCTGCTTAGCTTACACATTATACCTTTGATATGACATGCCTTTCTGTTTATGGTACATACTAGTACATCTGTGTATTAACCATGTTCTTACATCAAACTAATGTTCTTTTGTATCCCTCATCAATCACTTATGATGAGGCAGGCAGGCAATGGGACTACTCCTCATTTAAAGAATGCAGCATCAGCCTCCCGACATGATTCTCAAGAAACAGAAATGCTAGATGAAGATAGTGAACGTAGCTCTGTAGTTGATTACAGCATTTCCCCTACACTAGCATCGCAGGTGCTTGCTCTAACTTGGCAGCGTGATATGCTGTTGCATGTTGCATATGGTGTCTAGATTGTAATTCTTCCAATCTGGTTAAACTGCATGTGCTAGTCTGCTTAGCTTATACATTATACCTGTTAATGTGACATGCCTTCCTGTATTTAGTACATAGTACATATGTCTATTAAGCATGTCCTTACATAAAACTATTGTTTTTTTTGTATCCCGCATCAATCAATATGACGAGTCACCTTTAGTATATGCAGTGCGATATTAGTTGCATCTTTCATATGATTTATAGCATGCGTTGCTTCTAATTTGTTGAAACTCCATTTATGATGGGACGCTTTTAACTTGGCAGAGTCATATTGGTTGCGTCTTTCATGTGGTGTCTAGCTTGCATTGCTTCTTATTTGCTGGAATGGTTTCTGCTTAGTTTACACAAACAGTTGTGAACATGCCATGTCGTCCTGTTTTTCGTACATATTCCGTCCTGGTATCATGTGTTTGCCTTACATCAAAGTAGTGATTGTCAGCATCATGCATGAATGAGTTTTGAAGAGAGAATTTTATTGCTTTTTCTTGTCGGTTTTACTTGACAATTCAAAATCAACAAAGCGGAAGGAAGTTAGCAAGGCAGCGGATAAAGGCGCTCCTTCCGAAACGGAGGGCCTCTACAGTTTCTACTCCTCCACACCCCCAAGATGATTTCCATGACAACACATGCATAGACACTCAACAAAGCTGTGTTTATGATGAGCACGTATCCCCTAGTGCAGCATCACCGGTGCTCCCTCTAACTTGGCACTGTTATCTGTGGTTGCATGTTATGTGTGATGTCTAGCTTGTATTGCTTCTAATTTTGTTGAATTCCATCTGCTTACTTTACACATTATACTTGAATAAGACACGTGTTCCTGTTTCTAGAACATACAATATCTATCTATCACACCATGTTCTTACATCAAATTACTACTGTTGTGTGACCTGCAACAATCACTTATCATAAGACATGTTTGACTTCGGAGTGTGATATAGGTTACATCTCACATTCTTTTCTAGCTTGTACTACTAATTTGTTGAAATGGCACTTATGACGAGACAGTTTTAACTTGGTAGAGTGATATTCATTGCATCTTTCATATGGTGTCTAGCATTCATTGCTTCTAATTTGTTGAAATGCCTTCTCCTTAGTTTATACATCATAAGATGTGAATATGCAATGCTGTGAATATGCAATGGCACTAATGACGAGAGACCTCTAACATGGTAGTGTGATGTTGTTTGCATCTTGCATATGATTTATTTCTTATACTGCTTCACATTTGTTTAAACGCCATTTATGATGAGACACTGTTAACTTGGCAGAGCGATATTTGTAGCATCTTTCATATGGTGTCTACCCTCCATGGCATTGCTTCTAATTTGGTGAAATGTCTTCTTCTTAGTTTACACATCATAGTTCTGGTTATCTCTTCTGTCCTATTTTTCATACATATTACATCCTCCTATCATGTGGTTGTCTAACATCAAAGTTCGGTTCGTCTGCATCACGCATCAATTTGTTCTGACGAACTAAATTGTTATTCGTTTTTCTTGTCGGCTTGACTTAACATGGCATAGAGAAACAGGAAGAAACAAAGAATGGCAGGGAATGAGAAGCGGATGAATCCTGCAGAATCTGCTGGTACTGATGGTGCAATAGAAGGTGAAAGTCCAGCAGAAAATTCTACAAACACGGCATCCCATGCTACACGAGGTGCAAAAAAAGCCAAACAGAAACAAATAGTTGCCACCAAACAAGCAGAGACATCCCTAGTTCTTGCAACACCTACCACAGTACTACCAGCTGCACGACTTACTCGTGCGTCAACTGAGCTAGTAGCACATTCCCAAGCTCCCTTGCCACCTGACACTACTTCCCAAGCACTATTGACACAATACGAGTTGGCAATATCAGATGAACCTTGTGAGCTTCAACAGCAAGAAGGTAGTTGCTGGAGTCAAGTTACAGTTGCATGCTTCTTTATATGTAGTCTCACAGTTTGATGTACACTAACACTTCCTATGTTCGTTGTTGGACTAGCACCTAGGCTCAAGAGGAAACAAACATCAGGGATAATGCTCAATAGGTTAACTAAATCTAGAGGAGGAAGAATGGAGATCCGTTTTGAGGCAGGTTTAAAAAGGCCACGTGATGCTACAGAGTCAGCCAAGTTAGTATCAGAGGCAGCGGTTGCCGTTAGGTGTCATGTACGTATCCTCCCAACATGGATTCAGTACAGGAATGACAAAGACGAAACCCAGTTCAACACCTTCCTCGACCATTTATCTGTAAGTATGGTTATGTATGGAAAGTAGTAATATCGTCTTGCTCTGTCCCATACTTTCTAGGTTGCTGATAATGAGACTCCCATAATTTTCAACAGATCAGGTTCAAGTTGGATAGCCAAGATGATGCAACCAGACAAGCTTGCACCCATGTTTTCAAGTCTGCTCTGCGACAGTATCGGTATAACTTGAGGAAAACTCACTTTCAAGGCAAGGCTAACAGTGAACTTTCCCAAACATCTCAAGTGGAAAATATATCGGATGAAGACTGGAGGGGCCTTGTTAAACACTGGTCTGATCTGAAGTATCAGGTACATTATATATATGTGATCAGATCACATGTTGAAGTCCTATTTACGCATGTGCCACACAAATCTATCTTCTTGTAGGTGAACTATTCAAAGAACAAGGCCAACCGTACGAAAGTGAAATTCCAACAGATGACAGGATCTCGTAGCTATATTGCACACTGCGAGGCTCTTGTAATTAGCTACTGTTTCACTCTTTTCGCTGTACCATATTATTAGATCTATATTGACTTGTTCGAAATGCAGAGGAAAGCCCGCAAGGACCAAAAAGTACCTGAACCAAATGTTGTGGAAATCTTCAAGGACTGTCACACCAGCAAGAAGGGCATGACTACACCAGTCAAAGCCGTTGTTGTAAGTCCTTAATCCTCATGCCTTTTAACTACTACTTACTCTGACTTGTGCCTTGAACTGCATGGTTTGCAGCCAATGTCTATTACTCTTTTCAATTTTATACACAATTGTCTTATCGTATCATTGCACCTTACAAGGTTTAAAAGAGAGGAGTGATGTTCCTTTGATCTTGACCCGTAATCTAGTTCCGTGCTGGACTTGTCCACACAACGTTACAATTGTCTGTTTGTCTGTTCTCAGTTGTTTTGTGATATGAGTGATGTCATACTATGCTTACCGTATTATAAACTTTGTCTCTTTATCCTTAGCCCTCAATACAATGTGAAGAAATAGACAATACATTAGCGATGGTGCACGGTCATACGTTTGGAACCTGGTTTTACTATGTACTTTGCAATAAAATACAACTAATATTTGACATGGGTTCACCAGAATAAGTTCTGTATATAGACCAAAGCTATTTTGTTTGGTTTTGCTGCCTCCTTAATATCTTCTGTTCTGGTACTACTAATGTAAAACCTCAACTTTTCAACGAGCTATGGAAAAAATGGTGGAACCGCCAGCTTCTGAAGGTGGCGAGGCAACTATAACCGCAATGTCAGCTCTTGTTGTAGTGGGTCAGTACCTGTCCACTAACAGTGCCAAAAGCACGTTCCTTCGTAATACTGGGTTGGTTGTTAAGGAAATATCCTCCAAACTTCCTCATGATCAATATATGCAAGCTCAAAGCAATGTTGTATCTGCTCTCCAGACACAAGTCCATTCCCTAACAGAGGCCCTTTGTGAAACAAGGAGAAACATTGCTCAATGTCGTCAAGATATGCATGGTTTTGAAACCAGACTATCAGACATTTGCTATGTTGTTCAGGAGCCTAGGGGAAATGAAGGCAAGGGTTATGGTGCTCGATCAGACAATACAACATGAAAAAGTAACAGTCAGGTCAAATGAACTGAGCTTCTTAACTTCTGGTGGTGCATTTATCTGCTAGACTGTTAAGTTTTATGCCAACCTTCCTTTTGTTATATAGCTGTAATTTGTTTTGGTGCGATACAAAATTTATTCTTAATGTGCAGGCACCGGCTGAAGAAAACAGCAAGCCATTTTTGTATAGTGTAGGGTGTTCCCTATATTTGCACTGGTGGCGATCTTTGATGCCGAGTGGATGTAATCTGTGCAATCGACTTAATAGCCTAGCGTTAGTTTCAGCCTTATTTATTTCCTAGTCTTCTTTTTCCCTGGTTTGCTAGTGGCCGCAACTACCATGGGCCATATACAGGCCATAGGATCCATGGGTCTCCTATGGGCCGTTGATAAATGGGCCTGTAATCGGTGGGCCTCGGGCCATCGATAAATGGGCCTGTAATCGGTGGGCCTCGGGCCGTCGGATAAATGGGTCTACATGGGCAGTAATCAGGTGTAATTGGTATCGGCCCAGCACGGTAACAGGCCGTTAACAGGCCGTAGGACTGCAAAGGTTTAATTCTGTCACAGGCATAACGGGTCGTTAATGGGCCAGAATATAGGACGGGCTGGAAACGGCACAACGGTTTAATAGGCCAGAAAGGGGCCGACTCTTGCCATGGGCCGAATTTGGCCCATTAGGGTAACAGGCCAGTAACGGGCCGACTCTTGCCATGGGCTGAATTTGGCCCATTAGGGGAACATGCCAGTAACGGGCCGACTCTTGCCATGGGCCGAATTTGGCCCATTAGGGGAACAGGCCAGTAACGGGCCGGAAGTAATCGAGGGCCGAAAAGGAGCCCAAGAACGTATGGGCCGTCAATAGGCCGAAAGGTAACGCGGGCTGGAAACGGCCCATGTAAATCACGGGCCGTTAACGGGTACAAAGAAAATTACTGTTCATTATGGGCTAGAGTCACGGTGGGCCTGTAAAGGGCCGAAAGATACGAAGGCCTCATATGGGCCGAAAGACGTCATGGGCCATACATGGGCCAATAGTGAAATGGGCTGGTGTTATATTCAACGGCCCACATGACGCTGTTGGGCCAATTTCCTTTAGGGCCTAATGGGCCGTGAGTTAACGGGCCGTAAAATGGGCTATTTGCGAAGAGACCGTTAATAGGCTTTTCATGGGCCAGCCCGTTAACTTTTGACCAAGTCAAACGGGCCGGCTTTGTAAGCTAAATGGGCCAGTGGTGGGCCGTGGCATGTGTTGACATATCATAGGCGCCTATCTGACCCACTAACGAGCTGACACGTGTTTCGTCCGGCCAATAAGAATTTTACACGTGGAAATTTCCCATTGGCCGGGGCTGTTAACAGTTTATCGGATCCAAAACCCGACCCTATATCTTAACGGCGTTCCGTTCGGTGGATGCCACGTGTCGGTCATCCTTGACGAAAGCACTTCTGTGACGCGCGATTTATCGTCATGGAAGTGGACACTTCCGTGATGATAATGTTGGTAATGTCATGGAACACTTCTTCGACAGCACAGGTATGACTATCTTGATTCTCTCATAAAATCGTCATGGATGTACATGCATGACAAAAAACGTGACCTACTGTGACAAACACGTATCATCACGGAAGTGTACTTTTTTTGTAGTGTACTCCCACAAGTGCCTAGAGCCTATATCATGCATTAGAATTACTTGGGACCTCATAAATTGGACATGCAAGCTCAAGAACGGGGTCACCTAGGCAGCAAAAATTTGCAATGAATAAAGCACTAGAACAAAAACTAATTGGAACATTGGAGGAGTCACATACCAAGGAACAATCTCCCAAAGCAGTTTTGTGAATGGAGCTTTGAGCAAGGAGATCGAAAATCGCAGCAAAATGAGCTAGAACTCATGTTTGAGCTGGATGGGGATTTTTTGCGAGGAAGATGGAATGTGTGGGTGCAGGAATATGTGGAGGGGGCCCATCATGGGCCCACAACACAGGGGCGCGCCCAGTAAGAGTGGGCACGCCCTGGACCCTCGTGGCCAGGTGCTTGCCCCCCCCCCTACTGTGTTCTTAGTGCCTAAAATCCTCAAATATTCCATAAAAATCATACTAAATTTGCAGGGCATTTGGAGCACTTTTATTTTCGGGATATTTTTTTATTGCATGGATAATTCAGAAAACAGACAGATAATACTATTTTTTTTATATTTATTCTAAATAACAAAAAGTAAAAAGAGAGTACAGAAGGTTGTGCGTTCTAGTTTCATCCATCTCATGATCATCAGAAGGAATCCACTAACAAGGTTGATCAAGTCTTGTTAACAAACTCATTCCGAATAACATGGAACCGGAGAAATTTCGAATAACACTAGGTTACCTCAACGGGGATATGAACATCCCCTATAATAAGAATATCATATTTTTTTTCTTGACAGTAGGAAGAGGAAATTCAAAACCTCCAATAATGATTGTTGGAACTTTTCCAATAGAATTGATGATGTGAACTTGAGGTTGTTTCCTTGGAAAGTGTACCGTATGCTCATTACCATTAACATGAAAAGTGACATTTCCTTTGTTGCAATCAATAATAGCCCCTACAGTATTCAAAAAGGGTCTACCAACGATAATCAACATACTATCGTCCTGAGGAATATCAAGAATAACAAAGTCCGTTAAGATAGTGACATTTGCAACCACGACAGGTACATCCTCACAAATACCGACAGGTATAGCAGTTGATTTATCAGCCATTTGCAAAGACATTTCAGTAGGTTTCAACTTATTCAATTCAAGTCTACGATATAAAGAGAGAGGCATAACACTAAAACCGGCTCCAAGATCACATAAAGCAGTTTTAACATAGTTTCTTTTAATAGAGCATGGTATAGTGGTATTCATAGATCTCCAAGTTTCATTGGTATTCCACCCTTAAAAGTGTAATTAGCAAGCATGGTGGAAATTTCAGCTTCCGGTATCTTTATTTTATTTGTAATGATATCCTTCATATATTTAGCATAAGGATTTACTTTAAGCATATCAGTTAAGCGCATACGTAAGAAGATAGGTCTAATCATTTCAGCAAAGCGCTCAAAATCCTCATCATCCTTTTTCTTGGATGGTTTACGAGGAAAAGGCATGGGTTTCTGAACCCATGGTTCTCTTTCTTTACCGTGCTTCCTAGCAACAAAGTCTCTCTTATCATAACGTTGATTCTTTGATTGTGGGTTATCAAGATCAACAGCAGGTTCAATCTCTACTTCATTATTATTGCTAGGTTGAGCATCAACATGAACATTATCATTAACATTATCACTAGGTTCATGTTCATCACCTGATTGTGTTTCAGCATCAGAAATAGAAATATCATTGGGATTCTCAGGTGTGTCTACAACAGGTTCACTAGAAGCATGCAAAGTCCTATCATTTTTCTTTTTCTTCTTTTTAGAAGGACTAGGTGCATCGACATTATTTCTTTGAAAATCCTGCTCGATTCTCTTAGGGTGGCCTTCAGGATACAAAGGCTCCCGAGTCATTCTACCAGTTCTAGTAGCCACTCTAACAGCAAAATCATGTTTATTATTTAATTCATCGAGCAAATCACTTTGAGCTTTAAGTACTTCTTCGGCTTGAGTGGTAACCATAGAAGCATATTTGCTAATGAGTTTAAGTACACCTTTAACTCTAGCCATATAATCACTCAAGCGTCCTATCATGAAAGCATTACTCTTTAATTCTCTACCAACATAAGCATTAAAACTTTCTTGCCTAGCCATAATGTCATCAAGTTCTTCTAAGCATTGGCTAGGAAATTTAGTAGAGGGGATTTCAACTTTATCATATTGTAGGATCGGAAGTATGTCTAGAGGGGGGTGATTAGACTACTTGACAATTTAAAAGTTTAGCCTTTTGATTAGGACAAGTTTTTAGCAAGTTCACAATGATGACCAAGTCAAGTATCACCCTACACATGCAATTCTAGAGTAATGGCAGCGGAAAGTAAATTGCACATGTAGTAAATAAGAGGCGGAGAAGAGCAAACGCAATTTGGAGACACGGAGATTTTTCTCGTGGTTCCGATAGGTGGTGCTATCGTCAATCCACGTTGATGGAGACTTCAACCCACGGAGGGTAACGGCTGCGAGAGTCCACGGAGGGCTCCACCCACGAAGGGTCCACGAAGAAGCAACCTTGTCTATGCCATCATGGCCTACGTCCACGGAGGACTAGCCTTACTCGGGGTAGATCTTCACGAAGTAGGCGATCTCCTTGCCCTTACAAACTTCTTGGTTCAACTCCACATCTTGACGGAGGCTCCCAAGCGACACCTAACCAATCTAGGAGGCACCACCCTCCAAAAGGTAATAGATGGTGTTGGTGATGATGAACTCCTTGCTCTTGTGCTTCAAATGATAATCTCCCCAACACTCAACTCTCCTCACTGATTTGGATGTGGTGGAAGAAAGGATTGAGTGGGAAGCAACTTGGGAAGACTAGAAATCAAGTTTCATATGGTGGGAGTGGAGCAACTTGATCTCAACACAAGGGTAGGTAGTTTTCTTCTCAGAAATATAAGGTAGGAGTGGTAGTTCTTTCTGATGGCTCTCTCCACGAATGAAGAGGAGGTGGAGGGGTATTTATAGCCTCCACACAAAATCCAACCGTTACACACATTTGACCAATCTCGGTCAGACCGAAGTTGACAACTCGGTGAGACCGAAAGTTCAAATCTTGTGAACGTTGGGATTTTCGGTGGGACCGAAAATACAATCTCGGTGAGTCCGATTCTTCCAAAGACTAGGGTTTGCCATTCTCGGTGGGACCGACTTTATCATCTCGGTGACACCGATTTGAGTACAGAAGGTTACAGAAGGTTGGCAACACTAGTTTCGGTAAGACCGAGTTTGGAATCGGAAAATCCGAAATTTCTAGGGTTTGGGTATATGGCTGAGGTGGTTCATCTCGGTGTGACTGAGTTTATGGAATCGGTGGGATCGAGATTACTTATGAGTATATGTTGGAATGAAAGATTGCTGATAGTTTGAGAGATAAATCACTAAGCACTTTTGAGCAACCAGATCATTATCATAACCTCATCCCCTTTTAATAGTATTGGCTTTCCTATGGACTCAATGTGATCTTGGATCACTAGACCAAAAATGGAGTCTTGAGCTTTTGCCAATGTTTTCCTTAGCATTTTGAGGGGTCCACATCATCAGTCATTGCCATACCCATATCACTGAACTTTCTGAAATATTCTCAAGAAACAATTAGTTCAATGATATATATGTTGTTATTAATTACCAAAACCACCCGGGGATTAGTTGCACTTTCAATCTCCCCCTTTTTGGTAATTGATGACAACATATAGATCAAAGCTTCGACAAGTGATATAATCAATGAATAATATCGTCGCTTTGAGAAGTATGTGATAAGCAAGAGCTCCCCCTAAATTTGTGCATTATTTAAGATTTGCGTTTGAATGCAAATGCACAATCGATTAGGATCATGGGTCACTCTTCCATGTCACATACATCTTGGTGGAGTGCACAAAATGATAAGAATGAATAGCATGCACCCAATCACCAAGACATGAGTAAATGATCATACAAGATATGAATAGCATATGATAAGCATTAAGCACACATTAAGCATAGTATGATCAAGCACTCATCAAAGTAGAGCAAACGTAGTATCAAACACACGAAATGTCTCGGGAAACTCAAAAGTATCTCAAGGAAAACCGCAAACGAAAGAGCAAAAACGAGCACTCTCTCTCTCGAAGTCCTATGATCTATACAATTTCTCCCCCTTTGGCAACAAGTTACCAAAAAGTTCGAAAGGTATAGAGCTAAACGTCACTAGGGACTCTGCTGGCGGCTCCTGTCTGGGTCGATGGAGTGGAGATAGCTGCATCTGCAAAGGCTTCGGCTGAAGTCTGTGGAGCTGGAGGAGTGGACACTGGAGCTGGAGCTGGAACTGATGGAGCTGTGGGAGGTGCTGATGATGTAGCCCTGGGGTCTGTCACTGGAATAGCAGCTGATCTGGGCTTTGTGGGGACCGGAGCAGGCTGCTCATAGTCATCCTCGACAAGGTCATCCTGCATCTCCTTCATGAGCTCTGCCTTCTCCCGCTTTGCTTCCTCGATATCTGCCTCAAGCTTGTTGACGGTGACCTGCACTTCAGTCAGCTTGACATCCAGAGCATGGAACTTGTCTTCAACTATCCTCTCAAGACTCTCCTGAGACTGCACTATGCTGGCCAGGCGTAGTTCAATCCTCTGGGTCGCTTCAAGAAGTTGTTCTCCAACGCTCTTGGGCTTTGCTGCTGCTGCTGCTTCCTTCTCAGCTTTAGCTTGTTTGGCAGCTTCAGACTTAGCTTGTCCTTCAACAGATGTGGGATCATCCTCTGTCATCACAACTTCATTATCTTCATGTTCAGGCTGCAGTGGCAAGTGGGGTCTATCCAACAAGTAGGTGCCCGTGCCAAACTTGGCATTGATGAGCATCTGTATGTGCGGGGCAAACCCACATGACCTCTTCTGGTCTGCTGCTGTCCTCTTGATAGTCTCAACTATCAGGTCCATCACCTTAAAAGGTGTCTTCTGATCTAGAATATGCAGCATGTTGATTGAATAGCCTCTTATCATGCGATGGTCTCCTGACTTGGGCATCAATGTATGCCTCAGAATAGTGTTAGTGGTTGGGAGACCTGCCTGAAGATGATACACTGATCCAAGCTTCCATATCTCAACATCCTTGGCTGGTACCTCATTGTACATGTTCCTCATTGACTCATGATTCTTCTTGGGGATTCCATAGACATCAACATCATCATCTCTTGATACTGGAGCATTTAGCAATGCTGCCCACTCTTCAACTGTTGAAGAGAATCTCTGGCCTTCAGTCATCCATACAATTCTGCCATCTGGATAGAAATGTGCTGTGGCATAGAACTGCATGATCATCTCATCATTCCAAGCAGTCAGCTTCTGACCAACGAACTCTGCAACTCCACATGCAGTGAAGCTCTCATGCACATGTGGGAAGTAGTCTCTGTGCTCTTCACTGTCGATGTATTTCCAGTCAACATATCTAGTGTCAGCAACAATTGGCTTCTTGTCCATGAGCACTGTCTCATAGAAATCTTGTTGCTCTCTGGTGTGGAACCTTGAGTCAACAGCTGTCCTTCTCCTGGTGGCATATGGATCAACTTGCCTCCATAGCCTGAGACCTTTGTCCTTCCTTTCCTTCATATTTTCAGCTCGAGGATGAGCATCATTGTGGACTGGCAGTTTCTGTCTGAGCTTCAGCAATACATGTGCCTCTTCATCTGATTCAGCTGGTGGCACATTGTCCTTCTTCTTCTCTGAAGCAGGAATATTTCTCACTGTTTTCTTGGGCTTGGCAGCAGGCTTGGCTTGAGCTGCCTTTGCTGGAGCTGATGGCTTAGATTTGGTAGGTGCTCCTGCCCTGATGGCATCTCCCATCAACTTAGGCTTCTGAGGAGGCTGGGGTGCTTCCTCATCAGAATCATCATCAGCTTCATCATGTACTATCCTCTTCCTCTTGGAAGTTTTCTTTATCTTGCTGGAGGTTTCTTCTTCCATGCTCAGCTTCTTTGCAACTGTGGACTTCTTCACTTTGCTGGTGCCTTTCTTGGTATGTTGCCGTTGATAGTATTTGGCAACCACTTTCCTCTTAGGCTTGGATGTGATCTCTTCCTCAGCAACAAAGTCAGAATCCTCTTCATCAGAATTCCTCTTCTTCCTGGCCCTGGTGGCAGCAGGAGGCAAACCACTTGGGGTGCTCCTCTCTCCATCATCAGAAAAACTGCTTGCTTCAGGACTAGTGCCTGCCTCTGGAATCTCAACTGGTGATTCAGACCTGTTCTGGCTGTCACTTGCATCAGACATGACTGACAACCTGTGAATAGAATAGGTATAGGCAGAATAGAAGAGTTATCACAAACTGCAGAAGATTTTGCAAAATGAATGAGTTCAAACTTCAGTTTTAGGTTTTCACAGAATGCATTTCGGTCTGACCGAGTCTAAAATTCGGTGAATCCGAAGTGTCTAAACAGAACCATTCACACCACTTTCGGTTGGACCGAAATGGGTTTCGGTCTAGCCGAGAACACTAGGGTTTCACTAAATCCTCATTTCGGTCTTACCGATTTGCACAACTCGGTTGGACCGAAAAGTGCAGTGCAATGGCCAGAGGCCAAATCGGTCAGTCCGAGAATGTAGAATCGGTCACACCGAGATGTGTTCGGCGGAAACCTAACCCTAAAACTTTTACTCGAATTTTGTTCTAAGAACTAATCTGCTGGATAGGAAGATTTCAAACTTGGCAAGAAGCTAGGCAAAACCTATCGTGCATTGAATCAGAGGTTGAAGCACGAGAGGGATTGAAACTCACCCAACTTGGTGGAGTTTCACTACGGCGGCAACGGCGCGATGAGATTGACCGTTGACGGCGATGGAGACCCGTGGCGAGGGCGCACAGGCGACGGCGGAGACGATTCGGAGACCACGGCGACGGCAGCGAAGGGTTTGGGAGCGAGGCGGTATGAAGAAAGAATCAACGCGCGCTGCCCTCAGGTATATATACCCTTCAGCTGTCGGTGGGACCGAGTTGGAAAACTCGGTGGCACCGAGATGGTTAACTGCAAGCAGTTACTCACTTCGGTCACGCCGAGATTTGCAACTCGGTTTCACCGAGGTGAAAACCTAGATCAATCCAAGTGATTTCGGTCTGTCCGATTTGAGTATATTTGTTTGACCGAAAGTACATATAAGGTTTTGGAATTTAAGCTTTTGACGGATCGGTGGCTCCGAGTGCTCCTCACTCGGTCTGTCCAAAAAAGACTTGATCAAAGTTTGTGATATAAGCATGAATAGAGTTTGAGACAAGAAAGCATAGATAGCTAGGGGAGGAACTTAGGCATTCTTGTCCATCCATTTGGTCAAAAAGAAAAATCCAAAAGACCAAAGCAACAAATGGATGTCCTCGAATGGATAAAATCATGCATCCAACATGCTCACACAATAAGATAGCAAATGAAATATGTGTCAAACATGCACAAACAAAACTCTAGCAACTAGCACACAATTTGGCGATGACTAGGTCATCTATATATGAGTATATTGACTTAGGAGTCAAATGAAAACATTTGATCATAGGTCATACTCATCGTTTAAGCACAAGTGGGGTTACCACTTTTACATAAAGCATTAATGTGTTCACATCATTTGAAGATGCTTTAGCTCAATTCTTAAGAGCAAAGCTCCCCCTTGATGTGAGAACTCCTTTTAAAGGGTCAAACTAACCTTGGGTTGTCGTTGAAGACTTCATGTAGATGTTGAAGATGTGGATGCTCAATGTTGATGAAGATCACCAAGAGTTGGGAGCAATCCTTTGGATTCGGGCACTTTCAATACCTACATGGGTTAGTCCCACAAGGAACAAACAAGGATATCCATGGACATAGATTGAAGTGCACAATAGATGATGTCCATGAAAGCAATGATTACCTTGTCCCTTGACTTACCAACACGAGGGTTTGTGACTCCATGAACTAGTGCAAGATGTGGAAGTTGATTGCACAAGTTCTTTGCCAAAATGAATGTGAATGAAGTATGTTGGCGGAGTCACCCTCAAGAACTCTCTAGTTCTTCTTCTTCGGGATCCACATCATCTTGATGGGAATCCTTGGGGTAGTAGTTGAGCTTGTCGAAGTAGAACTTGAAGTTTCCTTGGGAACCCACTTGACCATGGCCTTGGGTGCTTCAATGAATGCATCAATCTCCTCTTGAAGCTTGTCCTTGCCTTTTAGCTTGTGGTCTTGTGGTGGAAGGTCATCTTGAGCTTGTTCCACATTGGAAGAAGTAGGATCATACTTCTCCTTTTGAGAAACAAACTTTGGAGTGGGATATTGACCTTCTTCCCATTCAACACCCTCGGCGTTGAACTTTCGCTCAAAACCAATTCCTTGATTCTTCCGGTGCCTTCCTTGCTTGCGAACAATTTCCTCAAAGTTCTTGCTTCCGGCAAGGCTCTTGTAGACACCTTTCTCTATAATCCCTTTCAATAAACTATTTTCTTGCTCAAGTGAAACTTGGCTTGAAACATTGTTAGTGGAATCAAGAGAATTACTAGGAGTAACAACATTTGATTTAGCATGATTATTGTTACTACTAGATGAAGAATTTTTCTTATACTTGTCATGCTTAGTTTTAAAAGGTGGCAAGAAATTAGACAAGAGAAGTCGTTTGGCAAGATATGAAGAACTCTTCTTTCGAAGATCGTCATTGATAGCTTTTAGAAACTCATGTTCTTGCTCTAGATTGAGCTTCTCGAAGCGTAGCTTCTCATGAGATCTTAGGAGCTCTCTATGATCTTCTTGAGTTGTTTCATGAGCTAACTTAAGAGTGTTTAGTTCTTTAGTTAGACGCTCAATTTCCTTCATAGCATTGTCATTCGACTCTTCTCGACCATAAAGACTACTAGCATGTTCATCATTACTAGGCTCACTAGATTTGTCATGTAAAAGCTCATCTTCACCAAGCAAGTCATCCTCATCACTATCAAAGTCAATAAATTCAGGGTGTGATACCTTGGGGCCTTTAGCCATGAAGCATCGTCCAATTCCCTCATTTGGTGAATCAAACAAGTCATAAGAGTTGGAGTTGGAGGATACGAGAGCAAGACCGGCAACACCTTCATCTTGACTGTATTCGGAGTTGGAGTGATAGCTTCTTTCGGAGTGATTGTCGGAGTCGGAGCCGGAGACCCATTCACCAACATGAGCTTGATGTTTTCTTCTTGTGTAGCTCCTTGATGACTTGTCTTTCCTTTCCGAATCCTTGCTTCTCCGAGAGGATCTTCGTTCATAACGATCATCTCTACTCCTTCTCTCTTTCCGAGGTGACTCTTCTCTTGAGCTTCTTCTTCTTGGAGATTCTTCTCTTCTCTTGTGGGGAGTCGAACACTCATTTGAGTAGTGTCCGGGTCTTCCACAATTGTAGCAGTTTCGATCACGACTAGAAGATCTCTTTTCATCATATGATCTAGACTTTGAGCTTCTTTCCTTGCTTCTACTCTTGTAGAATTTGTTGAAGTTCTTCACCATTAGGCTTATCTCTTCATTGGAAACTAGCTTGTCACTTGAGGTTGTGGGAGCTTCAACTGTAGCTTTGTAAGCACCACTTGACTTGTTGTGAAGCTCTTCTTTATCTTTAAGTGTCATCTCATGAGCAACAATTCTTCCAATGACTTCGGTAGGCTTGAGATTCTTGTAGTTTGGCATCATTTGGATCAAAGTGCACACGGTGTCATACTTTCCATCCAAAGCTCTGAGAATCTTCTTGATGATGAATCGGTCGGTCATTTCTTCACTTCCTAAGCCGGCAATCTCATTGGTGATGAGAGCAAGCCTAGAGTACATTTCAGCGACTCCTTCACCTTCCTTCATCTTGAACTTGTCAAGTTGACCTTGAAGAACATCTAGCTTTGATTCCTTCACGGACTCGGTACCTTCGTGCATTTCGACCAAAGTATCCCAAATCTCTTTTGCATTCTCAAGACGGCTGATCTTGTTGAACTCCTCGGGACACAAAGCATTGAAGAGAATGTCACAAGCTTGAGCATTGTTCTGTAACATCCGCAGCTCATCCGATGTAGCTTCGCGATCCGGAACTTTTCCTTCCTCGAAGAACTCACCTTGCAAGCCAACACAAATAATGCCCCATGCGGCAGGGTTATGTCCAAGAATATGCATTTTCATTTTGTGCTTCCAACTAGCAAAATTTGAACCATCAAAGTAAGGACCTCTACGAAAATTACCCTCACTAGACGCCATACTCTCCTAGGTTGTGAAACCAAGCTTATGGAGTCCAATGCAATGGAAACCAATCCAATGGAGACCAAAGCTCTGATACCACTTGTAGGATCGGAAGTATGTCTAGAGGGGGGGTGATTAGACTACTTGACAATTTAAAAGTTTAGCCTTTTGATTAGGACAAGTTTTTAGCAAGTTCACAATGATGACCAAGTCAAGTATCACCCTACACATGCAATTCTAGAGTAATGGCAGCGGAAAGTAAATTGCACATGTAGTAAATAAGAGGTGGAGAAGAGCAAACGCAATTTGGAGACACGGAGATTTTTCTCGTGGTTCCGATAGGTGGTGCTATCGTCAATCCGCGTTGATGGAGACTTCAACCCACGGAGGGTAACGGCTGCGAGAGTCCACGGAGGGCTCCACCCACGAAGGGTCCACGAAGAAGCAACCTTGTCTATGCCATCATGGCCTACGTCCACGGAGGACTAGCCTTACTCGGGGTAGATCTTCACGAAGTAGGCGATCTCCTTGCCCTTACAAACTTCTTGGTTCAACTCCACATCTTGACGGAGGCTCCCAAGCGACACCTAACCAATCTAGGAGGCACCACCCTCCAAAAGGTAATAGATGGTGTTGGTGATGATGAACTCCTTGCTCTTGTGCTTCAAATGATAATCTCCCCAACACTCAACTCTCCTCACTGATTTGGCTGTGGTGGAAGAAAGGATTGAGTGGAAAGCAACTTGGGAATACTAGAAATCAAGTTTCATATGGTGGGAGTGGAGCAACTTGATCTCAACACAAGGGTAGGTAGTTTTCTTCTCAGAAATATAAGGTAGGAGTGGTAGTTCTTTCTGATGGCTCTCTCCACGAATGAAGAGGAGGTGGAGGGGTATTTATAGCCTCCACACAAAATCCAACCGTTACACACATTTGACCAATCTCGGTCAGACCGAAGTTGACAACTCGGTGAGACCGAAAGTTCAAATCTTGTGAACGTTGGGATTTTCGGTGGGACCGAAAATACAATCTCGGTGAGTCCGATTCTTCCAAAGACTAGGGTTTGCCATTCTCGGTGGGACCGACTTTATCATCTCGGTGACACCGATTTGAGTACAGAAGGTTACAGAAGGTTGGCAACACTAGTTTCGGTAAGACCGAGTTTGGAATCGGAAAATCCGAAATTTCTAGGGTTTGGGTATATGGCTGAGGTGGTTCATCTCGGTGTGACTGAGTTTATGGAATCGGTGGGACCGAGATTACTTATGAGTATATGTTGGAATGAAAGATTGCTGATAGTTTGAGAGATAAATCACTAAGCACTTTTGAGCAACCAGATCATTATCATAACCTCATCCCCTTTTAATAGTATTGGCTTTCCTATGTACTCAATGTGATCTTGGATCACTAGACCAAAAATGGAGTCTTGAGCTTTTGCCAATGTTTTCCTTAGCATTTTGAGGGGTCCACATCATCAGTCATTGCCATACCCATATCACTGAACTTTCTGAAATATTCTCAAGAAACAATTAGTTCAATGATATATATGTTGTTATTAATTACCAAAACCACCCGGGGATTAGTTGCACTTTCAATCTCCCCCTTTTTGGTAATTGATGACAACATATAGATCAAAGCTTCGACAAGTGATATAATCAATGAATAATATCGTCGCTTTGAGAAGTATGTGATAAGCAAGAGCTCCCCCTAAATTTGTGCATTATTTAAGATTTGCGTTTGAATGCAAATGCACAATCGATTAGGATCATGGGTCACTCTTCCATGTCACATACATCTTGGTGGAGCGCACAAAATGATAAGAATGAATAGCATGCACCCAATCACCAAGACATGAGTAAATGATCATACAAGATATGAATAGCATATGATAAGCATTGAGCACACATTAAGCATAGTATGATCAAGCACTCATCAAAGTAGAGCAAACGTAGTATCAAACACACGAAATGTCTCGGAAAACTCAAAAGTATCTCAAGGAAAACCGCAAACGAAAGAGCAAAAACGAGCACTCTCTCTCTCGAAGTCCTATGATCTATACAATTTCTCCCCCTTTGGCAACAAGTTACCAAAAAGTTCGAAAGGTATAGAGCTAAACGTCACTAGGGACTCTGCTGGCGGCTCCTGTCTGGGTCGATGGAGTGGAGATAGCTGCATCTGCAAAGGCTTCGGCTGAAGTCTGTGGAGCTGGAGGAGTGGACACTGGAGCTGGAGCTGGAACTGATGGAGCTGTGGGAGGTGCTGATGATGTAGCCCTGGGGTCTGTCACTGGAATAGCAGCTGATCTGGGCTTTGTGGGGACCGGAGCAGGCTGCTCATAGTCATCCTCGACAAGGTCATCCTGCATCTCCTTCATGAGCTCTGCCTTCTCCCGCTTTGCTTCCTCGATATCTGCCTCAAGCTTGTTGACGGTGACCTGCACTTCAGTCAGCTTGACATCCAGAGCATGGAACTTGTCTTCAACTATCCTCTCAAGACTCTCCTGAGACTGCACTATGCTGGCCAGGCGTAGTTCAATCCTCTGGGTCGCTTCAAGAAGTTGTTCTCCAACGCTCTTGGGCTTTGCTGCTGCTGCTGCTTCCTTCTCAGCTTTAGCTTGTTTGGCAGCTTCAGACTTAGCTTGTCCTTCAACAGATGTGGGATCATCCTCTGTCATCACAACTTCATTATCTTCATGTTCAGGCTGCAGTGGCAAGTGGGGTCTATCCAACAAGTAGGTGCCCGTGCCAAACTTGGCATTGATGAGCATCTGTATGTGCGGGGCAAACCCACATGACCTCTTCTGGTCTGCTGCTGTCCTCTTGATAGTCTCAACTATCAGGTCCATCACCTTAAAAGGTGTCTTCTGATCTAGAATATGCAGCATGTTGATTGAATAGCCTCTTATCATGCGATGGTCTCCTGACTTGGGCATCAATGTATGCCTCAGAATAGTGTTAGTGGTTGGGAGACCTGCCTGAAGATGATACACTGATCCAAGCTTCCATATCTCAACATCCTTGGCTGGTACCTCATTGTACATTTTCCTCATTGACTCATGATTCTTCTTGGGGATTCCATAGACATCAACATCATCATCTCTTGATACTGGAGCATTTAGCAATGCTGCCCACTCTTCAACTGTTGAAGAGAATCTCTGGCCTTCAGTCATCCATACAATTCTGCCATCTGGATAGAAATGTGCTGTGGCATAGAACTGCATGATCATCTCATCATTCCAAGCAGTCAGCTTCTGACCAACGAACTCTGCAACTCCACATGCAGTGAAGCTCTCATGCACATGTGGGAAGTAGTCTCTGTGCTCTTCACTGTCGATGTATTTCCAGTCAACATATCTAGTGTCAGCAACAATTGGCTTCTTGTCCATGAGCACTGTCTCATAGAAATCTTGTTGCTCTCTGGTGTGGAACCTTGAGTCAACAGCTGTCCTTCTCCTGGTGGCATATGGATCAACTTGCCTCCATAGCCTGAGACCTTTGTCCTTCCTTTCCTTCATATTTTCAGCTCGAGGATGAGCATCATTGTGGACTGGCAGTTTCTGTCTGAGCTTCAGCAATACATGTGCCTCTTCATCTGATTCAGCTGGTGGCACATTGTCCTTCTTCTTCTCTGAAGCAGGAATATTTCTCACTGTTTTCTTGGGCTTGGCAGCAGGCTTGGCTTGAGCTGCCTTTGCTGGAGCTGATGGCTTAGATTTGGTAGGTGCTCCTGCCCTGATGGCATCTCCCATCAACTTAGGCTTCTGAGGAGGCTGGGGTGCTTCCTCATCAGAATCATCATCAGCTTCATCATGTACTATCCTCTTCCTCTTGGAAGTTTTCTTTATCTTGCTGGAGGTTTCTTCTTCCATGCTCAGCTTCTTTGCAACTGTGGACTTCTTCACTTTGCTGGTGCCTTTCTTGGTATGTTGCCGTTGATAGTATTTGGCAACCACTTTCCTCTTAGGCTTGGATGTGATCTCTTCCTCAGCAACAAAGTCAGAATCCTCTTCATCAGAATTCCTCTTCTTCCTGGCCCTGGTGGCAGCAGGAGGCAAACCACTTGGGGTGCTCCTCTCTCCATCATCAGAAAAACTGCTTGCTTCAGGACTAGTGCCTGCCTCTGGAATCTCAACTGGTGATTCAGACCTGTTCTGGCTGTCACTTGCATCAGACATGACTGACAACCTGTGAATAGAATAGGTATAGGCAGAATAGAAGAGTTATCACAAACTGCAGAAGATTTTGCAAAATGAATGAGTTCAAACTTCAGTTTTAGGTTTTCACAGAATGCATTTCGGTCTGACCGAGTCTAAAATTCGGTGAATCCGAAGTGTCTAAACAGAACCATTCACACCACTTTCGGTTGGACCGAAATGGGTTTCGGTCTAGCCGAGAACACTAGGGTTTCACTAAATCCTCATTTCGGTCTTACCGATTTGCACAACTCGGTTGGACCGAAAAGTGCAGTGCAATGGCCAGAGGCCAAATCGGTCAGTCCGAGAATGTAGAATCGGTCACACCGAGATGTGTTTGGCGGAAACCTAACCCTAAAACTTTTACTCGAATTTTGTTCTAAGAACTAATCTGCTGGATAGGAAGATTTCAAACTTGGCAAGAAGCTAGGCAAAACCTATCGTGCATTGAATCAGAGGTTGAAGCACGAGAGGGATTGAAACTCACCCAACTTGGTGGAGTTTCACTACGGCGGCAACGGCGCGATGAGATTGACCGTTGACGGCGATGGAGACCCGTGGCGAGGGCGCACAGGCGACGGCGGAGACGATTCGGAGACCACGGCGACGGCAGCGAAGGGTTTGGGAGCGAGGCGGTATGAAGAAAGAATCAACGCGCGCTGCCCTCAGGTATATATACCCTTCAGCTGTCGGTGGGACCGAGTTGGAAAACTCGGTGGCACCGAGATGGTTAACTGCAAGCAGTTACTCACTTCGGTCACGCCGAGATTTGCAACTCGGTTTCACCGAGGTGAAAACCTAGATCAATCCAAGTGATTTCGGTCTGTCCGATTTGAGTATATTTGTTTGACCGAAAGTACATATAAGGTTTTGGAATTTAAGCTTTTGACGGATCGGTGGCTCCGAGTGCTCCTCACTCGGTCTGTCCGAAAAAGACTTGATCAAAGTTTGTGATATAAGCATGAATAGAGTTTGAGACAAGAAAGCATAGATAGCTAGGGGAGGAACTTAGGCATTCTTGTCCATCCATTTGGTCAAAAAGAAAAATCCAAAAGACCAAAGCAACAAATGGATGTCCTCGAATGGATAAAATCATGCATCCAACATGCTCACACAATAAGATAGCAAATGAAATATGTGTCAAACATGCACAAACAAAACTCTAGCAACTAGCACACAATTTGGCGATGACTAGGTCATCTATATATGAGTATATTGACTTAGGAGTCAAATGAAAACATTTGATCATAGGTCATACTCATCGTTTAAGCACAAGTGGGGTTACCACTTTTACATAAAGCATTAATGTGTTCACATCATTTGAAGATGCTTTAGCTCAATTCTTAAGAGCAAAGCTCCCCCTTGATGTGAGAACTCCTTTTAAAGGGTCAAACTAACCTTGGGTTGTCGTTGAAGACTTCATGTAGATGTTGAAGATGTGGATGCTCAATGTTGATGAAGATCACCAAGAGTTGGGAGCAATCCTTTGGATTCGGGCACTTTCAATACCTACATGGGTTAGTCCCACAAGGAACAAACAAGGATATCCATGGACATAGATTGAAGTGCACAATAGATGATGTCCATGAAAGCAATGATTACCTTGTCCCTTGACTTACCAACACGAGGGTTTGTGACTCCATGAACTAGTGCAAGATGTGGAAGTTGATTGCACAAGTTCTTTGCCAAAATGAATGTGAATGAAGTATGTTGGCGGAGTCACCCTCAAGAACTCTCTAGTTCTTCTTCTTCGGGATCCACATCATCTTGATGGGAATCCTTGGGGTAGTAGTTGAGCTTGTCGAAGTAGAACTTGAAGTTTCCTTGGGAACCCACTTGACCATGGCCTTGGGTGCTTCAATGAATGCATCAATCTCCTCTTGAAGCTTGTCCTTGCCTTTTAGCTTGTGGTCTTGTGGTGGAAGGTCATCTTGAGCTTGTTCCACATTGGAAGAAGTAGGATCATACTTCTCCTTTTGAGAAACAAACTTTGGAGTGGGATATTGACCTTCTTCCCATTCAACACCCTCGGCGTTGAACTTTCGCTCAAAACCAATTCCTTGATTCTTCCGGTGCCTTCCTTGCTTGCGAACAATTTCCTCAAAGTTCTTGCTTCCGGCAAGGCTCTTGTAGACACCTTTCTCTATAATCCCTTTCAATAAACTATTTTCTTGCTCAAGTGAAACTTGGCTTGAAACATTGTTAGTGGAATCAAGAGAATTACTAGGAGTAACAACATTTGATTTAGCATGATTATTGTTACTACTAGATGAAGAATTTTTCTTATACTTGTCATGCTTAGTTTTAAAAGGTGGCAAGAAATTAGACAAGAGAAGTCGTTTGGCAAGATATGAAGAACTCTTCTTTCAAAGATCGTCATTGATAGCTTTTAGAAACTCATGTTCTTGCTCTAGATTGAGCTTCTCGAAGCGTAGCTTCTCATGAGATCTTAGGAGCTCTCTATGATCTTCTTGAGTTGTTTCATGAGCTAACTTAAGAGTGTTTAGTTCTTTAGTTAGACGCTCAATTTCCTTCATAGCATTGTCATTCGACTCTTCTCGACCATAAAGACTACTAGCATGTTCATCATTACTAGGCTCACTAGATTTGTCATGTAAAAGCTCATCTTCACCAAGCAAGTCATCCTCATCACTATCAAAGTCAATAAATTCAGGGTGTGATACCTTGGGGCCTTTAGCCATGAAGCATCGTCCAATTCCCTCATTTGGTGAATCAAACAAGTCATAAGAGTTGGAGTTGGAGGATACGAGAGCAAGACCGGCAACACCTTCATCTTGACTGTATTCGGAGTTGGAGTGATAGCTTCTTTCGGAGTGATTGTCGGAGTCGGAGCCGGAGACCCATTCACCAACATGAGCTTGATGTTTTCTTCTTGTGTAGCTCCTTGATGACTTGTCTTTCCTTTCCGAATCCTTGCTTCTCCGAGAGGATCTTCGTTCATAACGATCATCTCTACTCCTTCTCTCTTTCCGAGGTGACTCTTCTCTTGAGCTTCTTCTTCTTGGAGATTCTTCTCTTCTCTTGTGGGGAGTCGAACACTCATTTGAGTAGTGTCCGGGTCTTCCACAATTGTAGCAGTTTCGATCACGACTAGAAGATCTCTTTTCATCATATGATCTAGACTTTGAGCTTCTTTCCTTGCTTCTACTCTTGTAGAATTTGTTGAAGTTCTTCACCATTAGGCTTATCTCTTCATTGGAAACTAGCTTGTCACTTGAGGTTGTGGGAGCTTCAACTGTAGCTTTGTAAGCACCACTTGACTTGTTGTGAAGCTCTTCTTTATCTTTAAGTGTCATCTCATGAGCAACAATTCTTCCAATGACTTCGGTAGGCTTGAGATTCTTGTAGTTTGGCATCATTTGGATCAAAGTGCACACGGTGTCATACTTTCCATCCAAAGCTCTGAGAATCTTCTTGATGATGAATCGGTCGGTCATTTCTTCACTTCCTAAGCCGGCAATCTCATTGGTGATGAGAGCAAGCCTAGAGTACATTTCAGCGACTCCTTCACCTTCCTTCATCTTGAACTTGTCAAGTTGACCTTGAAGAACATCTAGCTTTGATTCCTTCACGGACTCGGTACCTTCGTGCATTTCGACCAAAGTATCCCAAATCTCTTTTGCATTCTCAAGACGGCTGATCTTGTTGAACTCCTCGGGACACAAAGCATTGAAGAGAATGTCACAAGCTTGAGCATTGTTCTGTAACATCCGCAGCTCATCCGATGTAGCTTCGCGATCCGGAACTTTTCCTTCCTCGAAGAACTCACCTTGCAAGCCAACACAAATAATGCCCCATGCGGCAGGGTTATGTCCAAGAATATGCATTTTCATTTTGTGCTTCCAACTAGCAAAATTTGAACCATCAAAGTAAGGACCTCTACGAAAATTACCCTCACTAGACGCCATACTCTCCTAGGTTGTGAAACCAAGCTTATGGAGTCCAATGCAATGGAAACCAATCCAATGGAGACCAAAGCTCTGATACCACTTGTAGGATCGGAAGTATGTCTAGAGGGGGGGTGATTAGACTACTTGACAATTTAAAAGTTTAGCCTTTTGATTAGGACAAGTTTTTAGCAAGTTCACAATGATGACCAAGTCAAGTATCACCCTACACATGCAATTCTAGAGTAATGGCAGCGGAAAGTAAATTGCACATGTAGTAAATAAGAGGTGGAGAAGAGCAAACGCAATTTGGAGACACGGAGATTTTTCTCGTGGTTCCGATAGGTGGTGCTATCGTCAATCCGCGTTGATGGAGACTTCAACCCACGGAGGGTAACGGCTGCGAGAGTCCACGGAGGGCTCCACCCACGAAGGGTCCACGAAGAAGCAACCTTGTCTATGCCATCATGGCCTACGTCCACGGAGGACTAGCCTTACTCGGGGTAGATCTTCACGAAGTAGGCGATCTCCTTTCCCTTACAAACTTCTTGGTTCAACTCCACATCTTGACGGAGGCTCCCAAGCGACACCTAACCAATCTAGGAGGCACCACCCTCCAAAAGGTAATAGATGGTGTTGGTGATGATGAACTCCTTGCTCTTGTGCTTCAAATGATAATCTCCCCAACACTCAACTCTCCTCACTGATTTGGCTGTGGTGGAATAAAGGATTGAGTGGAAAGCAACTTGGGAATACTAGAAATCAAGTTTCATATGGTGGGAGTGGAGCAACTTGATCTCAACACAAGGGTAGGTAGTTTTCTTCTCAGAAATATAAGGTAGGAGTGGTAGTTCTTTCTGATGGCTCTCTCCACGAATGAATAGGAGGTGGAGGGGTATTTATAGCCTCCACACAAAATCCAACCGTTACACACATTTGACCAATCTCGGTCAGACCGAAGTTGACAACTCGGTGAGACCGAAAGTTCAAATCTTGTGAACGTTGGGATTTTCGGTGGGACCGAAAATACAATCTCGGTGAGTCCGATTCTTCCAAAGACTAGGGTTTGCCATTCTCGGTGGGACCGACTTTATCATCTCGGTGACACCGATTTGAGTACAGAAGGTTACAGAAGGTTGGCAACACTAGTTTCGGTAAGACCGAGTTTGGAATCGGAAAATCCGAAATTTCTAGGGTTTGGGTATATGGCTGAGGTGGTTCATCTCGGTGTGACTGAGTTTATGGAATCGGTGGGACCGAGATTACTTATGAGTATATGTTGGAATGAAAGATTGCTGATAGTTTGAGAGATAAATCACTAAGCACTTTTGAGCAACCAGATCATTATCATAACCTCATCCCCTTTTAATAGTATTGGCTTTCCTATGTACTCAATGTGATCTTGGATCACTAGACCAAAAATGGAGTCTTGAGCTTTTGCCAATGTTTTCCTTAGCATTTTGAGGGGTCCACATCATCAGTCATTGCCATACCCATATCACTGAACTTTCTGAAATATTCTCAAGAAACAATTAGTTCAATGATATATATGTTGTTATTAATTACCAAAACCACCCGGGGATTAGTTGCACTTTCACATATCTATAGAGAGAACTCTACTACCTGTGTTGGGTTATCAAGACAATGTGTTTCTTCAACAGGCGGTATATTAAGACCATGTATTTCTTCAATAGGAGCTAAATTCTTAACATCTTCAGCTTTAATACCTTTTTCTTTCACCGATTTCTTTGCCTCTTGCATATCTCCAGGACTGAGAAATAGAACACCCCTCTTCTTCGGAGTTGGTTTAGGAATAGGCTCAGGAAGAGTCCAATTATTTTCATTAGTTAACATATTATTCAATAACAATTCAGCTTGGTCGACTGTTCTTTCCCTGAAAACACAACCAGCACAACTATCCAAGTGGTCGTTGGAAGCATCAGTTAGTCCATTATAGAAGATATCAAGTATTTCATTTTTCTTAAGAGGATGATCAGGCAAAGCATTAAGTAATCGGAGAAGCCTCCCCCAAGCTTGTGGCAGACTCTCTTCTTCAATTTGCACAAAATTATATATTTCCTGCAAGGCAGCTTGTTTCTTATGAGCGGGGAAATATTTAGCAGACAAGTAATAAATCATATCCTAGGGACTAGGCACACAACCAGGATCAAGAGAATTAAACCAAGTTTTAGCATCACCCTTTAATGAGAATGGAAATATCTTAAGGATATAATAATAGCGGGATTTCTCATCATTAGTGAACAGGGTGGCTATATCATTCAATTTAGTAAGATGTGCCACAACAGTTTCAGATTCATTGCCATAAAAAGGATCAGATTCAACCAAAGTAATTATCTCAGGATCAACAGAGATTTCATAATCCTTATAAGTAACAACGATAGGTGATGTAGCAAAAGCAGGGTCATATTTCATTCTAGCATTTAGAGTTTGCTGCTTCCATTTAGCTAATAACTTCTTAAGATCATATCTGTCATTGCAAGCAAGAATAGCTCTAGCAGCTTCTTCATCCATAACATAACCCTCTGGAACAATAGGCAATTCATACTTAGGGGGAGAACCTTCATCATCACTATCATCAATAATTTCATTCTCTCTAACCCTAGCAAGTTGTTCATCTAGAAATTCACCTAATGGCAAAGTAGTATCAAGCACAGAAGTAGTTTCATCATAAGTATCATGCATAGCAGAAGTGGCATCATCAATAACATGTGACATATCAGAGTTCATAGCAGTAGCAGGTTTCGGTGTCGCAAGCTTACTCAAAACAGAAGGAGAATCTAGTGCGGAGCTAGATGGCAGTTCCTTACCTCCCCTTGTAGTAGAGGGAAAATCTTAGTTCTTTCGTCTTTAAAGTTCTTCATAGTGATCAGCAGATATAAATCCCAAGTGACTCAAAGAATAGAGCTATGCTCCCTGGCAACGGCGCCAGAAAATAGTCTTGATAACCCACAAGTATAGGGGATCGCAACAGTTTTCGAGGGTAGAGTATTCAGCCCAAATTTATTGATTCGACACAAGGGGAGCCAAAGAATATTCTCAAGTATTAGCAGTTGAGTTGTCAATTCAACCACACCTGGATAACTTAGTGTCTGCAGCAAAGTATTTAGTAGCAAAGTAGTATGATAGTAATGGTAACAGTGGCAAAAGTAGCGATATTAGTTTTGTAGTAATTGTAACAGTAGCAATGGTAAAGTAAATAAGAAAAGCACAATATGTGAAAAGCTCGTAGGCATTGGATCAGTGACGGATAATTATGTCGGATGCGATTCCTCATGTAATAGTTATAACCTAGGGTGACACAGAACTAGCTCCAGTTCATCAATGTAATGTAGGCATGTATTCTGAATATAGTCATACGTGCTTATGGAAACAAACTTGCATGACATCTTTTGTCCTACCCTCCCGTGGCAGCGGGGTCCTAATGGAAACTAAGGGATATTAAGGCCTCATTTTAATAGAGTACCGGAGTAAAGCATTAACACTTACTGAATACATGCACTCCTCAAACTACGGTCATCACCGAGAAGTATCCCGATTATTGTCACTTCAGGGTTGTCGGATCATAACACATAATAGGTGACTATAGACTTGCAAGATAGGATCAAGAACTCACATATATTCATGAAAACATAATAGGTTCAGATCTGGAATCATGGCACTCGGGCCCGAGTGACAAGCATTAAGCATAGCAAAGTCATAGCAACATCAATCTCAGAATATAGTGGATACTAGGGATCAAACCCTTACAAAACTAACTTGATTACATGGTAAATCTCATCCAACCCATCACTGTCCAGCAAGCCTACGATGGAATTACTCACGCACGGAAGTGAGCATCATGAAATTGGTGATGGAGGATGGTTGATGATGACGACGGCGACGAATCCCCCTCTTCGGAGCCCCAAACAGACTCCAGATCAGCCCTCCCGAGAGAGATTAGGGCTTGGCGGCGGCTCTGTATCGTAAAACACGATGAAACTTTCTCTCTGATTTTTTTTCTCTGTGAAACAGAATATATTGAGTTGGAGTTGAGGTCGGTGGAGCAGCAGGGGGCCCACGAGACAGGGGGCGCACCCAGGGGGAGGGGCGCGCCCCCCACCCTCGTGGACAGGGTGTGGGCCCCTAGGCTTTGATTCTTTTGCCAGTATTTTTTATATTTTCCAAAAGTAATCTCCGTGGATTTTCAGGTTCATTCCGAGAACTTTTGTTTTCTGCACAATAAATAACACCATGGCAGTTCTGCTGAAAACAGTGTCAGTCCAGGTAAGTTTCATTCAAATCATGCAAATTAGAGTCCAAAACAAGGGGAAAAGTGTTTGGAAAAGTAGATACGTTGGAGACGTATCAGGTCGAGCCATGAAATGAGCATATGCAGGCCTACCTATAATAGCATGGTAGGCACTATGAAAATCCACCACCTCAAACGTCAACTTTTCCTTGCGGCAATTCTCTGAATCACTGAAAACCACATCAAGAGTGATCTGACCGAGTGAATTGCTTTCTTTCCTGGGATGACTCCGTGGAATCGCATGTTGCTCTCGCTGAGCTTGGACATCGGAATGCCCATCCCTCAGAGGGTTTCAACATATAGAATATTCAAACCATTGCCACCGTCCATCAAAACCTTTGTCACTCGAGTGCCCCCAACCACTGGGTCGACCACCAACGCTTGCCGCCCATTGGTAGCAATGTGTGCTGGGTGGTCAGACTGGTCGAATGTAATGGGGGTTTTGACCACTTCAAATATGTCATCGTTGCCGGAGCAACCATGTTTACTTCTTTGTTCATAACTTTCAGTCAACTTTTGCTCTCGATGTAAGCAAAAATCACGAAAGTGGCATTGACATTGGGGTAACCGTCATCTTCCTCTTTGTCTTCTTCCTTATCAGAATTTTTTCTTTCTCACTGGGCTAACCCTCTCGGAAACTCTGAATCAGAAGTCAGCACTGTCGAGTGGTATGCTTGGGAAGAATCAAGTTTCCCTCTTCATATTTTTTGGTGTGTATATGACACGGTAAATCAAGCACATCATTTCCCGCTTGATCTTTCACTTTTTGGGGGGTCCAAGCCCCTTTAGGGTTCCCCTTGAACTTCCTTTGATTCAAAACTGCCGCCTCAGCAGGACCTGTGGGTTTAGCTTTGCGTTTTTGCTTCCAACTGGAGTTTCCTCCACCGATGTCCTAGGCGACAGATTTCTTCTTGCCGCTCCGGAGTCGGTCGTCTTCTTCGCCGTTAGCATACAGAGTGGCTATCTCCATCATCCGAGTCAGAGACATGTCCCCTAACTGACCGAACTTCAAATTGAGCTCTCTGTAGCGAACGCCTTCTTTAAAGGCGCAAACTGCTTGATGCTCTGATACATTCTCCACTTTATGATGAAGGGTAGTCCATCTCTGTATATAGTCTCTCAAAATCTCATTCTGCTTCTGAACACAATGCTACAATTCGGTCAAACCAGCAGGTCGCTTGCAGGTGCCCTCGAATGTTTTGGTAAACACTCGGGCTAACTCTTCCCAACTGAAAATGCTCCCAGGGGCCAACTGATTCAACCAAGCTTTGGTAGAAACCTCAAGCATCAAAGGGAGGTGTTACATGGCCACATCATTGTTGCCACCACCAATGTGCACCGCCACCCGGTAATCCACTAACCAAGTGTCGGGCTTCGACTCCCTGGTGAACTTACTTACAGCCGTCGCCAACCTGAAGTTGTGAGGGATCTCAGCGGCTCGGATGGCTCTTCCGAAACACTCGGGGCCGGAAACATGCACTCTGCTTCCACTGGGTCGATCTCTATCCAGTCCTTCTCTGTATGCTCTATTCTTGTCGCCAAACCTTGCACGAGGAGTGATCTTGCATCAAATCCAGGCTCTCTTGGGTCGACTGGAACCCTGTGGTCATTACCATACGGGCGCCTGTCGTCATACCGCCGGGGCGCGTATGACCCGCTCCTCAGAGTGGGTGAAGGCGCTCGACGGTGGTTGTCATGGGCATAATCACGTTTGAACTCTCCGTGGGCTCTTCCCAGGTGCCAATCTCGATGGTGATCACGATCTTCACGTCGCAAAGGCGACCTAGGACTATGTGCTGACTGAATTGTGTCTACCCTCACTGGCCTGCTGTGGATTCTGTTGTGCGACTAAGAAACGGCTTGTTGCTCTCCTATTGCCCGGAGCAATGCTCGGATATGCATCAAGCCTCTTCCACCCTCTGAACGGGACGGCTGAATAGACTCTGATATACGTGTAGCAGCTGTAAGATTCTAGATCAGAGTGCGGTATACCTGAGGTTCATGTGGAAATAATTGCCGTTGTCCTCGACTGGATTCGGGGATCATTCCATGGGCGCGTTCGTCGAGAGAATGCTGGGGTTCTCAAAATGCGTGTACTCGGCCAATGTGACCAGGCACGCAGCATCCAAGGTCCGAGCCTCGGAAGTCTCCCCATCATAGGGGTCTGGAGCGCCGCCATGTTTCGACGGTGCAACTCTTCCCTTTGTTGAGAATTGAGAGGTTGGGGTTCATACTCATCATGACCATACGACAGGCCATCACCGTCGCCGCTGTCGCCGTTGCGGCGAAACCCAGGTGGGCTGCAACGAGAGTCGACCATGAGAACTTCCACCGTGGGGTCACTGCTCCCACGCTCGGAAAGAGTGTCCAGGGAGCCAGTTGAATGGTCCATAGAGAAATTCGTCGGGCTCGATCGCTGCGACTTGAGGGGTGGCCGACTGGCGGGCCACCGCATGCTTTACCAACCGCCGGAGCCGCGACCGACCGGATCGCTTGCGGCAGCGTCCAACGGAGTGAGTGGACGATGTAGGAGCCGACCAATACTGGGTCGACGGTTGCTGCAGAAGGACACCGCAGGCACTCGCGTGGAAATGCGCTGCCCCAGGGATCGGAAGAGCCTCGACATCGAGGGGGGCTTCTTGAAGCCAGACGGACTCATCGGCGATGAAAATGAGCGCGCCGAATCGGATCTCGCGGCCCATAACCAAACCACCGCAGGCAACCTTGTTGATGAAGATCGGAAAAACTGCAACCTCACCGGAAGTTGCTAAGACGCTTTGCCCCACGGTGGGCGCCAACTGTCATGGTACTAAGTCTGACAGTAAGAGTAGGGGGTACGTATGAGGAGGCAAGGCCCTAGCTACAGCGAGGTTGTACACATGAGTTTACGAGTTCAGGCCCCTCTCAAAGGAGGTAAAAGCCCTACGTCTCGGTGCCCTAAGGCGGTCGACTAGAATATGAGTGTGTGTGTGTCTGTGTGTGTTACACGGGGTGTGAACCCTTGTGCCAGAGGAGGGGTTGGCTTATATAGAGTGCACGAGGACCCCAGCCATCCTCTGTTACAGGGTTCAATGTACATTAAGACAGGTTTCACTGGTAACGCCAGCTATAAAGAGCTATCAATGATCTTTAAGACTACGGAGTGAACGCCTGACCGTTGCCATCCTGGGCGACTCTAGGTCTTCTGCACTCCGAGTGGTTTCTTGCATTGTCGAGTGACTTCATCTTGGTCGAATGGAATTGGGGTATCTGAGTGAGATAATTGGTCGAGTGGATCGCACTCCAAGGTTACCTCAGTCGGTATCTCTTGTTAAACTTTGAATGTTCTTGATTCTAGGGTAGTGACCTTGGGTAGGGCCTCTAGTTCTGGCCTAAGACCCTACCCTAGGTCCATGGCATCATCAGATAGTTCATCACAAGTTCATGGCCATAGAGTCCTTAGCATTTGTAGTGGAATTGCTTCAAAGAAGAGTTGCGATTTGTATGTGTGCAAAAAAGCAAACAGGAGCAAACAAACTCTTGAAGAATGCTAATATTGTGAGAGCATATTATTGGTATGTCCTGGATTAATGAATCTTACGAAAAAGTAAAGTGCACATTTTTTTAAAATAGCTTTCTCAAGCTTGGAAATTTAGCCTGACAGAGGCTAAGAGCAACTCTAGAAGAGTCGCTGAGGGAGTCCTGGACTAGGGGGTGTCCGGACAGCCGGACTATCATCGTCCGCCGGACTCCAAGACTACGAAGATACAAGATTGAAGACTCCGTCCCATGTCCGGATGGGACTTTCCTTGGCGTGGAAGGCAAGCTTGGCGATACGAATATGTAGATCTCCTACCATTGTAACCGACTCTGTGTAACCCTAGCCTCCTCCGGTGTCTATATATACCGGAGGGCTTTAGTCCGTAGGACAACACACATTACAAAAATCATACCATAGGCTAGCTTTAGGGTTTAGCCTCCTTGATCTCGTGGTAGATCCACTCTTGTACTACCCATATCATCAATATTAATCAAGCAGGACGTAGGGTTTTACCTCCATCAAGAGGGCCCGAACCTGGGTAAAACATCGTGTCCCTCGTCTCCTGTTACCATCCTCCTAGACGCACAGTTCGGGACCCCCTACCCGAGATCCGCCGGTTTTGACACCGACATTGGTGCTTTCATTGAGAGTTCCTCTGTGTCGTCACCGATAGGCTTGATGGCATCTGCAACCAACGACGCTGCCTAGGGTGAGACTTTTCTCCCCCGGACAGATCTTCGTATTCGGCGGCTTCGCACTGCGGGCTAATTCGCTTGGCCATCTGGAGCAGATCGAAAGCTACGCCCCTGGCCGTCAGGTCAGATTCGGAAGCCTAAACTTCACGGCCGATGTCCGCGGAGACTTGATCTTCGACGGACTCGAGCCACAGCGAAGCGCGCCGCACTGTTGCGATGGGCATGATCTAGCTCTGCCGCCGAACAGTGCCTTGGTGGCAGCACGCGAATCCGCTCCGGCCATTAGTCCGGAGCCGATTGCCCAGATAGAGGATCGGTGGATGGACACCGCCTCGGGGGCTTCAACTTTCATGGCGATGGAGCCGAACACTGATCTTGTCCCTCGCAAAACTCGTGATTCCGAGGTGCCGGACTCCTTGCCGGACTCCGAACCTCCCACGCCCCTACCAATCGATTCGGATTGGGCGCCGGTCATGGAATTCACCGCCGCGGAAATCTTCCAACACTCGCCCTTTGGCATTCTAAATTCACTAAAGCTTCTCTCATTATCAGGAGAGCCCTGGCCGGACTATGGCCAGGATGGTTGGGATATGGACGACGAAGAAATTCAGAGCCCACCCACCACCCACTTTGTAGCCTCTGTCGATGATCTAACCGACATGCTAGACTACTGCTCCGAAGACATCGACGGTATAGACGACGACGCCGGAGACGAACAAGAAACACGCCTATAGGGCACGCAAGGACCACCTCGTCATACGACATATACATGGTGGATACCCCAAAAGAGAGCGATAACGAGGACCAACGGGCCACGGCAGACGATAACCTCGCCGATAAACAACCAAAACGGCGGCGCAGACGCCGCCCTAAGCCCCGCCTCGACAACAATAACGCTCCTAAGGACCCCGCATTACAGCAGGGCACAAAAGTGGACGACGAGCATGCAGATAAGCAACCGTCCAAACAGGACGAGTCAGATAATCAGTCCAAGCCCGGCGAAAACGACGGTTCGGACGATCTCACGCCAGACACGCCGCCGGAAGGTAAAAACCTTCGGAAAAGACTCGTCAACACTGCAAGATCTTGAAGAAGGAAAAACGGAAGCTCAAAACAGCGGAAGACACACTCAGAATGAGGTGGAGCAAAGTACTCAAAACCGCGGATAAATACGGCAATGGCCACCAATCAAAGAGCTACCCGAAGCGCAAGCTGCTACCAGAATTCGACGACGAGGCCATAGAGCCCCCACAGTCAAAAAATAAAGAGGCTGCCTGGTTGGACAGATGGCCGGATGACAGGCCAAATTCTGAAAGCGGCGCCACACATAAACCAACCAATGAACTTGGAAGGACAGATGGCCCAGCCAGGTCCATCTACGGGCCAAAGAAGAAGGCCCCAGGAAGCAAGGCAACACGTCAAGTGTCCAAAGATAGCAGCACACCCAAATACAGGGGCGCCGCACACCCACTATGTTTCACCAATGAGGTGCGGGACCATGAATTCCCAGCAGGATTTAAACCAATAAACATAGAGGCCTACGATGGAACAACAGACCCTGGAGTCTGGATAGAAGATTATATACTACATATACACATGGCCAGAGGAGATGATCTCCACGCCATAAAATACCTACCCCTCAAGCTCAAAGGGTCAGCCCGTCATTGGCTTAAAGGCCTCCAAGAAAACACCGTGGGAAGTTGGGAAGAGCTCGAGGACGCGTTTAGAGCAAATTTTCAAGGGACTTATGTCTGCCCTCCGGATGCAGATGATCTAAGTCACATAACTCAACAACCCGGAGAGTCAGCGTGCAAATTCTGGAACAGGTTCCTCACTAAAAAGAACCAAATAGTCGACTGTCCGGACGCCGAAGCCTTAGCAGCTTTTAAACACAACGTCCGGGACGAATGGCTTGCCAGACACCTCGGCCAAGAGAAACCGAGGACAATGTCCGCGCTAACAAGCCTCATGACCCGCTTCTGCGCGGGAGAGGATAGCTGGCTGGCAAGATGCAGCACCAGCAACCCAAGTACATCCGAGATAAGAGATGGAAACGGAAAATCACGGCGCAGAAAAGAGCAGCGCCGGAATCAAGAGAAAAGCCAAAAGAGCACGGCAGTCAACACCGGATTCAAAAGCTCGCGGCCAAACAACAAAACACCGCATCTTAAGGATGACGGCGATGAGCTGTCCAACTTAAACAAGATTTTGGGTCGGATATGTCAAATCCACAGTACCCCCGGAAGGCCTGCAAACCATACCCATCGAGACTGTTGGGTTTTCAAACAGTCTGGCCGACTAAACGCCGAACACAAGGGGCTCAACGCGTCAAGCGAAGACGATAAACCGCACCAGCAGAGCACCGGAAAACAAAATACTTTCCCACAAGAGGTCAAAGCAGTAAACACACTTCATGTGATAATACGGAAAAATAGTGTGGCACTTCCTAAAAAGAGCCTCGCACGGTCCAACCCAGCAGACCATAGAGATTGGATATCAAAACCAATCACTTTCGACCACCTGGACTATTCCAGAAGCGTTCGAAACGCGGGACGGACTGCCCTGATATTGAATCCCATAATCGACGGATTACAATTTACTAAAGTCCTAATGGACGGAGGCAGCGACTTAAACCTGCTGTATTCAAGCACAATCCGCAAGATGGGGATAGACCCTACCAAAATTCGACACAACCACACTTCCTTCAAAGGAGTGACGCCGGGCCCTTATGCCAAGTGCACAGGCTCCCTATTACTAGAAGTCGTGTTCGGACCACCGAACAACTTTCGGCGCGAAAAACTAATTTTTCATATCGTCCCATTTAAAAGTGGATATCAAGCACTCTTGGGACGAAAGGCTTTTGTCCATTTCAACGCCATACCACATTACGCGTCTCTTACACTCAAGATGCCCGGTCCGCGTGGCATCATCTCAGTGCGAGGGTCACCCAAAGATCCCGGACTCGGATAGACGAGTCCGGCGTCAGTAGGCTAGGGGCTCCCTAGCCGCACACCCCTTCACAAGGGGCTGCGCGCACAAACAACCGCGGGTTCATTCAAACCCCGCCTTGCTTATTCATATTTTTTCTTTCACACATACCTTTTTTTCGCATGAATTGTTTTCAAACTAAGCGTTCCTCTCTTTTTACAGATGAACAACATGCATACCCGTCCAGGATAACGGCACAACGGAGACACAGGCGTAGACGTGCAGTAGGGACCCGTTGCGAGGATTCTTTTCAGATTAAGACCCTGCGTAAACCTTTTTTACTATCTCTTGTTGTTATTCTCCCTTGGTTTCTTCCTATAACCAAAGCGGAGCCTAACGTTTTGGCATCGGCCGCGTCAGAGGACCATGCCCGTACCTGGACACTAGGGGCTTAGGGCATTATTCTGCCCATTATCATAAAGACCGAACACCTTAGGGAGTGTTCGGCGTCTCGAGTTAGGCATTATATGCATCAGCTCCGAATCATGTCTTTGGTCAAATGTTGGGTTTGCCCGGCTCCTGTGTTTTGCTGCCTTACGTTCCGTATCATCGGCTAACGCGGCACCAGGAGAACTACTGCGATTGTGCCCCAGTTCGGCTGGGCGAGCACCTCAGTAGAGAAAGCCGAAAACTGACTGTCATGATATAGCGAGAGACTGGTCAACACTCGATCGACTACCGGAATGTTTAGAATTCCCCGCTTTGACGAAGGATCGTTTCCCGGTCAGGCAGACATGCGCCCCGAAATCGGAGAAGTGCGGTGCCCCCAGGGGCTATATCGTAGCCCCACCCTCGAACTCCACTGGCTAAGTGAAAGTGATAAAGCGTTATAGTCCGGATTGCCTCGTTTGCTATGCTACCACCTCCTAAATAGGACCGAGACGTCGGATTAAGTGTGAACACGCGCTATTTTTGCGAACACCCCCGCACCTTGTGCGTGGGGGCTGAAGCCGAAGACTGCAATCTTTCAGGTTATACAAATGTATACGTAAACGGCCGCATAGGAGAAGTTTTACTACTTGGGACGCACAAGTATAAAAAGAAGTTATAGCATAATCATCGTTTTACAAGCTAAAACGTTCATTTGAACGTGACATTTTTTGAGCACTGCGACTCTATTACACGAGCACCATGCATAACTTCCCCAAAATAGTGCTCGACGGGGAGCCTGCTTTCATCCGAACCCTGGGCAGCAACAGCGGTGGCATCCATCTCTGTCCAATGCGCCTTCACGCGGGCAAGAGCCATCCGCGCGCCTTCGATGCAGGCCGACCGCTTCATCTCCTTGATATGCGGCACCGCTCCAAGGAATTGCTGCAGTAAGCCGAAGTTGCTCGTCGCCTTGGGCCTCTCTGGCCAGACATGAGCCACGATGTCAGTCATGGCAAGTCCGGATAATCTATTTAGCTCGGCCCATTCGGCCAACCGGTCGGTCAACGGAAGTGAGCGATCCGGACTATGGAATTGAGACCAAAATAGCTCTTCCGTCTTGTGATCCTTCTGGCTCCGGAAGTGCTCAACGGCATCAGCCGCACTTGCCGCTAAGTCCATATATGGATCCTCCGGACTCCACAGCCGATCAAATTGAGCATACTTTTGATCCGTAAACTGGCGACGCAGCAGAAAAGGCTTGCCAGCCACGATATCTCCGGCCTGGCGCAGCTCCTCCTTCATGGCCCGCATTGCAGAGCGGGCATCCTTGGCCTCGGCGGTGGCCTTCCTCAGGTCTTCCCGCTCCGATAAGCGCTCTTTTTCAAGAGCCTCATTGCGGTCGGCAGCATCTTTTACTTTCACGGCCAATTCGGCTACCTCTTCCCTACTTAGGCAGTGTGCAGCCCTTTCGGCTTTCAACTCCTCGGCCACCCTCGAGGCAGCCGCGTCACTCCTTCGGGCTTTCTCCTTAGCTTGAGCAAGTTCGGCCCGAAGGCTCTCCACAGCAGCAGCACCTTCTGTATAACAGCATTTAATTTATCAGAGGAGGGCTTTGACCCCCTTAATAAAGCGACTGTGGAGAACTCATTTACCTTGCGACTCGTCAAGTCGCCGGTTGACAAGTGCGATGTCCTCATCCGCCACGTCAAGTTGCCGCATTAACTCGGCAACCCCACTAGTCCGGCTAGCCCTCGGACTATCCACCACCTGCATAGGAATGGCGACATTCATTACTTGCAATTTCGATCCTCGGCACGCTGTCGTTTTTGACAACCTACCGAGTCTCAGGGGCTACTACCTATACAGGGCGCACTTTTATGTGCAAAACGGCAAAAAAACGGGTGCGCCATTTTCGCGTACCTCAAATACCGCCAGCAAACTTGTAGCGGCATCACGCAATCGCTCTCGGTGGACGAAATCCTTCCAATCCCCATACGCATCAACGCACGGTGATCTTCTGAGATGGATGCCCTCTCTGGCAGATTCTTCAGTTCTCCCGGCCGGACAATAGCGGGCGCCGAACTCCCCGGCCCCTTCAGACTCGGGGACACCCTCTGTGATGATACTTCAGGCTCGTCTGCCCTATCTGACGGCGTAGCAGACGGGGGCGTTTCGCTCTCCATCATCTCCGGAAGAAGGTCCCCCGAAGACGAACTCATCTGCGAAGGCCGCAAATCCGAACTGCAAGATAAAAATTTCGGTCACCCACAGAAGCACAAATGGAGGTATTTTCTTACTGATAAACTCCCCTTTTCATACTCACGGCTCGTTGGAGGGCTGATCCTTTGGTGATGATTGTACGTCCGGATTCTCCCCGGACGCCGGACCCCCCGGTGAAGATCTCTTCCCCCGTTTAGGGGCTTTGGCCTCCGGATCTTCGGAGGCGGTCCTCTTCTCCCCCTGGAGGGAGGAGTTTTTGATTCCCCCCTCTTCAGATGCCCCTTTGGGCGAAGTAATAGCTCCTTTATCTTTCCCATCACCCCCTTTTACGGGCGCGACCTCCAACATTCTGACCAGCATGGGCTCCAGTGCGGTCTCTGGGAGGGGAGCCGGACACCTTATCAGCTTCGATCGCGCTACCCACTCCTGTGAAGAGCTATGGGTCAGGAGGCGAACCCTAGAAAAGCAGATAAATAAAACGTCCGGACTCTAAGCTATTTACCTGAGTATCCGGGCGATTGCGGCTTAGGCCTGCGTCCTCGGTCAATTCCGGACTCGCCACCTGCGGTCCGAAGAACAACCTGTACATCTCCACGGGTGTTGCACCCATCAAGTGTTGGAGAATTTGAGGTCCCTCCGGGTTGAACTCCCATAGACGGAGAGGACGGCGTTTGCAGGGCAGGAGACGCCTGGTTAGCATTACCTGCATCACCACGACCAGATTGATCTCCCTCGCTTGGGGGTCTCGAATCCGGCCCTGCAGTGAGGGCACGTCTTCGGACGGCCCCCAATTGAGCCCTTGGCTAACCCACGACATCAGTCGGCGTGGAGGTCCCGGGCGGAATGAAGGCGGCAACTTTTGCTTGCTGCCCTTCGGAGCGGTGATATAGAACCACTCCTGTTGCCACAGTCCGAGTTCCTCTTGGAAGGAACCCTCAGGCCACGGGGCATCGGCCCTTATGCTTATGGCCGCCCCGCCGCACTCCGCTTGACGCCCCCCGATCATCTTCGGCTCCACATTGAAGGTTTTCAGCCACAGGCCGAAGTGGGGGGTGACGCGGAGGAAGGCCTCGCAGATGATGATGAATACGGAGACATGGAGGATGGACTCCGGAGCCAAATCGTGAAAATCCAGCCCGTAGTAGAACATGAGCCCTCTCACGAAGGGGTCCGTCGGGAAGCCTAAACCCCGACGGAGGTGGGGTACGAAGACGACGTACTCGCCGGGCTCGGGGGCGGGCACGGCCTGCCCATGGGCAGGCAACCTGTGCGAAATCTCGTAGGACAGGTACTTGGCCTCCCGCAGCTTTGACACGTCCTCCTCCGTGACGGAGGAGGGCATCCACCGGCCAAGGAGGTCGGAGCCGGACATGGCTGAGAATCCGAAGCGCTCGAATCTGGGGCTCTGGGTGTTGGAACTAGGAGCGAGAAGGAGATTCGATGCGAGATTGAAGAAAAGGAACGGTCCTTGGTCCTCTTATAAAGGGGGAAAATACCAAGGGTCGTCTCCGTGACCGTTCGGGATTCACCTTCGATGGAGGAGGCGTGGCAAGGGGCACGGTTGGGTTACCCACACACGTATTGATGAGAATCCCGGAATAAGGGGAACACGATCTCTGCTTCGACAAGACGTGCCAAGGGAACCGCTTCGCTAAACGTGCTGAGGTGGTATAGTAAAAAACGATTCAAACAAAGGCTTGGTAGCGGTGTGATGTCACGCCGCATAATACGTCAGCAGATTGGACTGGTGTACATTTTATTCTCCCTATGGTGGAATGTGGAATTTATTTTGCAGAGCCGGACACTATCCTGGTGTTCATGATCTTCTCTGGATTATTCAAGGGAGGAACCCGCCTTGCAATGCCAAACATTATGCGCGCCGGACTTATCGTCATTGAAGCCTGGTTCAGGGGCCACTGAGGGAGTCCTGGACTAGGGGGTGTCCGGACAGCCGGACTATCATCGTCCGTCGGACTCCAAGACTACGAAGATACAAGATTGAAGACTCCGTCCCGTGTCCGGATGGGACTTTCCTTGGCGTGGAAGGCAAGCTTGGCGATACGGATATGTAGATCTCCTACCATTGTAACTGACTCTGTGTAACCTTAGCCTCCTCCGGTGTCTATATAAACCGGAGGGCTTTAGTCCGTAGGACAACACACATTACAACAATCATACCATAGGCTAGCTTTAGGGTTTAGCCTCCTTGATCTCGTGGTAGATCCACTCTTGTACTACCCATATCATCTTATATCTTATATTTACTAATCGGAAGCACCATACAAGTCTCCACGTTAATCCTCACGTCTAAACAGTTATTTGCCGTTGGATTAAAAAATCAATAGTCAAGATGGATCCTTGCACCGTGATTTTTCCTAGAGTCCGGAAGATACCAAATAATTGATCTCTTCCGACCTAGCCGACCTCTCTCCTCTCCATACAGAATCAATCTCTCCTTACCCGGCTACCTCTCTCCTGCCCGTGTCTCCGTGTCATGCCGCCTCCTCCTCCATCTCTTCTCTCTCTGTCCTCTAATGAGAGCTATGTTGCGTTCCAGCCGGAAGGATTGATCAAGTGCATGCCAGATCAAGGTAGTGTATGTGCACCTCTAATGAGATCTGTGTTGTCGTGTCCACCGTAGAGATGAATCAAGTGCGTGTGCTCTGATCAAGGTTTGTGTAATGTTCAAAAGAGGAGCCAACACGTACATGGTATGTCGCCGGACGACGCATGATGGCATGGAGAAGGAAGCAGGCCAACTTGCTTCGTTGCTGTTCACCGCCTGATGTTGCAGACCAATTGGGGCATGGTTCTGTTGCAATCGATTGTACCTCACATGCATATATTAGAGGCCGGAAGAAATCAATCAGTGTTACATGTATGAATAGTACGTACTAGGGCATCTAGCCGGCCAAAACCAATCAACCTGCTTTAGAAGTTAGCTTGGTACGCATATGTGTATTCTTTGCTGTTGTTTCTAAATCTGATGATCTTCTTAAGTTTTTTGACACCAGTACGTAGATACATGCTGCAGAAGCCAGGCTGTATTTATGGGACGTACGAGATGACAAAAAATACATCCGGCCGCCCGAGACAAGCAATAGTTTGTACCGTGCCTGCTGCTGGGCGCTGGCGATGGTGTCCTCTCCTCCTTGCTGCCAGGTTAATTAGTATTCGTTACTAGATCAAGTCAGTAAGAGCTTTCGAAGCGCATTAGGAAAGTACAACACAATTACACAAATGCGCCGTCAATTCTCCCTTTGTCACATCATAAATTATAAGTTTGCTAATTACGATCTAGGGTGAGATTAAATTGATTGTTGAAACATGCCACAAACATTGTACGTGATTTCCGTGGTAAATTGACATGTGCTCCTAAAGAAATCTGAAATTTGTTTGATGTCCCAAAATTTTAGATTTTTTTTTCAAGTGTACTGTTCATGCGGGTGCACCTACACTCGGGAGCAGCCACACCTTTGTCAAGAAATTATGGAAATTCTTGCCCACGGTCAATATGTCTTCGATCATTTAAGCAGTGAATATTCTTCTTATATTTCCAGGTTTTTTAATGTTGTTGTTCGCACAGCCTCTCACATGACACCGAGGAACGACGTCTACAAGATGCACAAGCCCAAGCTACTAGCACACATCGTGGCTGATTCAATCCGCCAACAAGGGCATTAGAAAAGTACAACACAATTACACAAATGCGGCCTGTACCTGGTCAATTCTCCGTTTGTCACATCATAAGTTCAAAGTTTGCTAATTAAGATCTTGGGTGAGATTAAATTGATTGTTGAAACATGCCTCAAACATTGTACATGATTTCCGTGGTAAACTGACATGTGCTCCTAAAGAAATAATGGAAATTCATGTCCACGGTCAATATGCCTTCGATCATTTAAGCAGTAAATATTCTTCCTATATTTCCAGGTTTATTCATGTTGTTGTTCGCACAACCTCTCACATGCCGCCAGCAACGACGTATAGAAGATGCGCAAGCGCAAGCTACTAGCACACATCGTGGCTGATTCAATCCACTAAAAAGTGCTATTCGAAGAGCCAAAGGTAGCTGGCAAATAGATGGATTCCACAGATTTGATCGATTCCTTCCAGAGTTTATTTATTTTGTATGTTCCTCCCATGATTTTTTAGATAATAGCAATGTTTATGTTTCTGTCATGCATACATCGTTGAGTTTTTCCCACATGTGAGATCTAGATATTATGACCTTATAAGGATAAATCTTATTGCAGATCAGATACGTGCTTATGTGTTGATTCCATAAAGCCTCATGATGGTTTGCGTTTTTTATTCTAATGAAAATAACAAGATTATACTCTTAGTGCCGCAGTAGTACTAGCAGGATTATCCAGGCAGCTGAGCCAATTTTCCTTGAGGTGATTACACAGTTAAGGTAGTGAATTTTCTTTGTATAATTTACCGTGCCTTGATTGGTTCCATAGGATCATCTGCAAGTCTTAAGTTTTCTGACTATTTTCAGTCATATGCCAAGCTCGAATTTGACAACAAAATCTAAGGTGTGTCTTGCAGGTGAATACTAAAAGAAAGAGTCTTCGGTTTTTGCAATCAGAGAACAAAAGTGTGATCTTTTGATGAAAACACAATTGCGATATATCTGAGGTAATCTCATGCTAGAACCTCACGTTTCTCTCTTTGTTTCTATTGACATCAATGGTAGAGTTTTAATAAAGCTCTTCAGGTTTGCATGGTGAGGTTGTCTTCAGGAAAGGGCTTAAGATAGAAGTTATTTATTTGTGCCATTTGGACAAAGTATTATTTCCCTGCTAAAAAGGTACTCTCCCTATAAAGAAATATAAGACATTTTAGATCACTAAACGACTTATATTTCTTTATAGACGGGTATTTTTTTATTCGGATCATTAATCTCAGTAAGTAGGCGTACAATTGAATGACAATATCAGATGATCGAAGTACAATACTCAAGTAATCAGATGATGCTACTTGAGAATTAAATTCAAGGAAAAGTTTTGCAAACGATTCCGATATGTACTGATACATAATTTCATTAGTTTCTATTAGTTTCCAATAATGTTAATTCACTCATGCTACTTGGTTTTAAACACAAAGAGCATATTTCTTGGAGACCTTATCCCAATTATTTCTCTTCTATAAAGATTTTCATTGATGCATATATGAAAACAATATTTTTTGAAAAGTGTAAAATTAAATTTCTAGCCCGTGCAGGTGCACGGGTTGATGACTAGTCAATATTAATCAAGCAGAACGTAGTGTTTTACCTCCATCGAGAGGGCCCGAACCTGGGTAAAACATCGTGTCCCTCGTCTCCTGTTACCATCCGCCTAGACGCACAATTCGGGACCCCCTACCCGAGATCCGCCAGTTTTGACACCGACAGTCGCCTTATCGCACATTGAGCGTGCTTCACATGGATATGGAGGTTGTGGCGACTGTGCGCCAACACAGAGTCCCCATATGGGGCCTTCATATGTTTTGTGATCTTTTGTCGTTGCACCAACTAAAAATCCACACTCAATTTGATGAGTGAAACACTAATTTGAGATAACATTGCATTAAAAAGTTGTAACATAGGGGTAGAAAATCCGATCAACAACATTTTTGTATGAATAAACACATTATTTTTCAGGTCTTGTCAGAAGTACCGGCTTCTCCCCACCACCACCATGATGAATGCAGTGCAACGGGCACACGCATACGTGACGAGTCCACTCGTCGTCTGTGCGCGGTGGTTTAACAATCCGACGACCTTGTCTTTATCTTATTCCTGCCCGTGGACGTCGATGTTGGGGAGGCCAAATATGGCCCGATTTGACTATGTGAATGTCACCATGACAATGTCGAATGTGTGCCATCTGATGCACTTCTTTTTCGCCGCCAAATCCACCTATTTCTCTTCGTGATGGAGCCACGGGCTATGGTACTTCTCCACCTTTACCTCATGCCCGAGGTGGTTTGCTTGAAGATTTCACTATGCAGACATCCAAGGAATAGATGGTGTAATGCTCATCTAATGCCTCCTTAACAATGAGGCGAGTGCCAGCACGTCGTGACATATATGAGTTGTGTGAGCTAGCTCTCTCAAGCCCATATGCGACCTACTTTTAGCCATGTTGGACATCCCAAATAACACCATAGGACTTGGGATCCAAATCCAGGCACTTGGTGAGGAAGACGGGATCCTCTTGCGCAGATCCAAGACGTCACATCGATCCTACTCCTCCTCCTCCAAGAGCAGCACCAAGTTCGGCTGCAGGGGAAGTGGCATTGCTACGAGGAGGGAAGTAGAGGCTATGGGCGGTGGTGGTACCAACTATTCGAACAGGGTGATGGTCATTTTTATAAATGCGGCAACATGAAAACATGGCGCGCGGTGGGAATGTATTGGAAATGGGCGCGGTGAGCTGCCATGAGTCAGCCACCATTAATTGACATGCTTCTTAGTTCCATGGGCATCTGCTCCATTGTCATGGTGAGTAGATCTTCACGTGGGAAGCTGAGTAGGGAGGTGAAACTTCCCTCCAATGTGAGTGGTTGACAAATGGAACACCCTCAGATCCACCGCCCCACAACCTCCATATATGGGCCTGCTTATGGGCTCAATATGAAGCGCCCTCAATAAATGATGTCGTTTCACAAGCACATGATGACTCTGCTGGAGTGGCCTTATGGGCATATTGACAGTTATTACGGTAATCGAGCTGATATGGCGACTGTGTTTGGAGTTGCTCTAGTGTTGCCTATATTTTAAGGACAACGCTAACGCCCACACGTGTGGTGGGAGCCAAACCCGTCCACACGCCGTATTATTGGCCGAATGGCTAATCTTTGACAATTGAAGATTGTTGATCAACTTCGAGATGCTCAACGCTTTCATCTTCAGGTCACGCATAGCAGGCCTGTCATAGTCCCCCGATGCAAGAGACGCTACTACAAAAGCACAATCAGTCTCTAAAATTATAGAATTATGAAGAGAAAAATCTATGTAGAGACCGGCAATGCAAGCCCTAAGCTCCGCTTCCTCCATGCTTTGACAGGCATCAATGAAATCCCACGACCAAATTTATACTAAAAATATCAATATCTACAATACTGATTATAATGAGTATAAGAGTTACGTTTTATAATGAGTGTAAAAATATTGATTTGACATCGTGAATATTACATTTTTCTATAAGTCTGGTAAAAGTAGAGGTACATTGACATCAGACAAAACTTAAATGCACAATGCAGACTAGTTCCTCCGTCCAGGTGCGTGCCATGTCCTATCTTGTCATCACAACAAGGTTAGCTATTAGAACCACTACCTCCCTTCTTGTTTAAGAGCATGGTTAATAGTATAGCCAACTGCTAGCTATAAGACATTGCCATGTCATATGTAGCCCATCTTATAGTCAATATGTACAATAGTTGATTAGAAAAATGTACTCCTTCTTTATTATATGGCCCACCTTTCACTCTCACAAAGTGCCTAGGAGCACGTGCTAGAGCTGGCTCTTCACCAAGAGCCCGCTTACCTTCTCTCTCCTCTTCTCTTTCCTCCAACTTAGCAGAATATGCTATTTTATTTCTTATAGTCAGCTGACTCAGCTCTATTGTACTTGCTCTAAAGGGCTCGATTCAAAAATTTCACCTACTCTTAGCAAGATAGTAGAGGAGGTGGAATAGTTTTTGAAGTCTGCAAAAGTACTCAACTAATGTTGTCGTTCTTCACAAAAAAATGTGTTTACCAATGCATTCATGAACACTAGTTACTCTAACCCCCCTCTCTTCTTTAATTCTTTGCCACAACAGCCAGTATTCCCATGTGCATGATACCAGCTAAGATACCATCATAATGGCCAGCCTTAATCATCGCATGCAATAATTTAGTGCACCTTGAAATATGAACATGTGTGGGGAGTGTATGTTTTTAATGACTTGGTACTATACCTAGGCCGGCATGCAAGATGACTTATTATCCACCGTTCCCCATACCTGCAGGAAGCCCGTTTGTCTCCAAATCTTTTCCTCTCCATGCGTGGAAACAATATGCCTGGCAAACTCTCCTTCTCCCTCCGGCGGTCCCACCACTCCACCCCGTGTGAAAAAATCTGCATGCATGACTCTCCTCCCCCCCACGCTCGGCCAATCCGTTGTGACCAGCAATATTTCCACCCCTTCGCTCCCCCGTAATTTACTCCAACAAATATGCCCATGTAGTTGTTACTTAACTGCAGGTGAGGGAGTCCTAGATTAGGGGGTATCCGGACAGCCGGACTATATACATCGTCTGGACTACTGGAGCGTGAAGATACAAGACTCAAGACTCCGTCCCGTGTCCGGATGGGACTCTCCTTTGCGTGGAAGACAAGCTTGGCGATCCGGATATTGTATTTCCTTCCTTGTAACCGACTCCGTGTAAACCCTAGCCCTCTCCAATGTCTATATAAACCGGAGAGGTTGGTCCTTAGAAGGCCGATCACAACTACAATCATAATCATCATAGGCAAGCTTCTAGGGTTTAGCCTCTACGATCTCGTGGTAGATCTACTCTTGTACTACTCATATCGTCGATATTAATCAAGCAGGAAGTAGGGTTTTACCTCCATCGAGAGGGCCCGAACCTGGGTAAACATTGTACCCCTTGCTCCTTGCTACCATCAGCCTAAGACGCACAGATCGGGACCCCCTACCCGAGATCCGCCGGTTTTGACACCGACATTGGTGCTTTCATTGAGAGTTCCTCTGTGTCGTCACCGATAGGCTTGATGGCATCTGCAACCAACGACGCTGCCTAGGGTGAGACTTTTCTCCCCCGGACAGATCTTCGTATTCGGCGGCTTCGCACTGCGGGCTAATTCGCTTGGCCATCTGGAGCAGATCGAAAGCTACGCCCCTGGCCGTCAGGTCAGATTCGGAAGCCTAAACTTCATGGCCGATGTCCGCGGAGACTTGATCTTCGACGGACTCGAGCCACAGCGAAGCGCGCTGCACTGTTGCGATGGGCATGATCTAGCTCTGCCGCCGAACAGTGCCTTGGTGGCAGCACGCGAATCCGCTCCGGCCATTAGATCGGGACCCCCTACCCGAGATCCACCGGTTTTGACACCGACATTGGTGCTTTCATTGAGAGTTCCTTTGTGTCGTCGCTGCAAGGCGATGGCTCCTTCAATCATCGTCAACAACACGGTCTAGGGTGAAACTTTTCTCCCCGGACAGTTCTTCGTGTTCGGCGGCTTCGCACTGCGGGCCAATTCGCTTGGCCATCTGGAGCAGATCGACAGCTACGCCCCTGGCCACCAGGTCAGGCCCGGAAACTTGAACTACACAAACGATATCTGCGGAGACTTGATCTTCGACGGGATCGGTCCTGTGCCAGGAGTGCCGGACAGTCACGATGAGCACGGCCTAGACCTGCTGTCGGACAGTGTTTGGGATATCACCCCTGCAGTACTCCTGAACCTAAATCCGGAGCAGACTGCGTGGCCCACGAACGGGTGGATGGACCTTGCCCCACAAACCGCACACTCATCAGCGGTAGAGCCGAACACATGCCTCACTTCTAAGGAAGCCTATAACTCCGGACCCCCAGACTCGTATCCGGTTGTAGGTTCCAGTCCGCGCGCTCCCGAGCCCGCCGAGCCTGGTTGGGCTCCAGTAATGGAGTTTAACGCTGCGGATATCTTCCAGCAGTCGCCCTTTGGCGACATGCTGAACTCGTTAAAATCTCTCTCTTTGACAGGATCATCTGCAAGTCTTAAGTTTTCTGACTATTTTCAGTCATATGCCAAGCTCGAATTTGACAACAAAATCTAAGGTGTGTCTTGCAGGTGAATACTAAAAGAAAGAGTCTTCGGTTTTTGCAATCAGAGAACAAAAGTGTGATCTTTTGATGAAAACACAATTGCGATATATCTGAGGTAATCTCATGCTAGAACCTCACGTTTCTCTCTTTGTTTCTATTGACATCAATGGTAGAGTTTTAATAAAGCTCTTCAGGTTTGCATGGTGAGGTTGTCTTCAGGAAAGGGCTTAAGATAGAAGTTATTTATTTGTGCCATTTGGACAAAGTATTATTTCCCTGCTAAAAAGGTACTCTCCCTATAAAGAAATATAAGACATTTTAGATCACTAAACGACTTATATTTCTTTATAGACGGGTATTTTTTTATTCGGATCATTAATCTCAGTAAGTAGGCGTACAATTGAATGACAATATCAGATGATCGAAGTACAATACTCAAGTAATCAGATGATGCTACTTGAGAATTAAATTCAAGGAAAAGTTTTGCAAACGATTCCGATATGTACTGATACATAATTTCATTAGTTTCTATTAGTTTCCAATAATGTTAATTCACTCATGCTACTTGGTTTTAAACACAAAGAGCATATTTCTTGGAGACCTTATCCCAATTATTTCTCTTCTATAAAGATTTTCATTGATGCATATATGAAAACAATATTTTTTGAAAAGTGTAAAATTAAATTTCTAGCCCGTGCAGGTGCACGGGTTGATGACTAGTCAATATTAATCAAGCAGAACGTAGTGTTTTACCTCCATCGAGAGGGCCCGAACCTGGGTAAAACATCGTGTCCCTCGTCTCCTGTTACCATCCGCCTAGACGCACAATTCGGGACCCCCTACCCGAGATCCGCCAGTTTTGACACCGACAGTCGCCTTATCGCACATTGAGCGTGCTTCACATGGATATGGAGGTTGTGGCGACTGTGCGCCAACACAGAGTCCCCATATGGGGCCTTCATATGTTTTGTGATCTTTTGTCGTTGCACCAACTAAAAATCCACACTCAATTTGATGAGTGAAACACTAATTTGAGATAACATTGCATTAAAAAGTTGTAACATAGGGGTAGAAAATCCGATCAACAACATTTTTGTATGAATAAACACATTATTTTTCAGGTCTTGTCAGAAGTACCGGCTTCTCCCCACCACCACCATGATGAATGCAGTGCAACGGGCACACGCATACGTGACGAGTCCACTCGTCGTCTGTGCGCGGTGGTTTAACAATCCGACGACCTTGTCTTTATCTTATTCCTGCCCGTGGACGTCGATGTTGGGGAGGCCAAATATGGCCCGATTTGACTATGTGAATGTCACCATGACAATGTCGAATGTGTGCCATCTGATGCACTTCTTTTTCGCCGCCAAATCCACCTATTTCTCTTCGTGATGGAGCCACGGGCTATGGTACTTCTCCACCTTTACCTCATGCCCGAGGTGGTTTGCTTGAAGATTTCACTATGCAGACATCCAAGGAATAGATGGTGTAATGCTCATCTAATGCCTCCTTAACAATGAGGCGAGTGCCAGCACGTCGTGACATATATGAGTTGTGTGAGCTAGCTCTCTCAAGCCCATATGCGACCTACTTTTAGCCATGTTGGACATCCCAAATAACACCATAGGACTTGGGATCCAAATCCAGGCACTTGGTGAGGAAGACGGGATCCTCTTGCGCAGATCCAAGACGTCACATCGATCCTACTCCTCCTCCTCCAAGAGCAGCACCAAGTTCGGCTGCAGGGGAAGTGGCATTGCTACGAGGAGGGAAGTAGAGGCTATGGGCGGTGGTGGTACCAACTATTCGAACAGGGTGATGGTCATTTTTATAAATGCGGCAACATGAAAACATGGCGCGCGGTGGGAATGTATTGGAAATGGGCGCGGTGAGCTGCCATGAGTCAGCCACCATTAATTGACATGCTTCTTAGTTCCATGGGCATCTGCTCCATTGTCATGGTGAGTAGATCTTCACGTGGGAAGCTGAGTAGGGAGGTGAAACTTCCCTCCAATGTGAGTGGTTGACAAATGGAACACCCTCAGATCCACCGCCCCACAACCTCCATATATGGGCCTGCTTATGGGCTCAATATGAAGCGCCCTCAATAAATGATGTCGTTTCACAAGCACATGATGACTCTGCTGGAGTGGCCTTATGGGCATATTGACAGTTATTACGGTAATCGAGCTGATATGGCGACTGTGTTTGGAGTTGCTCTAGTGTTTCCTATATTTTAAGGACAACGCTAACGCCCACACGTGTGGTGGGAGCCAAACCCGTCCACACGCCGTATTATTGGCCGAATGGCTAATCTTTGACAATTGAAGATTGTTGATCAACTTCGAGATGCTCAACGCTTTCATCTTCAGGTCACGCATAGCAGGCCTGTCATAGTCCCCCGATGCAAGAGACGCTACCACAAAAGCACAATCAGTCTCTAAAATTATAGAATTATGAAGAGAAAAATCTATGTAGAGACCGGCAATGCAAGCCCTAAGCTCCGCTTCCTCCATGCTTTGACAGGCATCAATGAAATCCCACGACCAAATTTATACTAAAAATATCAATATCTACAATACTGATTATAATGAGTATAAGAGTTACGTTTTATAATGAGTGTAAAAATATTGATTTGACATCGTGAATATTACATTTTTCTATAAGTCTGGTAAAAGTAGAGGTACATTGACATCAGACAAAACTTAAATGCACAATGCAGACTAGTTCCTCCGTCCAGGTGCGTGTCATGTCCTATCTTGTCATCACAACAAGGTTAGCTATTAGAACCACTACCTCCCTTCTTGTTTAAGAGCATGGTTAATAGTATAGCCAACTGCTAGCTATAAGACATTGCCATGTCATATGTAGCCCATCTTATAGTCAATATGTACAATAGTTGATTAGAAAAATGTACTCCTTCTTTATTATATGGCCCACCTTTCACTCTCACAAAGTGCCTAGGAGCACGTGCTAGAGCTGGCTCTTCACCAAGAGCCCGCTTACCTTCTCTCTCCTCTTCTCTTTCCTCCAACTTAGCAGAATATGCTATTTTATTTCTTATAGTCAGCTGACTCAGCTCTATTGTACTTGCTCTAAAGGGCTCGATTCAAAAATTTCACCTACTCTTAGCAAGATAGTAGAGGAGGTGGAATAGTTTTTGAAGTCTGCAAAAGTACTCAACTAATGTTGTCGTTCTTCACAAAAAAATGTGTTTACCAATGCATTCATGAACACTAGTTACTCTAACCCCCCTCTCTTCTTTAATTCTTTGCCACAACAGCCAGTATTCCCATGTGCATGATACCAGCTAAGATACCATCATAATGGCCAGCCTTAATCATCGCATGCAATAATTTAGTGCACCTTGAAATATGAACATGTGTGGGGAGTGTATGTTTTTAATGACTTGGTACTATACCTAGGCCGGCATGCAAGATGACTTATTATCCACCGTTCCCCATACCTGCAGGAAGCCCGTTTGTCTCCAAATCTTTTCCTCTCCATGCGTGGAAACAATATGCCTGGCAAACTCTCCTTCTCCCTCCGGCGGTCCCACCACTCCACCCCGTGTGAAAAAATCTGCATGCATGACTCTCCTCCCCCCCACGCTCGGCCAATCCGTTGTGACCAGCAATATTTCCACCCCTTCGCTCCCCCGTAATTTACTCCAACAAATATGCCCATGTAGTTGTTACTTAACTGCAGGTGAGGGAGTCCTAGATTAGGGGGTATCCGGACAGCCGGACTATATACATCGTCTGGACTACTGGAGCGTGAAGATACAAGACTCAAGACTCCGTCCCGTGTCCGGATGGGACTCTCCTTTGCGTGGAAGACAAGCTTGGCGATCCGGATATTGTATTTCCTTCCTTGTAACCGACTCCGTGTAAACCCTAGCCCTCTCCAATGTCTATATAAACCGGAGAGGTTGGTCCTTAGAAGGCCGATCACAACTACAATCATAATCATCATAGGCAAGCTTCTAGGGTTTAGCCTCTACGATCTCGTGGTAGATCTACTCTTGTACTACTCATATCGTCAATATTAATCAAGCAGGAAGTAGGGTTTTACCTCCATCGAGAGGGCCCGAACCTGGGTAAACATTGTACCCCTTGCTCCTTGCTACCATCAGCCTAAGACGCACAGATCGGGACCCCCTACCCGAGATCCGCCGGTTTTGACACCGACATTGGTGCTTTCATTGAGAGTTCCTCTGTGTCGTCACCGATAGGCTTGATGGCATCTGCAACCAACGACGCTGCCTAGGGTGAGACTTTTCTCCCCCGGACAGATCTTCGTATTCGGCGGCTTCGCACTGCGGGCTAATTCGCTTGGCCATCTGGAGCAGATCGAAAGCTACGCCCCTGGCCGTCAGGTCAGATTCGGAAGCCTAAACTTCATGGCCGATGTCCGCGGAGACTTGATCTTCGACGGACTCGAGCCACAGCGAAGCGCGCCGCACTGTTGCGATGGGCATGATCTAGCTCTGCCGCCGAACAGTGCCTTGGTGGCAGCACGCGAATCCGCTCCGGCCATTAGATCGGGACCCCCTACCCGAGATCCACCGGTTTTGACACCGACATTGGTGCTTTCATTGAGAGTTCCTTTGTGTCGTCGCTGCAAGGCGATGGCTCCTTCAATCATCGTCAACAACACGGTCTAGGGTGAAACTTTTCTCCCCGGACTGATCTTCGTGTTCGGCGGCTTCGCACTGCGGGCCAATTCGCTTGGCCATCTGGAGCAGATCGACAGCTACGCCCCTGGCCACCAGGTCAGGCCCGGAAACTTGAACTACACAGACGATATCTGCGGAGACTTGATCTTCGACGGGATCGGTCCTGTGCCAGGAGTGCCGGACAGTCACGATGAGCACGGCCTAGACCTGCTGTCGGACAGTGTTTGGGATATCACCCCTGCAGTACTCCTGAACCTAAATCCGGAGCAGACTGCGTGGCCCACGAACGGGTGGATGGACCTTGCCCCACAAACCGCACACTCATCAGCGGTAGAGCCGAACACATGCCTCACTTCTAAGGAAGCCTGTAACTCCGGACCCCCAGACTCGTATCCGGTTGTAGGTTCCAGTCCGCGCGCTCCCGAGCCCGCCGAGCCTGGTTGGGCTCCAGTAATGGAGTTTAACGCTGCGGATATCTTCCAGCAGTCGCCCTTTGGCGACATGCTGAACTCGTTAAAATCTCTCTCTTTGACAGGAGACTCTTGGCCGAACTATGTCCGGCTCGAGTGGGAAGCAGGCGACGAAGGAATTCGTTGCCCACCCACCACCCACTTCATTGCCATGGTTGATGATTTAACTGACGTGCTTGACTTTGAATCCGAAGGCATCGACAGTACGGACGATGATGCAGGAGAAGATTCAGAATCTCTGGGGCACTGGACTACTACCTCGTCACACGATATATACATGGTGGATACGTCCAAGGTGGAAGACGGCGACAATCCGGAAGATAAAACCCCCGGGCAGAAGCCAAAATGACGGCGCAGACGCTACTCAAAGTCCAGCAGCAGTAAAAATGGCAACAAGAGCGCCAGAAAGATTGACATACCAGTCAACTCCGAAGGCAACAACGACCACATGGACCCAGCGATGGAGCAGGATGAGCCAGGTCACGTCGAACCAAGTTCGGAGCAGACGCCCGATCACAATGATCCCGAGGGACGAGTTCATCAAACCTCCCTAGGACAAGAACACAGTCCGGACGGTGATGCATTCATCATCCCGGAAAAACGCGTGGAACGAGATAACCTCCACAGAAGGCTTATGGCCACAGCGAGAAGTCTAAAGAAGCAGAAGCAACGGCTAAAAGCCGCACAGGAAACCCTCAATCACAGATGGAATAAAGTGCTAGACACTGAAGAAAGATACGACGACGATCGCCATACAAAGAGCTATCCAAAACGCAATCTACTGCCAGAATTCGACGACGAGGCCGTTCCACCAAAGAATAACACGACCAGGAGGCCAGCCGTACCGCTTCATAACCGCAACAGAGCGGCTACCAACGCCGTGCATGATCTACGAGAGCACCTAGATAAGAAAGTCGGCGCGGCCAGATCCATCTATGGATCTAAAGGACACACACCGGCGAGGGACTATGGTCACCAAAACGATCATACCAACCAAATACTAGTTCGGAATAAACACCGAACACAACAACAGCCGACGGCATGCCATAGCACGTCCAGATACAGACGGGCTGCTCATCCCCTGTGCTTCACCGAAGAAGTACTGGACCATGAATTTCCATAAGGTTTTAAACCTGTGAACATAGAGGCATACGACGGAACAACAGACCTAGGGGTCTGGATCGAGGATTTTATCCTGCATATTCACATGGCTCATGGGGATGACCTCCACGCCATCAAATACCTTCCCCTCAAGTTGAAGGGACCAGCTCGACACTGGTTGAAGAGCCTCCCTGAAAATTCAATTGGGAGTTGGGAGGAACTCGAGGATGCTTTCAGGGCCAATTTTCAAGGGACTTATGTTCGGCCTCCGGATGCGGATGATTTAAGTCACATAATCCAACAGCCTGGAGAGTCCGCCCACAAGCTTTGGAACAGATTCCTCACTAAGAAGAATCAAATTGTCGATTGTCCGGACGCCGAAGCGTTAGCGGCATTCAAACACAGCATCCGCGATGAGTGTCTCGCCAGATACCTCGGCCAAGAAAAGCCAAGGACAATGGCAGCCTTAACAAGCCTTATGACCCGCTTTTGCGCGGGAGAAGATAGCTAGTTGGCCCGTAAAGGCACCAGCGACCCAAGCACATCCGAAATAAGGGACGGCAATGGGAAGCCACAACGTAATAAAAACAAACGCCAAAACAAGGAAGAGAGCCCAGACAACACAGCGGTCAATGCCGGATTCAGGGGCTCTCGACCTGATCAGCAAAAGAAGCCATTTAAAGGCAGTAAAGAGGGAATGTCTGGTCTGAACAGACTCCTGGATAGATCGTGCCAAATTCATGGCACCCCCGACAAACCTGCGAACCACACGCACAGAGAGTGCTGGGTCTTCAAGCAGGCTGGAAAATTAAATGCTGAACACAAGGAAAGGGAAACACCAAGTGAAGACAAGTATGAACCTTGCCAGCCGAACACTGGGGGACAGAAAAATTCCCACCAGAGGTTAAAATAGTAAACATGATTGTCGGTGTCAAAACCGGCAGATCTCGGGTAGGGGGTCCCGAACTATGCGTCTAGGCGGATGGTAACAGGAGACAAGGGACACGATGTTTTTACCCAGGTTCGGGCCCTCTCAATCGAGTTAAAACCCTACTCCTGCTTGATTGATATTTATGATATGGGTAGTACAAGAGTAGATCTACCACGAGATCAGAGAGGCTAAACCCTAGAAGCTAGCCTATGGTATGATTGTTGTTCGTCCTACGGACTAAAACCCTCCAGTTTATATAGGCACCGAAGAGGGTTAGGGTTACACGGAGTCGGTTACAATGGTAGGAGATCTACATATCCGTATCGCCAAGCTTGCCTTCCACGCCAAGGAAAGTCCCATCCGGACACCGGATGAAGTCTTCAATCTTGTATCTTCATAGTCCAGGAGTCCGGCCGAAGATGATAGTTCGGCTATCCAGACACCCCCTAGTCCAGGACTCCCTTAGTAGCCCTTGAACCAGGATTCAATGACAACGATTCCGGCGCGCATATTGTCTTCGGCATTGCAAGGCGGGTTCTTCCTCCGAATACTTCATGGAAGATTTTGAACACAAGGATAGTGTCTGGCTCTGCAAAATAAGTTCCACATACCACCGTAGAGAGTATAATAATATTTACACAAATTCAATCTGCTGACGTATTCCGTGGTGTGACATCACACCACGGCCAAGCCTTTATTCGAATCGTTTTTACTGTTCCACCTCAGCGCGTTTAGCGAGGCGGTTTCCTTGGCACGTCTTGTCAAAGCAGAGATCGTGTCCCCTTATTCCGGGATTCTCATCAATATGGGTGTCGGTGTCAAAACCGGCGGATCTCGGGTAGGGGGTCCCGAACTGTGCGTCTAGGCAGATGGTTACAGGAGACGAGGGACACGATGTTTTACCCAGGTTCGGGCCCTCTCGATGGAGGTAAAACCCTACGTCCTGCTTGATTAATATTGATGATATGGGTAGTACAAGAGTGGATCTACCACGAGATCAAGGAGGCTAAACCCTAAAGCTAGCCTATGGTATGATTGATGTAATGTATGTTGTCCTACGGACTAAAGCCCTCCGGTTTATATAGACACCGGAGGAGGCTAGGGTTACACAGAGTCGGTTATAGTGGTAGGAGATCTACATATCCGTATCGCCAAGCTTGCCTTCCACGCCAAGGAAAGTCCCATCCGGACACGGGACGGAGTCTTCAATCTTGTATCTTCATAGTCTTGGAGTCCGGCGGACGATGATAGTCCGGCTGTCCGGACACCCCCTAGTCCAGGACTCCCTCAGTAGCCCCCGAACCAGGCTTCAATGACGATAAGTCCAGCGCGTATATAGTCTTCGGTGTTGCAAGGCGGGTTCTCCCTTCAAGTTCCATGTACATGCCGAACAGTGTCCGGCTTCATCATAAATACTGTGTTTCTCGGCTTCTACGCCCAATAATGGTCTCTCTCCACGCGTCACATGAATGCGAAAAGCCATGGTGTCTTTTACGTTTCACCCCCCCAGTCGTGCGAGTCATCCGCCTACAAAAGAGGCAAAAATCTAGATCCAAATCACACCATCTTCCTCCCGCGAATACTTCATCGGAGCGCCTTTGACCTAAAAATCCATTCCACCATGGACCGTCGACGCGGATCTTCTTCACGCGCTCCCAGCCCACCGCCGGGGGATTGGAGGAGGTGCTCTGTTCCGCACAACGAGCTAGTGAAGCTCCAAGCGGGGGGATATCTCCCTCCGGCCTTCATGGTCCCGGTTCAAGCCGGGCTGGTCACTTATCAAGGTGGGAGGCAAGCGGAGGCTACCCCAAGCCCCAATAAAGGGGAGCGAGTATGCTTCGTCCCTTATTTGATAAGGGGACTCGAATTCCTGATACATCCGTTCCTCCGCGGGCTCCTGGAGTTCTACGAACTCCAGCTCCACCACCTCACGCCCGCCTCTGTCCTGCATATTGCGGGCTACGTAGCTCTTTGCGAGCTATTCCTGGGCATTGAGCCCCATTTTGCATTGTGGAAGAGGCTGTTCTGCTTCGTACCCCGTTCTCATGAGGGGTCCATATATCAAGTGGGCGGCGCCGAAATATGGCGCATCGCCGGGACCGGATACCCATCCGGTACTCCCAAGAAGGCGTCCGAAGACTGGCCTTCAGAGTGGTTTTACATAGGAGACGCTCCGCTGCCGGACCCAGTCCGGATTGGCCTCCCGGAGTTTAGTGCTGCTCCTCTGAAGAAACGCCTTAGCTGGCGCCCACGGAGCCCCCGATTGGAGGAAGACAAGAGCGTCCATTACTTGATGGGCCGAATAAGATTATTGGCCCATTCCGGGTTGACCATGATTGGAGTCATGGCGATATGCATCATGCGGGGGGTACAGCCATTGCAATACAGAGGCCACCCCATGTGGGATTTCAACGGGGAAGACGATGCTACCCGTCATGGCCGCAAAGGGCCGGATTCGACCGAGGACCTGATAAAGATCCTGTCCAGTCTGTACAAGGGGGAGAAGGAGGACTTCCTTCGAACGAACCCTTTAAATGGGTTTTCCATGAACAACCCTAGAGGATGGGTAAGCGAACACTTTTAAGGGCTCAACCCATGCTTTCGAAGCTTAGGCTTCTTACATTGTGTCTTCGGTGCAGGATCTACGCCGGACTGTGGTGGACATGGTAAGTCCTGCTCCGCAACCCGAGGATCCAGAAAGATCCCTGGATCCGGCCTCCGAAGAGGATCTGGACATCAAGGTGGAGCTGATCGACGGGGTATTTCACCAGCTCAGCATAG